>CM029012.1:38792707-39425206 GCA_016801055.1 Panax notoginseng
ACATAATAATATCGAATAAAGACTTATTACATAATCCTACTTAAGTTTAAACATAGTTTGCAAATAGTCTTATTACAACATGATAGATTTAAACATAAAAGGGACAAGCTAGTCAGTAGCCCTGCCCTTGCCCTTGTCTTTCCCAGAGACACCTCCCTGTTCCGCCTTAGCTGAAAGGTTTTAAATAAGCAAGGATGAGCACAAATTGCCCAACAAGTAATATACAACAAGGGTGTAGGATATAATATCACAAGATTTGAAATATCGAAGGGTTATTTCTAAGATAGTTCAAAGTGTCAGGATAACATCATGAATAAGGGATATGACAATTCAATATAATTCAACAGATGTATATGAATTCAACGGCTAATAATGTATCCAACTGGATAATCACTTTATACTGAGCAGTCACTAAAGACCATTGAACTTTCACTAGAGTTGCCAATATTAAATTGATAACCAAAGATATCAAGTACTATAGATGATCAGTCTACAATACTTCACGTTATGCATAACACCACAATAATATTTATTCACGTGTTGGGATTTCCAACAACATACACTCCCCTTACCAAAAGGGTTGTTCAACTCAGTTTTCAAGATTTCCGCACCAATCAATTGGTTTGGACAGTTTTATTATAAACATGCATATAGTCTAGCCGAATCAAATGGCATCGACTTTTTCACAATATTCAAGATCAATACTAAGTTTATCATGAATAATAGTTCTCACAAGGGTTTAAGCATAACTCATTTGCACGAGAAAGTAATATAACTTGTATTCAAAGAAATAAGTTCACGGTATTCGTCGAATAAAGAATGCAATTATACTTGCACAATAAGAGTAGGGTTCGGATACTTGCTCAATATAAAAGAGAGTAAGTTAGGGAACTTGCCTTAAGCGTTGATTACCACTTATAGCATAAAATCACCTCAACGAACTATATTATCCTATTTATGTATGTATAGGTACTCATTAGCCACACATCCCGACATAAATCTCAACATGCAATTATTACACATATATCTATCCATACACCTTAGAACTCATAGATGTATAATTCAGATTGTTCTTACTTTTAAAAACCTTAACAACATTTTAGCAAATTTAAGTCTCATATACTCATTTCATGTTTGTATACGTGAAACATTACTTGAGTTACGCATTCTATATTACGTCGTTCACACATACGTGCCAAGGAACTTTTAAATTAAGTTTATTCGGACGCAGCTAGTATAACCCTCTACTTAAAATTTTAGTTTAGTTCATGCGTGGGTAACATATATCAATTTGATAATATTTATCAATTAATCCCGCCTTTCCCAATGTCACAATGTTGTTTCCAAATCCGAAGACATCCCGCCACGTTCGAACCCGAAGACATCTTACGAAGTCGAAGACTTCATCTCCGAACCCGAAGACACCTTCTATCATTTTACTTGTTTAATCAATTGTTCACTTGGTTTTATTTATCCATGTCTCATTACATAAATAAAGTATTCTTACCTTACTTAGTATTAATATTATATTTTTATCTTGTTATTAATCTTATTTTATCTTATTATATCCAAAAAAAACAAGTCTTGACCCGTTTGACCCGACCCGAACCAAACTGACTCAACACTGAAAATGGCCTAGCGCCTAGGCGCTTGAAATAAGCCTGGGTTGAGCGCCTAGGCGCTCCCCTGCAGAAGCAAAAATCCGATTTTTTCAACATTTTCAGTTTTGACCCTTTTTGATTCAATCTTTCATAACTTGCTCATTTCATATCCAAATGAGTTCAAACCACTTCCATTATCTCATAAACTTACATATCTTCAATATGCGATATCTTGAACAATTTTTCAAAATATTTATTTAATCAAATTATTTACTTTTCCAAGCAAAGGTTCTCATGCTAGCTTGTCTTACCAATTATTTTGCTACGAGTTCGTTTTATGACCGAATTTGATGATTCAACTTGTGTTATGATCGTATTTCATATATGCTTAATATAACATTTTAGAATTACACATATCTCTTACATATGTTAATCACGATTATCAAACGTTCAAGCATACTAAGCTAGGTTTCATGCTCACATGCTTTTACATGATTCATTTTAACTTAGATCACATACCAAGCCATATAAATCACATATTCTCCTTCCAATACTCATCATTATACTTTTATATCCATCATGATCACACAACACATACACTTCCCACAATCAAGCATGCATTCTTACTAATATCTACACATACTATCTTAGCTTGCCAAAAATAAAGCTAGATTATGAATCTTACTTCTTGTAGGCTTTCTTCCTCTTGGCTAGGAACCTTAAGTAGTTCTCCACCTTTGCTTCTCCTTTTTGATCTCCTCTTGAACCACCAAAGTGCAAGAGTTCCTCTAGAATCCTTCTACTTCCCTCAATTTCTCTCTAGCTCTTATTATACTACTAACACTTATGAAATTTCAAGTAAATGAAGCAATGAACTAGGATGGGTTATATTTATAGGCAAGTTCTATGTATACAATACATGTACTAATACTTGGTATAATACTTGTATATGTACACCCAACTAGGTATTAACCATGGTTAAAAGGTGATTAGGTAAAAAGAATTACCAACTCCTTCACCAACTATGTCCTTCTTCATCATGAGCCCACATGGGATTGCTTGTAAGAATTTTTGTGCAACAAAAATCATCACTTAGGCTTAATAGGGCCAAAATTTTGGCCATGAGGGGTAGCATTCCATATGTTGCACTTTCATTCCATCATTTGTACCATGTGCTAGCTTATTGCTACCTTTACACATACATCTCTACACCTATATATATATATTCATATATATATATATATATATATATATAAGTATACTTATCTTATATATGTATTTATATAATCTATGTACATTGGGTTTGTCCAAATTAATATTTAAATTGGGCTAGGTACAAACACTTATACACATTGGGTTAAACATTAGTCTACCAATTCAAATTCTTGGGCTAAACTCCCAACTATGCAAGTATGTTACAATAATAATGTTGGGCTTGGATTTATCCTAGATCCAACACTTCATTAAGTTATCCATCAATTAATCTCATTAAGAATTTAATTACACCACAACAGACTTTACACTTAAGCTTAATCAATCGTAACCAAGCTTATCAATATTATCAATAAATTTCTTAATCCTTTCAAACATGATTCAATTAAATTTTCATTTTCACCTTTCATGACCCACCAAAATATATATGTGTTCAAAATAAATATTCAAACACTTTTATTTCTAATTTATAAAAATCTCGGGTATTACATCCTCCCCCCCTTATAAAAATTCCGTCCCGGAATTGCTACAAGGTTACACAAATAGATTGGGATAGTCCATCCTCATCTTATCTTCTAACTCCCATGTTGCCTCCTCGACATCATGGTTACGCCAAAGTACTTTTACAGAAGAAATGACTTTGTTCCTTAAAGTTTGCTCTTTCTTATCCAGAATTTGGACAGGAATTTCTTCATATGCTAAGTTCTTCTCCACCTGAATGGGTTCATAAGAAATCACGTGCTTGTAGTCTGGCTTGTACGGACGCAACACAGATATGTGAAAAACGTTATGGATACGCTCCAACTCGGGTGGTAGTGCAACTTTGTATGCTACTTCGCCCACTCTCTTGAGTACCTCGAACGGTCCTATGAATCTTGGACTCAGTTTCCCTTTCTTGCCGAAACGGATCTTTCCCTTCCATGGAGATACCTTCAAAAATACAAAACTACCGATTTCAAAATCGCGGTCTTGCCGATGCAAATCTGCATACTTTTTCTGGCGATCTTGAGCTGCCACAAGTCTAGCCCTTATTACTGTCACCACATCTGCGGTTTGTTGTACTAACTCTGGTCCGAGTATTCGTCCTGCACTTCCTTCCGTAAAGAGCTTCGTACGGTGGCATGCCGATACTCGAATGGTAACTATTATTATATGCAAATTCGACTAAGGGTAGGTGGTCGTCCCAATTTCCCTTGAAGTCCATCATGCAAGTTCTAAGCATGTCCTCTAGCGTTTGAATTGTCCGCTCACTCTGTCCATCTGTCTGAGGATGATAAGCTGTACTCATCCTCAACTGTGTTCCCATCCTCTCTTGTAAGCTTTTCCAAAACTTTGACGTGAAACGCGGGTCTCGGTCAGAAACAATCGATACCGGCACTCCATGTCTTGAAACAATTTCCTTTACGTACAGACTTGCTAACTGATTCAAACTGTAGCGGATCTTGATCGGTAGAAAATGTGCGGTCTTTGTAAGTCGATCCACGATAACCCAAATGGCATCCAAACCTTTCTGCGTTACCGGAAGTCCTACCACGAAATCCATCGTAATATGCTCCCATTTCCACTCTGGTATTTCTAACGGTTGAAGTAACCCACACGGCCGCTGATGCTCTGCTTTTACGCGTTGACAAGTCAAACATCTACCAACGCACTCTGCGACTTCCCGTTTCAAATTGGGCCACCAAAAATGTTGTTTCAAGTCTCGATACATCTTAGTGCCTCCCGGATGAACGGAATATGCCGTATTATGTGCCTCTTGTAGAATCTCTTCTCTTAACTCGGTTACCGCCGGTACCCACACTCTCTCTTCGAATCTTAAAATACCATCTTTATCTATTCGAAATTTTTCTTCCTCATTTTTCGCAATCCTCTTCCTGATCTTCTCACACTCTCCATCATTTTCCTGTGTTTCCTTTACTCTATCCAACAATGTCGGACGAGCTTCCATTGCAAATAACTTCTCTTCAGACCTCTCGGGTCCCTTTACTTCTATTTCCATCTTCTCCATATCTCTTATTAACTCCTCCTGAGTTGTTAGTTGAAACAATTTCTCCCTTCCTTTCCTGCTCAGAGCGTCGGCAACTACGTTTGCCTTCCCCGGGTGATAAAGAATCTCACAGTCATAATCTTTGATTAGTTCTAACCACCTCCTCTGACGCATATTCAACTCCTTCTGTGTGAAGATATATTTTAGACTTTTGTGGTTCGTGTATATCTCACATTTCTCTCCGTACAAATAATGTCTCCAGATCTTTAACGCAAAAACTACTGCCGCTAACTCTAAATCATGGGTAGGGTATCGTTTTTCGTAATCCTTTAATTGCCGTGACGCATATGCAATGACCTTGCCATGCTGCATTAGCACACAACCCAGTCCTCTATGCGATGCATCACTATACACCACGAATCCTCCCGTATCATCTGGTAGGGATAATACAGGTGCTTCGTTTAATCTCTTCTTCAACTCTTGAAAACTCTCTTCACATATGTCGGTCCATACAAATTTCACTGTCTTCCTCGTCAGATTAGTCAACGGGGTCGCTATCTTAGAAAAATCTTGGATGAATCTTCGATAGTACCCTGCTAACCCTAGGAAACTCCTTACTTCCGTCGGTGTTTTCGGTTGTTCCCAACTACTTACTGCTTCAACCTTTTCGGGGTCTACTGAGATTCCATTCTCATCCACCACGTGGCCTAAGAATTGAACCGTCTTCATCCAAAATTCGCATTTTGAAAACTTCGCATACATCTCCTCCCTTTGCAGTGCCTCTAAAACAATCTTCAGATGTTCGCCGTGTTCTTCCTCTGTTTTTGAGTAAATCAAAATGTCGTCGATGAAAACTACAACGAATTTATCCAAGTATGGCTTAAAAACTCGATTCATCAAGTCCATGAATGCTGCCGGAGCATTAGTTAAACCGAATGACATTACCAAAAACTCGTAATGTCCATAACGGGTTCGAAACGCAGTCTTTGGTATGTCCTCATCTCGCACTTTCAGTTGATGATATCCTGTTCGTAAGTCGATTTTTGAGAAACATTTTGCTCCTTTCAGTTGATCAAACAAGTCGTCTATCCTCGGTAATGGATATCGATTCTTGATCGTTACTCTGTTCAATTCTCGATAATCAATACAGAGCCTCATCGATCCGTCCTTTTTCTTCACGAATAACACTGGTGCTCCCCAAGGAGACACACTCGGTCGTATGTAACCCTTATCTAATAACTCTTGAAGTTGTATCATCAATTCCTTCATTTCTACTGGCGCCATACGATATGGAGCTTTCGAAATCGGTGCCGTTCCCGGTGCTAAGTCTATTACGAATTCGATTTCTCTGTCTGGCGGAAGACCAGGCAGATCGTCTGGAAACACGTCTTGAAATTCATTCACTACGGGTATATCTTTAATCTCTACTCCCTTTTTCTGAGTATTTATGATGTAAGCTAAATAACCTACACATCCTTTCCTTAACAACTTCTTGGCCTGCATCATCGTAACACAACATGATTGCTTAAGCGATGAGCTACCATGAAACACTACCTTAGACTTACTCGGAGTCTGAAGGTTCACACACTTATTCTGACAGTCAATTATCGCTGCATGGTTATATAACCAATCCATTCCTAGTATTACGTCAAATTCTCCCAGTCTAATAGGAATCAAGTCTACGCTCAGTTCATGTTCTCTAATATTTGCGCGACAATTTCGATAAACGTATTCTACAGGGATTATTTCCTTATTTGCAACCTCTATGTTCAAGGAATCTTCTAAACGTTCTCGGGGTGTACTAAATTTACTAGTGAATTCTTCAGATACAAAAGAACAGGTGGCACCCGAATCAAATAATACATAAGCATTTATATTATTGATTGGGATTATACCTGACACCACGTCCTTCGCAGCCACTGCGTCCTGGACAGTCATGTTAAAGGTTCGAGCGGTCGATCGGTTGGGTTGTGCAGGTCCACCAATCATTAACTTGCTCCCTCCTCCCTGGCCTCCGCCAGCTCCACTGCTTCCTTTCTTCGGGCAATCCTTGATCTGATGCTCTGTCGATCCACAAGCAAAACATCCTCGGATCTTCTTTGGCTTTGGGCAATTTGGCGAGATGTGCCCCTCTTGGCCGCAATTATAGCAAGTGGTCTTTCCTTTCCAGCATTCTCCCTGATGGTTTCTTCCACATTTATTGCAGGCTTCGTTCCTTTTCTTGAAGTTTCCCTGGTGACTCCCACCTTGGTTATTGTTTCGGTTGTTGCTGTTGTGGTTGTTGTTGTTGTTTTCCCATTTCCTTTTTCCTGAATTACATCCTCCGCTGCTTCTTCCTCCACGATGCTCGCTACCAGTGTTCTTATTCTTCTTCTCCTTGTGATATAGACTTAAGGCCTCACTGCCACTTTCTGCAATGACTGCCTTCTCCAACAGAGTCGTAAAGGAATCAATCTGAAAGACTGATACCTTATTATACAACCACAGCTTCAACCCTTGCTCAAAACGTCTCGCCTTCCTCTCCTCATCCATAACTTGGTGTTCTGCAAACCGTGCTAGTTCATTGAACTTAGCTGCGTACTGCGCCACTGTCATATCACCTTGTTTTAATTCTAGGAATTTTACTTCCATCATACTCTTCATACTCTTCGGGAAATAGTTCTCGAAGAACAACGTAGTAAACCTCTCCCAAGTTATCGTTCCGTCCCCCGCTCTCTGCTGGTTAGTTTCCCACCAATAGTTTGCTTCGCCCCTCATCATGTATGTGGCAAATACAGTCTTCTGGTCTTCACCCACGTGTGCAATAGTGAAGGCCTTCTCGATCTCCTTGATCCAAGTTTGCGCAACTATCGGGTCAGTAGTTCCCGTGAACTCTGGGGGTCCTACACTCTTAAAGTCTTTAAAGGTTGTTACTGGGACAGTTCGGGGAACGGGTGGTATAGGTTCGTTTCTTCCCCTCAAAGCTTCTCCCAATAAATCTACCAGTCGCTGTATCGGATCTATTGGACCTCTCTCATCGTTAACTGACTCTTCTGGAATAGGTATTCTACGTCTGGGCGGCATTTTCTGCATCACAAAATTTCATCTTATTATCCAACTATCATGTTCAGACATTTCTCAATTGAAAAGATCTAAAAGTGTACAACACGTTTCTGAAATAAGATCATTCATATTCATATGCCAAATGGTTACAATACGTGCTCTTTTCTAGCATACTGCTATAAATGAAAGCACATATCCCCTAATATCACAAAAGACAGGGACAACACTAACTTACTACCCCTCTAATATTTTCCAAAAGTTCGGGGTTTACCACTATCTCACATCTTACACAAAAGACTGAGATTTCAACAATATTTTAACAACACATAATTTAGAATACTACACTACTAAACTTTTTCCTCTAGACTCAATCTAACATCCCACGCTCCATGGCGCTTGCATACTCCTTTTGTGTGATGTGTGCCACCATATCCCGACTTATGGTATGTCGGGTCTGTCCTTGCTCAGCGGGGTAGTGATTTACCCCATCGATCAATCTCTCCATGGCCGTGCGTAGAGCATAGCCCATCTTGTTCATCTTCCTCCTCTTGCATCGTACCTCATCTTCAAGATCACCTACTCTGTCATTAGAATCCTCCCACTTCTCCTCGAAGTGGATCCGATCCATCACTTCCATCTCTAACTGAGTTCGGAGAGCCTCCTTCTCCGCCTTCTCACTCAACGCCCTCTGTTCCAATTCTTCTAATTTCCCTGCCAACTCGACATTCCTTGCCACCGATCGGTGAAACAAGGCACCCATCTGGATCCCTGCCTCCTTACGGTGAGCAATTTCTACTTCCATCTCCTGCATTACTAGCTGCCTCTCAAGAGTCTCAGTTTCTAACTCTTCGACTCTACTCCCTAACTCCAAAATCTGCTCCTCATACTCTCATAGCATCCGATCCTCAAAGGTAGTCCCGTCGGAGTCCTCCATGGGCTCAGGTTCCTCTTCCACGGGTTCCTCCTCCATAGGCTCCTCCTCAGGATCAGATTCCTCCGGTAGAGGCACCATCTCCTCCTCCTCATCATCGTCATAAATAGGGGCAACAACCGATATAGGCTCCGCTATCAAGGGTGCCTCATAGACTACGTGGATATCACGCGGCTCTTCCTCTACTACTCGGCTAGGTCCTCCCATGTCAGTCATCCTACAATCACCAATATAAGACAAAACAAACAACAACTACATCAGAATGTTAAATAAACATAAGTTCATTGTATAGAATGAAGTTACATTTCATGACACCCTGAGTCTCTCAGGGAAAACTCTACATGAGTTTTATCCCTCTTCCTAACTTCTAAGTTTTCTTAAGTTATAGTATAAGGATTCTCGTTTCCTAAGTTTTATAACTATAGCTCTGATACCAACCTGTGACGCCCCCAAATTCTGACCACCACTTGGTCACCCGAATTCGGTTCGTCACGTTCTCAAGATATTACCATAATAACTAAAATCACTCATTCACAGCGAAAGATCTAATTTAGAATAATATACAATGATTTATTATAATTATTCCCCCAAGTCTCGCAACCTACATTACTAAATAGATTACATAATAATATCGAATAAAGACTTATTACATAATCCTACTTAAGTTTAAACATAGTTTGCAAATAGTCTTATTACAACATGATAGATTTAAACATAAAAGGGACAAGCTAGTCAGTAGCCCTGCCCTTGCCCTTGTCTTTCCCAGAGACACCTCCCTGTTCCGCCTTAGCTGAAAGGTTTTAAATAAGCAAGGATGAGCACAAATTGCCCAGCAAGTAATATACAACAAGGGTGTAGGATATAATATCACAAGATTTGAAATATCGAAGGGTTATTTCTAAGATAGTTCAAAGTGTCAGGATAACATCATGAATAAGGGATATGACAATTCAATATAATTCAACAGATGTATATGAATTCAACGGCTAATAATGTATCCAACTGGATAATCACTTTATACTGAGCAGTCACTAAAGACCATTGAACTTTCACTAGAGTTGCCAATATTAAATTGATAACCAAAGATATCAAGTACTATAGATAATCAGTCTACAATACTTCACGTTATGCATAACACCACAATAATATTTATTCACGTGTTGGGATTTCCAACAACATACACTCCCCTTACCAAAAGGGTTGTTCAACTCAGTTTTCAAGATTTCCGCACCAATCAATTGGTTTGGACAGTTTTATTATAAACATGCATATAGTCTAGCCGAATCAAATGGCATCGACTTTTTCACAATATTCAAGATCAATACTAAGTTTATCATGAATAATAGTTCTCACAAGGGTTTAAGCATAACTCATTTGCACGAGAAAGTAATATAACTTGTATTCAAAGAAATAAGTTCACGGTATTCGTCGAATAAAGAATGCAATTATACTTGCACAATAAGAGTAGGGTTCGGATACTTGCTCAATATAAAAGAGAGTAAGTTAGGGAACTTGCCTTAAGCGTTGATTACCACTTATAGCATAAAATCACCTCAACGAACTATATTATCCTATTTATGTATGTATAGGTACTCATTAGCCACACATCCCGACATAAATCTCAACATGCAATTATTACACATATATCTATCCATACACCTTAGAACTCATAGATGTATAATTCAGATTGTTCTTACTTTTAAAAACCTTAACAACATTTTAGTAAATTTAAGTCTCATATACTCATTTCATGTTTGTATACGTGAAACATTACTTGAGTTACGCATTCTATATTACGTCGTTCACACATACGTGCCAAGGAACTTTTAAATTAAGTTTATTCGGACGCAGCTAGTATAACCCTCTACTTAAAATTTTAGTTTAGTTCATGCGTGGGTAACATATATCAATTTGATAATATTTATCAATTAATCCCGCCTTTCCCAATGTCACAATGTTGTTTCCAAATCCGAAGACATCCCGCCACGTTCGAACCCGAAGACATCTTACGAAGTCGAAGACTTCATCTCCGAACCCGAAGACACCTTCTATCATTTTACTTGTTTAATCAATTGTTCACTTGGTTTTATTTATCCATGTCTCATTACATAAATAAAGTATTCTTACCTTACTTAGTATTAATATTATATTTTTATCTTGTTATTAATCTTATTTTATCTTATTATATCCAAAAAAAACAAGTCTTGACCCGTTTGACCCGACCCGAACCAAACTGACTCAACACTGAAAATGGCCTAGCGCCTAGGCGCTTGAAATAAGCCTGGGTTGAGCGCCTAGGCGCTCCCCTGCAGAAGCAAAAATCCGATTTTTTCAACATTTTCAGTTTTGACCCTTTTTGATTCAATCTTTCATAACTTGCTCATTTCATATCCAAATGAGTTCAAACCACTTCCATTATCTCATAAACTTACATATCTTCAATATGCGATATCTTGAACAATTTTTCAAAATATTTATTTAATCAAATTATTTACTTTTCCAAGCAAAGGTTCTCATGCTAGCTTGTCTTACCAATTATTTTGCTACGAGTTCGTTTTATGACCGAATTTGATGATTCAACTTGTGTTATGATCGTATTTCATATATGCTTAATATAACATTTTAGAATTACACATATCTCTTACATATGTTAATCACGATTATCAAACGTTCAAGCATACTAAGCTAGGTTTCATGCTCACATGCTTTTACATGATTCATTTTAACTTAGATCATATACCAAGCCATATAAATCACATATTCTCCTTCCAATACTCATCATTATACTTTTATATCCATCATGATCACACAACACATAAACTTCCCACAATCAAGCATGCATTCTTACTAATATCTACACATACTATCTTAGCTTGCCAAAAATAAAGCTAGATTATGAATCTTACTTCTTGTAGGCTTTCTTCCTCTTGGCTAGGAACCTTAAGTAGTTCTCCACCTTTGCTTCTCCTTTTTGATCTCCTCTTGAACCACCAAAGTGCAAGAGTTCCTCTAGAATCCTTCTACTTCCCTCAATTTCTCTCTAGCTCTTATTATACTACTAACACTTATGAAATTTCAAGTAAATGAAGCAATGAACTAGGATGGGTTATATTTATAGGCAAGTTCTATGTATACAATACATGTACTAATACTTGGTATAATACTTGTATATGTACACCCAACTAGGTATTAACCATGGTTAAAAGGTGATTAGGTAAAAAGAATTACCAACTCCTTCACCAACTATGTCCTTCTTCATCATGAGCCCACATGGGATTGCTTGTAAGAATTTTTGTGCAACAAAAATCATCACTTAGGCTTAATAGGGCCAAAATTTTGGCCATGAGGGGTAGCATTCCATATGTTGCACTTTCATTCCATCATTTGTACCATGTGCTAGCTTATTGCTACCTTTACACATACCTCTCTACACCTATATATATATATTCATATATATATATATATATATATATATATATAAGTATACTTATCTTATATATGTATTTATATAATCTATGTACATTGGGTTTGTCCAAATTAATATTTAAATTGGGCTAGGTACAAACACTTATACACATTGGGTTAAACATTAGTCTACCAATTCAAATTCTTGGGCTAAACTCCCAACTATGCAAGTATGTTACAATAATAATGTTGGGCTTGGATTTATCCTAGATCCAACACTTCATTAAGTTATCCATCAATTAATCTCATTAAGAATTTAATTACACCACAACAGACTTTACACTTAAGCTTAATCAATCGTAACCAAGCTTATCAATATTATCAATAAATTTCTTAATCCTTTCAAACATGATTCAATTAAATTTTCATTTTCACCTTTCATGACCCACCAAAATATATATGTGTTCAAAATAAATATTCAAACACTTTTATTTCTAATTTATAAAAATCTCGGGTATTACATCTACAATGATAAAGCTTCACTCTATACAAAAGAGAATGACAACGAAATTTCACCTGTATTGAGAGTCGGAAGGTCAAGAAGGCAACAACTTGAGTGGCAGATCAGAAAGCAAAATACTTGAGCCGCTCTACTTCTCACCATGAACACAGTGAGTTGAAGAGAACAAGATACAGAACCGAATATGTGCACAAGATAACCAGTGTTCAAGGACTGCTAAGTACCCAAAGAAGTCAAGCTGATATGCAAAGACTAAGCAGTTCCTCATCGGTGATGGTGCACAATGCTAAATATCAGATGAAGACAAGCATCAACATCAAAGAACAACTGCACTAAATGATGAGTCAGACTGCTAAGTACCAACAAGATGTCAAGCTAAAAGTACATCTTAGTAGTCCATTCGATGTGATTAAACACCAATGCTAAATGCCCAATGATCACAAGAAGCTTCTAAGTACCAGAAGATGAACAAGCTGAATGTCATCGTAGCAGCTCAACAACAACAAACAACAAACAAACAACCAAGCAACCAGGGCCTGCAGGGTCATTGTCTTAGTGACTAAACCAAAGTCAAGTCTGCTAAACTTTTTGAGTACTAGAGGATACAAGAGATTCTAAGTCTACACGACTTAGTCTATAGTTTCCAAGGCTACTGGTCTTGAAGAGTTCTCAGTGAACTAGTGTACCAAGGCTACTGGTCTTGAAGGAATCTTAGCCATTCGAAGTTAATCAAATCCTTAATGGAATCCCTAATTGTTGAAGCAGAATAGTGGATTAGGAGGATTCAATCTCTAAACCACTTAAAACTTCTGGTGTCATTTGTAACAATCCAGAATTTTAAATTATAATTTTAAATATTTATTGAATTATATAAATATTTACTGGATGCGTTTATTGTTGAATAAATATTTGTTTAATTTGATTTGAATTGGTTAATTATTTGTTAAATAAATAATTAATGAGTTAAAAAAATTAATTATTATGAGATAATATTCTAATTTAATTTAATAATTAAGTTAGAGAAAATTATAATTATAAAGAAATTATAATTTTGTTGTATTGATTTATGTGGTAAATTTTATTCAATAAATTGTTATTAGAATTAATTAAATTAAGGATGAAAACTTAATTAAATAAAGTGTGACCATAAATTGTACTATAAAGGAGTTATTAAAATAAACTAAAGGAGTTTAATTTAGTTTTGTCAAACAAGGCTTAAAGATATTAAGTCTTTAATTTTTATCGAGTTTTGCCAAACAGATCCTTATGGCTTTTGAATTTTTAAATTTTGAACTTTTAAATAAAATAAATAAAATATATAAATTATGGTAACTGATAATTTAATAGGGGCAATTAGTAGACGTCGGTTTTAGACGTTTGAAAATCATGCGTTGGTTTTGTTTTATTTCACGTTGGTTTGGTTTTGAGTCTGATAAGAAAAGAAAAGAAGGTTTTCAAAAAGAAAATTTGAGAGAGAAAAGTCTATGATTCCAAAACAAGTTCTGATTTTTCAAGCGATTCTTAGTCAAGCGATTCTCAGTGGTTAGCAGGGATTTTCAAAGCAAGAAAAGGTAATTTTTCCATAACCTTAATACTATATATATATATATATATATATATATATATATATATATATATGTTTTACGACATAATTTTCTTGAGTTCACTGTGGTATAAAATTTATATATAATTTTCTGAAATCTATATTTTTATAAATTGGTTATGAGATTATGCGTATAGTATGATGGTGATAGTATAACTAGCATATATATATATATATATATATATGTGTGTGTGTGTGTGTGTGTGTGTGTGTGATTGTATGCTAAATTACGTATGTAAGAAAGAAATTGGTTTTTACAGTGAATATATGTATGAACATGGTTTGAATATAGGTATGAATATATATGATTGTATGCTAATTGTAAAATTGAACTGTGAATATGTTAATTAGTTTGTTAAGAAATACAGAGAACATAATTCAACGGAATCAATTTGATGTATAATTGTGGTTACCGTGTTCACTGTGTCAAGCAATATCAAACATGGAGTTTTGGTTTTAAAATATGTCATTCAAGGATTTAATCTTTCAAAAATTGTTGTTTAGTTATTTTAAATTAGTATATGTATGCTTGGTAATGTTTACGTGTAATTTACATAAGTTATATGTGGTAATTTAGCTGCTAAATAGATAGAATTTGGATTTGTTCTGTTCTTCGTGTTGGGTTCTGTAAGCTCGGAGCCTCAGCACTAAAATCCGCGCCCCAGCTCTAGACTTCGCGCCTCAGCCCCAAAGTCACAGCCGAAGCCCCGATTTTCGTGCCGCAGCACCGACCCATGGCCTGGGCTTCGCGTCGCAGCGCCATCACCGCGCTGCAGCGCTGTTAGGTTTGTAATATTCATGAATGCAATCAAATTACACAAGGTAAGCGGAAACGTGATAAAATAGAGTTTTAAAATTTTGCAAACCATATACCCGGATCACCCTTTATGCACAATTATTAATTAAACGAAAATATAAAGAACAAGAATCATACCCTTGAAGATTTGAACTTCCTCAGGTACAAGTTCACCTCCAATCCTTTTCGCGTTTAACTTGAATCCACCGGATTTGATTCCTTCATTTGATCAATGTTATCTACCTAAGTGTTTGACCTCTAGAGGTGATCCACCAAAGAAAAAGAAAGATTCAAGAAGATGAGTATTTGGCAAAACCCTTGTTTTTCTATCTCTCATAGAAAAGGGTGTACTCTCCCAACTATTGGAATTACGTATGTTGTGAAAAAGTCAACAACTCCACCCATAATAAGACTCCTCTTATTTATAAATGTGGGCAACCCTCCTTAACAATTAAAAATTTAGTTTTATTTTAATTAATTAAACTTCTTTAATTAATTAAGCTCCCTAATCTTATTAGGGATAATTAATTAAGCTCTTTTAATTAATCTAACCTCCTAATCTTATTAGAAATATATGAGAGTATTTTTATTAATTAATTCCCAAACTCCTTTAGGAATTAAATAATAATAATAGTAATAATAATAATAAGACTCCTCTTATTAATTTTTATTTAATATTTCAAAAATATTAAATAATAAATATTAAGCTATTTAATTTATTCTATCACTATAGATTAAATTAAATATACTTAACTTATTATTAAGATTATGTCATTTGCTTCTTAAATAATTATTCTTCCTTTTATGGTGTGACCCTTTAGGTTCTCCATATTAAACCGGTTGTGAATAAATCAATTAGAACAATTCTAATCTTATTTAAATAAATAAATTAAACTATTAATTTATTTAAATAAATAATATTTATTCTACAATAGGGATAAGCCTCCCTAGCGATTAACGTCTTTTCAGATAATATAGATTTCAACATTAATCATAAAAGAACCTTTGAGTAAATAGTTACCGTTCAATTCAATCCTTCCACCGTACAATGTCCCAATTAAATATAAGACATGAAATTGCTGTCAAGTCTTATTTTATTTAATTATATGTATTTCGACTCTTAAATGCACAACTCCAAATAATTCAAATTAGAAACTTCTTTCTAATTTCATTCTGCATTGGTCAAGGACTACTGGGTTGTCATTTATCGAATCACATATGACATTTCTCCTCTTTTACTAGAAGTGGTAGATTCTTTATTGATCATACATTATCTCCATGTATAACTTATTATACCCAAGCACACCCTTTGATATACCCTAAGGGTCTTGAAGAATAAGTTAAAGTATAACTCATCATACACAAGATACTATGATGATCTCAAGTTCAAAGATCACTTATACAACTATCACTACAGGAATTCCTATTGACAGGCAAATAAAACTCCATTAGGTATTCCTTAGCGAGCCACGTTTAGTGAACTTATTCTCTAATAAGCACCTACATACTTGCTTTAGTGTCTCCATACAAATGATCATGAGATCAATCATCCTCATCCAATGAGCAAGCAACATATATACCAATCTATCCGAATTCACTAATCCCCAATTTAGTAATCTAACAATTGGAAACTATTTTAGTTTTAAGCTTTTTAAGAATTTAGATCTCATTAGAATGATCATCATCATTATTCTAAAATTATTGCTTAAAACTATGGGTTTATCACATATTATAAAACAACATCATGTAGATAATTATAAGCCTTTAATAAATTAATACTTTTTATTAATAAATGAATATGATTGTTACAAAGTATATGTTTTATCATCAATCATGATTGGCTTGTGTGCATACTACTTTCAATCTCCCACTTGCACTAAAGCCAATCGCCATGGTATCTGATACCCTTCTTCTCTAAGTGACGATTATTCTGCTGTTGGATAAACTTTAGTTAATAGATATGTAATATTGGTCTTGAGAGTCCACTATCTTTATAGTGATTTTTCATCTTTCAATGATTCCATAATCAAATGAAAGGGCTACAACACATATTTAGATCCAAGATGAGACTTAGGAACTATTCCTAGTTCTGTAATGAACTTTTCATCCAAACAATCAACTTGCAGCTTCATTTATAGCTATATACTTTGTCTTTATCACTAAACTAGCAACTCTTTGCTGTTTGAAACTTTTCTAATTCACTGCACCACCGTTCAAGGTAACGCTTTACCTTAAAGTAGATTTTCTGTTGTCTTGGCCTGTTTGAAAAACTTGAGTCTGTTAAGCCCTCTAGTTTTAATTTAGACCCACTATGAATATGATCATATCCTTAGTGCCGGTTAGGTACTTTAGGATGTTTTTCACTGACTCATAGTGAACTTCTCCAGAATATGACTGATCAACATCAGGTCTTGTATATTTCATTATATACATGATTGTTAATCATGAGATCTGTCTTTTATGAGTCTATGGGGACTATTAAGAGAGATACACTGGCTCATCAACATGAGACAACTCTTGGAGTCTGTCTTGCTAAATGACTTTAGTTGCCATACTAAACGACTTTAGCATCAAATGAATATACGTTCCTTGGGTTAAGTCGAGCATCCTCTTGAATCTATCTATATAGATTTGTATCCCTAATTAAGATACTCTTCCCAAATCATTCATGGAGTAATGTTTAGACAACTTTATCTTTACTGATTGTAGCATTAGTATGTGTAACAATCCAGAATTTTAAATTGTAAATTTAAATATTTATTGAGTTATATAAATATATAATGGATGTATTTATTGTTAAATAAATATTTAATTTGATTTAACTTGATTGGTTAATTTTTTGTTAAGTAAATAATTAAGGAGTTAAGAAAATTAATTGTTATGAGATAATATACTAATTTAATTTAATAATTAAGTTAGAGAGTTTATAATGATTAAATGAATTATTATATTTTAATTTTAATTTGTAATTAAAATGATGTGTTAGTTGATTAAATAAAATTATAATTATAAAGAAAGTTATAATTATGTTGTATTGGATTATGTGTTAAAGTAATTTAATACATTGTTATTAGAATTAATTAAATTAATTATTAAAAATTTAATTAAATAAAAGTGTGACAAATAATCTTGCCATAAAGGAGTTATTAAAATAAATTAAAGGAGTTTAATTCAATTTTGCCAAATAAGACTTAATGCATATTAAGTCTTTATTTTTTTATGTGTTTTACCAAACAAGGTATAAGGATTAATTGATTAATTTTAATTATGTTAGCCAAACAAGCCTTATGGCTTTTAATTTTTAAAAACTTAGATAACTGATATCAGTTATATCTATATTTATATTACATAATTATTATATATTATTACCATACGTTATATGTTAGTACGTAAGTTAGAGCTAGGAGAAGAAAGACTCAGAAGAAGAAAAAGAAGAGAAGAAGAGAAAAATTGAGAGAGAAGTTGAGAGAATCCTAGAGAGTTTTGTGAGAAGAATTGAGGAAAAGAAAGTTCTTTATCAAAAGGGAAGGTTATCATCTTCTTAAATAAAGGTATCATCTTAATTCTTTTATTTTTAAAGTTTTAAGTTTTTCTCTTCTAAAATTCTGTGTAAAATATTTGTGAAGGATAAATTGTGTGTGGTATATGATTTTGTATGTTAAATTATTTGTTATAAAACTGTTTTCATAAGTTATATATGGGAATAGTCAATTAATTCATGTATGTATGTAATTTGTGAAGAAACCCAAATTACTGTGAGTTTATATGAATATGTATGAATATGACTTAGTTTAAAAGTAAAATTAAGGTTGTAGTAGTTGTTTAAATTATAAATTTACTATTGAATTGAAAAAGGATGAATAAACATAAACAAAGTATTTGGAATTAATTGTTTTAGTTGAAAAATAAAGTTACAGTGATGATTTTTGCTGAAAATGTTAAAACAATGTAGTTTTTATCAAAAACAGTGAAATTGGGTGTTGTGATTTGGATGTTTATATTGTTTTGATGACAAGAAACGCGTTATAAAACATTAGATTAGGTTTCTGTAAACTTATTACACCTTGAGTAGGTTGGTATGGTTGTTAGAAAGGAGTTTGGAGGCCTAATTTGGCTTTCCGTAGTGTTCTACAGCTAAAATAGAAAAATCGCAGTAGTGACCCCTGCCCCGGCGGGTCCCCCCAATGCAAAAATCCCCGCCCCGGTGGGGGGGGGGGTATTCTGCCAAGCCGAAATTTTGAAATAAAAACTGACCGGATATAGTTTACTAAAATGAGCATAGCGTTTTCATACGAACTCCGATTGATGCAATTCAAGATGATTCGGAACGAGGACGAATAGGCCTATAACTTTTATTCTTTAAGTGTTTCAATTTGAAACCATTATAAAGGGTAAAAATAGCTAACTTTAGGACTATTGTGTATTTGGAGGCAATCGGAGGGCGACGGGATGCGCGGATGCAAGTGCAATCCTTTGTGTATTAGTATAACCTAATGATAGCATATTGGACATGTATTAGGATGTTGTATCAAGTTGTTAATGTGTAGGTGGTGCAGTGACATGATCACTTAAGTAGTTGTAATAAAGCTAAATAGTGATGTTCATGAAAAGATGTGATGTTGCTAGTGAGCTATATGAAACTAATATTAGTGTAACTAATGTGTATTATCAATACATATGGTATGTGTAGGACTTGTGGTGAACGTGAGTAATGATTGTTTAACCTACGCACGAGGCAAGTTCTCTAACTCTACTTTTATAATTGTGCAAGTATCTAAACTTTCTTTGAGCAAGTTTTTCTAACTCCAAGCTTTCTTTGTGCAAGTTTCTTAACCCTAATTATACCGTGCAAGCTCCTAAGCCTTATCTCTTGATATTGATCCAATCTTTAATTTGTTATTTAGCATGCAAATTTATACATTCTAACACACTAATCTTGAACAAGTTTTATCATGCCTAGAATTCAACTCTAAATAAGATTTTAACCTTAGCTTAACATTGTTCAAGAAAGGTATGTTACATTATTTAATACTTATGCTTTTAGATTATTCCTAAAGCATGACCTTAGTATACAATGTTATTACAGTTTTATTCAACTAATCCTTAGTTGATGTTCGCAAACTCTAAATTACCTTGAAACTTATCCAAACCAAACTTACATTGGTGCGGACTCGTATTCTAAACGATGAGATAAACAACCCTATTATAGGGGATAACTTACGCATAGCGTTAAAATGTTTGTGCACAATACATTGTACGAAGGGCTGATCTCCCTAAGTACGTGGAGTCCTTATAGTCTTATGACTGTTAAAGTTTAAGTTGAAAGATTACTTATAACTATGGACATAGTTCGTGGTCTTATAATCCTCAGTTAAATATTTCATGATTCTGATTATCATTGATAAAGCATTTTGTTCAGCCTATCATTTGGCAATTGTTGTAAAGATTTTATTCATTATTATTTAAAGTGAGCTTTGTTTGCTCACTCTTGCATATATACACTCATTGCAGCTAAAGTTGAGAAGGTCGATGAACCTACAACTAGCAAAGGAAAGGGAAAAATGTACAAGTGATGAAGAATTGCAATTTAATGACTTTATATTTAATGATGTGATGTAATTAATTTATTTCCGCAGTTGATTGATGTTAAGTTTTGACAACTTGGGATATTTTGGAATTATTGGTGTAACCCTTTTATAGGGAGGATTTATGGTTTAAATATTATTTTATTTGGGTAGATAGTATGAACATTTTGATTAAGTGAAAACCAAGTCTTAGGGGAACAAAGTACCCATATTTGGGGGTGTCACAAGTTGGTATCAAAGCTTTAGGTTATGAACCTTAGGTGGGGTAAAAACCTTAGGAAGTAACCTTTGAAAAGACAGTGGTGATAAACTCTTATCGAGTTTTAAGGAAGGAGTAATAAAACACTTATGTGCTTATGTGATTGTAATTTATATGCTCGTGAGTGTTGAGTAATAATGATTAGTAATTAAAACTTAAAAATTTTGTTGTCAGGATGACTAATGTCGGAGAATCTAGTCAGGCTAGGGAGGAAGGACCTCAGATGCCTGGAGAGGAGGAGTCTCGTGACATTCAGGTGGTTTGGGAACAACTACTGCCACGGGAGTCAGCCCAATTGGTTACAGTAGTTGAAGATGAGGATGATGATGATGATGTAGAGACGGATGAGGAGGATCCAGTTGAGCTGCCACAGGAGAATGAGGATGACAAGGACTAGGAGGAAGAGATTCCACTGAACTCGATAGTTGCTCGTATGTACGATGAAGTCTACGACCGTAATGTGGAACTTCAGGATACTGTCGAGGAGTTCCAAGCAATAGTAGCTGAGCAACAGACTTCGATGGCACAGAAGGACGATGAGATCCAGGATCGAGATGAACTTTTGAACAATGTCGAAGAGAAGCTGGTTCATACCGAAGAAGAGAATGAGCGAATGACAACGGAGATTGCAGAGCTGAAGAACAAGTTGAGGGAGGAATCAACTAAGAGGGCAAGAGCCGAAGACGCGTACGAGGAAGCTTATCAACGAGCCGGGATAGCAGTAAGAGACGCACAAGCAAAGAGGATGAAGATGGAGGAAATGAATAACGTGTTCAACATCGTGATTAATCGAGCTCAAGATCGGGTCATGGGTTATCCGATTTAGTTCGAGACGCTGACATCATATATATTAGATCGTTGAACAATGTTCCGTATTATGGAAGAAGAGCATCATAAGGCTACGCAGTATCTTAGTAGGACATTGTAGGGAATGTACTTGATATGAGATTATTAATATGATAAATATTATGTAAATCCCAAGTGTGATGTAACCTATGGGATATGGTGATGATGTTATCCTGGAACTTTAGTGGTTCAGGAAAGTAATGTAAATAGCAGTGATACTATTGTTATGATGTTTTCAAAAAGATTATGAAGGAATAAAAGTTATTATTTTATTCAAAGTGTTATGTGTTATGTGATAATCTTTTATGATGTGCAACTTAAGTATACAATACTTAAAAGGTTGAATAGAATCTAATGGGTGTATCTTAACAGAAAATGCCTCCAAGACGCCAACCACGACAAAGGAACCCCGGGAATAACAACAATGCTGAGGCTAATCTGGTTCAGTAATTCGTAACGCTATTGACCGGACCATTACAGAATCAGCCACAGAATCAAGCTACGACTTTTAAGGACTTCAAGGCGGTTGGGCCACTAGAGTTCCGTGGGTCTATGAATCCGGTTGATGCACAGACCTGGATCATGAAAATAGAGAAAGTTTTCAATGTTGCTAGAGTAGAGGATAATCAGAAGACTACTTTTGCAACATTCATGTTGAAAGTAGAGGCTAGTTATTGGTGACAAGCCAATAAAACCCGAGGAGGTCAAGGGGTAATGTCTTGGGAAAGGTTCAAGGAAATATTCTTTGAGACCTATTTCCCAGAAAGTTCAAAGAATCAAATGGAAGTACAGTTTCTAGAATTGAAATAGGGCACAATGACAGTGTTGGAGTATGTAGCGAAATTCAATGAGTGGGCAAGGTTTGCGCCATATCAGGTGAATACGGATGATCGCAAGGCAAGAAGGTTCGAGCAGGGACTAAAACCGTGGTTGTACAGCAGAGTCTCCGTGTTTTAGTTAAAGACGTTTGAAGCAGTACTCGAAAAGGCGATTCTCGCTGAGAGTGGAGGCGAAGCTGTAACAAAGCACAACCAAGAGCAGAGAAAGAAGAAGAATGAGGGTGAAGTTAAAAATGGTGGAGGTAGTAACGGTGGAAATGGCAACAACAGTTTGAAGAGGAAGTGGAATGCAAATATGGGAGCTAGGAATCAGCAAGGTAACCAGAAAAATAAGAAGTTCGAAGCATGTGCTACATGCGGGAAGTTTTACAAGGGTGTGTGCTTGATGGGGAAACGAGTATGCTTCAACTGTGGCCAGGAGGGTCACATTGCCCCAAATTGCAATCAACCCAAGAAGAATGCTTGCTACACCTGCGGGTCGAAGGATCATTTTGCTCGCGAGTGTCCAAAGAAGAAATCTGGTGAGACAGCTGGAAGCAAAGGAAATGGCGGTGGAGGTACACTGACTATTACTGGACCAATGTCAACAAATAAGCCCACAGCCAGAACCTTCAATATGACGGTGCAGGACGCGGTGCAATCAAAAGAAGTCGTGTCAGGTATTATCCCAATCAATGAAATAAATACATATATATTATTTGATTTGGGTGCTACTTGCTCGTTTATATCTGATGAATTTGCTAAGAGGTTAGAAATACCTAGTGAAGAGTTGAATTTCCCTTTAAACATAGAAATTACGAATAGGGAAGTGATTCCTATTAGGTTCGTATACAAGAACTGTAGGGTGACTATTAAGGGGAATGTTATGACAGTAGATTTAATCCCGATAAAACTCGGAGAGTTCGATGTTATTTTGGAAATGGATTGGTTATTCAATTATGGAGCAATAATTGATTGCCAAAAGAAGTGTGTAAACCTTATGACTCGGTTAAAGGTAATTTTTCATGGTAGCAAATCGTCGAGAAAAATAAGGTGTTTGACGGTTATGCAGGCCAAGAAACTGTTGAGTCAGGGCTGTGTAGGGTACTTGGCTTACATAGTCGATACATAAAAGAAAGAAAGTGTGAAATTGGAGGAAATACCAGTGGTTAGGGAATTCGTAGACGTGTTTCTGGAAGATTTGCCAGGACTTCCGCCTGATAGAGAAATCAAGTTCGTGATTGACTTAGCGCCAGGAATCGCTCCAATATCTAAGGCCTTGTATAGAATGGCTTCGGTGGAGATGAATGAACTAATGGTATGTGACGCCCCCAAATCCGGGTATTTTCCAACCCGACAGATGGTGCTCCACGGTGCTACAGTTCACACAAACATTCAATTGAAATGCTTCAAAAGAACGAATATGTCATATATATATTCAAAATAATATTAACATTCCCCAAGTTCTTTATAACCATTACATTTGTCTTTGTCATAATATAAAATATTATTCTTACAAAACTATACTATTACATAAGTAATCTATGGGATTTCCTTCGCCTTCTCTTTATCCTTGCTGGATCCATCGGTTCGTTCGACCTTAGCTGCATTCATATGGTTCAAGCAAGAGTGAGAGTAACAAACTCATCAAGTACAATAATTCTAATAAAGCTAGCATGCTTGGAATATAGGAATCATATATCTTTGAATAACTGAATAATAGTTATGAAGTACTATCGATAATTCAAAATAGCACTCCTTTTCATTCAAAACGTTTTACAATAACAATATTCAGTAAAACATCAATTCTGGTTCAAGACTGTGAGGGCCCCGAATCCAGGTCCTAAATTACCTCGGATCCGGTTCTATCATTGTATACAACTATTACTGTTTGTGGAAGATATAAACATAAATTGTTTATATAATAATCTTACACACTTTTCCCTAAGGTCGAGTAACATTAACTTACTACATATTTCATAACTTTTCTAACATATAACATTATTAACATACAATACTTATATAATTTAGCTGCACACATATCCTAACGCTGGAACTGTCTTTAACATGTCCTTGTATCCGACGCATTCGCCTTAATCTGCAATGTTTTATCATGGTATAGCAAGGGTGAGCATAAGGATTGCCCAGCAAGTTTAAGTTCAATAATATAACGATATATCATGATTGAAAGAGTTTGAATAATAAGATGGCTATAATTCAACAATATAATTGTGAACTAGCAGGAACAAGTTTATAACTGAATGAGTATTATACATGAACAAATATTTCTGAACCGAAGGGTATTGAAGGTGATCTGCCATTCATACCTGACTTATACATGCAATATGTACAGAGTACAATTATACATGGCAATCAGCAATGATTAACCATAAGCTTATCCAATAAAATACAACTCTTAATAGAGTTAAGTAAAACAAACTTGCCTGAACCGTTGATTACCGCAACGCAATTTATAACGCTTTATCCGAAGACCTAATATTAGTAATATAGATCTCCAATATTAGAATAATATCATCACAATATAATACTATAATATATATAGATATTCGTAGAATAACCTAAACACATAGCACATAACCCTATCAGTCTATCCAGCACATAAAACTTAGTATCAAGTCAGACTATTTAAGTCCGAGTTGAAACCGACACAATTCTAACATCCCGACGGTCTAGTCGGACTTTTATCGAGTCTAAGTTCAATTAAACTCTGACTTAACACTTAACATTTAACTAAGATAATTTTATTTACAGTCGAAATAATTTTCTAAGTCTCATAACAATTTTCACATAATTATTAGCATTTATCATGAATTTTAAATCATTAAAAACGTATTTAAATAAATTAAATACCACATAATTTCTTTATCGTTAATATTAATTTATTATCAAATATTAATGAAATACATGTTATAATATTATAATATATTTATAATATCACAAATTATTTTTAATACCTTAAAATCACCTTTATATGATTTTTAAACCATTAAATCCATTATCCGATAATTGCTATTAATATTAAAATATTAATATTTTCATGATAAAATATCAAAAGTTATATTTTATAACTTCAAATATTTTTCTAACACTTAAATCATTTTTATATGATTTTTAAATCATTTATTCTATTTTTCCACAATTTATTTAATATATTTATTAAATAAACTAATTATCATTAATATTGATTAATTAATGAATTTCATCACAAAATATTAAAAGTTACTGAAAATAACTTAAAATATTTTATTATACCATAAAATTATTTTTCATGTATTTAAAATTATTTTTAAATCATTTGTTTAATATTATAATTATATAAATTAAATACCATTTATATTTCAAAAATATTAAATATTTATGAAATATACTCTAAATAATTAAAAACTATTTTTCAGAATTTAAAATAATTTTTTGGAATTTTTTTTGTATTTTTAATAATTAAAAATTATTTTTTTCTATTTTTAATTAATTTTCGAAAAATAGAAAATAAAATAGTCACTAAAGGGCCCTATAGCGACAGAACCGTCGCTATAGGTGTTCTTGAGGTGTTCTTGAGCTTGCCCAGAAATTCGTGCCAGTGGCCAGGGTGCCTACTTTGACCGGCTTTAGATCTAAGCTCGTTTTAGTTTTGGGCTAGAAATGTGTTTTAGAATTGTACTAAATGTGTAACACTATAATATGAATCGATTTTCATGGCCATATCATAACACAACAGCAAGATCTGAGCCTCACAAAACTCTGACAACGCTGTTCTTGAGTTTCTGGGTTGCCCAGAAACTCAAGCAGTGTTGGGGTCCTTCTAAGCAGCCTTAAATCATAGCTTTATGGATTTCTTTTGTGTTATTTTAAAGTTCAATAGTGTAGTGCACATGTCAGGGTACGATAATATATCACCAGATCATCTTACAAACAACAAACATAAGGGATAAATGCCGGTCAAACTGGTGGTCAGGAAACGGTCCTTGAAGATCTTGGGTTTTCCCAGAATCTTCATCGGGTCATTTGGTCAATGGTAGTTTGACCATGAATTTCTACAATCCTGTTACAGATCTTGGTGATCTAAAGGTTTTAATGTGCACTACTCACGTCAGACTGCAAGGATAAAACAACAAATTAACCAAAACATGAATATACAGCAAGATCAAGGACTTAGAAAATGTTGCCAGAAGTTTCTGGGGATTCTGGGCTGCCCAGAACTTGCTTTTCGTGAACGGTCAACGAGGTTTGACCGAGTATAGCCAGTGATCTAGAAGTGATATGTCCATGATTCCAGTTCCAGATGGTAGTCCACATGGCATAGAATAGATCCAAATCATAGAACACAGAAAACGATTAACACATACAGATCTAGAGGCCCTGACATATGTCTGTCAGGCCACTTTTTGATCTGTTTCCATATTTTCAAAAATGCTAGATTTGAGGACTTTGATGTTATGGATCTTGGATTTTACAACCCAGATCACTTATGGACACCCTAATATACAACTTTAACCAATCAATTACAACATCTAACAACAAATCATAAGATTTCAAATTTTGAAAGTTTATACCTTTCTAGCTTGGATTTTGATTTCTGACTTCTGATGTTGATCTTGGAATGCTAAAGGTTGATCATGGTTTTGTTTCTCTCTCTCTCTCACTCTATATTTCGAAAATGAAGAGAGAGAATGGCTAGGGAGAAAATGAAAATAAAAGTGACCACTTCCCTCTCTTTAATCTCTAAAAATGACTTGATGCAATGTATAAGGATGTTATAAGGGATGATTTGTGAAACATAAGCCACATGCCTAGGCTTTAAGGTTAGTAAACAACCCACATAGAACATAACTTACAAGTAACCTTATAAATAATGCTAGAAGGCTATTTTGGTCATTTGGCATTTATTTTTAATGGCATTTTGGATATTGTCCCAAACCCTTAGGGTTTAGGGTTTGGTTAGGGTTTAGGGTTTGAGCTAATTTAATGTTTGCAATTTAATTTCTAAAATTTCCAATTTAGGTTATCAAAAATAGAAAATTAATATTTCTAAATTATAATTAGAATTTTCTAATTATATTCAAATTTCATAATCACAAATTAAATCTTGCTAATTAGGATTAATAATACCTAATTAAAATTGCTAATTACGCAATTAGGGTTAAAATGGTCATTAGGGTTTATAAACCACTAATTAGGGTTTCTAATAGAAAAATTAATTTTTCTTAAAATAGAAATTAGATTTTCGTAATTAGATTAGGGCTTTCTAATTACCATAACTTGAAAATTAGGATTAATGTTTCCTAATTAACATTAGATTACTAAATTAACACTTAGGTTTTCCTAATTATAAAATTAGGGTTTCTAACCCATAATTTAGGGTTTAACAAATTTTTGGATTTGTTAACTAATTAAGCGTTACCCTAATTAATATTATAATTAGTTACTCCTACGCCATTAGGTTCTCGATTTAGGGTTTCATGCATCGAATTAGGATTTCGGATTCCCGGAACTGAAATTAGGGTTTCTAGAACCGGTTTCTAGGGTTTCTTGTTAAACGCTAGGGTTTTCTAACCGAACGTTGACGTTCTTAAAATATACTTAGGGTTTATTACATATATCGTTTATCTGGTCAACCCTTGACCCTTAACCACATACTGTACACATATACACAGAACATAATCAAGTTTTCCTTAATCCTGAATAATTTACCTAAATCCTTCACAGAATTTTGAAATCCTCAAAATTCTATCTTAAAAATATCAAACGCATACACTTATTTTCTGTCTAGGTTCTAATTTTGAACCTTAATTTAATTAATAAAACTTTTAAAAAAATTCAAAATTCTCGGGTGACACATTCACCCCTTCTTCTTAAAATTTCGTCCCCGAAATTTACCTTACACCTTACACCTTACTCCATACACCATACACTATACATTCTCACATACTACCCAATACATTTCTCACAAGAATTAAAAATTTTCAAATTTTGCTGAGGGGTTTTACAGACTATTGTCTGTCATTTTCGCAAAGGTTTTAGGAAATTCATCCGCAAACCGTCATAACTTACGGACATAGTGGGTAATTAATCCAGTATGTCCTGTACTTATTAAGTACAGATTTTATCTGTTTCTCATCACTGCCATAGGCACAAAATTCTACCTCAGTCTTATTGGATTCCGCACCAAAACAATTTGGTTCGGGAAAATTTCTTTCAATGAACACTTAGAGTTTTTATTGAAAATATTTTTTTTTTGAGAATGACGCCATGATGCCGTACTGTATTAACAGTCCGTTTGAGGATACCGTCATTATATGACTTTGTCATACTACATCATTCCATAGTGGGCTAACGATCTTTAGATCACATCCAACACTAAGTAATTCTGCATTGATAACTCCATCATATTTATATCATCTCCGCACCAGTTTACCTAGTACAAGAGTGATAATTAAAATAAATTTTTTTTAAAAGCACGCAGTGCGTATTTAGCTTGATGTCAAAATTTCGAAATCTAGCATAGCTAGGAGTTTTGAAAAAAACTAAAAACTTAATTCTTCACTAACAATCATTTGCTTAACAGTCTATCTGTTCCTATAGTCTTTAATACTCCATTACACACCACTATACCCAGTTCGTCAAACCACACTTATGAGTCCATAAATTACCACAATCATATGAGTTTAAGAACTTGTCCTAGTCATACCTTTGGCGTCCATTCGCTGAGGGGTTCATAAACATTTCATATAACTATGAATCAAGTATGTCACATAAGTATGAGTTTTAAGAACTCGTACTTAACCTTATATCCTCTACCTATGACCTATCTATCTTTTTTACACACGAGAAAGGAATCATCTTCTCAACATGCATATAGCAACTAGCGCGACACAAACATTTCAATGATTATCAGTATCAGAAACTAAGTGGTCGTTAAACCAAACTCGGCCACTAATCAATATAGGAAGCTAAGCGCATAATTCCCCGCCCATACAAAGAATTGGTCAACCTAACCACTATATCGTTCAGGAAGCTAAGTGATTCTAAAACCAAGTACAAATTCCCCGCCCATACAAAGAATCATACAACTTAGCTGCTGACATGAGTCCTCAGTTGAAATCCCCACCTAATCTTAACACCCTTCTCAATACGAATTTCATTTAATTCGTATTCATAATCCATAACTCTCTTATGAGTTTTCATAGTACTATTTCATAGTACAACTTACACACAACATCTTGCTGTAAACTGTTCAATCATTAGATTAATTCTTCTCCCTACTATCACCTTATCAGATCACGAGGTGATCTTATCGTATATATTACGATTTATTTCTATGTCTTGATTGTTTTGTTTTACGATCTTCTCTCACTGTACTTTGAGTCTTTTAGACTCTATCTATTCACCACTTACTGTTCAACTTTATTATCAGAGTTAGGGAACTCTTGTATCTTATAACTCCCCGAGATTCGTCTTTGAATCTTACCGACCAACTAACTCTATTTGAGTTAGTCCATATCCTAATCACTGCGGTTATTAGTCTCAGGTATTCCTACCTAAGCTTCATAACCAACAGCTTTGATACCAACTGTGAGGGCCCCGAATCCAGGTCCTAAATCACATCGAATCCGGTTCGATCATTGTATACAACTATTACTATTTGCGGAAGATATAAATATAAATTGTTTATACAATAAACTTACACACTTTTTCCCAAGGTCGAGTAACCTTAACTTACTACACATTTCATAACTTTTCTAACATATAACATTATTAACGTACAATACTTATACAATTTAGCTGCACACATATCCTAACGCTGGAACTGTCTTTAACATGTCCTTGTATCCGACGCATTCGCCTTAATCTGCAATGTTTTATCATGGTATAGCAAGGGTGAGCATAAGGATTGCCCAGCAAGTTTAAGTTCAATAATATAACGATATATCATGATTGAAAGAGTTTGAATAATAAGCTGACTATAATTCAACAATATAATTGTGAACTAGCAGGAACAAGTTTATGATTGAACGAGTATTATACATGAACAAATATTTCTGAACCGAAGGGTAATGAAGGTGATCAGCCATTCATACCTGACTTATACATGCAATATGTACAGAGTACAATTATACATGGCAATCAGCAATGATTAACCATAAGCTTATCCAATAAAATACAACTCTTAATAGAGTTAAGTAAAACAAACTTGCCTGAACCGTTGATTACCGCAACACAATTTATAACGCTTTATCCGAAGACCTAATATTAGTAATATAGATCTCCAATATTAGAATAATATCATCACAATATAATACTATAATATATATAGATATTCGTAGAATAACCTAAACACATAGCACATAACCCTATCAGTCTATCCAACACATAAAACTTAGTATCAAGTCAGACTATTTAAGTCCGAGTTGAAACCGACACAATTCTAACATCCCGACGGTCTAGTCGGACTTTTATCGAGTCTAAGTTCAATTAAACTCTGACTTAACACTTAACATTTAACTAAGATAATTTTATTTACAGTCGAAATAATTTTCTAAGTCTCATAACAATTTTCACATAATTATTAGCATTTATCATGAATTTTAAATCATTAAAAACGTATTTAAATAAATTAAATACAACATAATTTCTTTATCATTAATATTTATTTATTATCAAATATTAATGAAATACATGTCATAATATTATAATATATTTATAATATGACAAAGTATTTTTAATACCTTAAAATCACCTTTATATAATTTTTAAACTGTTAAATCTATTATCCGATAATTGCTATTAATATTAAAATATTAATATTTTCATGATAAAATATCAAAAGTTATATTTTATAACTTAAAATATTTTTCTAACACTTAAATCATTTTTATATGATTTTTAAATCATTTATTCTATTTTTCCATAATTTATTTAATATATTTATTAAATAAACTAATTATCATTAATATTGATTAATTAAAGAATTTCATCACAAAATATTAAAACTTACTGAAAATAACTTAAAATATTTTATTATACCATACAATTATTTTTCATGATTTTTCATGTATTTAAAATTATTTTTAAATTATTTATTTAATATTATAATTATATAAATTAAATACCATTTATATTCCAAAAATATTAAATATTTATGAAATATACTCTAAATAATTAAAAACTATTTTTCAGAATTTAAAATAATTTTTTGGAATTTATTTTGTATTTTTAATAATAAAAATCATTTTTTTTCTATTTTTAATTAATTTCCGGAAAATAGAAAATAAAACTGTCACTAAAGGGCCCTATAGCGACAGAACCGTCGCTATAGGTGTTCTTGAGCTTGCCCAGAAATTCGTGCCAGTGGCCAGGGTGCCTACTTTGACCGGCTTTAGATCTAAGCTCGTTTTAGTTTTGGGCTAGAAATATGTTTTAGAATTGTACTAAATGTGTAACACTATAATATGAATCGATTTTCATGGCCATATCATAACACAACAGCAAGATCTGAGCCTCACAAAACTCTGACAACGCTGTTCTTGAGTTTCTGGGTTGCCCAGAAACTCAAGCAGTGTTGGGGTCCTTCTAAGCAGCCTTAAATCATAGCTTTATGGATTTCTTTTGTGTTATTTTAAAGTTCAATAGTGTAGTGCACATGTCAGGGTACGATAATATATCACCAGATCATCTTACAAACAACAAACATAAGGGATAAATGCCGGTCAAACTGGTGGTCAGGAAACGGTCCTTGAAGATCTTGGGTTTTCCCAGAATCTTCATCGGGTCATTTGGTCAATGGTAGTTTGACCATGAATTTCTACAATCCTGTTACAGATCTTGGTGATCTAAAGGTTTTAATGTGCACTACTCACGTCAGACTGCAAGGATAAAACAACAAATTAACCAAAACATGAATATACAGCAAGATCAAGGACTTAGAAAATGTTGCCAGAAGTTTCTGGGGATTCTGGGCTGCCCAGAACTTGCTTTTCGTGAACGGTCAACGAGGTTTGACCGAGTATAGCCAGTGATCTAGAAGTGATATGTCCATGATTCCAGTTCCAGATGGTAGTCCACATGGCATAGAATAGATCCAAATCATAGAACACAGAAAACGATTAACACATACAGATCTAGAGGCCCTGACATATGTCTGTCAGGCCACTTTTTGATCTGTTTCCATATTTTCAAAAATGCTAGATTTGAGGACTTTGATGTTATGGATCTTGGATTTTACAACCCAGATCACTTATGGACACCCTAATATACAACTTTAACCAATCAATTACAACATCTAACAACAAATCATAAGATTTCAAATTTTGAAAGTTTATACCTTTCTAGCTTGGATTTTGATTTCTGACTTCTGATGTTGATCTTGGAATGCTAAAGGTTGATCATGGTTTTGTTTCTCTCTCTCTCTCACTCTATATTTCGAAAATGAAGAGAGAGAATGGCTAGGGAGAAAATGAAAATAAAAGTGACCACTTCCCTCTCTTTAATCTCTAAAAATGACTTGATGCAATGTATAAGGATGTTATAAGGGATGATTTGTGAAACATAAGCCACATGCCTAGGCTTTAAGGTTAGTAAACAACCCACATAGAACATAACTTACAAGTAACCTTATAAATAATGCTAGAAGGCTATTTTGGTCATTTGGCATTTATTTTTAATGGCATTTTGGATATTGTCCCAAACCCTTAGGGTTTAGGGTTTGAGCTAATTTAAGGTTTGCAATTTAATTTTTAAAATTTCCAATTTAGGTTATCAAAAATAGAAAATTAATATTTCTAAATTATAATTAGAATTTTCTAATTATATTCAAATTTCATAATCACAAATTAAATCTTGCTAATTAGGATTAATAATACCTAATTAAAATTGCTAATTACGCAATTAGGGTCAAAATGGTCATTAGGGTTTATAAACCCCTAATTAGGGTTTCTAATAGAAAAATTAAATTTTCTTAAAATAGAAATTAGATTTTTGTAATTAGATTAGGGCTTTCTAATTACCATAACATGAAAATTAGGATTAAGGTTTCCTAATTAACATTAGATTACTAAATTAACACTTAGGTTTCCCTAATTATAAAATTAGGGTTTCTAACCCATAATTTAGGGTTTAACAAATTTTAGGGTTTGCTAACCAATTTAGCGTTACCCTAATTAATATTATAATTAGTTACACCTACGCCATTAGGTTCCCGATTTAGGGTTTCATGCATCGAATTAGGATTTCGGATTCCCGGAACTGAAATTAGGGTTTCTAGAACCGGTTTCTAGGGTGTCTTGTTAAACGCTAGGGTTTTCTAACCGAACGTTGACATTCTTAAAATATACTTAGGGTTTATTATATATATCGTTTATCTGGTCAACCCTTGACCCTTAACCACATATTGTACACATATACACAGAACATAATCACGTTTTCCTTAATCCTGAATAATTTACCTAAATCCTTCACAGAATTTTGAAATCCTCAAAATTCTATCTTAAAAATATCAAACGCATACACTTATTTTCTGTCTAGGTTCTAATTTTGAACCTTAATTCGATTAATAAAAATTTTAAAAAAATTCTAAATTCTCGGGTTGTCACAAAGACCATGAGCATTTCATAAGTACTTTGAAAAGGACGTCCCGGTACTAAGTCCGTAAGTCCGGCATAGCTTACGAGCACGTCTAGGTGATCAGCCTATAATATTCTATGTTGATCAACACTACATTCATTAAACGTGTATACGTTTAAGTTGTGGCAACCTCACGTGCCAGTCGTTTGACGACAAAACAATTTAGCATACTCAGTCTCCTTTTGAAAACCACAACAATATTAGTTTGGTAAGTCCTTGTCAATACTTGATAGATTATAAGAAATCCAACATAGCATAAGTCTAGCCGAATGAATTGGCTTTTGACTTCATCAGACATTAACTCATGCGTAAGAATACATGAATCACAAAGCTTGTCTAGATCGAACTGGAACAAGGGTTAGAGTACTTGCCTTAAGCGTCTGCCACAGTTATAACACTGCAATGTAGGTCTTTAAGGTCTCTACAGTAGATGATAACATCACATAGCACATTAGGTAATGAATAAATATACATGGTTCCTAAAGAATCTTACCCTTCTTCTCAATCTAATTACATATTAGATTTGTTATTTATTGGTTCCGGCTTTTCGTTACGTCATTCTCACGCTCACAAGTAACTGACTTTCTTTAACCCTAAGTGATCATACTTAAGGCTTTAATTATGTCTTAACAATGTTTCATTAAGATCTTTAGTTAAGTGTTCATCAATTACTAGTCATACATAACATGCAACATTCTTTATTGTCTAGGTTTTAGAACTGGCGCTACGGCGCCGGCATTTACACTCTGTGCCGTGCTGCGGCGTCACATGTTAATGCCTAGAAGCCAGACTCGGCGCTGTGGCGCGAGTCTCCTTTGATATGGCCGCGCTGCGACGCCAACTAACAGGGGCTGAGGTTCACTTTGGCACTGCGGCGTCGATCATTTAGGCTTGGAGTCGCGCTGCGGCGCGGACTCTGTGCCAGAAATAAATTTGACAGATTTTTAAACTTGTGAGATTCCCGGACTCGTAACTTCTTTGTTATATGTCCGAATTGGCTCATTCAAAATCCTACGGTTCACAAATCACGTACTCTACATTTTCATGCAAGAATTTTATCTATTCGACTTTGTTTGCTAAAATTCACCTATTAGTCCATTTTTTTAATGAAACGATAAACGTTCGTGAACATTCAATGCTCGTTTCTTCGTTCTAAGTCGGAATCCGGCCATTTTCGAGTCCGCAACTCTATAATGCCAAAAATGACTTATCTCCATAAAAAACCAACGTTTTCAAGTTCAAACACAAAATATGACTTTGATTCCGAGAATTTCACGAATTCGACAATTATCATCCAATCGTGTGAATTCCGGCAAAACTCCATTACTAGTGATTTGTTCATCATTCCAATTACATTTATTTCATTATCTAGACATATCAACTTACATGATACAACAACTTATATTAAAATTAGGTTATGGCTTATTTCTTATAAGTTCATTACTTAACAAAATATACAATACAAGACTTTCATTTCCTTATGACTTACTCTTAATTAAGTCATTCAAGCTACATGCTTATATCTTATTATTCATACAACTTATTAAGTTAATCATATGACCATCTCATATGTGTATTCCATAAGTTCATAACTTATTTAGATTCGAGTTACTTACTCATAACTTATTCGGCTTAAGTTCATTGCTTATCTACTTCTCATATCTTCTTAACATCTAAGTTCATTAGATTATACCTCTCTTATCAACCTACCATGATAGAGATAGAAGAGACCAGATCAATTACCTTTGAAGATTACTTAGTTTGCTTTGGAAATCTACTAATGAAAGGTTAAGCTCAAAGTGCTTATTTGCTCTAACAATTAAGTTGTTTGTGAGAGAGTTTGTTGGATGAAATAACAAGCAACAAATGAAAAAAATGAGCTAGCTATTTCTAGAAGTCTCTAAGCTAGGGTATAATGGTCATTAGGCATCCCACCTCCTTAATTAACCTCCTTACTATTCATTACTTGTTGCCCACAACTCTTATCCCTTCCTTGGTCATTACTTAAATTTCTTGCTCATCACACAAAGTGCTTGGTTACCACTTCACCTATGGGTCCCCCCATGGATCTTGCTTTACCCATTGGATCATCCTTTGGGCTTGGTGGATAACTTAATTAACTTAGTCTTTGGGCTTGTAGTAATCTACTATGGGCTTCATGTTATTATTGCACGGGCTTAAGAATAATCCACATAGGTTTACACCTTAATCTTATTGGACTTATATTTCATACAAAGTTACATTAATTCATTTCATTAGATTTTAATACCTACATTCTCAATTTAAGTCCGCATGCGAAATATTGCATTTTTTATACTTAGATTATTATTACATAATCCATCTCGCCTCGATATTATAACTTTACGTATTTCTCGGAAGTTCAAAAATAATTCCCGAGCGATAAACGGTGAATAGTGTTATATGTAAACTTTCTCAGAAAACTTTTATTTTCATCTTGGAAATTCAAACACTTTAATTCATTCACGTGGTTCAAATACTACGATGTTCCGACCTTTCTAGGTTATTGAACAACATACATCTTAGTAACACATAAAAATAACAAATAATATTGTAACGACCCCAAAATAGGTCCATTCCATCCAACCTATTCTGAGTCGCCAAATACATGGTACAGAAAATAACTACAACTGTATTACAACAATTGTTGTGCAAAATACAACAACACATATGCTGTGAGTTTGGATATAAATATATACCAAATGTGACTCATGTCCCAGCCATGGACAACACCTCACAATGACACCTTACATAAAGGTATAGTCAAAAACTGTTTTAGAAATTAGAATCTTTGGGAAGTGCTCAAGAAAACCTTCGTACATGGGAGGCCATGCTTCTAGGTTGTGATAGATATCATATGGCCACATAATTATCCTTGGTTGACCCAATATACCCCAAAGAAAAACGAGAAGATTACTATCATATTCTTCCCAATGGTGAGACTTCTCTTGACATATCATTATCTCCACTGTCTCTAATTGAAAATTATACTTCAAACAAACACCAAGATTATATAGGTAGTGCTCGTAAAGATACTCAGCAAGCGGATGAGCACAACCCTGTCTTATGATGACACGAGATTATATGTCATTAGACATCTTGTATGATAGTGGCAAAACACCCTTCCAACGTTGGGTTCGCTTCACCCTAGATGAATCACCAAATATAACTCCTAAATGAACTTTTCTATACTGCTTCGGGAGAACCTCCACAGCTAGAAACAACCGTTCTATTTCCCCGTTACCCTCGCTAGACCCAGCTACACTCTTATTACCTGAAAGGAATTATGAACAGAAGGGTGAGCACAACTAGCCCATTAAAGAATATCATGACTAAAGATAAATAAATTATCAATAGTCTTCATCAGTAATAAATCAGAGATTTAGAACATATGGTAGATGATAAAAATTTTCAACCATAGTTGCAGCGGAACGAGCAATCCATTAGAAGTGTCAAATAGACCATAAAGTCTATTATCTTCTCCATGTTAAAAATCCACCAACAATATTTTATCCTTGTAACATCACTCAACAGTTCCTTTCCACAATCATATGAATAACTCATAATCATAATTGTGATTCTAAATTTTTCTTCGCACCCAGGACGAAGAATATTTTTATCACCTGTCTTTACCTGAAACATCAAAGATCATGGTTATACCAAATCACAGTTCCTGTGTATAATCATATAAACAATTTCATCTTTGCACTACGAGCCAACGATATTCGTCAACAGTTCATCTTTGCACTACTGGCCAAAGATATTCAACAACAGGTCATCTTTGCACTACGGGCCAAAGATATTCATCAACAATTCATCTTTGCACTACAGGCCAAAGATATTCCTCAATAGTTCATATTTGCACTACAGACTAAATATATTTATATCTCAAAGAAATATATAATCATTTTTGAATTTATATAAACAATAATTATAACCATGTTAATCAATTCATCTTTACACTTAAGCTAAAGATATTCAATTATAAATTCAATGGTCATGATCATACCAGTTAACAATTCATCTTTGCACTACAAGCCAAAGATATTCCTCAGTCACGATCATACCAATAATTTACCCATCTTTACACTCAAGTGAAAGAGAAATTCAACATCAGGGTTATAAAAATGTTATATATGATAATAAAAGCAATATTATCAACAACTGCATTTATTTTCAAGAGCAACAATCATAAATCAACGATAATTTGGTCAGAAAAAGAAACCAATTTTTGTCGTGAATAGTATTCGTGAATAGTAACTCGTGAATAGTAACTCATGAATAGTAACTCATGAATAGTAACTCGTGAATAGTAACTCATAAATAGTAACTCGTGAATAGTACTCTGTATTCGTACATAGTACCGTATACGTAAATAATGTCATATACGTAAATAGTTTCATATACATGAATAGTGCCGTATACGTGAATAGTGCCGTATACGTGAATAGTAACCCCGACTCAAAAAGGTAAAAATTCCACAACAAAATCTATACCAATATTTCAGTATAATGATATTGAAAGAATAACATCATTATGAAGAATATAGCATCCCTTAATATCCCTTACTATCCCTTACCTCAAAAGTGCAGTATTTCTGACTGGAATGCAAAGCCGAAAGAAACTTGCACTGAATAGCAACTCTCAAAGTATCTAGATACTCACAAAATATGATTCATATTATAGAGAGAGAAAGAGAGAAAGCTTATGTTTCTGGTGTGATTTTCAATTCTAACTTAGCCCTCTATTTATAGGAAAATGTTAGCACGCCGAAGCAGACTTGACCTGCTACTTGATGGCTTTACCTGCTACTATTGTCACCCACCACATTTGAAATAAAATTCAGCACATTTCTTCACCAACCACAAGTGGGGCCCACCAATTCTAGAATTTTCCACCAATATGATTAACTCTGAAAATTTAACAATTTCTGAACCAGTCATCTCGTAAAATTCATAACAAATCATATGTTCATTTTTAACGGTTCAAAATTTGTGGACATATACTCAACTTATATATGTATAACATATCCAAATATTACCACGATCCAACGGTCGGATTAAAAATTATAACCATCGCAAAATATCTCAAAAACCCTAATTTAATTTTCAATACCTCTGTTCTGACAAAAATACAGATAAAACACCTTAACATTAACTCCTTCATTTTTAACCACAAAAATATATCCCTCATTTATATCCACATAAAATAAATATTTCCTTATCATATAAATCAATAATTAATTATTCACAAATAATATTACAGAATCACATTTATGTCAACCAGGCCGTTCCCAGGAAAGAGGGGGCTTTCCAATAAGAATTTCTCCTTACTAGCGCGCAATTAGATGACCAAACATCTCCTTAGACAGAACTTTCTAAACATTGCCAATAATACTATCTAATAATATTATTTAAATAATATGAATTATTGATTTGATAATGGAAAATACTGTGCAGCAACAATTATTGAAACAACAATAATATAAAATATCAACGCAACAATTATTGAATCAATAAAATAAAATATTGAACAGTAACTACTGTAATAATTATTGAGTAGTGCCTTCTTACGTAAGAATCAATAATTTCAAAAATACTGTGCAATACCGTGTGCTACTGTGCAATAACGCGTATTACTGTATTTTAACCACCAGGTATTCCAACAGTGTTAACGGTAACAACTACGCCGTTATTTATAAAAACTCAATTTTGTCATTTTCTTCATCCAATCGCTTTCCGTTATGGGGCCCACAAATAGCTGCGCCGTCGTACGAATATTCCCCGACAGAAAGAATATGCCACGACCAAACGAAAATTCTCCGACAAAATAAATATTTTATAACCACTTGCTTATTTTGAAAAATATTCATATATCACCCTTAACTTTAACTTTTTATCAATTTAACCATTTACTAAATAGAAAAATTGAATACTTTTATTTCATAAAATTTGGGGTCTTACAATCTCCCCTCCTTATAAAATTTCGTCCTCGAAATTTACGTACCTGGTAATTCAAAGAGTTGAGAATACCTTACTTTCATTTCAGATTCCATCTTCCCTGTCATCACGATTTCTCCATCGCTCATCTCCTGTATTTCAGATATCATTCTAGAATACAGCTTCAAAACAAGGGTTAATTAAACAAATTAACATATCACATAATATCCCGATATTATGACTGACCAATAAATAAGCTTAGGTAGGACACACTAGCGAAAGATTTACTCATCTCTCCCCTCCTAGTTATATTTTCCGATCTCCGCCAGAGACCATATCCCTAAGCTCTGATACCAAACTGTAACGACCCCAAAATAGGTCCATTCCATCCAACCTATTCTGAGTCGCCAAATACATGGTACATAAAATAACTAAAACATTATTATAACAATTGTCGTGCAAAATACAACAACACATATGCTGTGAGTTTGGATACAAATATATACCAAATGTGACTCATGTCCCAACCGTGGACAACACCTCACAATGACACCTTATATAAAGGTATAGTCAAAAACTATTTTAGAAATTAGAATCTTTGGGAAGTGCTCAAGAAAACCATCGTACATGGGAAGCCATGCCTCTAGGTTGTGATAGATATCATATGGCCACAGAATTATCCTTGGTTGACCCAATATACCCCAAAGAAAAACGAGAAGATTACTATCATATTCTTCCCAATGGTGAGACTTCTCTTGACATATCATTATCTCCACTGTCTCTAATTGAAAATTATACTTCAAACAAACACCAAGATTATATAGGTAGTGCTCGTAAAGATACTCAGCAAGCGGATGAGCACAACCTTGTCTTATGATGACACGAGATTGTATGTCATTAGACATCTTGTATGATAGTGGCAAAATACCCTTCCAACATTGGGTTCGCTTCACCCTAGATGATTCACCAAATATAACTCCTAAATAAACTTTTCTATACTGCTTCGGGAGAACCTCCACAGCTAGAAACCACCGTTCTATTTCCCCGTTACCCTCGCTCGACCCAGCTACACTCTTATTACCTGAAAGGAATTGTGAACAGAAGGGTGAGCACAACTAGCCCAGTAAAGAATATCATGACTAAAGATAAATAAATTATCAATAGTCTTCATCAGTAATAAATTAGAGATTTAGAACATATGGTAGATGATAAAAATTTTCAACCATAGTTGCAGCGGAACGAGCAATCCATTAGAAGAGTCAAATAGACCATAAAGTCTATTATCTTCTCCATGTTAAAAATCCACCAACAATATTTTATCCCTGTAACATCACTCAACAGTTCCTTTCCACAATCATATGAATAACTCATAATCATAATTGTGATTCTAAATTTTTCTTCGCACCCAGGACGAAGAATATTTTCATCACCTGTCTTTACCTGAAACATCAAAGATCATGGTTATACCAAATCACAGTTCCTATTTATAATCATACAAACAATTTCATCTTTGCACTACGGGCCAACGATATTCGTCAACAGTTCATCTTTGCACTACTGGCCAAAGATATTCAACAACATGTCATCTTTGTACTACGGGCCAAAGATATTCATCAACAATTCATCTTTGCACTACAGGCCAAAGATATTCCTCAATAGTTCATATTTGCACTACAGGCTAAATATATTTATATCTCAAAGAAATATATAATCATTTTTGAATTTATATAAACAATAATTATAACCATGTTAATCAATTCATCTTTACACTTAAGCTAAAGATATTCAATTATAAATTCAATGGTCATGATCATACCAGTTAACAATTCATCTTTGCACTACAAGCCAAAGATATTCCTCAGTCACGATCATACCAATAATTTACCCATCTTTACACTCAAGTTAAAGAGAAATTCAACATCAGGGTTATAAAAATGTTATATATGATAATAAAAGCAATATTATCAACAACTGCATTTATTTTCAAGAGCAACAATCATAAATCAACGATAATTTGGTCAGAAAAAGAAACCAATTTTTGTCGTGAATAGTAACTCGTGAATAGTAACTTATGAATAGTAACTCATGAATAGTAACTCGTGAATAGTACTCCGTATTCGTACATAGTACCGTATACGTAAATAATGTCATATACGTAAATTGTGTCATATACATGAATAGTGCCGTATACGTGAATAGTAACCCCGACTCAAAAAGGTAAAAAATCTATAACAAAATCCATACCAATATTTTAGTATAATGATATTGAAAGAATAACATCATTATGAAGAATATAGCATCCCTTAATATCCCTTACTATCCTTTACTATCCCTTACCTCAAAAGTGCAATATTTCTGACGGGAATGCAAAGCCGAAGGAAACTTGCACTGAATAGCAACTCTCAAAGTATCTAAATACTCACAAAATATGCTTCATAATATAGAGAGAGAAAGAGAGAAAGCTTATGTTTCTGGTGTGATTTTCAATTCTAACTTAGCCCTCTATTTATAGGAAAATGTTAGCACGCCGAAACAGACTTGACCTGGTACTTGATGGCTTTACCTGCTACTATTGTCACCCACCACATTTGAAATAAAATTCAGTACATTTCTTCACCAACCACAAGTGGGGCCCACCAATTCTAGAATTTTCCACCAATATGATTAACTCCGAAAATTTAACAATTTCTGAACCAGTCATCTCGTAAAATTCATAACAAATCATATGTTCATTTTTAACGGTTCAAAATTTGTGGACATATACTCAACTTATATATGTATAACATATCCAAATATTACCACGATCCAACGGTCGGATTAAAAATTATAACCATCGCAAAATATCTCAAAAACCCTAATTTAATTTTCAATACCTCTGTTCTGACAAAAATACAGATAAAACACCTTAACATTAACTCCTTCATTTTTAACCACAAAAATATATCCCTCATTTATATCCACATAAAATAAATATTTCCTTATCATATAAATCAATAATTAATTATTCACAAATAATATTACAGAATCACATTTATGTCAACCAGGCCGTTCCCAGGAAAGAGGGGGCTTTCCAATAAGAATTTCTCCTTACTAGCGCGCAATTAGATGACCAAACATTTTCTTAGACAGAACTTTCTAAACATTGCCAATAATACTATCTAATAATATTATTTAAATAATATGAATTATTGATTTGATAATGGAAAATACTGTGCAGCAACAATTATTGAAACAACAATAATATAAAATATCAACGCAGCAATTATTGAATCAATAAAATAAAATATTGAACAGTAACTACTGTAATAATTATTGAGTAGTGCCTTCTTACGTAAGAATCAATAATTTCAAAAATACTGTGCAATACCGTGTGCTACTGTGCAATAACGCGTATTACTGTATTTTAACCACCAGGTATTCCAACAGTGTTAACGGTAACAACTACGCCGTTATTTATAAAAACTCAATTTTGTCATTTTCTTCATCCAATCGCTTTCCGTTATGGGGCCCACAAATAGCTGCGCCGTCGTACGAATATTCCCCGACAGAAAGAATATTCCACGACCAAACGAAAATTCTCCGACAAAATGAATATTTTATAACCACTTGCTTATTTTGAAAAATATTCATATATCACCCTTAACTTTAACTTTTTATCAATTTAACCATTTACTAAATAGAAAAATTGAATACTTTTATTTCATAAAATTTGGGGTCTTACAATCTCCCCTCCTTATAAAATTTCGTCCTCGAAATTTACGTACCTGGTAATTCAAAGAGTTGAGAATACCTTACTTTCATTTCAGATTCCATCTTCCCTGTCATCACGATTTCTCCATCGCTCATCTCCTGTATTTCAGATATCATTCTAGAATACAGCTTCAAAACAAGGGTTAATTAAACAAATTAACATATCACATAATATCCCGATATTATGACTGACCAATAAATAAGCTTAGGTAGGACACACTAGCGAAAGATTTACTCATCTCTCTCCTCCTAGTTATATTTTCCGATCTCCGCCAGAGACCATATCCCTAAGCTCTGATACCAAAATGTAACGACCCCAAAATAGGTCCATTCCATCCAACCTATTCTGAGTCGCCAAATACATGGTACAGAAAATAACTACAACATTATTATAACAATTGTCGTGCAAAATACAACAACACATATGCTGTGAGTTTGGATACAAATATATACCAAATGTGACTCATGTCCCAACCGTAGACAACACCTCACAATGACACCTTATATAAAGGTATAGTCAAAAACTGTTTTAGAAATTAGAATCTTTGGGAAGTACTCAAGGAAACCATCGTACATGGGAGGCCATGCCTCTAGGTTGTGATAGATATCATATGGCCACAGAATTATCCTTGGTTGACCCAATATACCCTTAAGAAAAACGAGAAGATTACTATCATATTCTTCCCAATGGTGAGACTTCTCTTGACATATCATTATCTCCACTGTCTCTAATTGAAAATTATACTTCAAACAAACACCAAGATTATATAGGTAGTGCTCGTAAAGATACTCAGCAAGCGGATGAGCTCAACCTTGTCTTATGATGACACGAGGTTGTATGTCATTAGACATCTTGTATGATAGTGGCAAAATACCCTTCCAACATTGGGTTCGCTTCACCCTAGATGATTCACCAAATATAACTCCTAAATAAACTTTTTTATACTGCTTCGGGAGAACCTCCACAGCTAGAAACCACCGTTCTATTTCCCCGTTACCCTCGCTCGACCCAGCTACACTCTTATTACCTGAAAGGAATTGTGAACAGAAGGGTGAGCACAACTAGCCCAGTAAAGAATATCATGACTAAAGATAAATAAATTATCAATAGTCTTCATCAGTAATAAATTAGAGATTTAGAACATATGGTAGATGATAAAAATTTTCAACCATAGTTGCAGCGGAACGAGCAATCCATTAGAAGAGTCAAATAGACCATAAAGTCTATTATCTTCTCCATGTTAAAAATCCACCAACAATATTTTATCCCTGTAACATCACTCAACAGTTCCTTTCCACAATCATATGAATAACTCATAATCATAATTGTGATTCTAAATTTTTCTTCGCACCCAGGACGAAGAATATTTTCATCACCTGTCTTTACCTGAAACATCAAAGATCATGGTTATACCAAATCACAGTTCCTATTTATAATCATACAAACAATTTCATCTTTGCACTACGGGCCAACGATATTCGTCAATAGTTCATCTTTGCACTACTGGCCAAAGATATTCAACAACAGGTTATCTTTGCACTACGGGCCAAAGATATTCATCAACAATTCATCTTTGCACTACAGGCCAAAGATATTCCTCAATAGTTCATATTTGCACTACAGGCTAAATATATTTATATCTCAAAGAAATATATAATCATTTTTGAATTTATATAAACAATAATTATAACCATGTTAATCAATTCATCTTTACACTTAAGCTAAAGATATTCAATTATAAATTAAATGGTCATGATCATACCAGTTAACAATTCATCTTTGCACTACAAGCCAAAGATATTCCTCAGTCACGATCATACCAATAATTTACCCATCTTTACACTCAAGTGAAAGAGAAATTTAACATCAGGGTTATAAAAATGTTATATATGATAATAAAAGCAATATTATCAACAACTGCATTTATTTTCAAGAGCAACAATCATAAATCAACGATAATTTGGTCAGAAAAAGAAACCAATTTTTGTCGTGAATAGTATTCATGAATAGTAACTCGTGAATAGTAACTCATGAATAGTAACTCATGAATAGTAACTCGTGAATAGTAACTCATAAATAGTAACTCGTGAATAGTACTCTTTATTCGTACATAGTACCGTATACGTAAATAATGTCATATACGTAAATAGTTTCATATACATGAATAGTGCCGTATACGTGAATAGTAACCCCGACTCAAAAAGGTAAAAATTCCACAACAAAATCTATACCAATATTTCAGTATAATGATATTGAAAGAATAACATCATTATGAAGAATATAGCATCCCTTAATATCCCTTACTATCCCTTACCTCAAAAGTGCAGTATTTCTGACTGGAATGCAAAGCCGAAAGAAACTTGCACTGAATAGCAACTCTCAAAGTATCTAGATACTCACAAAATATGCTTCATATTATAGAGAGAGAAAGAGAGAAAGCTTATGTTTCTGGTGTGATTTTCAATTCTAACTTAGCCCTCTATTTATAGGAAAATGTTAGCACGCCGAAGCAGACTTGACCTGCTACTTGATGGTTTTACCTGCTACTATTGTCACCCACCACATTTGAAATAAAATTCAGCACATTTCTTCACCAACCACAAGTGGGGTCCACCAATTCTAGAATTTTTTACCAAAATGATTAACTCCGAAAATTTAACAATTTCTGAACCAATCATCTCGTAAAATTCATAACAAATCATACGTTCATTTTTAACGGTTCAAAATTTGTGGACATATACTCAACTTATATATGCATAATATATCCAAATATTACCACGATCCAACGGTCGGATTAACAATTATAACCCTCGCAAAATATCTCAAAAACCCTAATTTGATTTTCAATACCTTCGTTCCGACAAAAATACAGTTAAAACACCTCAACGTTAACTCCTTCATTTTTAACCACAAAAGTATATCTCTCATTTATATCAACATAAAATAAATATTTCCTTATCATATAAATCAATAATTAATTATTCACAAATAATATTATAGAATCACATTTATGACAACCAGGCCGTTCCCAGGAAAGAGGGGGCTTTCCAATAAGGATTTCTCCTTACTAGCGCGCAATTAGATGACCAAACCTCTCCTTAGACAGAACTTTCTAGACATTGCCAATAATGCTATCTAATAATATTATTTAAATAATATGAATTATTGATCTGATAATAGAAAATACTGTGCAGCAATAATTATTGAGACAACAATAATATAAAATATCAACGCAGCAATTATTGAATCAATAAAATAAAATATTGAACAGTAACTACTGTAACAATTATTGAGTAGTGCCTTCTTACGTAAGAATCAATAATTTCAAAAATACTGTGCAATACCGCGTGCTACTGTGCAATAACGCGTATTACTGTATTTTAACCACCGGGTATTCCAACAGTGTTAACGGTAACAACTACGCCGTTATTTATAAAAACTCAATTTTGTCATTTTTTTATCCAATCGCTTTCCGTTATGGGGCCCACAAATAGCTGCGCCGTCGTACGAATATTTCCCGACAAAAAGAATATTCCACGACCAAACGAATATTCTCCGACAAAATGAATATTTTATAACCACTTGCTTATTTTGAAAAATATTCATATATCACCCTTAACTTTAACTTTTTATCAATTTAACCATTTACTAGATAGAAAAATTGAATACTTTTATTTCATAAAATTTGGGGTCTTACAAATATTATTTTATTCATTATTTAATTCTTTCAAGTATTTTACAAAGGATCCGAATTTCTCGGTCGTTACATTCTTCCTCCCTTATAAAGATTCTGTCCCCAGAATCTCTCCTTTCACTATGCAAAAAAATGAGGATAATCCTCCTTTATCTTCTCTTCCAATTCCCACGTTGCTTCCTCGGTATTGTGGTTCTTCCATAATACCTTTACCGACGCTATAACCCCTTGTTTCGCAGAACTTGCTCTTTTCTATCGATGATTTGAATCGGCATCTCCTCGTATGTTAAGTCCTTCTCGATTTGAATAGGCTCAAATTCTATCACGTGTTTATAATCCAGTTTGAAAGGACGTAGCACTGAAACGTGAAATATGTTATGTATTCGCTCTAAGTTTGGTGGTAATGCTACCATGTACGCTACCTCACCTACCCATTTTAATACTTCAAAAGGTCCTATAAACCTTGGGCTTAATTTCCCCTTCTTTCCAAAGCGTATCTTTCCTTTCCAGGGAGATACCTTTAGAAATACGTATGAGCCTACCTCAAACTCCCTATTCTCTCGATGTAAGTCTGCGTACTTCTTCTGTCTGTCTTGAGCTGCTATGAGACGTATCCGTATTAGCTTTACTACATCCGCTGTTTGCTACACCGACTCTGGTCCTAGCATTCTGCGTTCTCCCACTTCATCCCAATACAATGGTGATCTGCATTTTCTCCCATACAAAGCTTCATACGGTGGCATACCTACTATTGTTATATGCAAACTCTATTAATGGTAGATGATCATCCCAACTACCCTTGAAATCCATGACACAAGATCTTAACATATCTTCTAACGTCTGAATTGTCCTCTCGCTCTGTCCATCAGTTTGTGGATGATATGCCGTACTTAACTTCAACTGCGTTCCCAACTGCTCTTGCAGACTTCTCCAAAAGTTTGATGTGAATCGTGGGTCACGATCTGACACAATCAAAACTGGTGCTCAATGTCTGGAAATAATTTCCTTAACATAAAGTTTAGCTAACTGATTTAAGTTATACTTGACCCAAATTGGCAAAAAGTGAGCCGACTTCGTGAACCAGTCCATTATTACCCAAATCGCATCATATCCCTTCTGAGTAGTTGGAAGTCCCACCACAAAGTCCATCGTGATATGCTCCCACTTCTACTCCGGAATTTCCAATGACTGTAACAAGCCACTTGGTCTTTGATGTTCGGCCTTAACTTTCTGACAAGTTAAGCACCTACTCACATACTCGGCTATTTCTCTCTTCATGTTCAGCCACCAAAAACTCTGTCGAAGGTCTTGATACATCTTAGTGCTACCAGGATGAATCGAGTACCTTGAACTGTGAGCCTCTTGTGAAATTTGCTCCTTTAATTCAGTCTCATTTGGAACCCAAATTCTTCGCTCAAATCTTAACAATCCCTCATTATCAAGACTAAACTTAATATCTTTTTCATTGGTCAACCGCTTCTTCATCTGGTCACACTCATCAGTTTTGAGCTGCACCTCTTGACTCTCTCTACAATGGTAGATTGGATCTCTGTCACAAATAGTCTCTGCTCTACTTCACTCGGCAATTTCACCTCTAATTCCATCCTAGCCATCTCTATTATTAACTCAGTTTGAGCCGTTAACATAGACAACTTCTCCTGACCCTTTCTACTTAAGGCGTCGGCCACTACATTGGCTTTTCCAGGGTGATACAGGATTTCACAGTCGTAATCCTTTATCAACCCCAGCCATCTTCTCTGTCTCATATTCAATTCTTTCTGTGTGAAGATATATTTTAGACTCTTATGGTCCGTGTATATCTCACACTTTTCCCTATAAAGATAATGTCGCCATATCTTTAAGGAAAACACCACCGCGACCAGTTCCAGATCATGAGTAGGGTAAACTTTCTCATAATCCTTCAACTGTCTAGATGCATACGCAATGACCTTGCCATGCTGTATGAGCACGCAACCAAGTCCTCTATGCGAAGCATCGCTATAAACTACAAAATTTCCTATGTCATCGGGCAATGACAAAACAGGCGCTTCACTCAAACTCTTCTTCAATTCTTGAAATCTGTCTTTGCATTTCTCAGTCCATATGTACTTCACTATCTTCCTCGTCAAGTTAGTCAACGGAGTAGCTATCTTCGAAAAGTCTTGAATGAACCTCCGATAGTAACCCGCTAACCCTAGGAAACTCAGCACCTCGGTCGGTATTTTCGGTTGTTCCCAATTCATCATGGCTTCCACCTTCGCTGGATCTACTGAAATCCCCTCATGGTCAATGACATGACCTAAAAACTGTACCTTCTCTAACCAAAATTCACACTTAGTGAACTTCGCATATAACTTCTCCTTCCTTAATATCTCCAACACTATTCTTAGGTGTTCAGCATGATCTTCTGGCATCTTAGAGTAGACTAGAATATCATCAATAAACACCACGACGAACTTGTCCAAATATTATTTGAACACTCTGTTCATCATATCCATAAATGCAGCTGGTGCATTAGTCAACCCAAATGACATCACCAGAAACTAGTAATGACCATAACGAGTCCTAAATGCTGTCTTTGGTACGTCTTCATTTCTAACCTTCAGCTGATGATACCCCGTCCTTAAATCTATTTTGGAAAAATATTTTGCCCCTTTCAACTGATCAAAAAGATTATCGATCCTGGGCAATGGATACTTATTCTTTATCATCAACTTGTTCAACTCTCGGTAGTTGATACATAGTCTTAATGATCCGTCCTTCTTCTTGACAAACAGTACCGGTGCTCCCCACGGTGAAACACTCAGTTGTATGTACTTCCTGTTCAACAGTTCTTGCAACTGCACCATCAACTCCTTCATCTCCACTGGCGCCATACGATACGGTGCCCTGGAAACTGGTGCCGCTCCTGGCACAATATCTATTACGAAACTCGGTCTCCTTATCCGGCGAAAGACCCAACAACTCACTTAGAAATACATCCATAAATTCACTCACTATATGTATTTTCTACATGGTCGCTCCCACTCTCTGGGTATCGATAACATGGCACAAATAACCTACGCACACCTTCCTTAATAGTTTCCTAGTTTGTGTCATGGTAAGACAACATGAACGTCCCGGCGATTTATTACCGCAAAATATTATCTGAAGTTGTCTTAATGTTTTAATATTTACGCATTTCTTTTGATGTGACGCCCCCAAAATTAGGTATACATCAACCATCTTGGGTCGTCAGATACGAAGTACAGAATACAAATACAACTTACTAATACAACTATCGTGTACAAGATGACAAAACATAAACTGTGAGTTTGAATACACATATTATCTTCTAGAGAGTATTCATATTCAAAAGGAGTCCTCATTACATTTATTAAAATACTATTACATAGAATAGTGAGGACTACTAACTAATACTATCATTCGAACCATCACTCCGTTTCCCGACTTGCCCCAGCTACGTTCTCATTTCCTGAAGAAAACAGTGAAAGAAAGGGTGAGCTCAACTAGCCCAGTAAGAAATATTATGACTAAGATAATGTAGAATAAATTATCATTAGCCTTCAACAATATTAAACTGATAAAATATAATAGACATCAAGTTTAACTGCAGGGGAACAAGCAATCCATTAAAAGAGTCAAGTAGAAAATAAACTCTACTATCTTTTATGATTTAAAAGATTTTTCAACACTGCTATCGCTGAGACTCAGCTTAATAAAAAAATCCACAACATCGAATCACCCCTGCACTACGGCCAAGGATATTCGTGTATTCATTAATGGTCGTGATCATGCCAACAACTGTCCATCAATGCACTACGGGCCAATGAGGACTTTTACCACATCATTTGTAACATTACGGTCATGATTATACCGAATAATCTCTGGTCATAATCATACCAAGTCCATCTATGCACTACAGGCCACAGATGACTTTTAACATTTTATAAACATGAGGATGATGACAATGATATAAGAATTCAATAAAACAAGTTCAAGAATTAATTTATCCAAGAATTAACGTCCAAATTGTCAACATGATACTGCTTTGTGGAGTAAAATTCAAAAATGCTTAGAAGAATATTTTCATGAAAAGATACTGGATGAAACGCAATTATCAAGGATATTCCACAAATTTCATGGAGTATAGAAGTCAAAACTTAACCAACTGAGTATAATAAAGAATGGAATAACAAAAGAAATCACCATGCATGCGATAGACCGCACAGACAGGTTATTCCAACAGAATAATAAATAATGGAACCAGGTCCGGCGTAAAACGCACAAACAGGATATTCCAACAGAATAATAATAAAGACGAAACCAGGTCCGGTGTAAAACACACAGACATGATGTTCCAACAAAAAAATAATAAAGACGGAACCAGGTCCGGTGTAAAACACACAGACAGGATGTTCCAACAGAATAATAATAAAGACGGAACCAGGTCCGGTGTAAAACACACAGACAGGATGTTCTAATAGAATAATAATAAAGACGGAACCAGGTCCAGTGTAAAACACACAGACAGGATGTTCCAACAGAATAATAGAAGAATGTCACCAAGTATAGGGTAGACCGCGTATACAGGTTATTCCAACAGAATAATAAGAAATGAAATAACAACAGTTCTCTTCTTGAATAAGAAAGAATAACACCCCTTACCGTTTTAAAGAAGAGTTGAAGTAAGGAAGTAGTTAAGTAGCAGAATACTCTTCTTCTTCTCTCTTTATAGTTTCTCTCTATAGCTTCTCTCTCTAGAGTTCAGTGAATTCGTAAGAAATAATGAAGGAATGAGCTGCTATTTATAGAAAAATAGAATGCATAGTAACTAATTCATGAACGGTCCAGATTGATTACTTTAATCTGACGGTCCATATTTAAAGAAAAATCTTTTAAATAAAATATAATATATTCTATTTATAGAATAACTTTAATAAAGTATTCTGTTTTATATAAAAAGATGTTTCTGTTTTATTACGTTAATAATACGAATAAAACAAAACGTCATTATCGCTAAATAATTCATATTATTAACTGACAATAATTGAATCAAACTGAGTGACTTCTCACATAAGCATTAATAATCAATACCGTGTGCTACTATGCAACCACACGTATTACTGTACTTTTACTACCGAGTAGTTCAACAGTAACAATGGTAAAACTTCCGCCATTATTTTTAATAAAATATTTTTGTCGTTTTCTCAATCCGACAATAATTCTGTTGTGGGTTCCACCAATGATTGTGCCTTTGTACGAATATTCCCTGTTAAAACGAATATTCCCCGACCAATCGAATATTATATAACAACTTACGTACTTTACAAAATTTATAAATATTACCCACAGCTATAACATTATATCAAATTAACTCTATAATATTCAAAAATGATATTTATAGAAAATTCATCTTTATTTATAAAAGTTGGGGTCTTACAACCTCCCCTTCTTATGAAATTTCGCCCTCGAAATTAGGGTACGTACCTGGTATGTCGAAGAGGTAAGGATACCTTGATTTCATTTCAGATTCTAACTCCCAAGTCATTTCCTCAACATCGTGCTTTCTCCACAAAACTTTGACTTGAGGTATAACCTTGGAGCGTAGAATATGTTCCTTCTTATCCAAGATTTGAACAGGAACTTCTTCATATGTCAAATCCTCCGCTATTTCGTCCGGTTCTAACTCAATAATGTGGTTCGGGTCTTCCACATATTTGCGTAACATGGATATGTGAAAAACGTTATGAACACGAGACATACTTGGCGGTAAACCGAGTCTATAAGCCACAGTTCCTACTCGATCGAGGATTAAAAATGGACCGATGAATCGATGATTGAGCTTTTCGCTCTTTCCAAATCTCGTAACTCCTTTCCATGGAGCAACACGTAAGAACACATGATCTCCTACATCAAATTCCACGTCCTTTTGATGAAGATCAGCATAACTCTTTTGTCGATCTTGTGAGGTTTTTATACGTTATTGGATCATTTGAATCTTTTCTGTAGTCATACGTACCAACTCCGGTCCGAACAACGTTGCTTCACCCACCTCATCCCAACATACTGGAGAACGACATTTTCTTCCATACAATGCTTCGAATGGAGCCATGCCAATACTTGCTTGATAACTGTTGTTGTAGAAAAACTCTACCAATGGTAAGAACTTGTCCCAACTTCCCTTGAAGTCAAATACACAGAGTCTTAATAAATCTTTCAGAGTTTAAATAGTCCTCTCTGATTGTCCGTCCGTCTGAGGATGATATGCTGAACTAAATCGTAACTCCGTGCCCATAGCTTTTTGTAAACTAACCCAAAATCGTGAAGTGAATCTTGGGTCTCGGTCAGAAACTATGGATACTGGCATACCATGCAGTCTTACAATCTCGTTTATGTACATACGAGCAAGACGTTCAAGTGTATAAGTTTCTCGTATCGGTAAGAAATGAGCAGACTTGGTTAATCTATCAACAATGACCCAAATTGCATCTATACCTTGAGAAACCTTAGGAAGACCGGTAACGAAATCCATGGTAATGTGCTCCCACTTCCATTCTGGAATTTCAAGTGGTTGCAATGGACCTTTTGGTACTTGATGCTCCGCTTTGACTCGTTGACAAGTTAGACACCTTGAGATAAACAACGCTATCTCTCTCTTCATATTGCTCCACCAAAATGTATGACGAAGATCATGATACATTTTGGTACTTCCAGGATGGATTGCAAACGGTGTGTTGTGCGCCTCCATCATGATTTCATACTTTAAATCAGGGTTGTTAGGAACACAAAGTCTGGAGTTGACTCGAAGTATTCCTTCTTCATCGATTCTTGCTTCCGGCATAGCACCTTCTTACACTTTCTTCCTCATACGCATCAGCTCCAGGTCTGTAGCTTGAGCAGCTTTAACTTTATCGATTAAAGTTAGCTCTACTCGTATATTCGCCATCATCACATGGGTTCCTGGAGTCTTTAACTCTATCTCCATCCTTTGCAAGTCGCACAAAATGGACCTTTGTGTTGACAATATTGTACTCGTACTTGTATATGATCTTCTACTCAATGCGTCAGCTACCACGTTCGCTTTTCCAGGATGGTATTGAATGGTATGATCATAATCTTTCAACAGTTCAAGCTAACGTCGTTGTCGCATGTTGAGTTCCTTTTGAGTGAAGAAATATTTGAGGCTTTTATGATCCGTAAAGATCTCCACCTTCTCCCCATACAAGTAATGCCTCCAAATTTTAAGTTTAAAGACAACAACTGCCAACTCTAGATCATGAGTAGGATAATTCCTCTCATATTCCTTGAGTTGTCTTGATGCATAGGCTATGACTTTTCCATGTTGCATGAGAACGCATCACAACCCTTTGCTCGAAGCATCACTGTAGATGACAAATCCCTCCGAGCCAGATGGTATTGTTAGAACAAGTGCTGAAATGAGTCTCCTCTTAAGTTCTTGAAAACTTTGCTCACATTCTTCGCTCCAACCGAACTTTGTATCTTTTCGAGTTAGCTGAGTTAATGGAGTAGCGATTAGAGAAAATCCTTCCACGAATCTCCGATAATAACCAGCTAAACCAAGAAAGCTACGTACTTCGGTCACTGATTTAGGTTGCTCCCAGCTTTGAATAGCTTCAATCTTTGCCGGGTCAACCGATATTCTTCGACTTGATACTACGTGCCCAAGGAATGCTACCTCCTCCAACCAGAACTCGTATTTCTTCAACTTGGCATAAAGCTTGTATTCACGAAGCTTTTGGAGTACCAGCCTCAAGTGTTGCTCATGATCTTCACGACTTTTGGAATAAATAAGGATGTCATCAATAAAGACGACCACAAAGTGATCCAAATATTCCTTGAATACCCGGTTCATCATATCCATGAAGGCATCAGGAGCATTAGTCAATCCAAAGGACATGACTAGGAATTCATAATGCCCGTACCGAGTTCTAAAAACCGTCTTTGGAATATCCTCAGTTCTAACCTTCAGCTGATGATATCCAGAACGAAGATCGATCTTTGAAAAGAATTGTGCTCCTTGCAACTGGTCAAACAGGTCATCAATACGTGGCAATGGATACCTGTTTTTGATGGTGACATGATTCAACTCCCGATAATCAATACAAAGTCGCATACTTCCATCTTTCTTCTTCACGAATAGCACAGGAGCACCCCAAGGAGAAGTACTAGGACAAATAAAGCCAATGTCTAACAATTCCTGCAGTTGGATCTTTAACTCCTGAAGTTCAATAGGAGCCATTCGATATGGGGCTTTGGAAATGGGTTTTGTACCGGGTTCAAGGTCGATACAAAATTCAATTTCACGCTCTGGGTGTAGGCCAGGAAGTTCTTCAGGGAATACGTCAGGGAATTTATTAACAATAGAAATATCATTCAAAACTGACGTATTTTTGTTTAGATCCGTGACATGAGCTAAGAAAGCTTGACATTCGTTTTTCAATAAACGAATAGCTTTATGGCTTGAGATGACAGCGATTGATTTTAATGGTTTGGTTGCTTGAATTCGCAAAATAGGTCGATTAGGAATATAAAAGCTAACAACCTTATGAAAATAATCAATTTTTGCATGATGAGTAGTTAACCAATCAATCCCTAGAATCACGTCAAATGCAAATATTTTTAATGAAATAAGATCGACAGGTAATGTGTGGGTACCAACTTGAACCAAACAAGACTTATAAATCATGGATGTAATGAAGGTTTCTCCCAATGGAGTTTCAACAGATAAGTCAAAGCCTAATTTCTCCGGAATCAAATTTAATCGATGAGCGCAAGTAGGAAAAATAAAAGAATGGGTAGAACCGGTATCAAATAAAGTATTGACTTCGTTAGAGTTTATGATAAGCTTACCCGTGATGACCTCATTCGGGTTCCTTGCTTTCTGGGAGGTCACAACAAACGCTCTCCCTTGCACTACCGGTTTTAACTTTTCTAGGACGGCCTTTGGTGTCTCCATCTTGGCTGAACTTGTTTTTGGTAAACGACAAAATCGAGCTAAATGACATTCTCTTCCACAATTATAACATGCTTTAGATGGCATCGCGCAGTTTGGACTGATGTGCCCCTCCCCTCCGCATTTAAAACATATGATAGGTGGTCGTTCTCCTTCCTTAACAACAGGTGTTGGTGCTGACGTCTTTCCATCATTGTTGAATCTCCTTTTCTTGAAATGACCATTCTTATTATTTTGGCCCTGATTACCACTGAAGTGGTTACCATTTCTGGCCTGTTGATTCCCTCCACGCTTGTTGTCACCGCTTCGATGATTGCTCTCACCGGTATTATCATTTTGCCGACTGCTCTCTTTTGATTACGTTGACTCGTTATCGCGCTCCACTAACTGAGCCCTATTCACAACATCTGAATACAAACACAGTTTATGAGAGATAAGATGTTGACGTATCTCAGGTTTTAAACCTCGCAAAAACATTCGCGTCATTCGCTCTTCATTATCCACCAAGTGGGACGTAAACCGGGACAACTCAACAAATTTAGCCTCATACTGCGACACGGTCATATTATTCTGCTCCAATTTGATGAACTACACCTCCTTCATGTGACGAACACTTTCGGGAAAGTATTCGCCATTGAACAGCTCTTGGAACTTCTCCCAAGACATCTTCAGTGCGGCAGGTTGAGTACGCTTAATCGATTCCCACCAGTAATTTGCCTCTCCTCGCAACATAAAGGCGGCAAAGGGAACCTTTTGCTCCTCAGAGCATCCCAAGACATCAAATATCTTGGTAATCTGCTTTATCCATGTTTCCGCTATAAGTGGTTTTGGCTCTCCCTTAAACTCTGGTGGTCCCAGCTCCTTGAACTGTTTAGCCGTGACCGTCCGAGAGTTTTCAGTATTTCCACCTATATTTTGGACAGGAGCCACTCTCGCCTGCTGTTGCATGAACTGTATAAAGTTTCTGAACATTCCATCATTCATCATCTGGTCAGTGTTGTTGTTTGCATAAGGATTGTCACCTTCCTAATGCACATTATCCTGATTATTGATATGTGGTGAATCAACAGTCGCCTGTGCTCCATTGCTATTCTCAACATTCTCAGATGCCATTTTCAGATACTGCCACAAAATAAAAGTTAATTGATATGTCATATATTATCCTTATATTATGACCGACCAATTAAATACCATGCAAATAAACTTAGGTAGGTCATACTAGCGAAGGAATTCCCCGTCTCTCCCCTCCTAGTTCTATTCTCACATCTTAGCCAGGGATCATATCCCTAAGCTCTGATACCAACTGTGACGCCCCCAAAATTAGGTATACATCACCAATCTTGGGTCGTCAGATACGAAGTACAGAATACAAATACAACTTACTAATACAACTGTCGTGTACAAGATGACAAAACATAAACTGTGAGTTTGAATACAAATATTATCTTCTAGAGAGTATTCATACTCAAAAGGAGTCCTCATTACATTTATTAACACACTATTACATAGAATAGTGAGGACTACTAACTAATACTATCATTCGAACCATCACTCCGTTTCCCGACTTGCCCCAGCTACGTTCTCATTTTCTGAAGAGAACAGTGAAAGAAAGGGTGAGCTCAACTAGCCCAGTAAGAAATATTATGACTAAGATAATGTAGAATAAATTATTATTAGCCTTCAACAATATTAAACTGATAAAATATAATAGACATCAAGTTTAACTGCAGCGGAACAAGCAATCTATTAAAAGAGTCAAGTAGAAAATAAACTCTACTATCTTTTATGATTTAAAAAGTTTTTCAACACTGCTATCGCTGAGACTCAGCTTAATAAAATAATTCACATCATCGAATCACTCCTGCACTATGGCCAAGGATATTCATGTATTCATTAATGGTCATGATCATGCCAACAACAGTCCATCAATGCACTACGGGCCAATGAGGACTTTTACCACATCATTTGTAACATTACGGTCATGATTATACCGAATAATCCCTGGTCATAATCATACCAAGTCCATCTATGCACTACAGGCCACAGATGACTTTTAACATTTTATAAACATGAGGATGATGACAATGATATAAGAATTCAATAAAACAAGTTCAAGAATTAATTTATCCAAGAATTAACAACGTCCAAATTGTCAACATGATACTGCTTTGTGGAGTAAAATTCAAGAATGCTTAGAAGAATATTTTCATGAAAAGATACTGGATGAAACGCAATTATCAAGGATATTCCACAAATTTCATGGAGTATAGAAGTCAAAACTTAACCAACTGAGTATAATAAAGAATGGAATAACAAAAGAAATCACCATGCATGCGATAGACCGCACAGACATGTTATTCCAACAGAATAATAAATAATGGAACCAGGTCCGGCGTAAAACGCACAGACAGGATATTCCAACAGAATAATAATAAAGACGGAACCAGGTCCGGTGTAAAACACACAGACAGGATGTTCCAACAAAATAATAATAAAGACGGAACCAGGTCCGGTGTAAAACACACAGACAGGATGTTCCAACAGAATAATAATAAAGACGGAACCAGGTCCGGTGTAAAACACACAGACAGGATGTTCTAACAGAATAATAATAAAGACGGAACCAGGTCCAGTGTAAAACACACAGACAGGATGTTCCAACAGAATAATAGAAGAATATCACCAAGTATAGGGTAGACCGCGTATACAGGTTATTCCAACAGAATAATAAGAAATGGAATAACAACAGTTCTCTTCTTGAATAAGAAAGAATAATACCCCTTACCGTTTTAAAGAAGAGCTGAAGTAAGGAAGTAGTTAAGTAGCAGAATACTCTTCTTCTCTCTCTCTATAGTTTCTCTCTATAGCTTCTCTCTCTAGAGTTCAGTAAATTCGTAAGAAATAATGAAGGAATGAGCTGCTATTTATAGAAAAATAGAATGCATAGTAACTAATTCATGAACGGTCCAGATTGATTACTTTAATCTGACGGTCCATATTTAAAGAAAAATCTTTTAAATAAAATATAATATATTCTATTTATAGAATAACTTTAATAAAGTATTCTATTTTATATAAAAAGATGTTTCTGTTTTATTACGTTAATAATACGAATAAAACAAAACGTCATTATCGCTAAATAATTCATATTATTAACTGACAATAATTGAATCAAACTGAGTGACTTCTCACATAAGCATTAATAATCAATACCGTATGCTACTATGCAACCACACGTATTACTGTACTTTTACTACCGAGTAGTTCAACAGTAACAATGGTAAAACTTCCGCCATTATTTTTAATAAAATATTTTTGTCGTTTTCTCAATCCGACAATAATTTCGTTATGGGGTCCACCAATAATTGTGCCGTTGTACAAATATTCCCTGTTAAAACGAATATTCTCCGACCAATCGAATATTATATAACAACTTGCGTACTTTACAAAATTTATAAATATTACCCACAACTATAACATTATATCAAATTAACTCCATAATATTCAAAAATGATATTTATAGAAAATTTATCTTTATTTATAAAAGTTGGGGTCTTACATTTGACAATCTATAACTGCCCCATGATTAACCAACCAATCCATTTCGAGAATTACATCAAACTCTCGTAACTTTATCGGTATCAGATCTACCGATAACTTACAACTTCGCATGTCTACACAACAACTCCTATGAATATCTTCAATATGAATTATCTCTTCGTTTGCTACCTTAATGTTTAAAGGTATAGGCAACTTTTCGGGAAGTAATCCTAATCGTTTAGCAAGATCACATGCGATAAACGAATAAGTAGCACCCGAGTCAAACAACACATATGCATTAGGTCGTTGATCGGAATAATACCTGCGACTACGTCCCCTGATGCCATCGCATCTTGAACTGTCATGTTAAAGGTACGGGCCATCAGCCTACCCGGCTGCACTGGACCCCCAATAGTTAACTTACCACTATTGGCGCCCTTATTTCCGTCCGTCCCCTTCTTTGGGCAGTTCTTTGCCATATGGTCGGTTGACCCACATACAAAGCATCCATGGTTCTTCTTTGGACTTGGACAGTTCGGTGCAATGTGCCTCTCCTGTCCACAGTTGTAACACACGGCCTTACCCTTGAGACAGACTCCTAAATGAGTCTTCCCACAGGTCTTGTAGGCCTCCATCCTCCTCTTCGGGTCTCCTTGTTTCACTCCGGTATTCCCAGAGCTAACTACCTTCCTCTTATAACCTTCACCACTCCCGCTGGCACCTTCAACCTTCACTCCCCCATCCATCTTCCCCTTGTTCTTTTTATCCTTGTGATATTGGCTCAATGCCTCGCTACCACCTTCGGTAATTATTGCCTTCTCTAAAATGATTCCAAAGGAAGTACTTTGGAACACAAAATACAGTTATAGAGTCAGGGTTTCAAGCCCTGCTCGAACCATCGTGCCTTCCTAACCTCGGTGTCCACTTGGTGTGGAGCGAACCTTGCCAGTTCATTAAACTTGGCGGGGTATTGGGAAACCGTCATGTCCCCTTGCTTTAATTTTAGAAATCGCATCTCCATCCTTCCCTGCATGTTCGTGGGAAAGTAGTTCTCAAAAAATATTTCTTTGAACCTTGTCCACATTAGAACCTCGATCCCAGCCCTAGCTTGATTGGCCTCCCACCAAAAGTTGGCCTCTCCCTTCATCATGTAGGTTGCAAAGGCAACCTTCTGGGCCTCGTCGACATTTGCGATGACAAAAGCCTTTTCAATTTCCTTTACCCACGTTTGGGCTTCGATAGGGTCCGTAGTTCGTTTGAACTCCAGTGAACCCACACTCTTAAAGTCCTTAAATTTAGTAGCTTGTACTACACCAAGATTTACGGGGGGATATTAGCCCTAGTTCTATTAAACGCTGTGGTTAAAAGATTCACAAACTCCTGCCTGGGGTTAGCCGGACCTCCCTCTGGTTGATTTATGCTCGCACCTTGATTACGCGGTACTCTTCTTGGCGGCATTTTGCTGTTACAACAAACAACACATTTCATTATTATTCATTTCCTGTTAGTTAGTTATTAGTCAATTTTAAACAAAAACTTATTACTCAACATTTTTCGAAAAAGAAAACTTATATTAATTCCTTGTAGTATAACACTACATCGATTACATTACGCAACCTAAGCTGATTACAATAGTTTCCCACAATTACTTTCCAAAAATTGAGATTTACAAAAGACTACCCTTGATTATACAAAAGAGTTACGTCACTACTAGATACAAAATATGTACATATCTACCTAATCTAGCTACTACTAGATTACATCTGCCTCAAGGCATTCTCAAAATCTGCCTTGGCAAGACCGGCAATAGTATCACGGCTGATAGTATGTCGCGTCTGCCCTGCTTCTATGGGATAACCATCTACCTGTAGCTGGAAGTCCGCATGAGAACTTTTATGGATATAGGACATTCTCCCTATCTTTTGTTTCTTGGTCTTTAGCTCACTTTTGAGCTCAAAGACCTCCTGTTTCAACTCGTGGACTTTGTCCTTAGCCAAAATCCTCTCATCATGCTCCTGCTCCCACATGGACTCCACGTCCGTCTTGTCTTCTATCACCGCCTGGAGCTCTGCTTTCAGCTCCTTAATCTCCTGACAGTAGTGGATGTTTCTATCCAACACCGTCATGAAAAGGGACATCACTGACTCCCCCAGAGCCATCTCTGCTGCTATAGCTATCGGGTTAAAGGACATTGCCTCCACCTCTTCCTCCAACATGTCGTCAAACACGGATAAATAGTCTAGACTCTCTGAATCTCCAGACTCAACCACTACTATCTCATGCAGGCTCTGCTGCTATGGTGTTCGGTATGATCTCTATCTGATTCACCGACCCTTCAATGACTACCTGTACATCTCTATTTTTTCCTGACATTTACAACAACATAAAAAGTTTGATTAGTACACGTCAGTAGAATAAAAGAAAAACACATAACATATCTAATGCATTTTTATAAGGTTAATTTCCATCTTTTATTCTTTAACTTTTCTTAAGGTTATGACTTAAGGTTTTTATTTCCCCCCTTAAGTTTTATAACCTAAGGCTCTGATACCAACCTGTGATGCCCCCAAATTCGGGTATCTTCCAACCAGACAAATGGTGCTCCACGGTGCTACAGTTCACACAAACATTCAATTGAAATGCCTCAAAAGAACGAATATGTCATATATATATTCAAAATATTATTAACATTCCCCAGGTTCTTTATAACCATTACATTTGTCTTTGTCATAATATCAAATATTATTCTTACAAAACTATACTATTACATAATCAATCTACGGGATTGCCTTCGCCTTCCCTTTATCCTTGTCGGATCCATTGGTTTGTTCGACCTTAGCTGCATTCATATGGTTCAAGCAAGAGTGAGCCTAACTAGCTCAGCAAGTATAACAATTCTAATAAAGCTAGCATGCTTGGAACATAGGAATCATATATCTTCAATAACTGAAAAATAGTTATGAAGTACTATCGATAATTCAAAATAGGACTCCTTTTCATTCAAAACGTTTTACAATAACAATATTCAGTAAAACATCAATTCTAGTTTAAGACCATGAGCATTTCATAAGTACTTTGAAAAGGACGTCCCGGCAATAAGTCCATAAGTTCGACATAGCTTACGAGCACGTCTAGGTGATCAGCCTATAGTACTCTATATTGATCAACACTATATTCATTAAATGTGTATACGTTTAAGTTGTGGAAACCTCACGTGCCTGTTGTTTGACGACAAAACAATTTAGCATACTCAGTCTCCTTTTGAAAACCACAACAATATTAGTTTGGTAAATCCTTGTCAATACTTGATAGATTATAAGAAATCCAACATAGCATAAGTCTAGCCGAATGAATTGGCTTTTGACTTCATCAGATATTAACTCATGCGTAAGAATACATGAATCATAAAGCTTGTCCAAATCGAACTGGAACAAGGGTTAGAGTACTTGCCTTAAGCGTTTGCCACAGTTATAACACGTGCAATGTAGGTCTTTAAGGTCTCTACAGTAGATGATAACATCACATAGCACATTAGGTCATGAATAAACATACATGGTTCCTAAAGAATCTTACCCTTCTTCTCAATCTAATTACATATTAGATTTATTATTTATTGGTTCCGGCTTTTCGTTACGTCATTCTCACGCTCACAAGTAACTGACTTTCTTTAACCCTAAGTGATCATACTTAAGGCTTTAATTATGTCTTAACAATGTTTTATTAAGAACCTTAGTTAAGTGTTCATCAATTACTAGTCATACATAACATGCAACATTCTTTATTGTCTAGGTTTTAGAACTGGTGCTGCGGTGTCGGCTTTTACACTCTGTGCCGCGCTGCGACGTCACATGTTAATGCCTAGAAGCCGGACTCGGTGCTGCAGCGTGAGTCTCCTTTGATACGGCCGCACTGCAACGCCAACTAACAGGGGCTGAGGTTCACTTTGGCGTTGTGGCGCCGGTCATTTAGGCTTGGAGTCGCGCCATGGCGCGGACTCTGTGCCAGAAATAAATTTGACAGATTTTTAAACTTGTGAGATTCTCGGACTCGTAACTTCTTCATTATAAGTCCGAATTAGCTCATTCAAAATACTACAGTTCACAAATCACATACTCTACGTGTTCATGCAAAAATTTTATCTATTCGACTTTGTTTGCTAAAATTCACCTATTAGTCCATTTTTTAACGAAACGATAAACGTTCGTGAACGTTCAACGCTCGTTTCTTCGTTCTAAGTCAGAATCCGACCATTTTTGAGTCCACAACTCTATAATGCCAAAAATGACTTGTCTCCATCAAAAACCAACATTTTTGAGTTCAAACACAAAATATAACTTCGATTCTGAGAATTTCACGAATTCGACGATTATCGTCTAATCATGTGAATTCCGGCAAAACTCTATTACTTGTGATTTATTCATCATTCCAAATACATTTATTTCATTAGCTAGACATATCAACTTACATGATACAACAATTTATATTAAAATTAGGTTATGACTTATTTCTTATAAGTTCATAACTTAACAAAATATACAATACAAGACTTTCATTTCCTTATGACTTACTCTTAATTAAGTCATTCAAGCTACATGCTTATATCTTATTATTCATACAACTTCTTAAGTTAATCATATGACCATCTCATATGTGTATTCCATAAGTTCATAACTTATTTAGATTCGAGTTACTTATTCATAACTTATTCGGCTTAAGCCCATTGCTTATCTACTTCTCATATCTTCTTAACATCTAAGTTCATTAGATTATACCTCTCTTATCAACCTACCATGATAGAGATAGAAGAGACAAGATCAATTACCTTTGAAGATTACTTAGTTTGCTTTGGAAATCTACTAATGAAAGGTTAAGCTCAAAGTGCTTATTTGCTCTAACAATTAAGTTGTTTGTGAGAGAGTTTGTTGGATGAAATAACAAGCAACAAATGAAAAAAATGAGCTAGCTATTTATAGAACTCTCTAAGCTAGGGTATAATGGTCATTAGGCATCCCACCTCCTTAATTAACCTCCTTACTATTCATTACTTGTTGCCCACAACTCTTATCCCTTCCTTGGTCATTACTTAAAGTTTTTGCTCATCACATAAAGTGCTTGGTTACCACTTCACCCATTGGTCGCCCCATGGATCTTGCTTTACCCATTGGATCATCCTTTGAGCTTAGTGGTTAACTTAATTAACTTAGTCTTTGGGCTTGTAGTAATCTACTATGGGCTTTATGTTATTATTACACGGGCTTAAGAATAATCCACATAGGTTTACACCTTAATCTTATTGGACTTATATTTCATACAAAGTTACATTAATTCATTTCATTAGATTTTAATATCTACATTCTCAATTTAAGTCCGCATGCGAAATATTACATCTTCTACACTTAGATTATTATTACATAATCTATCTCACCTCGATATTATAACGTTACATATTTCTCGAAAGTTCAAAAATAATTCCCGAGCGATAAACGGTGAATAGTGTTTTTCGTAAACTTTCTCGAAAACTTTTATTTTCGTCTTGAAAATTCAAACACTTTAATTCATTTACGTGGTTCAAATAATACGATGTTCCGACCTTTCTAGGTTATAGAACAATATACATCTTATTAACATATAATAATAACAAATAATATTATTTTATTCATTATTTAATTCTTTCAAGTATTTTACAAAGGATCTGAATTTCTCGGTCGTTACATGGTACAACTACAAGAGCTTCTAGACAAGAAATATATTCAGCCTAGTGTATCACTGTGGAGAGCGCCAGTGTTATTCGTGAAGAAGAATGATGGGTCAATGCGTCTTTGCATTGATTATAGGGAATTGAACAAAGTCACTATTAAAAACAAATATCCGTTACCAAGAATAGATGACTTGTTTGATCAATTGAAGGATGCTAGATATTTCTCAAAAATAGATTTGAGAAGTGGGTATCACCAACTGAAAGTAAGGAAGGAGGATGTACCGAAGACGGCATTTCGAACCCGGTATGGACATTACGAATTTTTGGTGATGTCTTTTGGTTTGACAAACGCCCCTGCAGCGTTCATGGATTTGATGAACAGGGTGTTTAAACCATTCTTAGACAAGTTTGTAGTGGTATTTATCAATGACATTCTGGTGTATTCCAAAACTCAAGAAGAACACGTGGAACATTTACGTTTGACGCTGGAGACACTAAGAAAAGAAAAATTGTACACGAAGTTCTCTAAATGTGAATTTTGGCTAGAACATGTACAATTTTTGGGTCATGTGATTGATAAAGATGGGATTTCAGTGGATCCATCAAAAGTTAAAGCTGTAATCAATTGAGAACAACCAAGAACACCGTCGGAGGTGAGGAGTTTCTTGGGACTGACCGATTATTATAGAAGATTTATTCAAGATTTTTCTAAGATAGCAACTTCGCTAACAAATTTCACAAGGAAAGCTGTAAAATTTGTTTGGACGGAGAAGTGTGAAGAGAGTTTTCAAGATTTGAAGAAGAAGTTAAGTGTGGCACCTGTGTTGTCATTACTAGATAATACGGGAAACTTTGTAGTGTATAGTGATGCCTCACATAAAGGATTGGGTTGTGTTCTTATGCAGAACGACAAGGTTATTGCATATGCATCAAGACAACTGAAGGATTATGAGAAAGAGTATCAGACTCATGATTTAGAGTTGGCGGCGGTTGTGTTTGCTCTGAAGATATGGAGACACTATCTCTATGGAGAAAAATGTGAGATCTACACAGACCATAAAAGTCTGAAGTATATTTTCACATAGAAGGACCTGAACATGCGTCAGAGAAGATGGATGGAATTGATAAAAGTTTACGATTGTGAGATATTTTATCATCCAGGCAAAGCGAATGTGGTTGTAGATGCGTTAAGCTGGAAAGGACGGGAAAAGCTGATGCTGATAACCACTCAGGAGGACCTCAGTTCAGCAATAAGAAGGTTAGAGTTGGAAATTAAATTTACATAGGAATCCAATGAACAACTATTCCAGATAGAAGCTGGTCCAACTTTAGTGGACAAGGAGAAGAATTCTCAACTACAGGATGAAGAATGCAGAAAAATAAAGGAAGGTGTGAACAAAGGTAAAGAGGTGAAATACAAGATCGATACCGAAGGACTACTACGGTACGAGGGAGGAATTTGGATTCCAACAGTACCAGAGGTTAAAGATGAAGTCTTGACCGAAGCTCATAGCTCAAGATATTTGATTCATTCAGGAAGTACGAAAATGTATGAAGATTTATGGCGACATTTTTGGTGGCCAAATATGAAGAGAGACGTTGCAGAATGCGTTGCGAAGTGCTTGACATGTCAGTAAGTAAAGGCCGAGCATCAAAGACCAAGCAGATTACTTCAACCGTTGGAAATACCGGAATGGAAGTGGGAACATATCACAATGAATTTTGTGGTAGGTCTTTCAACGACTCAGAAAGGATACGATGCGATTTGGGTGGTGGTGGATAGATTAATGAAATCAGCTCACTTTTTGCCAATAAAGATTAGATTTAATCTTGATCAGCTGGCGAAACTATATGTCAAAGAGATCATATCAAGACATAGAGTTCCAGTGTCAATAGTATCAGATAGAGATCCGAGATTCACGTCAAATTTCTGGAAGAGACTATAAGAATGTATGGGAACACAGTTGCGAATGAGTACGGCTTATCATCCACAAACAGATGGCCAAAGCGAATGAACAATCCAGACATTGAAAGATATGCTGAGAGAATGCGTCATGGATTTCAAAGGGAGCTGGGAAGAACATTTATCGTTGGTGGAATTCGCCTACAATAACAGTTAACACGCGAACATCGACATGCTGCCTTACGAAGCATTATACGGCAGAAAGTGCAGAACTCCACTATGTTGGGATGAAGTCGGTGAACGCCAACTATTAGGACCAGAACTGGTTCAACAAACTGCTGAGATTGTCAAACTCATCAGAACAAGAATGGTAGCTGCTCAAGACAGACGGAAGAAGTATGCTAATCAACACAGATAAGATCGTGCATTCGACGTAGAAAATTACGTGTTCTTAAAAGTTTCTCCTTGGAAGGGGAAAATTCGTTTCGGTAAAAAGGGAAAGCTGAGCCCGAGGTTTATTGGACCCTTCGAAGTGCTGCGAAGAGTAGGGGAAGTGGCTTACGAGATAGCTTTACCTCCAGAATTGCAAAACGTTCACAATGTTTTTCACGTTTCGGTGTTACGACCGTATAAACCCGATTACAAGCACGTGATCGAGTACGAACCATTGCAGTTTGACAAAGACTTGTCCTATGAAGAGATTCCTATCCAGATAGTTGACAGAAAAGAGCAGGTGCTCAGGAATAAAGTTATATCTTCTGTGAAGGTGATATGGAGGAACCACAATGCTGAAGAAGCTACGTGGGAGCTCGAGGATAAAATGATGAAAGATTGCCCTGAGTTATTTGTTTAATCTATGTCTTCGATTCTGGGGACAGAATCTTTGTAAGTAGGGAAGAATGTGACGAATGATTTGTTTGAATTGTGATTCTGGGGACAGAATCCTTATAAGGAGGGAAGGATGTAACAATTTAGAATTTTAAATTATAATTTTAAATATTTATTGAGTTATATAAATATTTAATGGTTGTGTTTATTGTTGAATAAATATTTAATTTGATTTGACTTGATTGGTTAATTATTTGTTAAGTAAATAATTAAGGAGTTAATAAAATTAATTGTTATGAGATAATATATTAATTTAATTTAATAATTAAGTTAGAGAGTTTATAATGATTAAATGAATTATTATATTTTAATTTAAATTTGTAATTAAAATGATGTGTTAGTTGATTAAATAAAATTATAATTATAAAAAAAGTTATAATTATGTTGTATTGGTTTATGTGTCAAAGTAATTTAATAAATTGTTATTAGAATTAATTAAATTGATTATTAAAAATTTAATTAAATAAAAGTGTAACAAATAACCTTGCTATAAAGGAGTTATTAAAATAAATTAAAGGAGTTTAATTCGGTTTTGCCAAATAAGGCTTAATGCATATTAAGTCTTTATTTTTTTTATGTGTTTTACCAAACAAGGTATAAGGATTAATTGATTAATTTTAATTATGTTAGCCAAACAAGCCTTATAGCTTTTAATTTTCAAAAACTTAGATAACTGATATCAGTTATATCTATATTTATATTACATAATTATTATATATCATTACCATACGTTATATGTTAGTACGTAAGTTAGAGTTAGGAGAAGAAAGACTCAGAAGAAGAAAAAGAAGAGAAGAAGAGAAAAATTGAGAGAGAAGTTGAGAGAATCCTAGAGAGTTTTGTGAGAAGAATTGAGAAAAAGAAAGTTCTTTATCAAAATGGAAGGTTATCATCTTCTTAAACAAAGGTATCATCTTAATTCTTTTATTTTTAAAGTTTTAAGTTTTTCTCTTCTAAAATTCTCTGTAAAATCTTTGTGAAATATAAATTATGTGTGGTATATGATTTTGTATGTTAAATTATTTGTTATAAAACTATTTTCATAAGTTATATATGGGAATAGTCAATTAATTCATGTATGTATGTAATTTGTGAAGAAACCCATATTACAGTGAGTTTATATGAATATGTACGAATATGGCTTAATTTAAAAGTAAAATTAAGGTTGTAGTAGTTGTTTAAATTATAAATTTACTATTGAATTGAAAAAGGATGAATAAACATAAATAAAGTATTTGTAATTAATTGTTTTGGTTAAAAAACAAAGTTACAGTGATGATTTTCGCTGAAAATGTCAAAACAATGGAGTTTTTTTTTTATCAAAAATAGTGAAATTGGGTGTTGTAATTTGGATGTTTATGTTGTTTAGATGACTAGAAATGCGTTAGAAAACATTATATTAGGTTTCTGTAAACCTATTACACCTTGGGTAGGTTGGTATGGTTGTTAAAAAGGAGTTTGGAAGCTTAATTTGGCTTTCCGTAGTGTTCTAAAGCTAAAATCGCAAAATCACAGCAGTGACCCTCGCCCCGGTGGGCCCCCCCAGTGTAAAATGAGCATAACTTTTTCATACGAACTCCGATTGATGCGATTCAAGATGATTAGGAACGAGGATGAATAGACCTATAACTTTTATTCTTTAAGTTGTTCAATTTGAAATCGTTATGAAGGGTCAAAATAGCTATCTTTAAGACTATTGTGTATTTGGAGGCAATTAGAGGGCGTCAAGATGCGCGGATGCAAGTGCAATCCTATGTGTATTAGTATAACCTAATGATAACATGTTGGACATGTAATAGGATATTTTATCAAGTTGTTAATGTGTAGGTGGTGCAATGACATGATCACTTAAGTAGTTGTAATAAAGCTAAATGGTGATGTTCATGAAAAGATGTGATGTTGCTAGTGAGCTATATGAAGCTAATATTAGTGTAACTAATGTGTATTGTCAATACATATGGTATGTGTAGGACTTGTGGTGAACATGAGTAGTGATTGTTTAACCTACGCACGAGGCAAGTTCTATAACTCTACTTTTATAATTATGCAAGTATCTAAACTTTCTTTGAGCAAGTTTTTCTAACTCCAAGCTTTCTTTGTGCAAGCTCCTAAGACTTATCTTTTGATATTGAGCCAATCTTTAACTTGTTATTTAGCATGCAAATTTATACATTTTAACACACTAATCTTGAATAAGTTTTATCATTCAACTTGGTATTTGTTATGCATGCTCGAGATTCAACTCTAAATAAGATTTTAACCTTAGCTTAACATTGTTCAAGCAAGGTATGCTACATTATTCAATACTTAAACTTTTAGATTATTCCTAAAGCATGACCTTAGTATACAATGTTGATTCACTTATGAATTAATCCATAGCATAATGTTATTATAGTTTTATTCAACTAATCCTTAGTTGATGTTTGTAAACTCTAAATTACCTTGAAACTTATCCAAACCAAACTTACTTTGGTGCGGACTCGTATTCTAAATGCTAAGATAAACAACCCTATTATAGGGGATAACTTACGCATATCGTTAAAATGTTTGTGCATAATACATTGTACGAAGGACTGATCCCCCTAAGTACGTGGAGTCCTTAAAGTCTTATGACTGTTAAAGTTTAAGTTGAAATATTACTTATATCTATAGATATAGTTCGTGGTCTTATGACCCTCAGTTAAATATTTCATGATTCTGATTATCATTGATAAAACATTTTGTTCAGCCTATCATTTGGCAATTGTTGCAAAGATTTTATTCATTATTTTTTAAAGTGAGCTTTGTTTGCTCACTCTTGCATATATACACTCATTGCAGCTAAAGTTGAGAAGGTCGATGAACCTACAACTAGCAAAGGAAAGGAAAAAATGTACAAGTGATGAAGACTTGTAATTTAATGACTTTTATGTTAATAGACTTTATATTTAATGATGTGATGTAATTATTTTATTTCTGAACTTGATTAATGTTAAGGTTAGACAACCTTTGGAATTATTGGTGTAACCCTTTTATAGGGAGGATTTATGGTTTAAATGTTATTTTATTTGGATAGATAGTATGAATGTTTTGATTAAGTGAGCGCCAAGTCTTAGGGGGATGAAGTACCCAGATTTGGGGGTGTCACGGTATGTTATTCCTTATCCATAGTATGTCAACATATAATGTTAGGAATGTCACGACGCTCCCACTGACCCTTTTGTACACACTAGAACTCTTACCTCATCGTATGTAACTCTGGATCATCATCTTCTATGATGTGTACCTTATCATCATCATCTATAATAAATCCATACCTCCTAGGTATCTTTGGTACTATTCCGAATTTACGATTTGGTTGTAGTACAATAGGTCTATCTACAGAGTCTTCTTATTTGACTTATAGTATTTTGTGGTTCTTGAACTCTTCAAGATCTATTATCCTCCCACTAGCACCTTTAATGATAAACACCTTTATCTTAGAAGGTAGCATGTTTCGCAATAAACACCTTTTGCTAAGTAAGATTATAGAACATATACTGTAAATTTAATTTAGGATGTCCCACAAATCTGTACTTGTCAAATCTTGTCCCAAGCTTATCCTTTGAAACCTTTTCAGATAAGTTGGACAACCCCTTATCTTAAAATACTTATGATTAGGAATCCTCCATGTCCATAACTTTTATGGAGTCTTAGGGCTGGATTTTGAGGTTACCGTTTCGTAGATATGCAGCCATTTCTAAGACATTATCCCAGAAGGATACTGGAATGTCAGTAAAATCATTATGGATCGCACCATGTCCAACAAGGTAAGATTTTTCCTTTCAGATACATCAATCAATTATTGTGTATTAGGAGGCGTCCATTGTGAGAAAACCATTTGAGATGTTCTAGAAATTTATTGCACAAGTATTTATTCATTGATCTAATCAAAGAATCTTAATACTTTGCCTATTTGTTTCACTTCTGAATTCTTTGAACCTTTCAAATAATTCACACTTGTATCTCAGTAAATACACATATTCAACTCTTTGAATGATCATCTCCTTTTCTTATACTAATTTGTTCATTATGCAAAATTATTTTCACGTCAGTCAAGTATACAAAATCCATTAAGTAATATTCCAGTTCTACACAAAATATTATTATTATAAATAGAACAACAATTGTTCTTAAATATAATACTAAAGATTTCAATGTCCAATAACAAAATGAAAATAATGTTTCTAACAAGAACTAGAATACAATAACAACTTATTGACTTAATAGATTTGTCCGTAGGCAGTTCTAAACTATAAGTTTTTATGGCTAATGTGGCAACCTTTACTTCATTTTCTACACATAGGATTACTTATCTTTGTTTAGCTTTTTACTTCTGCTTGGTCCCTTCATAAATCTATATTTATGATAACCAAAGCCGGTATCCAATACCCAAGTAGAACCTTGACTTAAAGAACAATTTGTTTCAATCATGAATAAAAATTGTATTTGTAACTGAAACTTCACTAAGCTTCTTCTGGTTAGCCTCTGCAAGATGCTTCTTGCTGTTTCTTTCCAGTGTCCAGGCTTATTGCAGTGGAAACAAACTCCTTTGCTATCCATATCGGTTTTGTTCTTATTATCCTTTATTTTTGCCTTTCTATTTACCTTCTTTGAATCGTTCTTCTTTTTAGAAGAACTTTTGGCCCCTTCCAGTAAGACTTGGTCTTTCTTGGTTGGAAAGTGACTCTCAACATTTTTTAACATCTTAAGCTAGTCAACGAGACTGATATCTAGCTTGTTCATATGAAAAATTCACAACAATTGTGAAAGGAGTCCGGGAGTGAGTGCAAGATCAAATCTTGACTCAACTCTCCATCCATGATAAAATCTATTGTTTTAATTGTTCAATCAAATTGATCATGTTAAGGACTTTTTTCTTTACTGTAGTGTCATCGGTCATTCTAGATCAGAAGAGCTTCTTAGATTTCTGATATCTATCAGTCCTACTTTCCTCACCATTAACTACTTGACGTGCAGAAGTATAGTAGGAGCATCCATAGTTTTATGCTCATGCTGACGCTGAAGCTCGTTACTCATGGATGCGAGCATGATGCATTGAGCCAACTGTGCATCATCTTGCCACCTTTTAAAAGTAGCAATGTCTTCCTCAGAGGCATTGTCTGCAACCATTGCAGGGATAGGCGTATTAAGGATATAAGATAGCTTTTCAGCCATGAGAACTATTCTCAAATTCCTTAACCAATCCGTTTAATTTGGTTCGGTTAATTTAGCATCTAATATGCTACGTAGTGATAGTAATTTAGATATTGTAAAATTCTGTAAATGAATTTGTAATTAACAACATTTTAGCATACATTCTTTTATTAATTATCAAAATAATTTAGGTCTTGTTTTAAATTGGTATCCCCACTATTTTCTTCAAACTATATTACCCTCAATATATATAGTTCGGCAATATCTAATTAAAGATATGCTAGTGAGAATAAGGATCCCATTTCAAATGTATATAGCCTTGAGTGTGCACAACAAACTATATATAAATAAATAGGTAGACAACTCTTGTCAATTACATCAATTATGCAACTCCTTTTATTTTGCCTATTAAATCATAATGGTCAAGTGTGTGCACATCCGAACAAAAATAATTTGAGTTAAGTCAGACCCAACATTTCCATATAAGTGAAGAGAAAACTACAGCCCTTATGTGTGCACAACAAAGCAGTAATATTCAATTCCTTATAAACATCATATGTAATAAAAACAATATCTTAAATATTTAATACTTGCTTTGCGTGTGCACAACAAACTCATATTAAATATTCAATACTCTATTGTTTCTATCATGCTAGAAGGCGACGTTCGATATTCAAAATATCTTTGAACGTTACAACTTAATATAAATATTTGAGGGGTTTGTTATTAATTTGTCTCATCTTGTTTAGCCCGCATGCACACACACACACACACACACACACACACACACACACACACATATATATATATATATATATATATATATATATATATATATATATATATATAGTATAAGCATGCACATATAGAATACTATATTCTACCCGGATTGATTATGGACTTTTATTCTAGTTTGGTTCACTAGAGCCATCAAGTGAACCAAAAGGTCAAACCCTAGGGGTGCAAGAATTAAAATTTAATTATAACTATTACATTTAAACCCGTGCTCCATTACAAACGAGTCTTCAAGCGCTCCTTGCTCCTTGATCTCTAATTTTTTAAAATAATTCTAACTATTCCTATTACAAAACTATTTAAAATAAATAGAAACCTTGATCAGCAATCAAGAGGACGTACATAGGAGGGAGATATAATTTACATTGAGAAAAAATATTAGGGAAGTCGAGGTACGCAGACCCCATTTAATAAAACTCATACATTCAAATATCCAACTAAAATAAAATTCAATCACATTGGTCAATAGTCCATAATCAATCCCATTTATTATCATACACATCACCATATACATTAATAAATAACATTCAACTCATAAATAATAAACATTCAATATATATATTGATATCATTTAATGGGCAAATTTAGTTAACATAAAATCTAATTTTTGAATCAAAATAAACTCCTTTATTTTAATCCAAATTTAAATCAAAACAAACTTCTTCTATTTTAATTTATTTAATTTTGAATAAAATAACCTATTTTATTTTAATCAAATTCTTTAATCAAAATAAATCTATTTATTTTAATTAATGATGGAATCCAATTCCAAGTCAAAATAAACTCTTTTATTTTGGATAATATGAAATCTAATTACATATATAAATAAACTCCTTTATTTTAGAAAACACAGATTCTCTTTCCTATTCACAAGTAAACTCTTTTATTTTTGAATAATATGAAATCTTATTCCATATCTAAATAAACTCCTTTATTTAAGAAAATACAGATTCTTTTTCCTATTCATAAATAAACTCCTTTATTTTGAATAATATAAAATCTTATTTCATGTCTAAATAAATTCATTTATTTAAGGAAATATAGAATCTAATTTCAACTCCAACTAGTTATCATAAAATCCAATTTCAACTCTAATTAGTTAGCATGAAATCCAATTTTAAAATTAAAATAAAATTTTTTTATTTTAAGATTAAAATAAACTTTTTATTTTTTTTATTTTAATTATAAAATAATTAAAAATATATATTATATATATAAATAATATATATTACGATAATATATATTATATATAAGTAATATATATATTAAGCTTAAACCGTGGTCCACCTCCAATTGGAACAAGATAATTAATTTGCATATATAATATATTCATGCAAAGTACAACAAGCACGTGAACATCTAATTACTTTTCATGTAGACCACCTTATACTTAAGCTACAGGTGAAGTATTGTAAAAGTTTTGATTACTTATATATATATAATCTAATCCGGTTATCTGCTTCACAACCACGGATCCAGCGAGGATGAGGTTTTTGCGAATTTGATTTCATAAAATAATAATTTTATACAATAAATTATGCCCAATTAAATTGTTCTAAACACATATCAATATACATTTTAAATTAAACAATTAATAATTTACATAAAGATTTAGGTCTGATACCACTGTTAGGTTTGTAATATTCATGAACGCAATCAAATTGCACAAAGTAAGCGGAAACGTGATAAAATAGAGTTTTAAAATTTTACAAACTATATACCCGGATCACCCTTTATGCACAATTATTAATTAAACGAAAATATGAAGAACAAGAATCATACCCTTGAAGGTTCGAGCTTCCTTAAGTACAAGTCCACCTCCAATCCTTTTCGCGTTCAACTTGAATCCATCGGGTTTGATTCCTTCCTTTGATCAATGTTAGCCACCCAAGTGTTTGGCCTCTAAAGGTGATCCACCAAAGAAAAAGAAAGATTCAAGAAGATGGTTATTTGGCAAAATCTTAGTTTTTTTATCTCTCATAGAAAAGGATGTACTCTCCCAACTATTAGAATTACGTATGTTGTGAAAAAGTCAACAACTCCACCTATAATAAAACTCCTCTTATGTAACGCCCCCAAAATAGGTCCAATCCATCCAACCTATTCAGAGTCGCCAAATACATGGTACAAAAAATAACTATAACTTTATTATTACAATTGTCGTGTAAAATACAATAACACATATGTTATGAGTTTTGATACAAATATATACCAACTGTGACTCTCATCCCAACCTTGGATAGCATGTCACAATGGCACCTTACATAAAGGTACAGTCAATAACTGTTTTAGAAATTAAAATCTTTGAAAAATGCTCAAGAAAAACCTTCGTACATGGGAGGCCATGCTTTTAGGTTATGATAGATATGATATGTCCACAGAATTATCCTTGGTTGACCCAATAGACCCCAAAAAAATGAGAAGATTACTATCATGTTCTTTCAATGGTGAGCCTTCTCTTGACATATAACTATCTCCACTGTCTGTAATTAAAAATTATATTTCAACCAAACTCCAAGATTATATAGGTAGTGCTCATAGATATACTCAGCAAGTGGATGTGCACAACCCTATCTTATGATAACACGAGGTTGTATGTCATTAGACATCTTGTATGATAGTGACAAAATACCCTTCCAAAGTTGGGTTCGCCTCACCCTATTTGATTCACCAAATATAACTATTAAATGACGTATAAAATACAAAGCACTTTTCTAAAGTTCCCAATAAAATTATTTCCATACTGTTTAGGGAGAACCTCAATAGCTATAGATCACCGTTTTATTCCCCTGTTACCCCCCGCTCGACCCAGCTACACTCTTGTTACCTGAAAGAAATTGTGAAGTAAAAGGGTGAGCACAAATAGCCCAGTAAAGAATATCATGACTAGAGATAATTAAATTATCAATAGCCTCCGTCAATAATAAATCAGAGATTTAGAACATATGGTAGTTGATAAAACTTTTCAACCATAGTTGCAGTGGAACGAGCAATCCATTAGAATAGTCAAATAGACCATAAAGTCTATTATCTTCTCCATGTTAAAAGTCCACCAACAATTTTTTATCCCTACAACATCAATCAACAGTTCTTGTCCACAACCATGTGAATAACTCATAATCATAATTATGGTTCTAAATTCCTCTTCGCATCTAGGACAAAGATAATTTTTATCACCTGTCTTTACCTGAAACATCAAAGATCATGGTTATACCAAATCACAGTTCCTGTTCATAATCATACTAATAACTTCATCTTTGCACTACGAGCCAAAGATATTCATCAACAATTCATATTTACACTACAGGCCAAAGATATTCAACAAAAGATCATCTTTGCACTACAGGCCAAAGATATTAATATCTCAAAGAAATATATAATCATTTCAGAATTTATATAAACAATAATTATAACCATGTTGATCAATTCACCTTTGCACTTAAGTTAAAGATATTCAATTATAAATTAAATTGTCATGATCATACCAGTCAATAATTCATCTTTGTATTACTGGCCAAAGAGAACTCATAGTCACGATCATACTAATAATCTACCCATCTTTACACTCAAGTGAAAGAGAAATTTTATCACCAGGATTATAAAAATATTATATATGATAATAGAAACAATATAATCAAAACATGGATTTAATTTCAAGGGTAAGATTAATAAATCAACGATAATTTAGTCAAAAAAAGAAACTAATTTTGTCGTGAATAGTACCCCATGAATAGTAACTCGTAAATAGTAACTCGTGAATAGTAACCCATAAATAGTAACTCGTGAATAATAACCTGTGAATAGTAACCCATGCATAGTACCTCGTATTCGTACATAGTACCGTATACGTAAATAGTGTCATATACATAAATAGTACCGTATACGTGAATAGTGTCGTATACGTAAAAAGTAACCCCGACACGAAAAAGATAAAGTTTCACAATAAAATTCATATCAGTATTTCGGTATAATGATATTAAAGGAAATAACATCATTTACTTAAAAAAATAACATCCCTTACCATCCCTTACAGTCCCTTACTATCCCCTACCTCAAAAGAGCAGTACTTCTGACTGGAATATCGGATATAACGCTGAAGGAAACTTGCACCGTATAGCAACACTCAAGATATCTAAATACTCATAAAAATACGCTTGCCAATATAGAGAGAGAAAATTTCAGTTTCTGGTTCAATTCTAACCTAAACACCCTATTTATAAGAAAATGCTTAGAACGCCAAAGCAGAAAATTTAATAAAATAATAATATTTATAAAAAATTTCCTACGCACACCTTAGAAAATCTGATTTCAGAATTTTGCACCATCAAGTGGGGCCCACCAACACACAAAATATGTTTTTATCATTTAATGAAATAAAATCAATTCAGACCCAATATTCTGGAACTTCAATAATTCATAATAAATAGCCATTTTATCAGAAAAATTCGAATCTTATGTCTATTCCATAGGAAATTTAATTCTCTACAACTTTGTAGCTTTAAGTTTTTTCAAATTCCAAACGAAAAATGACAGAAATCCACATACGGACGATTTTACAGGCTATAATCAAATTTCAGTCAAAAATTGGGTCCACTAATACACAAAACATGTGTTAAATATTTTTTGTAACAAAAATACTCTTTCTTCTTATTTATTCATATATCACACATTCATTATAAAAATATCATCATTATTATATTATTATAATATAATAATATATTTTATCAAAAAAGATAGAATATCAATTTTCAATAATTATCACTTTTCTAAAAATTCCTTCACATAAATAAATATTTTTCTTATCATACAAATAAATAATTAATTATTCATAAACAATATTAGAAAATCACAATAATGACAACCAGATCGTTCCCAGAAAAGAAGGGGCTTTTCAATAATGATTTCTCCTTACTGGCGCGCAATTAGGTGACCAAACCTCTCCTTAGACAGAACTTTCTAGACATTGTCAATAATGCTATTTAATAATATTATTAAAATAATATGATTTATTGATTTGATAATGAAAATACTGTGCAGTGACAATTATTGAAACAACAATAATATAAAATATCAACGTAACAATTATTGAATCAATAAAATAAAATATTGAACAGTAATTACTGTAACAATTATTGAGTAGTGTCTTCTTACGTAAGAATCAATAATTCAAAAATATTATGCAATACCGTGTGCTACTGTGCAACAACACTTATTACTTTACTTTACCCATCAGGTATTCCAACAGTTTTAACGATAACAACTACGCCGTTATTTATAAAAAAACTCATACTTGTCGTTTTCTTCATCCGACAGTTATTCTGTTATGGGGCCCACAAATGGCTGCGCCGTCGTACGAATATTCCTCGACATCAAGAATATTCTACTACTAAACGAATATTTCTCGACAACAATGAATATTTTATAACCACTTGCGTATTTTGTAAACTTTATATATATCACCCTTAACTTTAAGTTTTATCAATTTAACCATTTACTGAATAATAATTATAAAAAAATTGAATACTTTTATTTCATAAAATTCGGGGTCTTACAATCTCCCCTCTTTATGAAATTTCGTCCCCGATTTTACGTACCTGATATTTCAAAGAATTAAGAATACCTTGCTTTCATTTCAGATTCAATCTTCCCTGTTATCATGATTTCTCCATTGCTCAGCTCCTGTATTTCAGATATCATTTTAGAATACAACTTAAAAATAAAGGTTAATTGACATATCACAATTTGTCAACTTAAATAAGAAAATTCAGCTTAGGTAGGACACACTAGCGAAGGATATTACTCGTTTCTCCCCTCCTAGTTCTATTCCCCGATCTCCGCCAGAGATCATATCCCTAAGCTCTGATACCAAATGTAACGCCCCCAAAATAGATCCAATCCATCCAACCTATTCTGAGTCGCCAAATACATGGTACAAAAAATAACTACAACTTTATTATTACAATTGTCGTGCAAAATACAACAACACATATGTTATGAGTTTTGATACAAATATATACCAACTGTGACTCTCATCCCAACCTTGGATAGCATGTCACAATGGCACCTTACATAAAGGTACAGTCAATAACTATTTTAGAAATTAAAATATTTGGAAAATGCTCAAGGAAACCTTCGTACATGGGAGGCCATGCTTCTAGGTTATGATAGATATTATATGTCCACAGAATTATCCTTGGTTGACCCAATAGACCCCAAAGAAAAATGAGAAAATTACTATCATGTTCTTTCCAATGGTGAGTCTTCTCTTGACATATAACTATCTCCACTGTCTGTAAAAAAAAATTATATTTCAACCAAACTCCAAGTTTATATATGTAGTGCTCGTAGATATACTCAACAAGTGGATGTGCACAACCCTATCTTATGATAACACGAGGTTGTATGTCATTAGACATCTCGTATGATAATGGCAAAACACCCTTCCAAAGTTGGGTTTGTCTCACCCTATTTGATTCACTAAATATAACTATTAAATGACGTATAAAATATAACGCACTTTTCTAAAGTTCTCAATAAAATTATTTTCATATTTTTTAGGGAGAACCTCAACAGCTATAGATCACCGTTCTATTCCCCTGTTACCCCTGCTCGACCCAGCTACACTCTTGTTACCTGAAAGAAATTGTGAAGTAAAAGGGTGAGCACAAATAGCCCAGTAAAGAATATCATGACTAGAGATAATTAAATTATCAATAGCTTCCGTCAATAATAAATCAGAGATTTAGAACATATGATAGATGATAAAACTTTTCAACCATAGTTGCAACGGAACAAGCAATCCATTAGAAGAGTCAAATAGACCATAAAGTCTATTATCTTCTCCATGTTAAAAGTCCACCAATAATATTTTATCCTTGTAACATCAATCAACAGTTCCTATCCACAATCATGTGCATAACTCATAATCATAATTATGGTTCTAAATTCCTCTTCGCATCCAGGAAAAAGATAATTTTTATCACTTGTCTTTACCTGAAACATCAAAGATCATGGTTATATCAAATCACAGTTCCTGTTCATAATCATACTAATAACTTCATCTTTGCACTACGGGCCAAAGATATTCATCAACAATTCATCTTTGCACTACAGGCCAAAGATATTCAACAACAGATCATCTTTACATTACAGGCCAAAGATATTAATATCTCGAAGAAATATATAATCATTTCAGAATTTATATAAACAATAATTATAACCATGTTGATCAATTCACCTTTGCACTTAAGTTAAAGATATTCAATTATAAATTCAATGGTCATTATCATACCAGTTAACAATTCATCTTTGCACTACAAGCCAAAGAGAACTCATAGTCACGATCATACCAATAATCTACTCATCTTTACACTCAAGTGAAAGAGAAATTTTATCACCAATATTATAAAAATATTATATATGATAATAGAAACAATATAATCAAAACATGGATTTAATTTCAAGAGTAAGATTCATAAATCAACGATAATTTGGTCAGAAAAAGAAACTAATTTTATCGTGAATAGTACTCCGTGAATAGTAACTCGTAAATAGTAACTTGTGAATAGTAACTCATAAATAGTAACTTGTGAATAGTAATCTGTGAATAGTAACCCATGCATAGTACCTCATATTTGTACATAGTACCGTATACATAAATAGTGCCATATACATGAATAGTACCGTATACGTGAATAGTAATCCCGACACGAAAAAGATAAATTTTCACAATAAAATTTATATCAGTATTTTGGTATAATGATATTAAAGGAAATAACATCATTTACTTAAAAAAATAACATCTCTTACCATCCCTTACTATCCCTTACAATCCCCTACTATCCCTTACCTCAAAAGAGCAGTACTTCTAACTGGAATATCGGATATAACACTGAAGGAAACTTGCACCGTATAATAACATTCAAGATATCTAAATACTCACAAAAATACGCTTGATAATATAGAGAGAGAAAACTTCAGTTTCTGGTGTGATTTTCAATTCTAACCTAAACACCCTATTTATAGGAAAATACTTAGAACACCAAAGCAGAAAATTTAATAAAATAATAATATTTATAAAAAATTTCCTACGCACACCTTAGAAAATCTGATTTCAGAATTTTGTACCATCAAGTGGGGCCCACCAACACACAAAATATGTTTTTATCATTTAATGAAATAAAATCAATTCAGACCCAATATTCTAAAACTTCAATAATTCATAATAAATAGCCATTTTATCAGAAAAATTCGAATCTTATGTCCATTCCATAGGAAATTTAATTCTCTACAACTTTGTAGCTTTAAGTTTTTTCAAATTCCAAACGAAAAATGACAGAAATCCACATACGGACGATTTTACAGGCTATAATCTAATTTCAGTCAAAAATTAAGTCTACTAACACACAAAACATGTGTTACGTATTTTTTTGTAACAAAAATACTCTTTCTCCTTATTTATTCATATATCACACATTCATTGTAAAAATATCATCTTTATTATATTATTGTAATATAATAATATATTTTATCAGAAAAGATAAAATATCAATTTTCAACAATTACCACTTTTCTAAAAATTCCTTCACATAAATAAATATTTTTCTTATCATATAAATCAATAATTAATTATTCACAAATAATATTACAAAATCACAATAATGACAACCAGGTCGTTCCCAGGAAAGAGAGAGCTTTTTAATAATGATTTCTCCTTACTGGCGCACAATTAGGTGACCAAACCTCTCATTAGACAGAACTTTCTAGACATTACCAATAATGCTATCTAATAATATTATTAAAATAATATGATTTATTTATTTGATAATGGAAATATTGTGTAGTGACAATTATTGAAATAACAATAATATAAAATATCAACGTAGCAATTATTGAATCAATAAAATAAAATATTGAACAGTAATTACTGTAACAATTATTGAGTAGTGTCTTCTTACGTAAGAATCAATAATTCAAAAATATTATGCAATACCGTGTGCTACTGTGCAACAACACGTATTACTTTACTTTACCCATCAGGTATTCCAACAGTTTTAACGATAACAACTACGCCGTTATTTATAAAAAAACTCATACTTGTCGTTTTCTTCATCCGACAGTTATTCTGTTATGAGGCCCACAAATGGCTGCGACGTCGTACGAATATTCCTCGACAGCAAGAATATTCTACTGCTAAACGAATATTTCCCGACAATAATGAATATTTTATAACCACTTGCGTATTTTGTAAACTTTACATATATCACCCTTAACTTTAACTTTTATCAATTTAACCATTTACTGAATAATAATTATAAAAAAAATTGAATACTTTTATTTCATAAAATTCGGGGTCTTACATCTTATTTATAGATGTGGGCAACCCTCTTTAACAATTAAGGATTTGGTTTTATTTTAATTAATCAAACTTCTTTAATTAATTAAGCTCCCTAATCTTATTAGGGATAATTAATTAAACTTATTTAATTAATTTAACCTCCTAATCTTATTAGAAATATATGAGAGTATTTTAATTAATTAATTTCCAAACTCCTTTAGGAATTAAATAATAATAATAGTAATAATAATAATAAGACTCCTCTTATTAATTTTTATTTAATATTTTAAAAATATTAAATAATTAATATTAAGCTATTTAATTTATTCTATCACAATAGATTAAATTAAATATACTTAACTTATTATTACGATTATGTCATTTGCTTCTTAAATAATTATTCTTCCTTTGATAGTGTGGCCCTTTAGGTTCTCCATATTAAACTGGTTGTGAATAAATCAATTAGAACAATTCTAATTTTATTTAAATAAATAAATTAAACTATTAATTTATTTAAATAAATAATATTTATTCTACAATAGGGATAAGCCTCCCTAGCGATTAACGACTTTCTAGATAATATAGATTTCAACATTAATCATAAAAGAACCTTTGAGTACATAGTTACCGTTCAATTCAATCCTTCCACTATACAATGTCCCAATTAAATATAAGACATAGAATTGCTATCAAGTCTTATTTTATTTAATTATATGTATTTCGACTCTTAAATGCACAACTCCAGATAATGCAAATTAGAAACTTCTTTCTAATTTTATTCTGCCTTAGCCAAGGACTACTGGGTTGTCATTTATCGAATCACATAGGGCATTTCTCTTCTTTTACTAGAAGTGTGACGCCCCCAAATTCAGGTACTTGAAACCCGAACTTAGTTCTTCACGATACCATTTCTATGAGCGGAATAATACTAATAATAATAACAATAATATAGATTATCAAATTTAATTTATATATTATCAGAGTTTTCAATCCCAAGTAAGAAACCTTCAAACATTCGTTTCATTACATGATAATTAATATATATCAACATTACCCTAATAAAGTTTAGTTATTACAAAAGATAGCCTTATCATTCATTCAGCGACCTTCCCTTTCTCTTTATTCTTAGAAGAGCCTCCAGGTTGTTCACCTTTGACTGAAAACATTTAAATTTAAGCAAGGATGAGCATTTGAGTGCCCATCAAGTAATAGCAACAATAATAGTTAGCTGAACGAATTAAATATTTTCTTTGAACGATACTTCTACAACGAATCAACAGTTGTAAAGTAAACTGAACCGATAATAAAAAATATATCATTTCAATTTCAAAATTTTGAAACTACGTACTGACTATAAATGAGGATCAGTTGACAAACTATGAACATTATTTTCTATTTTCGAAAAGGTTAAACAGAACTTCATCTGTAAACCGTCATTACTTACGGGCACGGGGGGTGATCAGCCCGTTATGCCCTGTATTGATCAATACTACATTAAAGGACGATATTTTCGTCCAGCCTTCCCGCCTTAGGCGCATAAAAGTTTCTCATATTTGAGATGTTCATACCAGTCTTGAATCCAAACCAAAATAATGTAGTCGGATAAAGTTTTATCTTGTTCAACAACAACTTTAAATATATGTCTAGCTGGATCAAATAGCTTAGACGACTTTTAATTCAACTTATACATACTAAACACCGATAAGTATGTATCAACATGTGATAAAATATAATGATTATCCAAGTAGGGACACTTGTATAACCATGTTTTAGAAATTAACGATCATAATATATAATTTGATCAATAATAACAGAATAAAGGAACTTGTATAATAATTATAGTATAATAACTTACTTATACAGAATCATTGCATAAGTATATACAAAGGTTGAAATATTTGAACAATTGAAATGAACAATTCAGATATTATCTTACGCATGTTAGTTGCATAAAGTAAATGCAAAGAGTTAGATACTTGCCTTGTCTGCTACTTACACAACTTAGATTTATCTTTTCTATCAAGCCCTATCATTAAATAGATCATTTGTCTGATTAGAATAACATATCATATTATATAATACTGCTTATTGTAGTCAGCACATTCCCTAATCACATTGGCACATAGGTTTAACAACCATTGAATCACAAATAATCACTTATCTAATCACATTATCTAAGTCCAGATCAATTTTTAAAATATGTCGGTGTACCGACAATTTTATCGGGTAATTATCAAGTCTAAGACTCTGTACTGTAACTTAATATCAGTCATATTATTTTTAAATGACTTATAATAGTTTTTAAACATTTAATATTATTTATCATGAATTTTCAAACCTCGGAATCATTATTAAATAATTTAAATACTAAATAATTCTATTATCATTAATATCTAATTAATATTAAACTATTAATGAAATCATTTCCAAAATATAATAACTCAAAATATTTTTAAAGTATTAATATTACCCTTAAATGATTTTTAAAACATTTAAAATCATTTCTAAATAATTACCATTAATATTAAGGTATTAATGTTCTATTTATCAAAATATTAAAAGTCATTATTCATAACTTAAAATATTTTTAATTCATTTATATCCTTTTAAATGATTTTTAAATTAATAAAACCATTTTTAAACTATTTATTTAATATAATTATTAAATAAATTTACTATTTTTAATAATAAGTTAATAATCATTAATATTAATTTATTAATGAAATTATCCTTTAAATATTAAAAGTTATATTTTATAACTTAAAATATTTTTAAACACTTTATTTTCATTTAAAATGATATTTATAATATTAAAATCATTTTTAAACTAAATTATTAAATAACTTTAATATCATTAATTAATGAAATTTATCACAAAATATTAAAAGTCATTAAAAATAACTTAAAATATTTTCTTATATCATAATATAATTTTTAATGATTTTTCTAATATTAAAATCATTTTTAAATAATTTATTTAATATTATAATTAAATAAATTAAATACTTTTAATATTCTAAAAATATTAAATATTTATGAAATATATTTAAAATAATTAAAAACTAATTTTTGGAATTTAAAATAATTTTTAATAATTTATTTTGTATTTTTAATAATTTAAAACTAATTTTTCTATTTTTTTTATTAATTTTCAGAAAATAATCTACTGTCTGTCGCTAAATGCCACCTATAGTGATAAAACTGTCGCTATAGGTGTTCTTCATGTTCTTGCGCTGTTCATAAGGCAGTTTCGAGGTTCCTCCTTTGACCATGATTTCTGATCTGATCATGATGTTTCAGGACAGGTTAATGGTCAGATAATGTAGTACAAGCACAAGACTACTCGATCCAGCCATTAACACCATCAAATAATGCACAAACAAAGAGATCTAAGGGCCTAAATAAGCTGTCAGAGGCTGTTCTTCATTTCTGGGTTACCCAGAAATGAAGAAAAGTACGACTGTTCATATTTGGGCCTTCACAACTTGTGATCTAAGTGCTGTTTTTGTAATCTATAAGCTGCATTATCTAGCCAACATGTCAAAGAGTAGATCTCTCACAAAACATAACAATAACAACAACATATTAAGCAGATACAAGCCGGTTAAAGGCTGTTAGAATTTGTGTTCTTCACTATTCTGGAAATTCCAGAAAATGAAATTGTGACCGAGTGGCCTGATTTGACCACTCACTATGTTCTATCAGTTGGGTATTTAAGGGATCTAAAGGTCAGGATTCAAAGTCCAGATTATAGTCTAAAATCTAGTTATAAAAGCATCATCAAATCTTCAATAATCTGACATATCTTTGCCTTCAAACATGCTGTCAGGCGCTGAAAACCCATTTCTGGGTTACCCAGAAACCTTGCAAGTCATGGTCGGTCAACGCAGTTTGACCTTCCATAACTTGCAATATACATACGATCTAAGCCTGATTCCAAGCCCAGATCCAAGAGAACATATCAGACTATAACTACAAAGTTTCAATCACAAAATTCGTAACAAATCACAGAGATATAAGGTCTGACATTCGTTGTCAGATCACCAAGAACAAATTTTCCAGATTTTTGAAAAACACAAATCCGAGCTTCTAAATTTTATGGATCCAACATTTAGCAACCCAGATTGTCAAAATGGACTACAACCAACATATTTTAACAATAAAAACTAACATCTAACATATAATCTATGGAGAGAAATTATGCTAGGGTTTTATACCTTCTTTGATCAATTGATGATTCTGTGCTTATGATATGTTATGGTTGATCGTGGGGCTGAGTTCTTGACTGATATTATGAAATAATTTCGGAGGTTTGGGGCTTGAGAGAGAATGGTTGAGTGTTGCACAAAATGTAAGTTAATAAATGGCTTTCTCTTTCCTTGATCTATATATGTATATGTTATATTCATGTATGGCTGAGTATGGTGACTTGTTGCTGGCATTTTAAGCATATGGGGTGGTTCACCAACTCATCAAAATGTCAAAACATATTTGTTAGCCAAAATAATGCAACTAGGGGCATAATGGTCATTTGTTAAATCATTTTAATGGCAATTTTATAACTTGTCAAACCCTTAGGGTTTGACCCTTAAGGTTTAACTCTTAGGATTTAACCCTAAGATTTAGCACATAGCATTTGTAGAATTTAGCAATTAGGGTTTACACAAAATAATATTAAATAAAAATTAAATAACTTTTAGTTTCTAAAATTTTAAAATTAGGGTTTTCTAATTATGATTAATTTTCTAATTACCTTATACAGTAACATTAGGGTTTAGATCATATAATTGTCATTAACCTTGCTAAAATAGCAATTAGGATTTACGATTTTTGATAATTAGGGTTACCGATTATAATTAGATTTTTCTAATTATGAAATTATGGTTTAAAAAAATTTGGGTTTGTAAAATTAACAATTGTAATTATAATACTTGTTAATTAATCACATTAACATAATTACAACCAATCTCGAACTCTAATTTAAATTTCAAATTAGGGTTCCTCATCTCCAAAAATTATTTAGGGTTTTAGAAATATCAAATTAGGGTTTCTAGAAGTTTATATTTCCATTTGTCAATTAGGATTTACCTAATTAATCACAACATCATATAACCCAGTTATATAATAATATTAAACTCACAGTTGAGTTTCAGATTAGGGTTTATCACAGTAAAACTAGGTTTTTTTAAATACTGCACCATAAATAACCGATCATTATCAGTCCACATACATACAATACATATTTATAACACTGAAAAATTAAAATATAATTAATATTATACTCTTATTCTCTTTCCTTGATCAAAATTTAAAATTAGTGTTTGGATTCCATATCTGATTTATCTGTCATATTTAACCTTAATAATTAAGGTAAAATAATTAACTTAATAACCTGTACCAAAATTCATATAATAAAATAATTATTATATTTATTCTAAAAATCACTCCATATATTATTTAAATAATATATGATTATATTTTCATGAAAAATAGTTAATAAAGCATTTCTACTATAAATTAATTATTATAGGAATATACTTTATAAAAATCAATAATTCTAAAATAAAATTATTTGTAAATATTTATGTAATAAATATATTTTTGTTTACCACATAATTATATATACATATTATCTTGGACCAATCCTCATCCTTAAAATAATAAAAAAAAAATTATACGCAAAATTTCTTATTTATTTATGTAGAAAATATCGGGTTGTTACAAGAAGTGGTAGATTCTTTATTGATCATACATTATTTTCATGTACAACTTATTATACCCAAGCATACCCTTTGATATACCCTAAGGGTCTTAAAAAATAAGTCAAAGTATAACTCGTCATACACAAGATACTATGATGATCTCAAGTCCAAGGATCACTTGTACTACTATCACTACAGTAATTCCTATTGACAGACAAGTAAAACTCCATTAGGTATTCCTTAGTGAGCCACGTTCAGTGAACTTATTCTCTAATAAGCACCTACATACTTGCTTTAGTGTCTCCACATAAATGATCACGAGATCAATCATCCTCATCCAATGAGCAAGCAACGTATGTACTAATCTATCCGGATTCACTAATCCCCAATTTAGTAATCCAACGATTGGAAACTATTTTAGTTTTAAGCTTTCTAAGAATTTAGATCTCATTAGAATGATCATCATCATTATTCTAAAATCATTGCTTAAAACTATGGGTTTATCACATATTATAAAACAGCATCACGTATATAATTATAAGCCTTTAATAAATTAATACTTTTTATTAATAAATGAATAAGATTGTTACAAAGTATATGCTTTATCATCAATCATGATTGTCTTGCGTGCATACAACTTTCAAGCGCCACCCACAGTACAAACTGTGGTGCCGCAGCGCCAGTTAATAGAATGGCCAGAAATGAGTTTTCTTTTACACAGAGTCTGTAATGGTTAATGCAATACTATGATAATTAAAAATATAATTTTGTTATTGTGGTATCATGCTAAGCATGAGCATATAAATAACACTTAATGAGTTTGTTATTATTATTATTGATGTAACTTGATTATGTGATTAAAAATCAGGCCGTACATAAAATAGATACTTATTTGTATACAGAGTATCTGTAGTGACTAATTGTATCATAATGATATGTGATTAGGATATTGTGAATCAAACTATTATGGTTTAGCCTACACGCAAGGAAAGTTTTCTTACTCTACCTTGTTTATATTGAGTAAGTTTACTATTTCTAGTTCGATTACAATTACGCAAGTTTTCTAACTCTACACTTTCGTTGAGCAAGTTTTCTTTCATTGACCAAGTTCTTAACTCTAATTATATTGTGCAAGTTTCCTAAACCTTATTCTTATGTTGAACAAGTTTCTATAACCTTTAACTTGTTATTTAGCATGCAAGTTATACATTCTGATATATTACTATTGAACAAGTTTTATCGTTCAATTTACTATTTGTTATGCATGCTCAGTATTCAATTCTAAATAAGCTTAGCTTAATATTGTTCAGGCAAGGTATGTTATGTTATTCAATGCTTATGCTCTTAGATTATTCCTAAAGTATGACCTTAGTATACAATGTTGATTCACTTATAATTTATTCCATAGCATAATGTGATTACCTTTTTATTCAACTAATCCTTAGTTGATGTTCGTTGAATTCCAAATTACCTTGAAACGTATCCAAACCAAGCTTACTTTGGTGCGAACTTATATTCTAAATGCTGGGATGAACAACCCTATAATTAGGGGATAATTTACGCATAACGTTGAAATATTTGTGCACAATACATTGTACGAAAGGCTGATCCCCCTATGTACGAGGAGTCCCTATAGTCTTATGACTGTTAAAGTTTAAGTTGAAAGATTACTTATAACTATGGACATAGTTCGTGGTCTTATGACCCTCAGATATATATTTCAGAATTTTGTTTATCATTGATAGAACATATTGTTCAGTTCTATTGAGCCTATTAATTGGCAGATGTTGTAAAGTTTTATTCATTATCATTTCAAGTGGGCATTGTTTGCTAAATCCTGCTTATATAAATATTACAGCTAAAGTTGAGAAGGTCGATGTACCTAGCACCAGTAAAGGGAAAGGAAAGATGAACAAGTATTGAAGACTTGTAATCATGTTGACATTTTATTGTCAGACTTTATTTTAAATTATTGTAATGAAGTTATTTAATTTTTCGCATATGAATGATTGTATTTAAAGGTTAGATAACCTAGAATATTTTTATTAATGTAATCCTTTAATGGGAAAGTTTATTATTAAAATTTATTATGATTGGGTAATTAGACATGAATATTTTTATCAAGTGAACACCAAATCTTGTGGGAAGGAAGTACCCGGATTTGGGGGTGTCACAAGTTGGCATCAAAGCCTTAGGTTATGAACTTTAGGTGGGGAAAAGCCTTAGAAAGTAACCTTTGAAAAGATAGTGGTGATAAACTCTTATCGAGTTTTAAGCATGAAGTAATAAAACACTTATGTGCTTATGTGATTACAACTTATGTGCTCGTGAGTGTCGAGTAGTGATGATTAGTAATTAAAACTTCAAAAATTTTATTGTCAGGATGGCTAATGTAGGAGAATCCATTCAGGCTAGGGAGGAAGGACCCCATATGCCTAGAGAGGAGGAGGCTCGTTACATTCAGGTGGTTTGGGAACAACTACTTCCACTGGAGTCATCTCCGTTGGTCACAGTGGTTGAGCAGGGGGTTTACCTGATGATGATGATGAGATAGAGATGAACGAAGAAGACCCCGTTGAGCTGCCACAGTTGAATTAGGATGAGGAGGTCGAGGAGGACGAGGAGGAAGAGATTCCACTAAACTTGATCGCTGCTCGTATGTACGATGAAGTCTACGACCGCAATGTGGAACTTCAAGATACCGTCGAGGAATTAGAAGAGATAATAGCTGAACAACAGACCTCGATGGCACAGAAGGACGATGAGATCCAGGATCGAGAGGAACGTTTGAATAATGTCGAAGAAAAATTGGTTCACACTGAAGAGGAGAATGAACAAATGACAGAGGAGATTGCAGAGCTGAAGAACAAGCTGAAAGAAGAATCTACTAGGAGGGCAAGAGCCGAAGATGCGTACGAGGAAGCTTATCAACGAGCCGGGATAGCAGAGAGAGATGCACACGCGAGGAGGATTAAGATGGAGGAGATGAATAACGTATTCAACACCGTGATTAATCGAGCTCAAGATCGAGTTATGTACTATACGATTCAGTTCGAGACACTGTCACCGTACATATTAGTTCGTAGAACAATGTTTCGGATTATGGAGGAAGAGCGTCATAAGGCTACGCAGTATCTTAGTAGGACATCATAGAGAATGTGCCTGATATGTGATAATTAATATGATAAATAATATGTAAATCCCTGGTGATACGTAATCAATGGGATATGATGTTAATGTTATCCTGAAACTTTAGTAGTTCAGGAAAGTAATGTAAATAGCAGTGATGCTATTGTTCATATTTTTTTAAAAAGATTATGAATGAATAAAAGTTATTATTTTATTTTATTCAAAATGTTATGTGTTATGTGATGATTTCTTTTATGAGGTGCACGTTAAGTAGAAAATACTTAAAGGAGTTGGGTAATAATCTAATGAGTATATTTTAACAGAAAATGCCTCCAAGACGCCAACCACGACAGAGGACCCCTGAGGGATCTACCACTAACGACAATGCTGAGGCTAACCCAGTTCAGTAACTAGTGACGTGACTGACGGGTGTACTGCAGAATCAACCACAGAATCAAGCTGTGACATTTAAGGACTTCAAGGCGGTTGGACCACCAGAATTCTGTGGGTCCGTGAATCCAGTTAAGGCATAAACCTTGATCACAGAGATAGAGAAAGTGTTTGATATTGTGAGAGTAAGGGAGAATCAGAAGACTGCTTTTGCAACATTCATGTTGAAAGCAGAGGCTATTTATTGGTGGCAGGCCTATAAAACTCGAGGAGGATAAGGGGTTATAACTTGGGATAGGTTTAAGGAGATATTCTTCGAGACTTATTCCCTATAGAGTTTGAAAAATCAGATGGAGGTGCAGTTTTTAGAACTGAAGCAGAGATCAATAACAGTATCGGAGTATGCCGTAAAATTTAACGAGTTGGCGAGGTTTGCGCCATATCAAATCAGCACAGATGAACGCAAGGCTAAGAGATTTGAACAGGGACTGAAACCCTGGTTGTACAGTAGGGTCTCCTTGTTCTAGCTAAAGACATTTATAGCAGTAATGGAGAAGGCAATTCTCGCTGAAGGTGGAAGCGAGGCTGTAACAAAGTTTAATCAAGAACAAAGAAAGAAGAAGAATGAAGGTGAGGTTAAGAATGGTGGTGGTGGTAGTGGAAATTATAACAATAACCTGAAGAGAAAATGGAATGGAAATGTGGGTGTTGAAAACCAGCAGAGTAACTAACAGAATAGGAAGTTCTAAGCATGTGCTACATTCGGGAAGTTTCACAAGGGTATATGCTTAATGGGGAAACGAGTATGCTTTAACTGTGGCCAAGAAGGTCACATCGCTCCAAATTGCTGTTAACCCAAGAAGAACGTTTGCTTCACGTGCGGGTCAAAGGATCATTTTGCTCGTGAGTGCCCTAAGAAGAAAGCTGTAGAGACAACAGGAATCAAGGGAGGTAGCAGTGGAGGTACATGGGCCATTATTGGACCAACGACATCAAACAAACCCACAGCCAGAACCTTCAACATGACTGTGCAAGAGGCTGTGCAATCAAAGGAAGTTGTGTTAGGTATTATCCCAATCAATGATATTGATCCTTATGTATTATTTGATTCAGGTGCTACTTGCTCATATATATTTGATGAATTTGCTAAGAGGTTATGATTGCCTAGTGAAGAATTGAATTTCCCTTTAAACATAGAAATTGCGAATAAGGAAGCAATTCCTATTAGGTTCGCATACAAGAATTGTAGGGTGAACATTAAGGGAAATGCCATGATGGTAGATTTAATTTCGATAAAACTTTGAGAGTTTGATGTTATTTTGGGAATGGATTGGTTGTTCAATTATGGAGCGATAATTGATTCCCAAAAGAAATGTGTAAACCTTATGACTCCGTCAAAAGTAGTTTTCTATGGTAGTAAATTGCCTAGACATGCGAGATGTCTGACGATTATGCAAGCCAAGAAATTGTTGAGTCAAGGTTGTGTGTGTTATTTAGCTTACATAGTCGATACTCAGAGGAAGGGGGTGAAACTGGAAGAGATACCAGTGGTTAGGGAATTTGTAGATGTATTTCTAGAGGAATTGCCATGACTTTCGCCTGACAGAGAGGTTGAGTTTGTGATCGACTTAGTGCCAAGAACATCCCCGATATCGAAGGCCCCGTACATAATGGCTCCGGTAGAGATGAAGGAACTGATGGTACAACTGCAGGAGCTGTTAGACAAGAAATACAGTCAGCCGAGTGTGTCACCGTGGGGAGCACCAATGTTATTCGTGAAAAAGAAGGATGGGTTAATGCGACTTTGCATTGATTATAGGAAATTAAACAAAGTCACTATTAAGAATAAATATCTGTTGCCAAGAATATATGACTTGTTTGATTAGTTGAAGGATGCTAGATACTTCTAGAAAATAGATTTGAGAAGTGGGTATCATCAATTAAAGGTAAGAAAGGAGGATGACCTAGAACGGCATTCAGAACTCAGTATGGACATTACTAGTTTCTGGTGATGTCTTTTGGTTTGACCAATGCCCCTGCTGCATTCATGGATTTGATAAACAGGGTGTTTAAACCATTTTTAGACAAGTTTATGGTGGTATTTATCGACGACATCTTGCTATACTCCAAATCTCAAGAAGAACACGTGGAACATTTACGTTTGACGTTGAAAACACTAAGAAAAGAAAAGTTGTACGCGAAATTCTCTGAGTGTGAATTTTAGCTAGATCGTGTACAATTTTTGTAAGACCCCGAATTTTATGAAATAAAAGTATTCAATTTTTTTAGTTAGTAAATAGTTAAATTGATAAAAGTTTAAAGTTAAGGGTGATATATATAAAATTTTCAAAATATGTAAGTGGTTATAAAACACTCATTTCTGTTGGGGAATATTCGTTTGGTCGTAGAATATTCTTACTGTCGGGGAATATTCGTAAGATAGCGCAGCCTTGTGTGGGCCCCATAACGAAAAGCGATTGGATGAAGAAAACGACAAGTATGAGTTTTTATAAATAACGGCGTAGTTGTTACCATTAACACTGTTGGAATACCCGGTGGTTAAAATACAGTAGCACACGGTATTGTACCAATTATTGATTCTTACGTAAGAAGGCACTACTCATTAATTGTTACAGTAATTACTGTTTAATATTTTATTTTATTGATTCAATAATTGCTACGTTGATATTTTATATTATTGTTGTTTCAATAATTGTCACTACAAAGTATTTTCTATTATCAGATCAATAATTCATATTATTTTAATAATATTACTAGATAACATTATTGGTAATGTCTAAAAAATTCTGTCTAAGGAGAGGTTTGGTCACCTAATTGCGCGCCAGTAAGGAGAAATTCTTATTGGAAAGCCCCCTCTTTCTTGGGAACGGCCTGGTTGTCAGTATTGTGATTCTGTAATATTATTTGTGAATAAATAATTATTGATTTATATGATAAAAAAAATATTTATTTTATGTGGATATAAATGATGGAATTTTTAGAAAAGTGACAATTGTTAAAAATTGATATTTTATCTTTTTTGATAAAATATATTATTATATTACAATAATATAATAATGATGTTGTTTTTATAATAAATGTGTGATATATGAATAAATGAGGAGGAAGAGTATTTTTTTTATAAAAAATATTTAACACATGTTTTGTCTGTTAGTGGATCCTATTTTTGACTGAAATTTGATTATAGCCTGCAAAATCGTCCGTATGTGGATTTCGGTCTATTTCTGCTTGGAAGTTGGAAAAACATAAACTTACAAAGTTGTAGAGAATTGAATTTCCTATCAAATGGACATAAGATTCAAATTTTTCTGATAAAAAGGCTATTTTCTATAAATTATTGAAGTTCCAGAATATTGGGTCTGAATTGATTTTGTTACAAAAAATATTTAAAACATGTTTTTCATTTTGGTGGGCCCCACTTACATTTGTAAAATTTTGAATTCAGATTGTAAGGTGTGCGTTGGAATTTGTTTTATAAATAATAATATTTTATTAAATTTTCTACTTTGGTGTTCTAAGCATTTTCTTATAAATAGAATGCTTAAGTTATAATTGAAAATCACACCAAAAACTGAAGTTTTATCTCTCTATATTATCGAGCGTATTTTTATGAGTATTTAGATATCTTGAGTGTTGTTATACGGTGCAAATTCCTTCGGCATTATATCCGATATTCCAGTCAGAAGTACTGCTCTTTTGAGGTAAGGGATAGTAAGGGATTGTAAGAGTTATTATATTTTTCAGTTTTGTAATTTTTTCGAACCTTCAAAAATTCTGAAAAAATTTAAAATGATAATTTGATGAGTTTTCTAGATTGTGTCTAAAAATGGTGATTTTTGGATGTATAGATTAGGAGTTATGAATTTCATGAAAAAAGACTATTTTAAAAGTAAACCCTTATAACTCCTTGTGGTTAACTCCAAAATTGGTGAAATTTTTATTAGGAGTACATATATAAAACAGTAGTATACTCTGTAAATTTCAAAATTTTTGGACAAATGTACAGTTTATGATAAATGTCCAAATATTCGGTAGTTTTGGCCATATGTAAAATAGTAAATGAATTTTAAAAAATTCTGAGAAAAAATATATGTTCAATATGTGACTATATTCTGCTAAATCCTAGAAAAAAAAAATTTCTAAGACTGATTTGGTATTTTTTATGAAAATAAACTAGTTATGAGTAAATGAATTAAATATGTTATGTGAAGTAAGAAAATTAGAAAATATGATTTTATGGCTTGAGAATCCTATATAAGGTATACGCAGATTTTTGATGAGGGTTTTGATTATTGGTGATGAAATCTTATGAGTTTGATATTTTAGGATGATTAAATGCATTAATTAGTAAAGTGTAAACAATTAAAATAAATTATTTATAAGTTTAAGAAATGATTAATATATTGTTGTAATATTAATAATAGTAGATTATGAGATTATTAAGTGATTTATAATATTTGGATTAAGGTGTTGTAAATATTGATATGAATTTTATTGTGAAACTTTATCTTTTCGTGTCGAGGTTACTATTTATGAGTTACTATTTATGAGTTACTATTCACAAGTTACTGTTCATGAGTTACTATTCGTGAGTTACTATTCACGAGCTACTATTCACGATAAAATTAGTTTTATTTTTTGACCAAATTATCGTTGATTTATGAATCTTACTCTTGAAATTAAACTCATGTTTTGATTATATTATTTTTATTATTATATATAACATTTTTATAATCCTAGTGAGAAAATTCTCTTTGACTTGAGAGTAAAGTTGGGTAGATTATTGGTATGATCGTGACTATGAGTTCTCTTTGGCTAGTAGTACAAAGATGAATTGTTGACTGGTATGATCACGACCATTGAATTTATAATTGAATACCTTTAGCTTAAGTGCAAATGTGAATTGATCAAATATGGTTGTAATTATTGTTTATATAAATTTTGAAATGATTATATATTTCTTTGAGATATTAATATCTTTGACCTATAGTGCAAAGAAGAACTGTTGTTGAATATCTTTGGCTGGTAGTGCAAAGAAGACTTGTTGTTGAATATCTTTGGCCTGTAGCGCAAAGATGACCTATTGTTAAATATCTTTGGCCTGTAGTGCAATGATAAACTATTAATGAATATCTTTGACCGTAATGCGAATATGAATTTATTAGTATGATTATGAACATGAACTGTGATTTGGTATAACCATGATATTTGCTGTTTCAGGTAAATACAGGTGATGAAAATTATATTCGCCCTGGATGAGAAGAGGAATTTAGAACTACAATTATTATTATGAGTTATTCACATTATTGTGGACCGAGACTGTTGATTTATGTTACAGGGATAAAACATTGTTGGTGGACTTTTAACATGGAGAAGATAATAGACTTTATGGTCTATTTGACTCTTCTAATGGATTGCTCGTTCCGCTGCAACTATGGTTGAAAAGTTTTATCATCTACCATATGTTCTAAATCTCTGATTCATTACTGAGGAATGCTATTGATAATTTAATTATCTTTAGTCATGATATTCTTTATTGGGCTAGTTGTGCTCACCCTTTTATTTCACAATTCCTTTCAGGTGATAAGAGTGTAGCTGGGTCGAGCGGGAATAATAGGGGAATAGAACGGTGGTCTATAGATATTGAGGTTCTCCCTAAACATTATGGAAATAATTTTATTGAGAACTTTAGATAAGTGCGTTGTATTTTATACGTCATTTAATAGTTATATTTGGTGAATCAAATTGGGTGAGACGAACCCAACTTTGGAAGGGTGTTTTGCCACTATCATACAAGATGTCTAATGACATACAACCTCGTGTTATCATAAGACAGGGTTGCACATCCACTTACTGAGTATATCTACGAGCACTACCTATCTAATCTTGGAGTTTGGTTGAAATATAATTTTCAATTGCAGACAGTGGAGATAGTTATATGTCAAGAGAAGACTCACCATTGGAGAGAATATGATAGTAATCTTTTCATTTTTCTTTGGGGTCTATTGGACAACCACTGATACTTTTGTGGGCATATTATATCTATCACAACCTAGACGCATGGCCTCCCATGTACGAAGGTTTCCTTGAGCACTTCCCAAAGATTTTAATTTCTAAAACAGTTATTGACTGTACCTTTATGTAAGGTGCCATTGTGACGTGCTATCCACGGTTGGGACATGAGTCACAGTTGGTATTTATTTGTATCAAAACTCATAACATATGTGTTGTTTTATTTTGCACGACAATTGTAATAATAAAGTTGTAGTTATTTTATGTACCATGTATTTGGCGACTTAGAATAGGTTGGGTGGAATGGACCTATTTTGGGGGCGTCACAGTTGGTATCAGAGCTAAGGGATATGGTCTTTGGCGGAGATCAGGGAATAAAACTAGGAGGGGAGAGACGAGTAATATCCTTCACTAGTGTGTGTCCTACCTATGTTAAATTTTCTTACTTAAGTTGACAAATTGTGATATGTCAATTAACCTTTGTTTTGAAGCTGTATTCTAGAATGATATCTGAAATACAGGATATGAGCAATGGAGAAATCACGATGATCGGGAAGATAGAATCTGAAATGAAAACAAGATATTCTCAACTCTTCGAAATACCAGGTACGTAAATTTCGGGGACAAATTTCATAAGGTGATGAGATTGTAAGACCCCAAATTTTATGAAATAAAAGTATTCAATTTTTCTATTTAGTAAATAGTTAAATTGATAAAAGTTTAAAGTTAAGGGTGATATATATAAAATTTTTAAAATATGCAAGTGGTTATAAAATACTCATTTTTGTTGGGGAATATTCGTTTGGTCGTGGAATATTCTTACTGTCGGGGAATATTTGTACGACAGCGCAGTCTTGTGTGGGCCCCATAATGGAAAGCGATTGGATGAAGAAAACGATAAGTATTAGTTTTTATAAATAACGGCGTAGTTGTTACCGTTAACACTGTTGGAATACCCGGTGGTTAAAATACAGTAGCACACGGTATTGCACCAATTATTGATTCTTACGTAAGAAGGCACTACTCAATAATTGTTACAGTAATTACTGTTCAATATTTTATTTTATTGATTCAATAATTGCTACGTTGATATATTATATATTGTTGTTGTTTCAATAATTATCACTACACAATTTTTTCTATTATCAGATCAATAATTCATATTATTTTAATAATATTACTAGATAACATTATTGGCAATGTCTAGAAAGTTCTGTCTAAGGAGAGGTTTGGTCACCTAATTGCGCGCCAGTAAGGAGAAATCCTTATTGGAAAGTCCCCTATTTCATAGGAACGGCCTAGTTGTAAGTATTATGATTCTGTAATATTATTTATGAATAATTAATTATTGATTTATATGATAAGAAAAATATTTATTTTATGTGGATATAAATGAAGAAATATTTAGAAAAGTGACAATTGTTGAAAATTGATATTTTATCTTTTTTGATAAAATATATTATTATATTACAATAATATAATAATGATGATATTTTTATAATGAATGCGTGATATATGAATACATGAGGAGGAAGAGTATTTTTGTTACAAAAAATATTTAACACATGTTTTGTGTGTTAGTGAACCCTATTTTTGACTGAAATTTGATTATAGCCTACAAAATCATCCGTATGTAGATTTCGGTCTATTTCTGCTTGGAATTTGAAAAAACTTAAACTTACAAAATTGTAGAGAATTGAATTTCCTATAGAATGGACATAAGATTTGAAATTTTTTGATAAAAAGGCTATTTATTATGAATTATTGAAGTTTTGGAATATTGGGTCTGAATTGATTTTGTTATAAAAAATATTTAAAACATGTTTTTCATTTTGGTGGGCCCCATTTGTATGTGTAAAATTCTAAATTCAGATTGTAAGGTGTGCGTAGGAATTTGTTTTATAAATAATAATATTTTATTAAATTTTTTGCTTTGGTGTTCTAAGTATTTTCCTATAAATAGAATGCTTAAGTTAGAATTGAAAATCACACCAGAAACTGAAGTTTTCTCTCTATATTATCGAGCGTATTTTTGTGAGTATTTAGGTATTTTGAGTATTGCTATACGGTACAAGTTTTTTCAGCGTTATATCCGATATTCGAGTCAGAAGTACTGCTCTTTTAAGGTAAGGGATAGTAAGGGATAGTAAGGGATTGTAAGGGATTGTAAGGGTTATTATATTTTTCAGTTTCGTAATTTTTCCGCACCTTCAAAAATTTTGGCAAAAATTTGAAATGATAATTTGATGAGTTTTCTAGATTGTGTCCAAAAATGACGATTTTTGGATTTATAGATTAGGAGTTATGAATTTCATGGGAAAAGACTATTTTAAAAGTAAACCCTTATAACTCCTTGTGGTTAACTCCAAAATTGGTGAAATTTTTATTGGGAGTACATATATATAACAGAAGTATACTCTATAAATTTCGAAATTTTTGGACAAAAGTACAGTTTATGATAAATGTTTAAATATTCGGTAGTTTTGGCCATATAAAAAATAGTAAATGAATTTTAAAAATTCTGAGAAAAATATATGTTCAATATGGGACTATATTCTGATAAATCCTAGAAAAGAAAATTTTTTGGGACTGATTTGGTATTTTTCATGAAAATGGACTAGTTATGAGTAAATGAATTAAATATGTTATGTGAAGTAAGAAAATTAGAAGATATGATTTTATGGCTTGAGAATCTTATATAAGGTATATGCAGATTTTTTAAGAGGGTTTTGGTTATTGATGATGAAATCTTATGAGTTTGACATTTTAGGATGATTAAATGTATTAATTAGTAAAGTATAAACAATTAACATAAATTATTTATAAGTTTAAGAAATGATTAAAATATTGTTGTAATATTAATAATATTAGATTATGAGATTATTAAGTGATATATAACATTTGGATTAAGGTGTTGTAAATATTGATATAGATTTTATTGTGAAACTTTATCTTTTTGAGTTACTATTTACGAGTTACTATTCATGAATTACTATTCACGAGCTACTATTCACGATAAAATTAGTTTCTTTTTCTGACCAAATTATCATTGATTTATGAATCTTACTCTTGAAATTAAACTCATGTTTTGATTATATTATTTTTATTATTATATATAACATTTTTATAATCCTGGTAAGGAAATTCTCTTTGACTTGAGAGTAAAGATGGGTAGATTATTGGTATGATCGTGACTATAGGTTCTCTTTGGCCAGTAGTGCAAAGATGAATTGTTGACTAGTATGATTACGACCATTAAATTTATAATTGAATATCTTTAGTTAGAGTGCAAAGGTGAATTGATCAACATGGTTATAATTATTGTTTATATAAATTCTGAAATGATTATATATTACTTTGAGATATTAATATCTTTGGCCTGTAGTGTAAAGAAGAACTGTTGTTGAATATCTTTGGCCGATAGTGCAAAGATGACTCGTTATTGAATATCTTTGGCCTGTAGTGCAAAGATGACCTGTTGTTGAATATCTTTGGCCTATAGTGCAAAAATGAACTGTTAATGAATATCTTTGGCCGTAGTGCAAAGATGAATTTATTAGTATGATTTTGAACAGGAATTGTGATTTGGTATAACTATGATATTTGATGTTTTAGGTAAATACAGGTGATGAAAATTATATTCGTCCTGGATGAGAAGAGGAATTTAGAACTACAATTATGATTATGAGTTATTAACATGATTGTGGGCCGAAACTGTTGATTTATGTTACAGGGATAAAATATTATTGGTGGACTTTTAACACAGAGAAGATAATAGACTTTATGGTCTATTTGACTCTTCTAATGGATTGCTCGTTCCGCTGTAACTATGATTGAAAAGTTTTATCATCTACCATACGTTCTAAATCTCTGATTCATTACTGAGGAAAGCTATTGATAATTTAATTATCTTTAGTCATGATATTTTTTACTAGGCTAGTTGTGCTCACCCTTTTATTTCACAATTCCTTTCAGGTGATAAGAGTGTAGATGGGTCAAGCGGGGATAACAGGGGAATAGAACGGTGGTCTATAGCTGTTGAGGTTCTCCCTAAATATTATGGAAATAATTTTATTGAGAACTTTAGATAAGTGCGTTGTATTTTATACGTTATTTAATAGTTATACTTGGTGAATCAAATAGGGTGAGGCGAACCCAACTTTGGAAGGGTGTTTTGCCACTATCATACAAGATGTCTAATGACATATAACCTCGTGTTATCATAAGACATGGTTGTGCACTTCCACTTGCTGAGTATATCTACGAGCACTACCTATCTAATCTTGGAGTTTGGTTGAAATATAATTTTCAATTGCAAACAGTGGAGATAGTTATATGTCAAGAGAAGACTCACCATTGGAGAGAATATGATAGTAATCTTCTCATTTTTCTTTGAGGTCTATTGGGTCAACCACGGATAATTCTGTGGGCATATGATATCTATCATAACCTAGACGTATGGCCTCCCATGTACGAAGATTTTCTTGAGCACTTCCCAAAGATTTTAATTTTTAAAACAGTTATTGACTGTACCTTTATGTAAGGTGCCATTGTGACGTGCTATCTACGGTTGGGACATGAGTCACAGTTGGTATATATTTGTATCAAAACTCATAACATATGTGTTATTGTATTTTGCACGACAATTGTAATAATGAAGTTGTAGTTGTTTTCTGTACCATGTATTTGGCGACTCAGAATAGGTTGGGTGGAATGGACCTATTTTGGGGGCGTCACAATTTTTGGGTCATGTGATTGACAAAGATGGGATTTCAGTGGATCCATAAAAAGTTGAAGCTGTAATCAATTGGGAACAACCAAGAACATAAAGCTGTAAAATTTGTTTGGACGGAGAAGTATGAAGAGAGTTTTCAAGACTTGAAAAAGAAGTTAAGTGTGGCACCTTTGTTGTTATTACCAGATAATACAGGAAACTTTGTGGTGTATAGTGATGCCTCACATAAAGGATTAGGATGTGTCCTTATGCAGAACGGCAAAGTTATTGCATATGCATCAAGGCAACTGAAGGACTATGAGAAAGGGTATTCGACTCATGATTTAGAGTCGGCTGCAGTAGTATTTGCTCTGAAGATATGGAGACACTATCTTTATAGAGAGAAATGTGAGATATATACAGACCATAAGAGTCTGAAGTATATTTTCACTCAGAAGGACCTAAACATGCGTCAAAGAAGATGGATGAAATTGATAAAAGATTACGATTGTGAGATCTTTTATCATCCAGGCAAAGCGAATGTGGTTGCAGATGTTTTAAGCAGGAAAGGTCGGGAAAAGTTAATGTTGATAACCACTCAGGAGGAGCTTATTTCAGCAATGACCAAGCTAGAGTTGGAAATAAAATTTCCAAAAGAATCCGATGAACGACTATTCCAGATAGAAGTTAGTCCAACTTTGGTTGACAAAGTTAAGAATGCTCAACTACAAGATGAAGAATGTGGGAAAATTAAAGAGAAAGTGGTTGAGGGTAGTGATGCGAAATACAAGATCGATATCGAAGGATTACTAAGATTCGAGGGAAGAATCTGGGTTCCAGCAATGCCAACTATTAAGGAAGAAATCTTGACCGAAGCTCATAGCTCAAGATACTCGATTCACCCAAAAAGTATGAAGATGTATCAAGATTTACGATGACATTTTTGGTGGCCAAACATGAAAAAAGATGTTGCAGAATGTGTCACGAAATGCTTGACATGTCAAAGAGTCAAGGCCGAGCATCAAAGACCAAGCATATTACTTCAGCCGTTGAAAATACCAGAATAGAAGTGGGAACACATCACAATGGATTTTGTGGTGGGTCTTCTAACTACTCAGAGAGGATACGATGCGATTTGGGTGATAGTGGGCAGACTGACAAAATCAGCACACTTTATGCCATTAAAGATGAGATTCAATCTTGATCAGTTAGCAAAGTTGTACGTTAAAGAAATCGTTTCAAGACATGGAGTTCTAGTGTCAATTGTATCAGATAGAGATCCGCGATTCACGTCAAACTTCTGGAAGAGACTACAAGAGTGCATGGGAACACAGTTGAGAATGAGTACGGCGTACCATCCGCAAACAGATGGCCAAAGCGAACGAACAATCCAGACGTTGGAAGATATGCTTAGAGTATACATCATGGATTTCAAAGGGAGCTGGGATGAACATTTACCATTGGTGGAATTCGCCTACAACAATAGTTACCACGCAAGCATCGGCATGCTGCCTTACGAAGCATTATACGACAGAAATTGCATAACTCCACTGTGCTGGGATGAAGTCGGTGAACGTCAACTGTTAGGACCAAAACTGGTACAACAAACTGCTGAGGTTATCAAACTCATCAGAACAAGATTGGTAGCTGCTCAAGACAGACAAAAGAAGTATGCTGATCAACGTAGACAAGATCATGAGTTCAACGTAGAAAATTACGTGTTCTTAAAAGTTTCTCCTTAGAAGGGGAAAATTCGTTTTGGTAAAAAGGGAAAGCTAAGCCCGAGGTTTATTGGACCCTTCGAAGTGCTGCGAAGAGTAGGAGAAGTGGCTTACGAGGTAGCTCTACCTCCAGAGTTGGAAAACGTTCACAATATTTTTCATGTTTTTGTGTTACGACTGTATAAACCCGATTACAAGCACGGGATCGAGTACAAACCATTGCAGTTTGATAAGGACTTGTCTTATGAGGAAATTCGTATTCAGATAGTTGACAGGAAAGAACAAGTGCTCAAGAATAAAGTTATACCTTCCATGAAGGTGATATGGAGGCACCACAATGCTAAAGAAGCTACGTGGGAACTCAAAGATAAAATGATGAAAGATTATCCTGAGTTATTTGTTTAATCCGTGTTTTCGATTCTGGGGACAGAATCTTTGTAAGTAGGGAAGAATGTGACAAATGATTTATTTGAATTGTTATTCTAGGGACAGAATCCTTATAAGGAGGGAAGGATGTAACAATTCCGAATTTTAAATTGTAATTTTAAACATTTATTGAATTATATAAATATTTAATGGATGTGTTTATTGTTGAATAATTATTTGTTTAATTTGATTTGAATTGGTTAATTATTTGTTAAATAAATAATTAATGAGTTAAGGAAATTAATTATTATGAAATAATATTCTAATTTAATAATTAAGTTAGAGAAAATTATAGTTATAAAGAAATTATAATTTTGTTGTATTGATTTATGTGGTAAATTTTATTCAATAAATTGTTATTAGAATTAATTAAATTAAGTATGAAAACTTAATTAAAGAAATTGTGACCATAAACTATACTATAAAGGAGTTATTAAAATAAACTAAAGGAGTTTAATTTAGTCTTGTCAAACAAGGCTTAAAGATATTAAGTCTTTAATTTTTTATCAAATTTTGCCAAACAGATCCTTATGTCTTTTGGATTTTTGAATTTTGAACTTTTAAATAAAATAAATAATATATATATATATATATATATATATTATGGTAACTGATAATTTAATAGGGGCAATTAGTAGACGTCTGTTTTAAACGTTCGAAAATCATGCGTTGGTTTTATTTTATTTCATGTTGGTTTGGTTTTGAGTCTGATAAAAAAAGAAAAGAAGGTTTTCAGAAATAAAATTTAAGAGAGAAAAGTCTGTGATTCCAAAACAAGTTCTGAGTTTTCAAACGATTCTCAATCAAGCGATTCTTAGTGGTTAGCAGGGATTTTCAAAACAAGAAAAGGTAATTTTTCCATAACCTTAATACTATATATATATATATATATATATATATATATATATATATATATATATATATATATATATATATATATATTCACATATATATGTTTTACGGCATAATTTTCTTGAGTTCACTGTGGTATAAAGTTTATATACAATTTTCTGAAATCCATATTTTTATAAATTGGTTATGAGATTATGCTTATAGTATGATGGTGATAGTATAACTAGTATATATATATATATATATATATATATATATATATATATATATATATATATATATATATATGTATATACATATGTGTGTGTGTGTATGTGTGATTGTATACTAAATTACGTATGCAAGAAAGAGATTGGTTTTTATAGTGAATATATGTATGAACATGGTTTGAATATAGGTATGAATATATATATAGTTGCATGCTAATTGTAAAATTGAACTGTGAATATGTTAATTAGTTTGTTAAGAAATACAGAGAACGTAGTTCAAAGGAATCAATTTGATGTATAATTGTGGTTACCCTGTTCACTGTGTCAATCAATATCAAATATGCCATTCAAGGATTTAATCTTTCAAAAATTGTTGTTTAGTTGTTTTAAATTAGTATATGCATGCTTGGTAATGTTTACGTGTAATTTACATAAGTTATATGTGGTAATTTAGCTTCTAAATAGACAAAATTTGGATTTGTTCTGTTCTTCGTGTTGGGTTCTGTAAGCTCGGAGCCTCAGCGCCAAAATCTGCGCCCCATCTCTAGACTTCGCGCCTCAGCGCCAAAGTTAGAGCCAAAGCCCCGATTTTATGGCTTGGGCTTCGCACCGTAGCGCCACCCATAGTAAAAAATATGGCGCCGCAACGCCAGTTAACAGAATGGCCAGAAATAAGTTTTCTTTTACACAAAGTCTGTAATGGTTAATGCAATACTATGATTATTAAAAATATAAATTTGTTATTGTGGTGTTATAGTGCTAAGCATGAGCATATAAATTACACTTAACGAGTTTGTTATTATTATTATTGATGTATCTTGATTATGTGATTAAAAATCAAGCCGTACATGAAATACATACTTATTTGTATGCAGAGTATCTGTAGTGATTAATTGTATCCTAATGATATGTGATTAGGATATTGTGAATCAAACTATTACGGTTTAGTCTATACGCAAGGCAAGTTTTCTTACTCTACTTTGTTTATATTGAGCAAGTTTATTGTTTCTAGTTCGATTACAATTACGCAAGTTTTCTAACTCTACACTTTCGTTGAACAAGTTTTCTTTCATTGACCAAGTTCTTAACTCTAATTATATTGTGCAAGTTCCTAAACCTTATTCTTATGTTGAACAAGTTTCTATAACCTTTAACTTGTTATTTAGCATGCAAGTTCTACAGTTTGATATATTACTATTGAACAAGTTTTATCGTTCAATTTATTATTTGTTATGCATGCTCAGTATTCAATTCTAAATAACCTTAGCTTAATATTATTCAAGCAAGGTTTGTTATGTTATTCAATGCTTATGCTCTTAGATTATTCCTAAAGCATGACCTTAGTATACAATGTTGATTCACTTATGATTTATTCCATAGCATAATGTGATTACCTTTTTATTCAACTAATCCTTAGTTGATGTTCGTTGAATTCCAAATTACCTTGAAATGTATCCAAACTAAACTTACTTTGGTGCCGACTTATAACCCTCAAATATATATTTTAGAATTTTGTTTATCATTGATAGAACATATTGTTCAGTTCTATTGATCCTATTAATTGGCAGATGTTGTAAAGTTTTATTCATTATCATTTCAAGTGGGCATTGTTTGCTCACTCTTGCTTATATAAATATTACAACTAAAGTTGAGAAGGTCGATGTACCTAGAACCAGTAAAGGGAAAGGAAAGATGAACAAGTATTGAAGACTTGTAATCATGTTGACATTTTGTTGTCAGACTTTAAAATAAGTTATTGTAATGAAGTTATTTAATTTTCCGCATATGAATGATTGTATTTAAAGGTTAGATAACCGGGGAGATTTTTATTAATGTAATCCTTTAATGAGAATGTTTATTATTAAATTTTATTATGATTGGGTAGTTAGACATGAATGTTTTTATCAAGTGAACACCAAATCTTGTGGTAAGGAAGTACCCGAATTTAGGGGTGTCACATCATTTACTTTATGTCATTTACATTCAGTACTATAACTGCTTTATCTACTTGTAATCAACTTTACATTAGAACTACGTTTAATGCTATATTTCTGAAGGGTATCTTAATCTAGTCTGTTGTGCATGAATTGATTCCTCTATTCATTATCTGTTAATCACTTGAAAAGATAAAATACAAAAAAAAGGTTTTAAAAGATCTATTCAAACCCCCCCTTCTAGATCTATTGTGTGCTTCTGGGAACTAACAATTGGTATCAGAGCAGGTTGTAACAACCTAGAGAATTCGGATTGTCCAGAATTTAGGTTTAAAGAATTAGTTATTAATAAAACTAATTTTTATTAATACTATTCTGTGCTCTGTGTTTATTAATCATTCTAGAACCTAGGATGATTATTAGTCGGGAGTATTCTGACTACGAGCTAGATTGAACGAGTAAGAATTTTCAAGACGAAAATGAAAGTTTTTCGGGAACAAAAATATTTCCGGGAAAAAAGACGAAATATGCACTATTCATCAGATTCTGCTCAGAGATTTATTTTGAAATTATGAGAATATAATGATTACGTATAATTTTGAGACGTGATGAAATATTCAATAATATTTCAGTTATGGCAAAAATGAAGTTTTCGCCTGCGGATTTAAAACCTAAGGGTTAGGAAAAGTAAGTTCCTAGAATTTAATGATTTCGTATAATAATTATGGTTATTATGCGTGAGAAATACGAGTATGATACTAGTTATTATACGAGAATGGTACGAAGATTATTACGACGTATAATACGAATATCGTACGAACGATATACGAAGAGAATACGAGAATACGAGAATGGAATGCGTAGAATACGATTAGTCTTAATGGACTTTGAGTTCATGGACTTTGTAGAATCCAATTGGACTTGGATTATGTCAAGTCCAATGCTTTGTGAAATTAAGCACAAGATAGGCCCAATAAGAATTAGGGTTAAGGCCCAAACCAAGAAAAGAAATTGCGGATCGAACCGATGGGTAAACGGATGGGTAAGAACCATTGGGGCAACCCATGGGATGACCCATGGGCATGTGGACCGGCCACTTGGCCACTAGTAAGGGTGGAGGCCAAGTTTACTTGGTGGCTAAGTGTTGGAAGAGGTGGGAATAGTAAGGAGGTTAGGGGGCGAAATGACTAAACTACCCCTAACTTTGGTTTTCTATAAATAGGAAGCTCATTTCATTGTTTTGGGATTTTGAAAATCTTAAGACACTTGAGAGAGAGAGAGAGTTCGGATGGGAGGAGGAGAAGGAGGAAAGGCTAGCCGTGTACAAACTTTGTCCGACGGGAAAAGATTAAAGAAGAACAGTAACCTAAAACGTAGTCTCTTTTAAGATTTCTTTAAGTTTTATATGTTTAAAAATATAACTTAATGAGAATAAGGAGTAAAAGATGTTAGTAATGATTTCATATGGTTGAAATCATAAGAAAATAAAGAAATAAGAATTAGAAGCTTAGTTTATAAATTTCTTAAGGAAGTATAAGATTCGTGAGGATTTTGAGCAATCCGAATGAATATTATGAATGAGTAGGTGAAATAAGTAAGGAATGATGTTCTATAACATCAAATTCCAATAAAAAGTGAAATCGTAATCCAAAGTATCGATTAAAATGAAGAACGAACGAAGAACACGAAGAACACGCGAAGAACACGAAGAACGTTATTGATGGATAAATTTAAAACCATCGTAGGATAATTGTTGTTTATGGAAAAGTTTAAAGCCATCACGTATAAGTTAGATGCTTATTGCTTAGTTAGGAACGGTAGAAACATTCATGAAGAACGGATTAAAACGTAGCTATAACGAAGTTATGGCGAAATTTTCATAAAAGACAAACGAGAATTAGAAAGTTAGTAAATGAACCCAAACGTGTAGGGTTTCATATGAAAGTAAGAGAACGTAGAAAATGTGAGTCGTGGACTCTAGAACGAACGAGTTTCGAGTTCGGATGACCGAATTACGGAAGAACGAGCGAAGAACGTTAAAAGCGTAAAAATGACCGAAGGGTGAAGATTAAGCCAATCGAATGACATGTTAATGGATTCAAAATGAAGTTCTGTCTGAGGGGTATTGAAGTACGTAAGATAAGGAAGAGAATGGCTTTAGAACGGTCTCGTTCCGAGTTATAGCGAATAAGTTACAAAATTTCGAAGTAAGCGATTCAAGCTTGTAAAAGACTTAGGAAATTTTTCTAGGGTTTAGGCTCGGTGCCGCAGCGCCAGTTGAGCTTTGAGAAGTGGCGTCGCAGCGCGAGCTCGGAGCCTCAGGTACTGTTAGTTGGCACCACAGCGCGAGTGATAACAAAGGGTTCGGCGCCGCAACGCCAGACCAAGGGAAGAGGGTGAAGTAGGTCGCGCCGCAGCGCGAGAAAAAGGAAGGGACACGGCGCCGCAGCGCCGGTGTAGGGCAAGGCCCAGTAATGAGCTTTTAAGTGCTCAATTACTGAGGGATGTGCAAGAAAGAAATATGAACATGTAATTCACGTAACGTAATACTTAATCAAGTGACTTAAACCTTTATTAAAGGTTGAATAGAAAGATTTAACGAGATTAAAAGACAGAGAATTTAAGCGCTAGATTACGTAACCGATATCCAAGGACCGTAGTCGCGATGAACGAACGTAAGGGATTACTATGGTTGTGATTCCTTAGACGTTGAGCGATGAGGGTAATGAATAATATTTCGATGTTATGTCATGATAGTGAGAGCTAAGTGTAAAGCATATAGACGCTGTAAACGCAACGTTGTTGCGATGGACGATCGATCTTAGCATACAACGATCGGTATGGCTTCAACACTAAGATCGAGTAATGAACATGAGGTTCATGTAAGGGATAACGAAAGTATTAAATAAGATATGAATTATTAAGAAAGCCGTAGTGAACAGTAATAAAATTAATGAAAGTCGAATGTGAGTCAGATAAGGAATGAATCCTGAGGTATGACATTTAGTTGCCAGAAAGCCGTAAAGAATAAGAAGTTGACTTAACGAACAGTATAGTTTAATAGTTCAGATAAGTTAAGATAAAGTTTAGGTTGTGGTACAATCGTAACTTTGATGGTTGACATATGAGAGTTGGGCTAAACAATTCCTTCAGAGAGCGAAGGTATATACAAAACTGGCAACCGATCTAACTCACTGTGATGGCAGTGTAGATGAGACGGGAACTTGTTTGTTGGTTGTTTATGGGAAACCAGTCAGAGTACCACATGGACTACTAGCAGAGACGCGATGTGTGCTGAGTCCTAGAGAAGTTATAAGAAGAAGATAAGAATGTAAATCATCAAAGATGATGAACGTATTGAGTAAAACATCTTCATATGTCATGAAGCCATAAACTGGTAAAGGAAGTTAGTCGTGTAAACTTATATTGCAAGAACGCGAACCTTAAGAAGTAAAGTTAAGTAAACAAATGTGTAAATTCAATATATGACTAATTGGTGTTTATGTTTTCTCCTTATGTGTTATATAGAAATTGGAATGTGCAGTTCAGCGTAAGTTGTAGCTGGGCATAAGGCAAGTTTCCTAACTTCATTCATTTTACATGAATGCTAGTTTTTTAAACTTCTCAAATATTGAACTTGAGAAGTCTTGTCTATGTGCATATGTGCGATGTATGTACAAGGTGGTAATATGTATGAGGCCTTGTGCCATAATTTGAACACTTCGGTGTTTCTATGATATGAACTGTTCTATGATTGAGCTGTTCAATATAAGTATGTTCTGTTTATACATGAACCGTTATTGTTAAGTCTGTGCTAATGATTCTAGCCAGACAGGATGTGTATGAAAAAGGTAGAGAAAAGAAAGTATTTAAAAATAAAAGTGACTAATGTTTTAAGATGATTGGAATCGAGACTATTCTTATTATTCAAGCTGCTTCATAACCTTTGTTCGGTTATCGAAGTTCTGAAGAAATGTTTAAACTCTTGAGTTGTTTATTCAACTGTTATGACTTGTTGGGCAATTGAATGCTCACACTTACTTTAAATGACAAACATTTTCAGCGAACGAGGTTAGAAGAACTTAAGGATCCCGTAAAGATCAAGCTGACAGTATCCAGATGAAGTGCCATTCAGAATGCGAATTAGCGAGAAGATCAAGTGAAGACTTGTAATGTAGAAAGATGAAAGCGAATTATAGAATAGCTTAATGAACTATTATGTATACTTGGTGGTAGATAAAAGTCACTCTTGTAAGATGAAATGAATAATGTATTATTATTAATGTAATGAAAGAGGTTATAAGATTTCCAGAACCTGGGATTTGAGAGTGTATGTTGTTATATTTCAATATATAATGATGTATGTTTAGTTAGAAGTGGGACCGTGACGTACGGAATTCGGGTGTGAAGATAGATCGAATTTCGGGGCGTTACACAGGTTCTCACGAGTATGTTAATGCTCACACTTTGAGTTTGATCCATGAAACAAATAAGTTCTAAACGTGGTATTAGTTGTAAGTCACTTCTGAATGTAGTTGAGCTCACAAAGTGAAAATTGTATGTGCAGATAAATGTGTATATCCACCAGGATGCAATCCAGATTGGCCATCTTTCTTATATGAAATTACTATCACGCCAATCTACCAAAATCTACAGTTAATCAGTAGTCTGCATCCCACAGAAGGAAAGTCCAGATGCAGCAAAAACTGAGAACTTTTTGTTCAAAGTTTAGGAAGATAATACGTCTAAAAAAACTATGTACTGCATCTCCAACAAAAGGAGTTAGAGAAACTTGTCAAATGCACAATCGACAAGATCCATGAATCCGAACCTTGAGGTTTAAAAGATTTAAAGAATTTGAGGTGTCAAAACCTTCATCTGATCATGATTGTAAGACTTTGCTTGACTAATCTAAAGCCACATTGAACAACAAATGTTGTCAGCATTGATAATACAAAGTTATATTCAACAATGCCTCATATCATTATGCAAATAAACAGAACAACTAACTGTAACGAATGAGAGTTTTATAATTAATCTTATTAATTTTTAATATTTATTAAATTAAATAAATATTTCAGTTGATTTATTTATTGAAATAAATAAATATTTGACGAAATTATGGTGCACTAATTTAGTTAAAGTGTGTTATAATAATTAAATTAATGAATGATAATTTTATGATTTGAAGATTTAATTTAATGAAATAATTAAATTAAATAAATTGTATAATAATTACAATATGTGTAATGATGATGTTCTAATTTGATTTAATAATTAAATTAGAAATTTAATAAATTGTAGATGTTCTAATTTAATTTAGTAATTAGATTTGAGATGTAATAATTTGTTAAGTACGATTATAATTATAATAAAATTATAATTGTAATTATAAGTTAAGTGTAAAATTTGACTTGATTGAATTAACTAAATAAAGATGTGACAAGGAAACTATATGATAAGAAAATATAAAAATAAGTTGAGGGAGAGTTTTAGTGTGTAGCCAAACAAAGCCTTATGGCCTTTGGCATATTATAACTGATTAAGCTTTTGGGTTTTTAATTTGATGACTTAAGTTTGCGTGTAGTGGTGTATGTCAGTTTATAATATACGTATACTAAAGTTAGAAACACAGAGAAAATTGAGAGAGAGCTAGACATAAAATTGAGAAAAGGAGACTTTTGAAATCAAGGGAATAAGCTTGCTAATCATCTTTGCTAGTGTAAACAAAGAATTCAAGGTATAATCTATTCTTAATTCCAAGTCTTGGTTTTTCAATGATTATTCTCTGTAATTCGGATTTTTGTTGGATTGTTGTTTAAAATATTGATTATATGTATGTATAATTGTGTAAAATCTATTAGTTGTCATCTATGAACAGTTTTTAGTGATCAAATTCATGGAATCATGTTTTAGAATGGAGATTTTTGTTTTTGAGTTTTCTTTTGGAAAGAAATATTAAAATTTGGTTGATGATTTGATAGAATGGTTGTTATGTATATAATAGATAGTTATAATCTGTTATTCGTTGTTTACAAATGATTTTGGAGTATCAAATTCATGTGTAGTCATGTTTAAGAAGAAGAAATTGGTTTTTGGTTGATATGTATTAAAAGGTTTATTTTGGAGTTAAAAATTATGTTTGAATTGTACGGTAATCTGCAAATTAGTTGTGGATTGTGTTAATATGTTAAGAAACGAAAACCATGCATGTTTAACGGACTGATTTGGTTAAGAAACGAAGATTTGGTGATTGATTTCGCTAAATATGTTGAAATATGAAGAAATCGCAAAAACATGATTTTAATCCTTTAAATTTGGTAGTTTTTGTTGTTTTAGGTGTTATAGTGATTTGGTGTATGTGTTATGTGGTTTTGATAAGGTTTATAGTGTATGGGTTTGTCTATGTTGCTATGAATTATGTTTTGGATAGCATCAGTGCTGGAAGCAGACTATAGTGTTCTTATCTGCACACCAGCGCAGTTGCGCCGATGTCAAGGACAAGGACAGCGCAGCTGCGCCGGTGCCAAAGCTTGGGGGTAGCGCAGCTACTGTGACGCCCCCAAATTCAGGCACTCATATCTCGAATTTGGCCCGTCACGTGCTACAATTCTAGTGACTAAAAATATCTCATGCAACGGAAATAATAGAATAGATTACATTTATTTAATATAATCATTCGTGTCCCAAGGTTTCGTAACTTAAGCATTTCTTATATACCATAACCATAATTGAACATAGTTTAAACATAACTAGTACATAATACAAGACTTCCTAACATAATCATATTATTTCTAAATAAACAAATATGAAACTACTACGTAGCTTTGCCCTTACCCTTATCAATGTCCGAGGGTCCGCCTTGCTCTGCCTTAACTGAAATATTTTTAGGGAAAGCAAGAATGAACAACAAGTTTGCCTAGCAAATAATATAGCAATAAGGGTGCTCAATATAGTTTTTGTTTCTCAAGGGTACAACAATAATGATAATTCAAGAAGTATCAATGGTTCTCCACAATAGTCACTAAGGACAGAAAATATCTAAAAGATTCGACAGTTAATCAATTTAAGAATTCAAAGTAATGAATACTGAGTAGTCACTAAGGACTATAAACTTCTCCTAGAATTAACAGTAATAAACTGATAATTCTACAAAACGAGTACAAAAGGTAATCAACCTAAAGTACCATATGTCATGCATAACATTTAATCATTTTCATGTGCGCACGTCGGTTTCCCAACAAATATATAATTTCCCTACCAAGAGGGTTGTTCATCTCAGTTATAAGAGTCCGCACCAAGTTAACTTTGTTTGGATAACTTTTGATCTTATACCAATAGTCTAGCCGAATCAATGACTTAGACAACTTTCTTTTAAAGTATATACATGAACAATTATCGTTCGATATCAAGGTTCGAAAACAATTTCATTTCTAAACTACGAAGTATTAAGTCATGAGATATGAATCATACTTTCAAGGATTTACTTGTACAACCAATAATAGTACAAGCTCAAGTAATGCTCAATAAAGAGTAGGGTTCGAGTACTTGCCTCAAGCGTAGTTTACCAAAGTATAGCTTATCAACACTCTTTGAATCCTAACATAATATAGTTACGCGTATAGAATATTCATTAGTTACGTATACTCATACATGATATGTAAGTTTAAACGCATACATAAACGTCTAACTTAGTTGTATACTCTTCACATACATCATCACATATCTTGCGTACTTATAGTACATAATCAGTTTATAAGACACCGTGAGGTCAAATAACACAGTTTCTAATCATTGCTTTATAGTTTGCAAACATCTTTTGGACTTCACATTTGAAAGTTTATAATCACTCATTAAACGTTAAATTATATCATTTAGCATGCCTCTTAACACATTGGATAGTATACTGGTTATATAATACAAGTTAAGGTAACAATATAAGCATACATGAACCCCCAAATTATCTATAGAAAACATATCTTATTGCAGGCTGGCGCGGTCGCGCTTGGTTTGTACTGAGAAATGGCACGGCCGCGCTGCTCCTGGTGCAAACCAAGACTGCTAAACTGAAACCAGACCAGACTTTCACACCCAATCACATTTAGGATAACACTTGCATAATCATACATGACGTGATATCTATGAATAGGTTGGGTCTCTTTTATAACTTGTTCCTTACATGATTTGCCAAATCTCACAAAATCAAGACTTCACATGTTGATTTAACAAACTCCTCATGTTTAGTCATTATATTCATTTAATGAGATCAATAAGTCTCAATTGAACATGTTTACATTATCTTAGTCATGTATGTCAAGTTATATAATCTCTACTTCATTTAGACTTGATCTAACCATTCCCAACTACTTTATAATGCATACGATTAGCTAACATGTGAAACTCCCAAATTCGGTTACTCCAATTTCCACATGATTTGGTGTTCACTATTCAAACATCATATATCTATCTACCCATAATAAATGAAAAACCATAAATAGATAGAAATAAATCCTCTCCTTATGGAGTTACAATATCTGAATATAAATACATCAATCCCAAGTCATACTAACCTTAAATCTCAAATGCGGGAACATAAACAAATAATAAGTCTTACACAACTTTAACATAAGTCTGAAACATAAATACATCAAATCAACAGCAAGTCTTCATTACTTGTTAACTTTTCCCTTGCCTTTGCTAGTAGAAGGTTCATCAAACCTTTCGTTCTTAACTGCAATGTTATTATTACGCAAGAGTGAGCACGATTTCCCACAAGTATAATAATGAAACAACAATATAATAACATGCGAGTGAACCAAAGACTTCTAGAATAAAACTCAACATTGAATCAAGAATGAATAACAAGAATCAAAAGATTTCTGAGGGTCATAAGAACTTGAACTATGTCCAAGGTTATCAAGGGTTATACTTGATCCCTTTAACAGTCATAAGACCATGGACTCTTCTACTCGTACTTAGGGGGATCAGCCCTTAGTACCATACTGTGCACAATATCTTAACGCTAACGCATAAGTAATCCCGTATACATGGTTGTTCATCTCAGTTTGACATTCGAGTCCGCACCAAAGGAAGTTTGGTTTGGATAATTCAACAAAGGTTCTGAAATTTAGAACGTTCATCAACTATGGACTAGTCGAATCAATAGGGTTCACTAGTCTTACAAGGTTCAACAATAACTGATATTCAAATTGAATGAAAACTCAAGAGGTATACAATGAAATAAGAATTGTATAGCTATAATGATACTTTGAAAAGATCTTTAATGTAACATATTAAAATTGATCAATATAGAATATAAGTCTAGAATTTGCTCAGTGTAAAGATGTAAGGATTATAAACTTGAATAACAATAACAAGTAGGGTTAGGAAACTTGCCTCGTGCGTAGATTACACGCTAATTATACACGTTCTTCGATTTAATCCTACATATCATTTCCATTCGTAATTCCAATTAATTATAATGTAACTAGACATCACAAGTTCATTCTTTTGTCTAAACTTTGGTTATGACTATACTTAGTCAAATTAACACACTTATTGTCACATAATATTACACTACACGAACAATAAGCTAACTATGCGTTCAATAATTCAATTCACACGTAAATGCGTTATTGACATGCTACGAATCTATTTAACGTCTCATTATACTTCTAACATATTTTTATTTTCATTAGACTAGGTTACTATCACATTCATGGACTTGAACACATAAAAAAAAATCATTTTTGGACAATCTGGAGAGTGGCGTTGCGGCGCCACTGTTCGGCTAGTTCTCGGCTCGACACATAAAGCATGGAGTTGGCCAATTATTCTTACATAATCATTAAATACCTTAAATTAAACCTACCCATATACTAGAATTCGTACATAATCGTTACCCAACCTTTATAGAGTGATTTTAACAAGTTAAAACACATAACTTACAGAATCAAAACATGTAATTTTACCGTTCTTGATGTTCTTAAAAGTTTTGAAAACAAACATGAAGATTGGCATTACGGGCTCGTTAGAACACCGAATCTGTCCATTCGAAGTTTGGTCTCTTCGTTTTAATATACATAATCTTGTACAAGTATAAATTTATGATATAACATATGATTGACGTATCAAATTTGGTACGTAAAGCCATATGGCCATATTTATGTACACTGTATTTTGAAGAAGCAATGTACGACACAATTTTTTTATGAAACTGATGATATAGAAATATACAATATACAATAAAACATGTTATAATAACATCTTATCACATATATAATACATAATCACTACCCTTTTCCAATATTAAAGGTTTTAACAAAACTTAAAGCCATTTTCATGAAAACTTTAACAATCGTAAAATAGAAATTGGGTTGAAGATATTACCCTTAAAACAATTCTTCTGACTTTCACGTTCTTCTACAATATCACAATAACTCACACTGTTTCTCTCTAATTCTCTGAAATTCTCTCTGTAAGTTTGTCTTCTTTTTCCCAGACATAGATAATAAAAGAAGAAGACGTATGACAGTTTAAGAACGGACGAGTTGTGGTGGTCAGTTAACCCATCATGGGTTAACTACTACTAACTTCTCTTAGGGCCTCGTTTGGCTGGCAATAATAGGCTCCAAACCATTTAATTTAATGATTCTCTTATACTATAATTTAAATCATGTCACACCCCTTTATAAAATAACTCAAATATCTTATTTACTTTAATTTAAATAAAATATAATAATTTATCATTAGTTCACATAATCACATAATTAATTTTCTCATTGATTAATTATGTCAAATTATTAAATTAATTAAAATGACATTATGCTTATTAAATATTTTATTTAATTTTATAAGCTCACATAAATACATACTTTGAATAATAAAATTCTTCTCATTAGTTTATTAAATATAACACATATAATTAAATTAATCTACCACAATTTCATCAATTAATTATTTAATCTAACAATTAAATCATTGAAAAATATTTATTTAATTCAATGAATATTAAAAATTAAATTACAAAATCTTGTTCGTCACATTCTATGCACGAGGCAAGTTTTTTAACCCTACTTGTTATTGTTATTCAAGTTTATAATCCTTACATCTTTACACTGAGCAAATTCTAGACTTATATTCTATATTGATCAATTTCAATATGTTACATTAAAGATCTTTTCAAAGTATGATTGTAGTCATACAATTCTTATTTCATTGTATACCTCTTGAGTTATCATTCAATTTGAATATCAGTTATTGTTGAACCTTGTAAGACTAGCGAACCCTATTGATTCGACTAGTCCATAGTTGATGAACGTTCTAAATTTTAGAACCTTTGTTGAATTATCCAAACCAAACTTTCTTTGGTACAGACTCGAATGTCAAACTGAGATAAACAACCCTGTATACGGGATTACTTAGCATTAGCGTTAAGATATTGTGCACAGTATGGTACTAAGGGTTGATCTCTCTAAGTACGAGTAGAAGAGTCCATAGTCTTATAATTGTTAAATGTGTCAAGTATAACCCTTGATAACCTAGGATATAGTTTAAGGTCTTATGACCCTCAGAAATCTTTTGATTCTTGTTATTCATTCTTGATTCAAAAGTTGAGTTTTATTCTAGAAGTCTTTGATTCACTCGCATGTTATTATATTGTTGTTTCATTATTATACTTGTGGGCAATCGTGCTCACTTTTGCGTAATAATAACATTACAGTTAAGAACGAAAGGTCCGAGGAACCTTCTACTAGAAAAGGCAAGGGCAAAGTTAACAAGTGATGAAGACTTGTTGTTTATTTGATGTATTTATATTTCAGACTTATGTTAAAGTTGTGTAAGACTTATTATTGGTTTATGTTTTCGAATTTGAGATTTAAGGTTAGTATGATCTAGGATTGATGTATTTACATTCAGATGTTGTAACTCCATAAGGAGAAGATTTATTTCTATCTATTAATGATTTTTTATTTATTATGGGTAGATAGATATATGATGTTTGAATAGTGAACACCAAATCATGTGAGATTTGTAGTTCCCGAATTTGGGAGTGTCACAAGTTGGTATCAAAGCTGTAGGTTATGAACCTTAGGTGGGGGAACAACATTAGGTAGTAGCCTTACAGGAAGAACATAGTGATGGAAAACTCTTATCGAGTTCTAAAAAATGAATTTCTTTCTTCATTGATGATAATAAAAGAGTTTCTATGCTTATGTGTTAAATTATGTGCTCACTAGTACGACTTAGTAATTAAAACTTGAAATTGTGTTTTCAGGATGTCAGATGTTGGAGGAGCTAGTCGTGCTGGGGAGGAGGAACCTTGAGTACCTGCAGAGGAAGAGCCTGGAGACATTTATGTCGTCAGGGAGCTGTTGCTACAGAGAGAGCCATCTCCGTTGATCACTGTTGTTGGTCAGGAGCATGAGCCTGAGACTGATTTAGAGGAGGATCCTGAGGAAGAAGAGGAAGAAGAGGAGTTTCCACCAAACTCCATCGATGCTGAGATGTACGACGAGCTATATGATCGTAACGTAGAGTTACGCGACACTGTTCAGGAGCTGACTGAATGGACGGTTATTCAGCAGATTACCATCGAGCAGAAGGATAGGGAGGTTGTGACTCTTCATACACGTCTGGGAAACGTGGAGTGGGATTTGGTTCACGAGAAGGGTCAAACCGAGAAAAAGTCTGAGGAAATAGAGAAGTTGAAGAATGAACTGAAAGAGAGCTCAGCAAGGCTGCCATAGAAGAGGAAGCTTGGGTAAGAGAATCACGTCGTGCTGATCTTGCAGAAGGGGATTGTCGTCCGAAGAGGGCTAAGCTTGGGGAGACATACTCTACACTTCAAAATGCAATGGATGAGGCCCAGGATCGAGTTATGAGGTATCCAATCCAGTTCGAGGGACTACCATCGTATATGCTAGATCGCCAAACGATGTCCCGCATCATGGAAGATGAGTGTAGCAAGGTTATTCAGCGCCTTAACATGCAGTGATAGGATTTGTTTAATTATGTGAAAACTTATCTGGTATTTAGATGTAAATTCCGATGTGTTTATAAACAAAGGAATATTTTAATGTTTTAAATCCTGTAGATTCTTTATCTCGGGATAGTTGATGTAAATAGCAGTGATGCTATCGTTTGATGTTAAAGCTTTTAATTTGAATAATTATATGAAGTTGTTTGAGATAATATGTTAAGTGATTATGTTAAATTGTTGAGTTAAGCCTTAACAATTTCGAGAATTTAATAAAGATCTAATAAGCGTATATTTTAACAGAAATATGCCGCCGAGAAGAAGACAAAACCGTCAAGTAGCTCAAGAAGAATCGACGAATAACAACAACAACGCCAATGCTAACTCCGTTCAACAATTAGTGAACTTACTAGCTGGAGTGATGAATAATCAACCTCAAGCTCCACCGAATACGACGTTCAAAGATTTCAAGGTGGTGGGACCACCAGAGTTTATAGGTTCCATGAACCCGATCGAGGCTCAAACTTGGGTTATGGAGATGGAGAAGGTTTTTGATGTCGCCAAAGTTAGAGAGGACCAGAAGACCGCTTTCACAACGTTCATGCTGAAATTCGAAGCCAGTTATTGACGGCAAAAAAATAAGGTCCGTGGAGGAGAAGGTGTGATCATGTGGGAGAGGTTCAAGGAGATGTTTTTCGAGATTTATTTCCCGACCAGCTCGCAGAACCAAATGGAGGTCCAGTTTCTGGAGTTAAAATAGGGGAATATGTCCGTACCAGACTATGCAGCAAGATTCAATGAGTTGGCTAGGTTCACCACATACCAAGTGCACACGGATGAGAGAAAAGTAAGAAGGTTTGAACAAGGACTGAAGCCCTGGCTGTATAGTAAAGTGTCGATGTTTCAGGTGAAGACATTCGCTGGGGTACTGGAGAAAGCCATACTCGCTGAAAGTGGAAGCGATGTGGTAACCAAATATAATCAGGATCAGAAGAAGAAGAAGAAGAGTGAAAATGAAGGAATTAACAAGACTAGTGGAAGCAACACGGGAGGTAGTAATAATTAGAAGAGAAGGTGGTCTGACAACTCATCAACTGGAAATCAGTAAGGAGGTCAGAAAAAGAGGATCGAAGCGTGCCCGACCTGCGGGAAAGCTCATTTGGGAGTGTGTATGAAGGGTAAACGAGTGTGCTACAATTGTGGTCAGGAAGGCCACATAACACCTAACTGTCCTAACCCAAAGAAGGGTGCCTGCTTCACTTGTGGTTGAAAGGATCATCTTGTAAGGGACTGTCCTAAAAATGGATCTGGAGGGACAAGATCAGGAGGAAATAGGGGAAACAGCGGTGGAAGCGCTCTGACCATCACAGGACCAACCGTAACCAACCGACCAACCGCCAGGACATTCAACATTACAGTGCAGGATGCAGTGCAGTCTCGTGATGTGGTGTCAGGTATCATTCCGATCAATAAAGTTAATGCTTATATATTATTTGATTTGGGTACTACTTGTTCATTTATATCCGATAACTTTGCTAAGAACTTAGAATTGCCTAAAGGATGAGTTAGAACACCCCATGAACATAGAAATTACGAATAGAGAAATAATCCATGTTAAGTACATACATAAGAACTGTAGAGTGGATATTAAAGGTAATATCATGAACGTAGATCTTATCCCTATTCGACTGGGAGAATTTGACGTTATTTTGGGTATGGACTGGTTATTCAATTACGGGGCCGTAATTGATTGCCAGAAGAAGCGTATTAACCTTATGACTCCGTCAAAGGTTGTATTTTATGGTAGCAAGTCACCTAGACAAGCGAGTTGTCTGACGATGATGCAAGGCAGGAAGTTGTTAAGACAAGGCTATGTAGGATATCTAGCTTACATAGTCGACAGTCATAAAGAGAATCCGAAAGTAGAGGAGATACCAGTAGTGAGGAACTTCACAGACGTATTTTTGGACGATTTGCCTGGACTTCAGCCAGATAGAGAGGTCTAGTTCATGATCGATTTAACACCAAGAAGAGCTCCAATATCGAAGGCACCGTACCGAATGGCACTAGTTGAGATGAAAGAGTTAATGGTACAACTAAAAGAATTACTAGACAAGAAGTACATTCAACTGAGCGTATCACCATGGGGAGCACCGGTGCTATTCGTGAAGAAGAAAGACGGGATGATACGACTCTGCATTGACTTTAGAGATTTGAATAAGGTCACGATTAAGAATAGATATCCATTATTGAGGATCAATGACCTGTTTGATCAATTGAAGGGAGCGAGATACTTTCCAAAGATAGACTTGAGGAGTGGTTATCATCAACTGAAGGTGAGGCTAGAGGATGTATCGAAGACAACATTCAGAACACGATATGGTCACTACGATTTTTTGGTAATGTCATTTGGTCTAACGAATGCTCCTGCAGCATTTTTGGGCTTAATGAATGGAGTGTTCAAGCCGTTTTTGGACAAATTCGTAGTGGTATTTATAGATGACATTTTGGTATATTCGAAAACCAAGGAAGAACATGAAGAGCATTTGAAGTTAATGTTAGAGGCTTTAAGAAAGGAGAAGTTATATGCCAAGTTTTTGAAATGCGAAGTTTGGATCGAGCGGGTATAATTTCTTGGGCATGTGATCGATAAAGATGAAATTTCGGTAGATCCATCCAAAGTCGAAGCCGTGATAAATTGGGATCAGCCGAGAACGCCATCGAAAATACGAAGTTTTCTTGGATTAGCAGGATATTACAGAAGATTCATTCAAGACTTTTCCAAGATCGTAACTCCGTTAACGAATTTAGCTCGAAAAACTGTGAAATTCATTTGGACGGAGAAGTGTGAGGAAAGCTTTCAAGAATTGAAGAAGAGGTTGAGTACAGCACCTGTGTTATCTCTTCCGGACGATACAGGAAATTTTGTTGTTTATAATGATGCGTCGCATAAAGAACTTGGTTGTGTACTTTTGCAAAACGGCAGAGTCATTGCGTATGCGTCACGACAATTGAAGGATTATGAGAATGGGTATCCGACCCACAACCTGGAGTTAGCTGCAGTGGTTTTTGCTTAAAAGATTTGGAGGCACTATCTTTATGGGGAGAAGTTTGAAATATATACAGACCACAAGAGTCTGAAATATATTTTTACACAGAAGGACTTGAATATGTGTAAGACCCCGAATTTTATGAAATAAAAGTATTCAATTTTTCTTATAATTACTATTCAGTAAATGGTTAAATTGATGAAAGTTTAAAGTTATGGGTGAAATGTGAATTTTTTTTCAAAATAAGCAAGTGGTTATAAAATAATCATTGTTGTCGGGGAATATTCGTTTGGTCGTGGAATATTCTTTCTGTCGGGGAATATTCGTATGACGGCGCAGCTATTTGTGGGCCCCATAACGAATAACTATCAGGTGAAGAAAACGACAAATTTGAGTTTTTACAAATAACGGCGTAGTTGTTATCGTTAACACTGTTGGAATACCCGGTGGTTAAAATACAGTAATACGCGTTATTGCACAGTAGCACACGGTATTGCATAGTATTTTTGAAATTATTGATTCTTACGTAAGAAGGCACTACTCAATAATTGTTACAGTAATTACTGTTCAATATTTTATTTTATTGATTCAATAATTGCTACGTTGAAATTTTATATTATTGTTGTTCAATAATTGTCACTGCACAGTATTTCCCATTATCAGATCAATAACTCATATTATTTGAATAATATTATTAGATAACATTATTGGCAATGTCTAGAAAGTTCTGTCTAAGGAGAGGTTTGGTCACCTAATTGCGCGCCAGTAAGGAAAAATTCTTATTGAAAAGCCCCCTCTTTCCTGGGAACGGCCTGGTTGTTATAAATGTGATTCTGTAATATTATTTGTGAATAATTAATTATTGATTCATATGATAAGGAAATATTTATTTTATGTGGATATAAACGAGGGATATATTTTTGTGGTTAAAAATGAAGGAGTTAATGTTGAGGTTTTTATCCGTATTTTTGTCGGAATGGAGGTATTAAAAATCAGAGTTTTTGAGATATTTTGCGGAGGTTATAATTTTTAGTCCGACCGTTGGATCGTGATAATTTTTGGATATGTTATACATATATAAGTTGAGTATATGCCCACAAATTTTGAACCGTTAAAAATGAACGTATGATTTATTATGAATTTTACGAGATGACTGGTTCAGAAATTGTTGAATTTTTGGAGTTTATCATTTTGGTGGAAAATTCTAGAATTGGTGGGCCCCACTTATGGTTGGTGAAGAAATGTGCTGAATTTTATTTCAAATGTGGTGGGTGGGAATAGTAGCAGGTAAAGCCATCAGGTTGCAGGTCAAGTTTGCTAAAATTTTCCTATAAATAGAGGGCTAAGTTAGAATTGAAAATCACACCAGAAACATAAGCCTTCTCTTTCTCTCTCTCTATATTATGAAGCATATTTTGTGAGTATTTAGATACTTTGAGAGTTGCTATTCAGTGCAAGTTTCCTTCGGCTTTGCATACCGATCAGAAGTACTGCTCTTTTGAGGTAAGGGATAATAAGGAATTTTAAGGGTTGTTATGTTTTTCAGTTTCGTAATTTTTCTGACCTTAAAAAATTTTGGAAACATTTGAAATGATATTTTGATGAGTTTTCTTGATTGTGTCCAAAAATGGTGATTTTTGGATCTATAGATTGAGAGTTATGAATTTTATGAGAAAAGACTATTTTAAAAGTAACCGCTTATAATTTCTTGTGGTTAACTCTAAAATTGATTAATTTTTTTTTGGAAGTACATGCATATGATAGAAGTATACTCTGTAAATCTCAGAATTTTTGGACAAAAGTATAATTTTTGATAAATGTCTAAATATTCGGCTGTTTTGGCCATATGAAAAAAAGTAAATGACTTTTAAAAATTCTGAGAAAAATATATGTTCACTATGGGACTATATTATGCTAAATCTCAGAAAAGAAATATTTTTGGAACTGATTTGGTATTTTTTATAAAAATAGTCTAGTTATGAGTAAATAAATTAAATATGTTTTGTGAAGTAAGAAAATTGGAAAATAGGATTCTATGACTTTGAGAATCCTATATGAGGTATATGCAGATTTTGATGAGGGTTTTGATTATTGGTGATAAAATCTTATGAGTTTGGTATTTTAGAATGATTAAATGCATTATTTAGTAAAGTGTAAACAATTTAAATAAATTGTTTATAAGCTTAAGAAATATTATTCTTTCAATATAATTATATCAAAATACGGGTATGGATTTTATTGTGGAATTTCTACCTTTTTGTGTCGGGTTTACTATTTATGAGTTACTATTTACGAGTTACTATTCATGAGTTACTATTCACAATAAAAATTGGTTTCTTTTTCTAACCAAATTATAGTTGATTTACGAATATTACTCTTGAGATTAAAACTAGATGTTGATCATATTATTTTTATTATTGTATATAACATTTTTATAACCCCAATGATGATATTTCTCTTTGACTTGAGTGTAAAGATGGATAGATTTTTGGTATGATCATGACTATGGGTTATCTTTGGCCAGTAGTGCAAAGTTGAATCGTTGATTGGTATGATCATGACCATTGAATTTATAAGTGAATATCTTTAGCTTAAGTGCAAAGGTGAATTGATCAACATGGTTATAATTATTGTTTATATAAATTCTGAAATGATTATATATTTTTTTGAGATATTAATATATTTGGCCTGTAGTGCAAAGATGAAATATTGATGAATATCTTTGGCCTGTAGTGGAAAGATGAATTGTTGATGAATATCTTTGGCCCGTAGTGCAAAGATGACATGTTGTTGAATATCTTTGGCCAGTAGTGCAAAGATGAACAGATGTTGAGATAAGCATGACCAACTAGTGATACATATGAATATCTTTGGCCGTAGTGCAAAGATGAAGTTATTAGTATGATTATGAACATGAAATGTGATTTGGTGTAACCATGATCTTTGATATTTCAGGTAAAGATATGTGATGAAAATTATCTTCGTCCTGGATGAGAGGAGAAATTTAGAACTACAGTTATGATTATGAGTTATTCATATGATTGTGGACCAGAATTGTTGTTTGATGTTACAGGGATAAAACATTGTTGTTGGATTTTTAACATGGAGAAGATAATTGACTTTATAGTCTATTTGACTCTTCTAGTGGATTGCTCGTTCCGCTGCAACTATGGTTGAAATTTTTATCATTTACCATATGTCCTAAATCTCTGATTTATTATTGATGAAGGCTATTGATAATTTAATTATCTTTAGTCATGATATACTTTACTGAGCTAGTTTTGCTCACCCTTTTGCTTCACAATTCCTTTCAGGTAATAAGAGTGTAGCTGGGTCGAGCGAGGGTAACGGGGAAATAGAACGGTGGTCTCTAGCTGTGGATGTTCTCCCGAAGCAGTATAGAAAAGTACATTTAGTAGTTTTATTTGGTGAATCCAATAGGGTAAGGTGTACCCAACGTTGGAAGGGTGGTTTGCCACTATCATACAAGATGTCTAACAACATACAACCTCGTGTCATCATAAGACAGGGATGTGCTCATCCACTTGCTGAGTATATATACGAGCACTACCTATATAATCTTGGTGTTTGTTTGAAGTATAATTCTTAATTAGAGACAGTAGAAATAACGATATGTCAAGAGAAGACTCACCATTGGGAAGAATATGATAGTAATCTTCTCGTTTTTCTTTGGGGTCTATTGGGTCAACCAAGAATAATTCTGTGGCCATATGATATCTATCATAACCTAGACGCATGGCCTCCCATGTACGAAGGTTTCCTTGAGCACTTCCCAAATATTCTAATTTCTAAAACAGTTTTTGACTATACCTTTATGTAAGGTGTCATTGTGAGGTGATGTCCACGGTTGGAACATGAGTCACATTTGGTATATATTTGTATCCAAACTCACAGCATATGTGTTGTTGTATTTTGCACGACAATTGTTGTAATAAAGTTACAGTTGTTTTCTGTACCATGTATTTGGCGACTCAGAATAGGTTGGATGGAATGGACCTATTTTGGGGTCGTTACATTTGGTATCAGAGCTTTGGGATATGATCTCTGGCGGAGATCAGGGAATACAACTAGGAGGGAGAGAGATGAGTAAATCCTTCGCTAGTGTGTCCTACCTAAGCTTATTTGTTGGTCAGTCATAATATTGAGATATTATGTGATATGTTAATTTATTTAATTAACCCTTGTTTTATGGCAGTATTTGAGAATTGCAGCTGAGAATGCTAACAATGAAGTGAATGAGACTGTGGGGATACCTTTAATCACTAACCGTGATAATGAGATGTCAGACGAAGAAGGAATTAGAGATATCCATGTGGTGAGTGAAGAATTGATAGTTACACCCGAGATAGTCGCAGAGGTAACAGCTGAGACTGAGGAAGAAGAGGAAGAAGAAGTACCAGAGGAGAGTTTATTAGAGGTGTTATATGATCAAAATGTAGAATTTCAAAATCGTATTCATGAGTTAGAAGAGCAGGCAGAAGAACGACAGGCGGTCGTGGAACAAAAGGATGCAACAATTCAAGCTTGTGTTACCCGATATGTGATGCTTGAACAGAAGCATTCTTTGGCAGAGTATAAGATGATAAAAATAGAATCTGACCTGAGAGAAGAAAAAACTGAACGAGTGAGAATAAGTGATGCATGGGCAAAATCCGCACGACACGTGGATATTGTGGAAAGAGATGTTCGATCTAAGAAGGTTAAAATAGATGATATGAATTTCTCTTTTTGGAAAGCAATTGGGAGAACCCAACATCGAGTTTTGAATTACCCTGTACATAGCGGTCAACCTGAATTTGATATGGATCGAAGATTGATGATTCAGATCATGAATGAGGAGTACGAAGAGGCAGTTGAGGGAGGAATATGTCCTATAGAAAGGTATATTCTAACGGTAATGATGACGCCAAATGCTGCTCCAGACAAGTCAAAGCCGAGTAGTTCGAGGGATGGCGGTTGTCATGACTTCCCAACAAATGAGGAACCCAAATGAAGTTATCATTGGAGATGAGCAATGGAGAAATCATGATGATCTGAGAGATAGAATCTGAAATGGAAGCAAGGTATTCTCAACTCTTCGAAATACCAGGTACGTAAATTTCGGGGACGAAATTTCATAAGGAGGGGAGATTGTAAGACCCCGAATTTTATGAAATAAAAGTATTCAATTTTTCTTATAATTACTATTCAATAAATAGTTAAATTGATAAAAGTTTAAAGTTATGGGTGAAATATGAATTTTTTTTCAAAATAAGCAAGTGGTTATAAAATAATCATTGTTGTCGGGGAATATTCGTTTGGTCGTGGAATATTCTTTCTGTCGGAGAATATTCGTACGACGGCGCAGCTATTTGTGGGCCCCATAACGAATAACTGTCGGGTGAAGAAAACGACAAATTTGAGTATTTATAAATAACGGCGTAGTTGTTACCGTTAACACTGTTGGAATACCCGGTGGTTAAAATACAGTAATACGCGTTATTGCACAGTATCACACGGTATTGCATAGTATTTTTGAAATTATTGATTCTTACGTAAGAAGGCACTACTCAATAATTGTTACAGTAATTACTGTTCAATATTTTATTTTATTGATTCAATAATTGCTACATTAAAATTTTATATTATTGTTGTTCAATAATTGTCACTGCACAGTATTTTCCATTATCAGATCAATAATTCATATTATTTGAATAATATTATTAGATAACATTATTGGCAATGTCTAGAAAGTTCTGTCTAAGGAGAGGTTTGGTCACCTAATTGCGCGCCAGTAAGGAAAAATTCTTATTGGAAAGCCCCCTCTTTCCTGGGAACGGCCTGGTTGTCATAAATGTGATTCTATAATATTATTTGTGAATAATTAATTATTGATTCATATGATAAGGAAATATTTATTTTATATGGATATAAATGAGGGATATATTTTTGTGGTTAAAAATGAAGGAGTTAATGTTGAGGTTTTTATCCGTATTTTTGTCGGAATGGAGGTATTAAAAATTAGGATTTTTTAGATATTTTGCGGGGGTTATAATTTTTAATCCGACCGTTGGATCGTGGTAATTTTTGGATATGTTATACATATATAAGTTGAGTATATGCCCACAAATTTTGAACCGTTAAAAATTAACGTATGATTTATTATAAATTTTACGAGATGACTGGTTCAGAAATTGTTGAATTTTCGGAGTTTATCATTTTGGTGGAAAATTCTAGAATTGGTGGGCCCCACTTGTGATTGGTGAAGAAATGTGCTGAATTTTATTTCAAATGTGGTGGGTGAGAATAGTAGCAGGTAAAGCCATCAGGTTGCAGGTCAAGTTTGCTAAAATTTTTCTATAAATAGAGGGCTAAGTTAGAATTGAAAATCACACCAGAAACATAAGCTTTCTCTCTTTCTCTCTCTATATTATGAAGCATATTTTGTGAGTATTTAGATACTTTGAGAGTTGCCATTCAGTGCAAGTTTCCTTCGGCTTTGCATACCGATCCGAAGTACTGCTCTTTTGAGGTAAGGGATAGTAAGAAATTTTAAGGGTTGTTATGTTTTTCAGTTTCGTAATTTTTCTGACCTTCAAAAATTCTGGAAAAATTTGAAATGATATTTTGATGAGTTTTCTTGATTGTGTCTAAAAATGGTGATTTTTAGATGTATAGATTGAGAGTTATGAATTTTATGAGAAAAAACTATTTTAAAAGTAACCGCTTATAATTTCTTGTGGTTAACTCTAAAATTGATGAAACTTTTATTGGGAGTACATGTATATGATAGAAGTATACTCTGTAAATTTTAGAATTTTTGGACAAAAGTATAATTTTTGATAAATGTCTAAATATTCGGCTGTTTTGGCCATATGAAAAATAGTAAATGACTTTTAAAAATTCTGAGAAAAATATATGTTCACTATGAGACTATATTATGCTAAATCTCAGAAAAGAAATATTTTTAGAACTGATTTGGTATTTTTCATGAAAATAGTCTAGTTATGAGTAAATGAATTAAATATGTTTTGTGAAGTAAGAAAATTGGAAAATAGGATTCTATGACTTTGAGAATCCTATATGAGGTATATGTAGATTTTTGATGAGGGTTTTGATTATTGGTGATAAAATCTTATGAGTTTGATATTTTAGAATGATTAAATGCATTATTTAGTAAAGTGTAAACAATTTAAATAAATTGTTTATAAGCTTAAGAAATATTATTCTTTCAATATCATTATACCGAAATACGGGTATAGATTTTATTGTGGAATTTCTATCTTTTTGTGTCGGGTTTACTATTTATGAGTTACTATTCACGAGTTACTATTCATGAGTTACTATTCACGAGTTACTATTCATGAGTTACTATTCACGAGTTACTATTCACGATAAAAATTGGTTTCTTTTTCTAACCAAATTATAGTTGATTTACGAATATTACTCTTGAGATTAAAACTAGATGTTGATCATATTATTTTTATTATTATATATAACATTTTTATAACCCTAATGATGATATTTCTCTTTGACTTGAGTGTAAAGATGGGTAGATTTTTGGTATGATCATGACTATGGGTTATCTTTGGCCAGTAGTACAAAGTTGAATCGTTGATTGGTATGCTCATGACCATTGAATTTATAAGTGAATATCTTTAGCTTAAGTGCAAAGGTTAATTGATCAACATGATTATAATTATTGTTTATATAAATTCTGAAATGATTATATATTTCTTTGAGATATTAATATCTTTGGCATGTAGTGCAAAGATGAAATATTGATGACTATCTTTGGCCTGTAGTGCAAAGATGAATTGTTGATGAATATCTTTGGCCCGTAGTACAAAGATGACATGTTGTTGAATATCTTTGGCCAGTAGTGCAAAGATGAACAGATGTTGAGATAAACATGACCAACTGGTGATACATATGAATATCTTTGGCCGTAGTACAAAGATGAAGTTATTAGTATGATTATGAACAGGAAATGTGATTTGGTGTAACCATGATCTTTGATGTTTCAGGTAAAGATAGGTGATGAAAATTATCTTCGTCCTGGATGAGAAGAGGAATTTAGAACTACAGTTATGATTATGAGTTATTCATATGATTGTGGACCAGAATTGTTGATTGATGTTACAGGGATAAAACATTGTTGATGGATTTTTAACATGGAGAAGATAATAGACTTTATAGTCTATTTGACTCTTCTAATGGATTGCTCGTTCCGCTGCAACTATGGTTGAAATTTTTATCATTTACCATATGTTCTAAATCTCTGATTTATTATTGATGAAGGCTATTGATAATTTAATTATCTTTAGTCATGATATACTTTACTGAGCTAGTTGTGTTCACCCTTTTGCTTCACAATTTCTTTCAGGTAATAAGAGTGTAGCTGGGTCGAGCGAGGGTAACGGGGAAATAGAACGGTGGTCTCTAGCTGTGGATGTTCTCCTGAAGCAGTATAGAAAAGTTCATTTAGTAGTTTTATTTGGTGAATCCAATAGGGTAAGGTGTACCCAACGTTGGAAGGGTGGTTTGCCACTATCATACAAGATGTCTAACAACATACAACCTCGTGTCATCATAAGACAGGGATGTGCTCATCCACTTGCTGAGTATATATACGAGCACTACCTATATAATCTTGGTGTTTGTTTGAAGTATAATTCTCAATTAGAGACAGTAGAAATAATGATATGTCAAGAGAAGACTCACCATTGGGAAGAATATGATAGTAATCTTCTCGTTTTTCTTTGGGGTCTATTGGGTCAACCAAGAATAATTCTGTGGCCATATGATATCTATCATAACCTAGACGCATGGCCTCCCATGTACGAAGGTTTCCTTGAGCACTTCCCAAAGATTCTAATTTCTAAAATAGTTTTTGACTATACCTTTATGTAAGGTGTCATTGTGAGGTGATGTCCACGGTTGGAACATGAGTCACATTTGGTATATATTTGTATCCAAACTCACAGCATATGTGTTGTTGTATTTTGCTCGAAAATTGTTGTAATAAAGTTACAGTTATTTTCTGTACCATGTATTTGGCGACTCAGAATAGGTTGGATGGAATGGACCTATTTTGGGGTCGTTACAATATGCGCCAAAGAAGGTGGTTGGAGTTAATTAAGGACTGTGATTGTGAGATTTTATACCATCCGGGTAAGGCAAATGTGGTTGCCGACGCCTTAAGTAGAAAGGATCGAGAGAAATTGATGACGTTGACCACTCAGGAGGAACTAATTTCAGAAATGGAGAAACTAGAGTTGGAAGTGAAGTATCCTATGGAATTGGATGAGAAGCTGTTCCAGATGCAATCTGGTAAAACCCTACTGGATAAAGTTAAAGAGGCTCAACTTCAGGATGAAGACTGTAAAAAGGTGAAAAGGAAGATATCCGAAGGAACTGAACCGAGATTCAAGATGGACATGGAAGGAATAATGAGATTTGAGAACAAAATTTGGGTACCGCCAGTACCAGAGATTAAGGAAGACATTTTGAGCGAGGCTCATAGTTAACCATATTCGATTCACCATGTAGTACTAAGATGAACCAAGATCTTCGACAACATTTCTGGTGGCCAAATCTGAAACGAGATGTTGTAGAGTGTGTCGCCAAATGTCTAACCTGTCAGAAAGTGAAAGTAGAACATCAGAGGCCGAGTGGGTTGCTACAACTGTTGGAGATCCCAGAATGGAAATGGGAACATATTACAATTAATTTCGTGGTTGGCCTTCCGACAACTCAGAAAGGCTATGATGCAGTATGGGTTATCATTGACTGACTGACAAAATCCGCACACTTCCTTTCGATCTAAATCAGATTCAACTTAGATCAGTTGGCAAGGTTATATGTGAAAGAGATTGTTTCGAGGCACGGAGTTCCGGTGTCAATTATTTTTGATAGGGATCCACACTTTACATTGAACTTCTGGAAATGTCTACAAGAATGCATGGGTACGCAATTGCGAATGAGTACAACATACTACCCTCAGACAGATGGGCAGAGTGAAAGAATGATTCAGAAATTAGAAGATATGCTAAGAGCATGTGTAATGGACTTTAAAGGAAATTGGGATGATCACCTACCGCTTGTAGAGTTCGGCTACAACAACAGTTACCACGCTAATATTGGCGTGCTACCTTATGAAGCGTTATATATGGCAAAAAGTGCAGAACTCCGCTATACTGGGATGAAGTTGACGAAAGACAATTACTAGGCCCATAATTGGTACAGCAGATTGCAGAAATAGTCAAAGTGATCCGAACAAGACTGGTACCAGCTCAACATAGGTAGAAGAAATACGCCGATCTACACCGTAAAAATGTTGAGTTTGAATCGGGTAGTTATGTGTTCTTGAAGGTCTCTCCTTGGAAGGGAAAGATCAGGTTCGGAAAGAAAGGGAAATTAAGCCCAAGATTCATTGGACCCTTTGAGGTACTGCGAAGAATCGGAGAAGTTATGTATGAGGTAGCTTTACCTCTAGCACTCGAGAATGTCCGCAACGTCTTCCATGTTTCAGTTTTACGACCCTACAAACCCGATTATAAGGACGTGATTGAATATGAACCCCTACATTTTGAGAAAGATCTATCCTATGAAGAAATTCCTGTTCATATTGTTGACCAAAAAGAGCAAGTACTCAGAAAGAAAGTAATACATTCTATTAAGATAATTTGGAGGAACCACAACACTGAAGAAGCAACGTGGGAATTCAAAGAGAATATGATGAAGAATCACCCTCATTTAATTGATTAATTTATGTGTAAACGATTTTGGGGACATAATCTTTGTAAGGGGGGAGAATGTAATGGGACAGATTGATTGAGTCGTGATTCTAAGGACAAAATCCTTTTAAGGGGGAAAAGATGTGACGAACGAGATTTTGTAATTTAATTTTTAATATTCATTGAATTAAATAAATATTTTTCGATGATTTAATTATTAGATTAAATAATTAATTGATGAAATTATGGTAGATTAATTTAATTATATATGTTATATTTAATAAACTAATGTGGAGAATTTTATTATTCGAAGTATGTATTTATGTGAGCTTATAAAATTAAATAAAATATTTAATAAGCATAATGTCATTTTAATTAATTTAATAATTTGACATAATTAATCAATGAAAAAATTGATTATGTGATTATGTGAACTAATGATAAATTATTATATTTTATTTAAATTAAAGTAAATAAGATATTTGAGTTATTTTATAAAGGGGTGTGACATGATTTAAACTATAGTATAAGAGAATCATTAAATTAAATGGTTTGGAGCCTATTATTGCCAACTAAACGGGGCCCTAAGAGAAGTTAGTAGCAGTTAACCCATGATGGGTTAACTGACCACCACAATGCGTCAGTTCTTAAACTGTCATACGTCTTCTTCTTTTATTATCTAAGTATGGGAAAAAGAAGACAAACTTACAGAGAGAATTTCAGAGAATTAGAGAGAAACAGTGCGAGTTATTGTGATATTATAGAAGAACGTGAAAGTAAGAATAATTGTTTTAAGGGTAATCTCTTCAACCCAATTTCTATTTTACGGTTGTTAAAATTTTCATGAAAATGACTTTAAGTTTTGTTAAAACCTCTGTAATTGGAAAATGGTAGTGATTATGTGTTATATATGTGATAAGATGTTATTATAACATGTTTTTACTGTATATTGTATATTTCCATATCATCAGTTTCATAAAAAAATTGTGTCGTACATTGCTTCTTCAAAATACAGAGTATATAAATATGGCCATATGGCTTTACGTACCAAATTTGATACGTCAATCATATGTTATATCATAAATTTATACTTGTACAGGATTATGTATATTAAAACGAAGAAGCCAAACTTCGAATGGATAGATTTGGTGTTCTAACGAACCCATAGTGCCAATCTTCTTGTTTATTTTCAAAACTTTCAAGAACATCAAGAACAGCAAAATTACATGTTTTGATTTTGTAAGTTATGTGTTTTAACTTGTTAAAATCACTCTATAAAGGTTGGGTAACGATTATGTACGAATTCTAGTATATGGATAGGTTTAATTTAAGGTATTTAATGATTATGTAAGAATAATTGGCCTGACTCTGTGTTCTTCGCGAACTGAAAAATTGAAGTCTAGAGTTTCACGCCGCGACGCCAACTCTATGCTTTATGTGCTGCGCCGCAGCGCTATAGCTTAAGCCGCAGCACCACCGCGCTGAGAGCTAGCCTAACAGTGGCGCCGCAGCTCCACTATCCAGATTATCCAGAAATGAATTTTTTTTAAGTGTTCAAGTCCATGAATGTGATAGTAACCTAGTCTAATGAACATAAAAATATGTTAAAAGTATAATGAGACGTTAAATTGATTCGTAGCATGTCAATAATGTATTTACGTGTGAATTGAATTATTGAACACATAGTTAGCTTATTGTTCGTGTAGTGTAATATTATGTGACAATAAGTGTGTTAATTTGACTAAGTATAGTCATGACCAAAGTTTAGACAAAAGAATGAACTTGTGATGTCTAGTTACATTATAATTAACTGGAATTGTGAATGGGAATGATATGTAGGATTAAATCGAAGAATGTGTATAATTAGCGTGTAATCTACGCACGAGGCAAGTTTCCTAACCCTACTTGTTATCGTTATTCAAGTTTATAATCCTTACATCTTTACATTTAGCAAATTATAGACTTCTATTTTATATTGATCAATTTCAATATGCTACATTAAAGATCTTTTCAAAGTATGATTGTAGTTATACAATTCTTATTTCATTGTATACCTCTTGAGTTATCATTCAATTTGAATATCAGTTATTGTTGAACCTTGTAAGACTAGCGAACCCTATTGATTCGACTAGTCCATAGTTGATGAACGTTCTAAATTTCAGAACCTTTGTTGAATTGTCCAAACTAAACTTCCTTTGGTGCGGACTCGAATGTCAAATTGAGATGAACAACCCTGTATACGTGATTACTTAGCATTAGCATTAAGGTATTGTGCACAATATGGTACTAAGGGCTGATCCCCCTAAGTACGAGTAGAAGAGTCCATGGTCTTATGACTGTTAAAGGTGTCAAGTATAACCCTTGATAACCTAGGACATAGTTCAAGGTCTTATGACCCTCAGAAATCTTTTGATTCTTGTTATTCATTCTTGATTCAAAAGTTGAGTTTTATTCCAGAAGCCTTTGATTCACTCGCATGTTATTATATTGTTGTTTCATTATTATACTTGAAGGCAATCGTGCTCACTTTTGCGTAAGAATAACATTGCAGTTAAGAACGAAAGGTTCGACGAACCTTCTACTAGCAAAGGCAAGGGCAAAGTTAACAAGTGATGAAGACTTGTTGTTTATTTGACGTATGTATATTTCAGACTTATGTTAAAGTTGTGTAAGACTTATTATTTGTTTATGTTTTCACATTTGAGATTTAAAGTTAGTATGACCTGGGATTGATGTATTTACATTCAGATGTTATAACTCCATAAGGAGAGGATTTATTTCTGTCTGTTTATGATTTTTCATTTATTATGGGTAGATAGTTATATGATGTTTGAATAGTGAACACCAAATCATGCGGGAATTAGAGTACTTGGATTTGGGGGTGTCACATAGCATGCTTGTCAATCATGTCTACATGCATGATATACCTAATCATGATGTTAAGTGCTAGAATACTTGTAATGTAGTTATGGACAAAACTAGTTTTCAAGGTTTCTTGTGATAATCTCGTGTTAAATCACCAAGCATGCAAATCTACTTCACTTACTATACCTCACATCCTCATATATACATGTTAGACCACATAAGCATGCTCACAAATCTTAACTTAAAGTGTATATAGTTTATCAAGTTTATATTTGAAACTTTAAGTGTCCCTTAGTAAAACTTATTCAAATATGAAAGATAAGTCTACATAGTTTAAATCGTGCTTTCATAATCACATAATAGATCACATAAGCATGTTTTTGAAGTTTAAAACTTAGTGTATGCATAGTTCATGTACACATAGCTAGTATAGTCTTTCAATTTCATTTTCTTTAACTCATGCTTGAATAGTCCATGCCATCCTCAACAATATAAACTAACATATGGATTCAAATGTCAAGGCATATTAGACTTAATACCTTTACACATAAAGTCAGAACATGTATTACACAACGTTTATCAAACTAGTGTCTAAATCTTTAAGTTTTCTTTGAATGTTCATACTAAAACAAACTAACAAGCTTCTATATACATAGAAACTTCATTCCACATGCTAAGGTTGTTTATATGCATATACTAACTAACATGACATGCTCAGAATAAGACAATATCATAAAATCAGTACACATGATTGGCAGCCGGCGCGGTCACGCGGTCATGTACTATGGAAGTGGTGTGGCCATGCCACTTTGAGCAGAATGAAAATTGATGGCTCTGCTTCTGCAGAGCCTCAACACAAACCATGTTAAACTTGTAATTAGAACAACTACAATGTTCCTAAACCTGTATACATGCTCAAATAACACAATGGCATGCTACTCTATATCAATTAACAGAGAATTCATGTAAATGCTTAGAATTTGACAAAACTCATCTCAAGAACACAAAAACATAATTTATAACTTTTTGAAGCTTAAATGAATTCCTCAATGCACTAATTGTACTCCCTCAATGCTCAGCAGCTCTCATTCTCAGTTTACACTTATCTGACAAATTTTCACGTAATAGAGAATGAGAAGAGGAGGGTAATATATATAGAGAATTCATTGTCTAGTTATTGCTCTTGCACCATAGTTTTATTCAATGGAAAATGGAAGAGAACAATGGTTATACATAAGTTGGCCAACTGCCCACCTTGTAGCCATCATCACAACACTCTAGCATCATCATCTTCCTCTTAGCCTTTTTGTTTTTACTGAGTTTACACAATAGTAGGGGGATAGACCATTGGCCTAATACGCGGCTAATGACTGGGACTTTTAATTTGGGACAAGGTTTTGAATCTCAGCAACTTGGTTAATAATGCTTAGCTTGGTTCCTTGAATTTTCAAAATATAATTTTAATGTATTAATACTACTACGTAATGGAAAGTTAGAGATTATTTATGTGTCCACATCATATAATCCATGTACATTAGCACAATCTAATTAATTTTTATAAAATGTATGGACTCAATATAATTGGTCACTAATAATTTAATATCTCCTTAAAACTTTATTATTCTAATTAGACTCACTTAATGAAATAATTTGTAATTCTTTGATAAAGTACATCTTTAATGTTCCCACACATACTTATTGTCACATAAACAATTCTTTATGTAACTTATAATTTCTTTTACTTTACTATATAGTTTCTATATATGATATAGTTACCTTAAGGTGTAACAATACACTTTTTTTTTAATGTAGGAACTATATATTAACACATACCTTACACACATCAATTAAATGAGTAAGTATAATTCTAATTATGTAAATTACTTTACTCACAATAAATATTAATTAATAATATAATATTAATTAATCATTCACTTCTTAATTTATTCATTAGCTTAATTAATCAAATTAAACCACTTAAATCTCCATTCCCATGCCACACAAGGCATTTCACAATTCCTCATAAACTCTACATTCTTCTCACTTCTTATAAATTCAATTTAAATTAATTGAATTATTCATTTCACAACACATCAATATTTATATTCAAATAAATATTCCTTTTTCTCATTTTATCAAAATAATATTTATTCATGAAATTCACGGTTCTTACATCTCCCCCCCTTATAAAAATTCCGTCTTCGGAATTGGTACAAAGTTACACGAATAGATAGGGATAGTTCCTTCGCATCTTATTTTCTAATTCCCACGTGGCCTCCTCGACGTCGTGGTTCCGCCAAAGTACTTTTACAGAGGATATGATTTTATTCCTTAATGTCTGTTCTTTCCTATCTAATATCTGGATAGGAATTTCTTCATATGCCAGATTCTTCTCCACTTGAATGGGCTAGTAGGAAATCACGTGTTTGTAGTCAGACTTGTATGGACGTAACACGGATATGTGAAACACGTTATGAATGTGCTTAAACTCAGGTGGTAATGCAACTTTGTACGCCACTTCGCCCACTCGCTTTAGTATTTCGAATGACCCTATGAACCTCGGACTTAATTTTCCCTTCTTGCCAAATCTTATTTTTCCCTTCTAAGGAGATACTTTTAAGAAAACGTGACTTCTGACTTCAAAGTCGCGGTCCTAACGATGCATGTTTGCATACTTCTTCTGGCGATCTTGTGCAGCTACTAGTTTAGCTCTTATCAATGTCACCACATCTGCGGTTTGTTACACTAATTCCGATCCTAGCATTTTTCGTTCTCCGACTTCATCCCAACATAATGGCGTTCGACATTTTCATCCATAAAGAGCTTCATACGGCGGCATGCCGATACTCGCATGATAACTATTGTTATATGCAAATTCCATTAAGGGTAGGTGATCGTCCCAACTTCCTTTGAAGTCCATCACGCAAGTTCTAAGCATGTCTTCCAGCGTTTGTATTGTTCGTTCACTTTGTCCGTCCGTTTGCAGATGATAAGTAGTACTCAATCTCAGCTTTGTTCCCATCCTCTCTTGTAAGCTTTTCTAGAATTTTGACGTGAAGCGCGGATCTCGGTCAGAGATAATTGATACCAACACTCCATGTCATGAAATAATTTCTTTCACGTACAAGTTCGCTAACTGATTCAAACTATATCGGATCTTGATTGGTAGAAAATGAGCCGTCTTCGTTGGTCAATCTACGATCACCCAAATGGCATCAAAACCTTTCTGCGTGACTGGAAGTCCCACCACGAAGTCCATCATAATGCGCTCCCATTTCCACTTCAGTATTTCCAACGGTTAAAGTAAACCACTCGGCCTCTAGTGCTCTACTTTGACCCGTTGGCACATAAGACATCTGCTAAAGCACTCCGTAATTTCCCGTTTCAGATTGGGCCACCAAAAATGTTGCTTCAAATCTCGGTACATTTTTGTGTCTCCTAGATAAACGGAATACATCGTATTGTGTTCGTCGTGCAAAATTTCTTCCCTCAACTCGTTTACCGCTGGCACCCACACTCTCCCTTCGAATCTCAAAGTATCGTCTTTATCCATTTTGAATCTCTCCTCCTCATTTTCTGCGATCCTCTACCTGATTTTCTCGCACTCTTCATCCTTCTCTTGTGATTCCTTTACTCTGTCCAAAATGGTTGGACGAGTTTCCACTGTAAACAATCTTTCTCAAGACCTTTCCAGTCCCTTTAGTTCTATATCTAATTTCTCCATTTCCTTTATCAACTCCTCCTGAGTTGTTAGTTGAAATAAATTCTCCCTTCCTTTCCTACTTAGTGCATCGGCCACTACGTTTGCCTTTCTCGGGTGATACAGAATATTGCAATCGTAGTCCTTGATTAATTCTAACCACCTTCTCTGACGCATGTTCAATTCCTTCTGTGTGAAGATATATTTCAGACTCTTGTGGTCCGTGTATATCTCACATTTCTCTCCGTATAGATAATGCCTCCAAATCTTTAACACAAAAACTACTGCCGCTAACTCTAAGTCATGAGTAGGGTATCGTTTTTCGTAATCCTTTAGTTGTCGCGATGCGTATGCAATGACCTTGCCATTCTGCATTAGAACACAACCAAGTCCTCTATGCGACGCATCACTATACACCACAAAACCTCCCGTATCTTCTAGTAATGATAATACAGGTGCCTCACTCAATCTCTTTTTCATCTCTTGAAAACTCTCTTCGCATTTATCCGTCCACACGAACTTAACCATCTTCCTCGTTAGATTGGTCAACGGGGTTGCTATCTTAGAAAAATCCTGAATAAATCTTTGATAGTACCCAGCTAACCCTAAAAAACTTCTTACTTCAGTTGGCATCTTTGGCTGCTCCCAATTACACACTGCTTCTACCTTTGCAGGGTCTACGAAAATTCCATCCTTATCCACCACGTGCCCTAGGAATTGAACCTTCTTCATCCAAAATTCACACTTGAAAAACTTTGCGTACAACTTCTCCTTCCTTAGCGCCTCCAAAACCATCTTCAGATGTTTGGTGTGTTCTTCCTCCGTCTTTGAGTAGATCAAGATATCGTCGATGAAAACTACTACGAATTTATTTAGGAATGACTTGAAAACTCGGTTCATCAAGTCCATAAATGCTGCCGGAGCATTGTCAACCCAAATGACTTCACCAGAAATTCAAAATGTTCGTAACGAGTTCGGAACAATGTCTTTGATATGTCCTCCTCCCGTACATTCAACGGGTGATAACCCGTTCGTATATCTATCTTTGAGAAACACTTTGCTCCCTTCAGTTGGTCGAAAAGGTCGTCTATTCTCAGTAATGGATATCTATTCTTAATCGTCACTCTGTTTAATTCTTGATAATCGATACAGAGCCTCATTAATCCATCCTTCTTCTTTACAAACAACACTGGTGCTCCCCAAGGAGACATACTCGGCTGAATATAACCCTTATCCAACAACTCTTGCAATTGTATCATCAATTTCTTCATTTCTACTGGTGCCATACGATATAGAGTTTTTAAAATTGGTGCAGTTCCCAGTGCTAAGTCTATTACGAATTTAATTTATCGGTCTTGCGGAAGACCAGGTAGATCGTCCGGAAACACATCTCAAAATTCTCTCACTACAGGTATATCCTTAATTTCTACTCCCTTTTTCCGGGTATCAACAATGTAAGCTAAGTAACCTACACATCTTTTTCTTAACAATTTCTTGGCCTACATCATGGTAAGGCAACACGATTGCTTAAGCGATGAGCTACCATAAAACATAATCTTAGACTTATTCAGAGTCTGAAGGTTTACACTTTTATTCTGACAATCAATTATCGCAGCATGGTTATACAACCAATCCATTCCCAATATTACGTCAAACTCTCCCAATCTTATCAATATCAAGTCTACGCTTAGTTCATGATTTCTAATGTTTGCGTGATAATTTCGGTAAACATATTCTACAGGGATTACTTTCTTATTCACAACTTCTATGTTCAAGGGATTTTCTAATCGTTCGCGGGGTAAATTATGTCGACTAGCAAATTTCTCAGATACAAAAGAACAAGTGGCACCCGAATCAAATAATACATAAGTATTTATATCATTGATCGGGATGATACCTGACACCACATCCTTTGCAGCTATTGCATCTTGGACAATCATATTAAACATTCTGGCAGTTGGACGGCTGGATGGCATCGGTCCGCCAATCATTAGATTTCTACTTCCCCCTTACTGGCCACTTCCTCCGCTGCTTCCTTTCTTCGGACATTCCTTAATCAGATGATTCGCTGAGCCACATGCGTAACAACCATTGATCTTCTTCGGCTTCGGGCAGTTGGGCAAAATATGCCCTTCTTGACCATAGTTGTAATAAACACTACGCCTTTTCCAACACTCGCCCTGATGATACCTCCCACACTTCGGGAATCCTTCTATTTTCTTCTTAAACTCTCCACGAAACTTTCCTACTAGATTGTTGTGTCCTTTGTTGTTGTTGTTATTCTCCCACTTCCTTTTTCCTAAGTTACTACCTCCGCTGCTGCTTCCTCCTGTATTCTTACCCTTCTTCTCTTTATTATTGTGACGCCCCCAAAATTAGGTATACATCACCCATCTTGGGTCGTCAGATACATAGTACAAAATACAAATACAAACTTAATTATACAAATGTCGTGTAACATACGACAATACATAAACTGAGAGTTCTAATAGGAATATTGTCATCTAGACAATATCCATACTCAAGGAGTCCTCATTACATTTATTGTCACACTATTTAACAGAATGGTGAGGACTACTAATGCTATCTTCTGGACCATCACTCCTTTCCCTGACTCGTCCCAGCTGTATTCTTATTTCCTGAAGAGAACATTGAAAGAAAGGGTGAGCTCAACTAGCCCAGTAAGAAATACTATGACTAAGATAATGAAGAATAAATTATCAATAGTCTTCAACAATGTTAAACTGATAAAATACAATAGACATCAAGTTTAACTGCAGCGGAATAAGCAATCCATTAGAAGAGTCAAGTAGAGAATAAAACCTACTATCTTCTATGATTTAAAAATATTTTCATCAACTTTTATCACTGAGACTCAGCTTAATAAATAAACCACATCTTCTAATCATCCTTGTATTACGGGCCAAGGATATTCATTAAATCATCAATGATCATGACTATACCGAAAAATTCCTGGTCATAATCATACCACAAACTGGCTATCAATGCATTACAAGCCACTGAGGACTTTTACCACACCACTTATAACATCACAGTTCATGATTATACCGAATGATCCCTGGTCATAATCATACTAAGTCCATCTATGCACGTAAGCCAAAGATGACTTTTAACATAAAATAAACATGAGGATGATGACAATGTTATAGGAATTCAATTAAACAAGTTCAAGAATTAGTTTATCCAGGAACTAATAATATCCAAATTGCCAACATGATACTTCTTTGTAAAGTAACAGTCAAGAATGCTCAGAAGAATATTTTCATGAAAAGATACTGGATGAAGTGCAAATATCAAGGATATTCCACTAATTTCATGGAGTATAGAAATCAAAACTTTAACCAAATGAGTATAATAAAGAATATATGAAACTGTAAATGGATTTTCACCAGCCATGTGGTAATCCACGTATACAGATCATTTCCACAATTTAATAAGAAATGAATATAAAGGATCATTCACCATGCATGTGGCAATCCACATAGACATGTTATTCTAATAGAATAATAAAGAATGAAATAACAGAAGGATTCACCATGCATGCGATAGAGACCGCACAGACAGGTTATTCCCAACAGAATAATAAATGCGGAATAATAAATATGGAACCAGGTCAGGTGAAATTCACACCGACAGGATATTCCGACAGAATAATAAATGCGGAATAATAAATGATGGAACCAGGTCAGGTGAAATTCACACCGACAGGATATTCCGACAGAATAATAAATGCGGAATAATAAATGATGGAACCAGGTCAGGTGAAATTCACACCGACAGGATATTCTGACAGAATCGTAAAGAACGGAATAATAAAAGAATTTCACCAAGTATGCGGTACTTCGCATAAACAGGTTATTCCAACATAATAATAAAGAATGGAATAACAGAAGAAGATCACCAAGTATTGGGTAAACCGCATATACAGGTCATTCCACCAAGTATAGGATAAACCACGCATACAGGTTATTCCAACAGAATAATAAAGAATGGAATAACATAAGTTCTCTTCATGAATAAGAAAGAATAACACCCCTTACCATTTTAAAGAAGAACTGAAATAAAGAAGTAGTTAAGTGGCAGAATACTCTTCTTCTTTCTCTCTATAGTTTTTCTCTCTAGAGTTCAGTGAATTCGTAAGAAATAATGAAGGAATGAGCTTCTATTTATAAGCTTGGTAGAGTAAGGGTAAAATAGTCTTTTTGCCATAATTTATGACATCATCGCTTACATCATCGATCAGATGACATCATTGCATACATCATCGATCAAATGACATCATTACTTACATCATCCTTCTGATGACATCATTGCTTACCTCATCGTTCCGATGACATAATCGCTTACATCATCAGAATTCAAATTCAAATTATTCTCTTTCACCTCATTTTACTTGTATACCATGAATTTACTATAATAATGTTACCATTCAAATTATAAAAAAAACATACTATCATATAATCACATTATACTACTATAATATAATATTATAATAATATATTTAAATAAATTATTACTAATATAATTTCAACCAACGGTCTGAAAAATTAGCACATTTCCTCATGGAATAATATTGTACCCAAAAATGATTTGGACCGAAAATAAATATATTGTCCGGGTGAATAGTAACTCGTGAATAGTAACTCCTGAATATTAACTCATGAATAGTAACTCGTGAATAGTAACTCGTGAATAGTAACTCCGACACAAAAAGTATCTCAAATACTCGAGTGAATAATACTAGAGTGAATAGTAATTTAGATGAATAGTAACCCGTGAATAGTAACTCGTGAATAGTAACTCATGAATAGTAACTCCGACATAAAAAGTGTCCCAAATACTCGAGTGAACGATACTAGAGTGAATAGTAATTTGGATGAATAGTAACCCGTGAATAGTAACTCATGAATAGTAACTCATGAATAGTAATTCTGACACAAAAAGTATCCCAAATACTCGAGTGAACGATACTAGAGTGAATAGTAATTTGGATGAATAGTAACCCGTGAATAGTAACTCGTGAATGTGACCATGTATTTTATGACAACTTGTTTACTTTAAAAAAAAATTTACATATCACCCTTAACTTTAACCTTTTATCAATTTAACCATTACCAAAATAGAAAAATTGAATACTTTTATTTCATAAAATTCGAGGTCTCACAATTGTACAAACTCAAAGCTTCACTACCTCTTTCTGCAATAATTGCCTTTTCCAACAATGTTGCAAAAGAATCGATCTGAAGAACTGATACCTTGTTGAACAACCAAGGCTTCAGTCCTTGTTCAAAATGCCTAGCTTTCCTCTCATCACTTACTACTTGGTGTTCTGCAAAATGAGCCAGTTCATTAAACTTAGCTGCATATTGCGACACCGTCATATCTTCTTGCTTAAGTTCCAAAAACTTCACCTCCATTATATTTTTCATGCTCTTCAGAAAGTAATTCTCGAAGAACAGAGTCTTAAATCTCTCCCAAGTTACTATCCCTTCTCCTGCTCTATGCTGATTCGCCTCCCACCAGTAGTTCGCCTCGCCTCTCATCATATAGGTTGCAAATGTCGTCTTCTGGTCTTCACCCACATGAGCGATGGTGAAAGCCTTCTCCATTTCCTTGATCCACGTCTAAGCCACAATAGGATCAGTAGTACCTACGAATTCTGGAGGTCTTACACTCCTAAAGTTCTTAAAATTTATGACTGGAACTGCTTGGGGAATGGGTGGTACTGGTTCGTTTCTTCCCCTAACAAATCTACTATCTAATTGTCCTCTCTCATCGTTAACAGACTCTTCCGGTGCAGTTAATCTACATCGGGGCGGCATTTTTCTGCATCACAAAATTTTCATTTTTATTATCTAATTATATTACTTAAAACATTTCTCAAATAAAAAGGAATAAAATTTTATAACGCATTTCTCGAATAAGATCATTTATACTCATATGCCAAATCATTACATTACATGATTATCTCTAGAATACTTCTATAAATGACACAACATATCCCCTAATGTGACAACGCGGAGAACCGGATTGTCCAGAATTTAAGTTAAAAGAATTAGTTATTAATAAAATGAATTTTTATTAATAATATTCTATGCTATGTGTTTATTAATCGTTCTAGAACCTAGAATGATTATAAGATGGGAGGATTCTGGCTACGAGCTAGACTGAACGAGTAAGAATTTTCAAGACGAAAATAAAATTTTTCCAAGAATAAAAATATTTCTGAGGAAAAAGACAAAATAGACACTATTCACCCGACGAAACCTAAGGATTATGGTTGGAATAACCTAAGCCTTTCTGAGAGTTCGGTATGTCGAAATGACATTTCGTCGAAAGATTTGATGATAATATATTGTAAAAAGTTAAGTAAGCCAATAAAAGTTTTTCTCGAAAAACGTGCAGAAATCGGACGAAATAAAAATGACAAAAAGTATTATTTTGCACTTTTCATTTGTTTAGCTACGTTAGGGGAAAACGTGAAGAAAAACACTTAACGTCAAAATGTGTTTTTTAGTTTTTCATAGTTCCGAAGAATGCGTAAAAGTTAACTGTAGAGGAAAGACGAAATATACAAAAATATTTAGATTCTGAGAATCACAGTTTTTCAAACTGTTGGACAAATTCCACAATACGGAAGCACGAAGCTTCCAAGGGAAGCTTCGTGAATAGTATGGAGGTTTAGTAAGGAGGTTTGAAATCAACCAACACTTTGAGAGAGAGAGAAAGCTTGAGAGCTTGGAGAAGAAGAAGGAAGAGAAAAAGCTAGCCCAAGTGCACGCTTTGTCCAATGGAAGAAGATTAAAGAAGAAAGGTAATCCAAAACCTAACTTCTGAATAATTTTCTTTAAGTTTTCTATGTCAAAAATATAGCTTAATGAGAATAAGAAGCAAAAGATGTTAAGAATGATTTTATATGGTTGAAATCATGAATAAATAAAGAAATAAGAATTGAAGTTTATTTTATAACTTTCTTAAGGAAGTATAAGTTTCGTAATAAATTTGAACGATCCGAATAAATCATATGAACGATTCAGTGATATTAGTAAGGAATGATGTTTTATAACATCAAATTCCAAGAAAAGTGAAATTAAAATCAAAGTATGGATTAAAAACGAAGAACGTGAAGAACACACGAAGAATACTAAGAACATTGTTGATGGACAAATTTAAAACCATCGTAGATATAACTTGTTGTTGATGGGCAAGTTTAAAACTATCGCGTATAAGTTAGTTGCTTATTTCTTAGTTAGGAATGGTAGAAACGTTCATGAAGAACGTATTAAACTTTGTTATGCCGAAGTTATGACAAAAATTTCGTAAAAAACGAATGAGAAGTAGAAAGTATGTAAATGAACCCGAATATGCAGGGTTTCATAAGAATGTAAGAGAACGTAAAAAACGTGAGTCGTGGACTCAAGAACGAACGAGTTCCGAGTTTGGATAACCGAATTATGGACGAATGGAGGAAGAATGCTAATAACATAAAATGAACAAAGGATGAAGATTAAGTCAATTGAATGACATGTTAACAGATTTAGAATAAATTTCTATCCAAAGGAAGTTGAAGTACGTAAGATGAGGAAGAGAATGGCTTTAGAACTGTGACGCCCCCAAATCCGGGTTACCTGACCCCCGAGTTTGGTGCTCACGATCCACAATATAATACCATTTAGCTACCCATTCATATATAAATCGGAATACATAAGTCATTAACATATGTTATTAATACATAAGTCCCAGGTCCACTAACCTTAACATTACATAAATACCCCTTAGATATACAAAAAGGGTTTACAATATAATACAACATAATAATATTGATAATGTTCATTATAACTACTCCAGCATTTTGCCTTTGCCTTTGTTCTTCTTCGATCTGCTGGCCTCTTCGTTCCTAGCTGAAATATTTTATTTATAGCAAGGGTGAGTAACAAGTTTGCCCCACAAGTTAAGACATACAATAAATGTATACGAATTAATAAGAACAGACTATCTATTTTGATAGAATGAAACTAAAGTTCGGTGAACTTTGAAATGGCTGAACAAATCGTTAATCAATAGCAAGTCTTCTCGTACTCTAGGCAACACAATAATTTGATAATGAAAGAGTACAATGCTTTCAAAGTTTCTACGATATTCTATTGAATAATCAAGAATTAATTCTACACAATAACAAAGTGGAATGTTTTCCAGATTTATGCTGAGCGATCCATTGGATCTAGAACTTCTAATTTCTCGGGTATCTATCAAAGATTTACTTTGATACATACGCAGGTGTATCAGATAACCATAAAGATTAAATCATACCCCTCTGCAAGTACTTAGAGCCGGCCAACTCCTTGTACCCTATATTATGCATAATACTTAGGTCGCGCGCAATGGTCGAATTACGACTTTAAAATTTTGTTCCCTTTATATAAAAGGTTGTCCTTCTCACTCTCAGAATTAAGATTTTGATTTAACAACGAAATACTGTGATTTCAAATTCAATTTACTTATCGATCTAGCCGAAATAATTGGCATCGATCTATCAATAACAATTGAATTCTTTTCTTGAATTTATCAAGTTCTAACAAATGTTCGTCTAGCCAGAATAATTAGCTAAGACATTTCTCAACATAATTTGACAATAAACAGAAATTATCTATACTGTCAATTCTATCATCTACGAATATGAATATCCAACAACAGTTATTCTACAATGGTATATTCTCCGAATCAATAATTCAATTTGAATTATTAAACATGCACTAACTGCGAATAATCAACAATAAATTCCCTGGACATGGTATAATTAGCAATAATTAGCAATTATAATAATTGAATGAGTATAACTCAAGGTTGAGTTAGGAAACTTGCCTTTCACGTTGATTATAGCTACACAATATAATTAACTATGTTCGTAAGACCTATAATCAACAATATCGGTCTCACAATTAGCACAATATTCCATAACACACAACATTGTAATTCACAGTCAATCTTCTCATAGACACATTACCACATAGCCACATTAGTGTTTATAACCTATATAAACACTTATTAAGTCTAACTAGTTCGGTCTGGTTGGACTTCGGTCCATTCTCGGTGTTCTAGTCACCTTATCTGATAATTAACACATTGATTATCAATTAAACTTGGTCTCTAAGCTTCAATATTATTTTAGATAAGTCAAATATCACTTATAATATTTTTTGAAAGATTTTAATAATTTATAAACAATTATTATAATTTATAATAATTTTTCAAACACTTAAATCATTTTTAAATGATTTAATTATCAAATAATCTTATTATCATTAATATTTAATAATATAAAAATATTAATAACATACTTGTCAAAATATTAAAGTTATTTTTAATAACTTAAAATATTTTTAAATCATCAATATTCTACTTAAATGATTTTTAAAATAATTAAAATCATTTTTAAACCATCACCATTAATATTAAAATATTAATAAAATTATTATCAAAATATTAAAAGTCATTAATTATAACTTAAAATATTTTTCTCATTTTTAAATGATTTTTAAATCATTAAAATTATTTTTAATTCATTTATTTAATATAATAATTAAATAAATCTAACATCATTAATATTAATTTATTAATGAGAATTCTCCAAAAATATTGAAATTTATATTTTATAACTCCAAATATTTTCTAACACTTTATTCTTATTTAAAATGATTTTTATAATAGTAAATTATTTTTCTCCAATTTATTTAATACACTAATTAAATAAATTAAATACCTTTAATATCCAAATAATTATAAATATTAATAAAAAATGTCCCAAATAATCAGAAAGTATTTTTCATAATTTAAAATAATTTTTAAAACCTTTTTTGGTAATTTTTAGAATTTATTTCTAATTTTAACTAATTTCAGAAATATTCAGAAATTAGAAAATAATAAAACCGTCGCCAAAGCCCTTTAGCGACACAAAGCGTCGCTGCTGGTGTTCTTGAACCTCAAGAACACTGACAGCCGGCAGTGCAAGGGTCAACGTTTGACCGACTTAACTTCTTGGTTTAAAATCGATTTTGGGCTAACTGAAAATTTGGTCATGCAGTGGACATGTAATACTACCATGATCAATCCTTATCTTGCTCAAAACAAAATACAACAAAGAGATCTAGCCTCTTAAACACACTGTCAGACAACTCCTGGGTTTTCCCAGAAACCCAGAACCTCGACTGACCACTTTCTAGTATAAATTAATCTAAGTTCTGATCAATGTTTTGGTGGTTTTAGTATTCATACATGTAGTATTATTGACAAGGAACAATGATATGCCAAGATCTCAGTCCAAAAACATCACATGTGCTAGATTTAATTCGATCAACTCTTGTCAGAAAAGGTGTTCATCCGTTTCTGGGTTTTTCCCAGAAACGCGATCCGTGCACAAATAGCATACTTTGACCATTAATTACAACCAATCTGTTGAATTTTTAAGACTTATAAGGCCATGTATCTAGACTACAACCAACAGGCTACAATTATATTACAACAACAACATCATAACACTAAAATCCTGACAGATCAAGCGGCTTAGAAATCTTGTCATGCTCTATTTCATAGGTTCTGGGCTGCCCAGATTTTAGCCCAGTCAACGTCGGTCAACGGGTTTTGACCTTAAATAACTTCGAATCCAGACATCTAATGGCTATACAACCACTTTCAGATAAAAGACAGCATACCAAACTATAGATTCCAAACATTAAACAATAAAAACCATAAACATATAAAGATCTAGGGTGACTGACATTTGATTGTCAGGCCTCTTAACTGTTCTTGGACAGATTTTGAAAAACACCTTTTTAAAGCCATTTGATGCTATGGATCCATCATGGATCAACATAGAGCAACTAAAAACATTATCTAACACTTATAAAAACACAAAAACACAAATTTGAACATAACATACAAGATCTAGGTTGAGATAGAGTTTATACCTTTTAGCTTCAAATATTTTATCTTAATCTTCCTAATTGATCTTAGTTGATCAAGGGGCTGTTTTTAGGACTGATCTACCTTAGAATTTCGGAGGTATGAGAGAGAATAAGAGTTGGTGAGAACAAAGTTGAAAATGAACAAGTTTTATGAACTTTCTCTCTCTAATCTAATATATATTACTTGGATGCATGCAAGATCTGATCTTGCTGTCACTATGAGGTTGTTTTGCTGAGATTTTTAAGTCATGCAAGTCAAATTAGTTGGTGAACAACTAAAGTCTAGACAATTTTTGCAAGTTACCAAATAAAGAAAGTAATAAGGGCATTTTGGTCTTTAGCAAATTGATTTTAATGGTAATATTGACAAATTCACAAACCCTTAGGGTTTAGGGTTTAGGTTAGTATTTAGGGTTTGAACCCTTTAGGGTTTAGGGTATGAACCCTTTAGGTTTGCAATTTAATTTCCAATATTTTTGAATTTCGGTTTTCAAAATAGAAAATTAATATTACTAAATTGTAATTAGGATTCAATAATTATATTAATATTTCCTAATCATAAAATTCAATCTTGCTAATTAGGATTAATATTCCTAATTAAAATTGCTTAATTTAGCAATTAGGGTCAAAATGGTCATTAGGGTTTATAACCCACGAATTAGAGTTTTAATTAGAAAAATAATATTTCAAATTTCGAAATTAGATTTCCTAAAAAGATTAGGGTTTTCTAATCAAATTAAAGTTTAATAAATACCTTAGGCTTGCCAATTAGGATTAGGATTTTCTAATTAGGATTTTAGAATTCCGAAATTTTAAATTAGGGTTTCCCGTCGTACAATTAGGGTTTTAACTGTACAATTGGTTTTCTAAATATGAGATTAGGGTTTCTAATCCCTTATTAGGTTTTATAATTTTAAACGTTATCCGATCAATCATTGATCAAAATTCTAAACAATACAAACACGTACTCATTAATATAATTATTTTAGTTATATTTTCTATCAAATTCCTATCCAGAAATTAGGGTTAGGGTTTCTAAAGTTGTTAAGCACAACTCTACTCTAAAATTTATTAGTCAATATACAAATTGACTTTCTCGAGACTCGTATCACAGATACTTGTCACAAAATTATTAATCAATATAAATTTTATAAAAAAAATAAAAAATTTAATCGTAAAATTTTGATTATTCGAAATCTCGGGTTATCACATTCACCCCTCCTTAAAAGGATTCCATTCTCGAAATCACCGTTTTCTTGTTCTCTACAATCTTTTAAAGTTGTATCATCAATTCATTTCTATCAACACAATATTAAATTGTGTTTCAAATTCTAACATGTGACTTGGGTCTATAAAAGAAAATAATTCACAGAAATATCTAACTCATATTACTCACGTAATAAAATTTCTAAACGAAATCGTTAACTGCTGCCACCTCTTGAGCAGTCACTGCATCCTGCGCCGTCATGTTGACTGTACGGGCTGTTGGTCTTCCTGGTTGTGCAGGTCCTCGAGTTGCCAAGGTTCCGCCACCGGGTCCTTTGTTAACACTTTCCTTCTCAACATTCTTCTTCAGACAGTTCCGAACCAAATGATCAGTCGATCCGCATGCAAAACAAACTTGTATCTTATTCGGACTGGGACAATTAGGTGACATATGCCCCTCTTACCCGCAGTTATAGCAAAATCCCTTCTTCTTCAGGCAAACTCCAGCATGATTCTTCCCGCAAGTTGCACATGGCTCTCTTCCTTTCCTATTATCTTCTGTCTTGCCTACCGATTGGGTGTTCTCACTCCACTTTCTCTTATTTGGATTACTACCACCACTGTTTCCTCCATCATTTGTCTTCTTCTTCTTATCCTGATGAAATCGAGACGCAACTTCGCTCCCTCTTTCAGCAATTAACGCCTTCTCCATCAAAGCCGTAAACGTATTGATCTGCAATACCGCTACTTTGTTAAATATCCCCGGCTTCAGTCCATTCTCAAATCTTCTCGCCTTTCTTGCTTCTGTGTCCACCTGATGAGATGCAAATCTTGCCAACTCGTTGAATTTGGCAGCGTATTCTGTTATCGACATGTTCTCCTGCTTCAACTCTGAGAATTTGACTTACATCCTGGATTGCATACTTGGTGAGAAGTAGTTCTCAAAGAACAGTTCCTTAAATCTTGTCCATAACACCACCGCTGTACCAGCTCTGGCCTGATTAGTCTCCCACCAGTAATTAGCTTCTACCTTCATCAGATAAATTGCAAAAGCCGTCTTTCGCTCTTCTGCCACTCGCGCAATGACGAATGCTTTCTCCATCTCCTTTACCCAAGTTTAGGCTTCAATCGGATCCGTGGCTCCTTTAAATTCAGGAGGTCCTACCGCTTTAAAGTCTTTGAAGTTAGCCAGTCTATCAACTGGCTGATTTCTCGCTCTTCCTCTTGCTGGAGCCTTATTTTCCATAGCTTCGGCTATCATGTTCGCAAAGTTTTGCATTGGGTCAGCTTGACCTCCTTCATTATTCACTGACTGTTCTTCTCGTTGGTTTCGATTTTGTCATCTAGGCGGCATGATCTGATTTAAATAAAAATCTTATATTAATTCTCTTTCTTTACACAACTTCTTAATACAATAAGAATTCAACACATAATTCTTATATAATTGCATATTTATTCAAATAGCACATTGTACATTTAGTACTTACCATATATTACTATCCCTTTTTAAATCATATCAGGATTATTAACACAACTTTACACAAAAAGTTACAATTCTCCATTCACACATAGTTATTACCAGTTCGTCAAACTTACCACACTTATGAGTTCAGGAACTTGCCATAATTATATGAGCGTATGAACTTATCCTAGTCAGACCTTTGGCGTCCATTCGCTGAGGGGTTCAGAACATTTCATATAATCATGAGTCATTAACCTACCATAAGTATGAGTTTTAAGAACACACAAATTAATCTTAATCTTGTATTCATATAGAAAATAAGGATTTCATTCATACAAACATATATATTTACATATGCTTCCACATCATTCTCGATATTACAACAATTAATATCAGAAACTTCTACCAAAAGATACTATCACCTATATCTAAGTTGTCTACCGACCACTCCCTTCACCAGTCTTCTTCTTGTTGGAACATTTGTTGAATCCGTGACCCGTTCTCCCACATGAGAAACACTTCCTCATATTCGGCTCAGGACAATGCAAAAAATATGTCCTTCCTGCTTACAGTTGAAGCACACGTTCTTCCACATCATGCATTCTCCAGCGTGAGTCTTTCCACACTTGATACAAGCTTACTTTTTCTTCGAGCTTGATTTTTCAAAATTAGGGCTGTCTTTTTCCCTCTTTCTCTTCTTCTTGTCCTTCTTGCTGGTTCCTTCAGATGATCCACCACCTTCAGCCTTCATTCTGTCCACCTACGCTCTGAGCTCGTTCCTTTCTTTAGTCATTTCGCGTAATGCTCGCTCTGTCTTCCACAACTCCTCTAGAAGAAACACTTTACTTCGGAGTTCCTAGACTTCTACAGATAGCTGATCTTGTTCTCTAACTTTCATCTTATTCTTTAACTCCACCTTAGCTGGCTCAGACTCTACCTCCTCATCTCCACTCAGATACATCTCGGGATAATCGTCATGATCGCTCCCCAGATTAACCATTGGTTCATCTTCTCCCACCTTCTCAACTGATTCACTTTGCGCTGGCACCTCGGCTCCTGGCATTGGTGCAATAGCCGCTAGCATCTCCGCACTCTTTTAACCTTCTCCAGACATCCTACAATCAGTTGAAATAACTTGATTAGTACTTCATTAGTACAAAATTCTCATACTATGTGTCCACTTATCTCACTATTGATGCACTTCGGCAATCCCTCACTTAGAATTCTACAAGAGTTTTCTCAATCTCGCGTATGGTTATAATCCTAGGGTTTCCCCCCACCCCACTTAAGGTTTATAACCTACAGCTCTTCTACCAACTTGTGACACCTTGGTCACTACAACTCTGATACCAACCTGTGACACCTTGGTCACTACAGCTTTGATACCAACATGCGACGCCCCCAAATCCGGGTTACCTGACCCCCGAGTTTGGTGCTCACGATCCACAATATAATACCATTTAGCTACCCATTCATATATAAATAGGAATACATAAGTCATTAACATATGTTGTTAATACATAAGTCCCAGGTCCACTAACCTTAACATTACAGAAATACCCCTTAGATATACAAAAAGGGTTGACAATACAATACAACATAATAATATTGATAATGTTCATTATAACTACTCCAGCATTTTGCCTTTGCCTTTGTTCTTCTTTGATCCGCTGGCCTCTTCGTTCCTAGCTAAAATGTTTTATTTATAGCAAGGGTGAGCAACAAGTTTGCTCCGCAAGTTAAGACATACAATAAATGTATACGAATTAATAAGAACAAACTATCTATTTTGATATAATGAAACCAAAGTTCGGTGAACTTTGAAATGGCTGAACAAATCGTTAATCAATAACAAGTCTTCTCGTATTCTAGGCAACGTAATAATTTGATAATGAAAGAGTACAACGCTTTCAAAGTTTTTACGATATTCTATTGAATAATCAAGAATCAATTCTACGCAATAACAAAGTGGAATATTTTCTAGATTTATGCAGAGCGATCCATTAGATCTAGAACTTCTAATTTCTCGGGTATCTATCAAAGATTTACTTTGATACATACGCAGGTGTATCAGATAACCATAAAAATTAAATCATATCCCTCTGCAAGTACTTAGAGCCGGCCAACTCCTTGTACCCTATATTATATATAATACTTAGGTCGGGCGCAATGGTCTAATTACGACTTCAAAATTTTGTACCCTTTATATAAAAGGTTGTTCTTCTCAGTCTCAGAATCAAGATTTTGATTTAACAACGAAATAATATGATTTCAAATTCTATTTACTTATCAATCTAGCCGAAATAATTGGCATCGATCTATCAATAACAATTGAATTCTCTTCTTGAATTTATCAAGTTCTAACAAATGTTCGTCTAGCCAAAATAATTAGTTAAGACATTTCTCAATATAATTTGATAATAAACAGGAATTATCTGTACTATCAATTCTATCTTCTACGAATATGAATATCCAACAACAGTTATTCTATAATGGTATATTCTCCGAATCAGTAATTCAATTTGAATTATTAAAAATGCACTAAATGCGAATAGTCAATAATAAATTCCCTAGACATGGTATAATTAGCAATAATTAACCATTATAATAATTGAATGAGTATAACTCAAGGTTGAGTTAGGAAACTTGCCTTTCACGTTGATTACAGCTACATAATATAATTAACTGCGCTCGTAAGACCTATAATCAACAATATTGGTCTCACAATTAGCATAATATTCCATAACACATAACACTGTAATTCACAGTCAATCTTCTCATAGACACATTACCACATAGTCATATTAGTGTTTATAACCTATATAAACACTTATTAAGTCTAACTAGTTCGGTCTGATTGGACTTCGGTCCATTCTCGGTGTTCTAGTCACCTTATCCGATAATTAACACATTGATTGTCAATTAAACTTGGTCTCTAAGCTTCAATATTATTTTAGATAAGTAAAATATCATTTATAATATTTTTCGAAAGCTTTTAATAATTTATAAACAGTTATTATAATTTATAATAATTTTTCAAACACTTAAATCATTTTTAAATGATTTAATTATCAAATAATCTTATTAAAATTAATATTTAATAATATAATTATATTAATAACATACTTGTCAAAATATTAAAGTTATTTTTAATAACTTAAAATATTTTTAAATCATCAATATTCTACTTAAATAATTTTTAAAATAATTAAAATCATTTTTAAACCATCACCATTAATATTTAAATATTAATGAAATTATTATCAAAATATTAAAAGTCATTAATTATAACTTAAAATATTTTTAAAATATTTTTCTCATTTTTAAATGATTTTTAAATCAATAAAATCATTTTTAATTCATTTATTTAATATAATAATTAAATAAATCTAACATCATTAATATTAATTTATTAATGAGAATTCTCCAAAAATATTAAAATTTATATTTTATAACTCCTAATATTTTCTAACACTTTATTCTTATTTAAAATAATTTTTCATAATATTAAATCATTTTTCTCTAATTTATTTAATACACTAATTAAATAAATTAAATACCTTTAATATCCAAATAATTGTAAATATTAATGAAAAATGTCCCAAATAATCAGAAAGTATTTTTCATAATTTAAAATAATTTTTAAAACTATTTTTGGTAATTTTTAGAATTTATTTCTAATTTTAACTAATTTCTGAAATATTCAGAAATTAGAAAAGAATAAAACAGTCGCTAAAGCCCTTTAGTGACACAAAGCGTCGCTGTTGGTATTCTTGAGCCTCAAGAACACTGATAGCCGGCAGTGCAAGGGTCAACGTTTGACCGGCTTAACTTCTTGGTTTAAAATCGATTGCGGGCTAACTGAAAATTTGGTCATGTAGTGGACATGTAATACGACCATGATCAATCCTTATTTTGCTCAAAACAAAATACAACAAAGAGATCTAGCCTCTTAAACACACTGTCAGACAACTCCTGGGTTTTCCCAGAAACCCAAAACCTCGACTGACCACTTTCTAGTATAAATTAATCTAAGTTCTGATCAATGTTTTGGTGGTTTTAGTATTCATACATGTAGTAATATTGACAAGGAACAACGATATGCCAAGATCTCAGTCCAAAAACATCACATGTGCTAGATTTAATTCGGTCAACTCTTATCAGAAAAGGTGTTCATCCGTTTCTGGGTTTTTCCCAGAAACGCGATCCGTGCACAAATAGCATACTTTGACCATTAATTACAACCAATCTGTTGAATTTTTAAGAGTTATAAGGCCATGTATCTAGACTGCAACCAACAGGCTACAATTATATTACAACAACAACATCATAACACTAAAATCCTGACAGATCAAGCGGCTTAGAAATCTTGTCAGGCTCTGTTTCATAGGTTCTGGGCTGCTCAGATTTTAGCCCAGTCAACGTCGATCAACGGGTTTTGACCTTAAATAACTTCGAATCCAGACATCTAATGGCTATACAACCACTTTCAGATGAAATACAACATACCAAACTATAGATTCCAAACATTAAACAATAAAAACCATAAACACATAAAGATCTAGGGTGACTGACATTTGATTGTCAGGCCTCTTAACTGTTCTTGGACAGATTTTGAAAAACACCTTTTTAAAGCCATTTGATGCTATGGATCCATCATGGATCAACATAGAGCAACTAAAAACATTATCTAACACTTATAAAAACACAAAAACACAAATTTGAACATAACATACAAGATCTAGGTTGAGATAGGGTTTATACCTTTTAGCTTCAAATGCTTTATCTTAATCTTCCTAATTGATCTTAGTTGATCAAGGGGCTGTTTTTAGGACTGATCTACCTTAGAATTTCGGAGGTATGAGAGAGAATAAGAGTTGGTGAGAACAAAGTTGAAAATGAACAAGTTTTATGAACTTTCTCTCTCTAATCTAATATATATTACTTGGATGCATGCAAGATCTGATCTTGCTATCACTATGAGGCTGTTTTGCTGAGATTTTTAAGTCATGCAAATCAAATTAGTTGGTGAACAACTAAAGTCTAGACAATTCTTGCAAGTTACCAAATTAAGAAAGTAATAAGGGCCTTTTGGTCTTTAGCAAATTGATTTTAATGAAAATCTTGACAAATACATAAACCCTTAGGGTTTAGGGCTTGTATTAGGGTTTAGGATTTGAACCCTTTAGGGTTTAGGGTTTAAACCCTTTAGGTTTGCAATTTAATTTCCAAGATTTTTGAATTTCAGTTTTCAAAATAAAAAATTAATATTACTAAATTGTAATTAGGATTCGATAATTATATTAATATTTCCTAATCATAAAATTCAATCTTACTAATTAGGATTAATATTCCTAATTAAAATTGCTTAATTTAGCAATTATGGTCAAAATGGTCATTAGGGATTATAAACCACGAATTAGAGTTTTAATTAGAAAAATGATATTTCAAATTTTGAAATTAGATTTCCTAATAAGATTAGGGTTTTCTAGTCAAATTAAAGTTTAATAAACACCTTAGGCTTGCCAATTAGGGTTAGGGTTTCCTAATTAGGGTTTTAGAATTCCCGAATTTTAAATTAGGGTTTCCCGGCATACAATTAGTGTGACGTCCCCAAAATTAGGTATACATCACCCATCTTGGGTCGTCAAATACATGGTACCGAATACAATTACAACTTACTAATACAACTGTCGTGTACAATACGACAAAACATAACTGTGAGTTTGAATACAATTATTGTCTACTAGAGACTATACAAACTCAAAAGGAGTCCTCATTACAATTATTGTCAGACTATTGAACAGAATAGTGAGGACAACTAATACTATCATCTGGTCCATCACTCTGTTCCCCGACTCGTCCCAGCTATATTCTCATTTCTTGAAGAGAACAGTGAAAGAAAGGGTGAGCTCCACTAGCCCAGTAAAAAATATTATGACTAAGATAATGCAGAATAAATTATCATTAGCCTTCAACAGTGTTAAACTGATAAAATATAACGAACATCAAGTTTAACTGCAGCGGAATAAGCAATCCATTAAAAGAGTCAAGTAGAAAATAAAATCTACTATCTTCTATGATTTAAACGGTTTTTCAACACTGTTATCGCTGGGACTCAGCTTAATAAAATAATCCACATCATCGAATCACCCCTGCACTACGGCCAAGGATATTCGTGTATTCATTAATGGTCATGATCATGCCAACAACTATCCATCAATGCACTACGGACCAATGAGGACTTTTACCACATCATTTGTAACATTACGGTCATGATTATACCGAATAATCCCTGGTCATAATCATACCAAGTCCATCTATGCACTACAGGCCACAGATGACTTTTAACATTTTATAAACATGAGGATGATGACAATGATATAAGAATTCAATAAAACAAGTTCAAGAATTAATTTATCCAAGAATTAACAACGTCCAAATTGTCAACATGATACTGCTTTGTGGAGTAAAATTCAAGAATGCTTAGAAGAATATTTTCATGAAAAGATACTGGATGAAATGCAATTATCAAGGATATTCCACAAATTTTATGGAGTATAGAAGTCAAAACTTAACCAACTGAGTATAATAAAAATGGAATAACAAAAGAAATCACCATGCATGCGATAGACCGCACAGACAGATTATTCTAACAGAATAATAAATAATAGAACCAGGTCTGGCGTAAAACGCACAGACAGGATATTCCAACAGAATAATAATAAAGACGGAACCAGGTCCGGTGTAAAACACACAGACAAGATGTTCCAACAGAATAATAATAAAGACGGAACCAGGTCCGGTGTAAAACACACAGACATGATGTTCCAATAGAGTAATAATAATGACGGAACCAGGTCTGGTGTAAAACACACGGACAGGATGTTCCAACAGAATAATAGAAGAATGTCACCAAATATAGGGTAGACCGCGTATACAGATTATTCCAACAGAATAATAAGAAATAGAGTAACAACAGTTCTCTTCATGAATAAGAAAGAATAACACCCCTTACCGTTTTAAAGAAGAACTGAAATAAGGAAGTATTTAAGTAGCAGAATACTTTTCTTCTCTCTCTCTATAGTTTCTCTCTATAGTTTCTCTCTCTAGTGTTCAGTGAATTCGTAAGAAATAATGAAGGAATGAGATGCTATTTATAGAAAAATAGAATGCATAGTAACTAATCCATGAACGGTCCAGATTGATTACTTTAATCTGACGGTCCATATTTAAAGAAAAATCTTTTAAATAAAATATAATATATTCTATTTATAGAATAACTTTAATAAAGTATTCTGTTTTATATAAAAAGATGTTTCTGTTTTATTACGTTAATAATACGAATAAAACAAAACTTCATTATCGCTAAATAATTCTTATTATTAACTGACAATAATTGAATCAAACTAAGTGACTTCTCTCATAAGCATTAATAATCAATACCGTGTGCTACTATGCAACCACACGTATTACTGTACTTTTACTACCGTGTAGTTCAACAGTATCAATGGTAAAACTTTCGCCGTTATTCCGTTGTGGGGTCCACCAATGATTGTGCCGTTGTACGAATATTCTCTGTTAAAACGAATATTTCCCAACCAATCGAATATTATATAACAACTTGCGTACTTTGCAAAATTTATAAATATTACCCACGACTATAACATTATATCAAATTAACTCCATAATATTCAAAAATGATATTTATAGAAAATTCATCTTTATTTATAAAAGTTCGGGTCTTACAACCTCCCCTTCTTATGAAATTTCACCCTCGAAATTAGGGTACGTACCTGGTATGTCGAAGAGGTAAGGATACCTTGACTTCATTTCAGATTCTAACTCCTAAGTCATTTCCACAACATCGTGATTTCTCCACAAAACTTTGACTTGAGGTATAACCTTGGAGCGTAGAATATGTTTCTTTTTATCCAAGATTTAAATAAGAACTTCTTCATACGTCAAATCCTCCGCTATTTCGTTCGGTTCTAACTCAATAATGTGGTTCGGGTCTTCCACATATTTACGTAACATGGATATGTGAAAAACGTTATGAACACGAGACATACTTGGCGGTAAAGCGAGTCTATAAGCCACAGTTCCTACTCGATCGAGGATTAAAAATGGACCGATGAATCGAGGATTGAGCTTTCCTCTATTTCCAAATCTCGTAACTCCTTTCCATGGAGCAACACGTAAGAACACATGATCTCCTATATCAAATTCCACGTCCTTTCGATGAAGATCAGCATAACTCTTTTGTCGATCTTGTGAAGTTTTTATACGTTGTCGGATGATTTGAATCTTTTCTGTAGTTATACGTACCAACTCCGGTCCCAACAACTTTGCTTCACCCACCTCATCCCAGCATACTGGAGAACGACACTTTCTTCCATACAACGCTTCGAATGGAGCCATGCCAATACTTGCTTGATAACTGTTGTTGTAGGAAAACTCCACCAATGATAAGAACTTGTCCCAACTTCCCTTGAAGTTAAGGACACAGAGTCTTAATAAATCTTCCAGAGTTTGAATAGTCCTCTCTGATTGTCCATCCGTCTGAGGATGATATGCCAAACTAAATCATAAATCCGTGCCCATAGCTTTTTATAAGCTAACCCAAAATCGTGAAGTGAAACTTGGGTCTCGGTCAGAAACTATGGATAGTGGCATACCATGCAGTCTTACAATCTCGTTTATGTACATACGAGCAAGACGTTCAAGTGTATAAGTTTCTCGTATCGGTAAAAAATGAGCAGACTTGGTCAATCTATCAACAATGACCCAAATCGCATCAATACCTTGAGAAACCTTAGGAAGACCGGTAACGAAATCCATGGTAATGTGCTCCCACTTTCATTTTGGAATTTCAAGTGGTTACAATGGACCTTTTGGTACTTGATACTCCGCCTTGACTCGTTGAGAAGTTAGACACCTTGAGATAAACAACGCTATCTCTCGCTTCATATTGCTCCACCAAAATGTATGACGAAGATCATGATACATTTTGGTACTCCCAGGATGGATTGCAAATGGTGTGTTGTGCGCCTCTATCATGATTTCATACTTTAAATCAGGGTCGTTAGGAATACAAAGTCTAGAGTTGACTCGAAGTATTCCTTCTTCATCGATTCTTACTTCTGGCATAGCACCTTCTTGCACTTTCTTCCTCATACGCATCAGCTCCAGGTCTGTAGCTTGAGCAGCTTTAACTTTATCGTTTAAAGTCGGTTCTACTCATATATTCTCCATCATCACATGGGTCCCTGGAGTCTTTAACTCTATCTTCATCCTTTGCAAGTCACACAAAATGGGCCTTTGTGTTGACAATATCGCACTCGTACTTGCATATGATCTTCTACTCAATGCATCAGCTACCATGTTCGCTTTTCTAGGATGGTATTGAATGGTATGATCATAATCTTTCAGCAGTTCAAGCCAACGTCGTTATCACATGTTGAGTTCCTTTTGAGTGAAAAAATATTTGAGGCTTTTATGATCCGTAAAGATCTCCACCTTCTCCCCATACAAGTAATGCCTCCAAATTTTAAGTACAAAGACAACAGCTGCCAACTCTAGATCATGAGTAGGATAATTTCTCTCATATTCCTTGAGTTTTCTTGATGCATAGGCTATGACTTTTCCATGTTGCATGAGAACGCATCCTAACCCTTTGCTCGAAGCATCACTGTAGATGACAAATCCCTCCGAGCCAGATGATATTGTTAGAATAGGTGCTGAAATGAGTCTCCTCTTGAGTTCTTGAAAACTCTTATCACATTCTTTGCTTCAACCGAACTTTATATCTTTTCGAGTCAGCTGAGTTAGTGGAGTAGCGATTCGAGAAAATCCTTCCACGAATCTCCAATAATAACCAGCTAAATCGAGAAGGCTACGCACTTCGGTTACTGATTTAGGTTGCTCCCAACTTTGTATAGCTTCAATCTTTGTCGGGTCAACAGATATTTCACGACTTGATACTACGTGCCCAAGGAATGCTACCTCCTCCAGCCAGAACTCGTATTTCTTCAACTTGGCATAAAGCTTATATTCACGAAGCTTTTGGAGTACCAGCCTCAAGTGTTGCTCATGATCTTCACGACTTTTGGAATAAATAAGGATGTCATCAATAAAGACGACCACAAAGTGATCCAAATATTCCTTGAATACCCGGTTCATCATATCCATGAAGGCAGCAGGAGCATTAGTCAATCTAAAGGACATGACTAGGAATTCATAATGCCTGTACCGAGTTCTAAAAGCCATCTTTGGAATATCCTCAGTTCTAACCTTCAGCTGATGATATCCAGAACGAAGATCGATCTTTGAAAAGAATTGTGCTCCTTGCAACTGGTCAAACAGGTCATCAATACGTGGCAATGGGTACCTATTTTTGATGGTGACATGATTCAACTCCCAATAATCAATACAAAGTCGCATACTTCCATCTTTCTTCTTCACGAATAGAACAGGAGCACCCCAAGGAGAAGTACTAGGACGAATAAAGCCAATGTCTAACAATTCCTGCAGTTGGATCTTTAACTCCTGAAGTTCAATAGGAGCCATTCGATATGGGGTTTTGGAAATGGGTTTTGTACCGGGTTCAAGGTCGATACAAAATTTAATTTCACGCTCTGGGGGTAGGCCAGGAAGTTCTTCAGGGAATACGTCAGGGAATTTATTAACAATAGAAATATCATTCAAAACTGACGTATTTTTGTTTAGATCCGTGACATGAGCTAAGAAAGCTTGACATCCATTTTTCAATAAACGAATAGCTTTATGGCTTGAGATGACAACGATTGATTTTAATGGTTTGGTTGCTTGAATTAGCATAATAGGTCAATTAGGAATATGAAAGCTAACAACCTTATGAAAATAATCAATTTTTGCATGATGAGTAGTTAACCAATCAATCCCTAGAATCACGCCAAATGCAAGTATTTTTAATGAAATCAGATCGACAGGTAATGTGTGGGTACAAACTTGAACCAAACAAGACTTATAAACCGTGGATGTAATTAAGGTTTCTCCCAATGGAGTTTCAACAGATAAGTCAAAGTCTAATTTCTCCGGAGTCAAATTTAATCGATGAGCGCAAGTAGGAGAAATAAAAGAATGGGTAGAACCAAAATCAAATAAAGTATAGACTTCGTTAGAGTTTATGATAAGCTTACCCATGAAGACCTCATTCGGGTTCCTTACTTTTTGGGAGGTCACAACAAACGCTCTCCCTTGCACTATCGGTTTTGACTTTTCTGGGACGACCTTTGGTGCCTCCATCTTGGCTGAACTTATTTTTGGTAAACGACAAAATCAAGCTAAATGACCTTCTCTTCCACAATTATAACATGCTTTAGACGGCATCACCTAGTTTGGACTGATGTGCCCCTCCCCTCCGCATTTGAAACATATGATAGGTGGTCGTTCTCCTTCCTTAACAACGGGTGCTGGTGCTGACGTCTTTCCATTATTGTTGAATCTCCTCTTCTTGAAATGACCATTCATATTGTTTTGGCCCTGATTACCACCGAAGTGGTTACCATTTCTGGCCTGTTGATTCCCACCACGCTTGTTGTCACCGCTTCGATGACTGCTCTCACTTGTATTATCATTTTGTCGACTGCTCTCTTTTGGTTGCGTTGTCTCGTTATCGCGCTCCACTAACTGAGCCCTATTCACAATATCTGAATACAAACACAGTTTATGAGAAATAAGATGTTGATGTATCTCAGGTTTCAAACCTCGCAAAAACATTCGCGTCATTCGCTCTTCATTATCTACCAAGTGGGACGCAAACCGGGACAACTCAGCAAATTTAGCCTCATACTGCGACACGGTCATATTATTCTTCTCCAATTTGATGAACTCCACCTCCTTCATGTGTCGAACACTTTCGGGAAAGTATTTGTCATTGAACAGCTCTTGGAACTTCTCCCAAGACATCTTCAGTGCGGCAGGTTGAGTACGCTTAATCGATTCCCACTAGTAATCTGCCTCTCCTCGCAACATAAAGGCGGCAAAGGGAACCTTTTGCTCCACGGAGCATCCCAAGACATCAGATATCTTGGTGATCTGCTTTATCCATGTTTCTGCTATAAGTGGTTTTGGCTCTCCCTTAAACTCTGGTGGTCCCAACTCCTTGAACTGTTTAGCGGTGACCGTCCGAGAGTTTTTAGTGTTTCCACCTACATTTTGAACAGGAGCCGCTCTTGCCTGCTGTTGCATGAACTGCATAAAGCTTCTGAACATTCCATCATTCATCGTTCGGTCAGTATTGTTGTTTGCATGAGGATTGTCGCCTTCATGATGCACATTATCCCGATTATTGATATGTGGTGAATCAACAGTCGCCTGTGCTCCATTGCTATTCTCAACATTCTCGGATGTCATTTTTAGATACTGTCACAAAATAAAAGTTAATTGATATGTCATATATTATCCTTATATTCTGACCGACTAATTAAATACCATGCAAATAAACTTAGGTAGGTCATACTAGCAAAGGAATTTCCTGTATCTCCCCTCCTAGTTCTATTCTCACATCTTAGCCAGGGATCATATCCCTAGGCTTTGATACCAACTGTGACGCCCCCAAAATTAGGTATACATCACCCATGTTGGGTCGTAAGATACATGGTACAGAATACAATTATAACTTACTAATACAACTGTCGTGTACAATACGAGAAAATATAACTGTGAGTTTGAATAAAATTATTGTCTACTAGAGACTATACGAACTCAAAAGAAGTCCTCATTACAATTATTGTCACACTATTTAACAGAATAGTGAGGACTACTAATACTATCATCTGGTCCATCACTCCGTTCCCCGACTTGTCCTAGCTATATTTTCATTTCTTGAAGAGAACAGTGAAAGAAAGGGTGAGCTCAACTAGCCCAGTAAGAAATATTATGACTAAGATAATACAGAATAAATTATCATTAGTCTTCAACAATGTTAAACTGATAAAATATAATTGACATAAAGTTTAACTGTAGCGGAACAAGCAATCCATTAAAAGAGTCAAGTAGAAAATAAACTCTACTATCTTTTATGATTTAAAAGGTTTTTCAACACTGTGTTCGCTGGGACTCAGCTTAATAAAATAATCCACATCATCGAATCACCCCTGCACTATGGCCAAGGATATTCGTGTATTCATTAATGGTCATGATCATGCCAACAACTGTCCATCAATGTACTACGGGCCAATGAGGACTTTAACCACATCATTTGTAACATTACGGTCATGATTATACCGAATAATCCCTGGTCATAATCATACCAAGTCCATCTATGCACTACAGGACACATATGACATTCAACATTTTATAAACATAAGGATGATGACAATGATAAAAGAATTCAATAAAACAAGTTCAAGAATTAATTTATCCAAGAATTAACAACGTCCAAATTGTCAACATGATACTGCTTTGTGGAGTAAAATTCAAGAATGCTTAGAAGAATATTTTCATGAAAAGATACTGTATGAAACGCAATTATCAAGGATATTCCACAAGTTTCATGGAGTATAGAAGTCAAAACTGAACCAACTGAGTATAATAAAGAATGAAATAACAAAAGAAATCACCATGCATGCGATAGACCGCACATACAGGTTATTCCAACAGAATAATAAATAATAGAACCAGGTCCGGCGTAAAACGCATAGACAGGATATTCCAACAGAATAATAATAAAGACGGAACCAGGTCCGGTGTAAAACACACAGACAGGATGTTCCAACAGAATAATAATAAAGACGGAACCAGGTCCGGTGTAAAACACACAGACATGATGTTCCAACAGAATAATAATAAAGACGGAACCAGGTCTGGTGTAAAACACACGGACAGGATGTTCCAACAGAATAATAGAAGAATGTCACCAAGTATAGGGTAGACCGCGTATACAGGTTATTCCAACAGAATAATAAGAAATGGAGTAACAACAGTTCTCTTCATGAATAAAAAAGAATAACACCCCTTACCGTTTTAAAGAAGAACTGAAATAAGGAAGTATTTAAGTAGCAGAATACTTTTTTTTTCTCTCTCTCTCTATAGTTTCTCTCTATTGTTTCTCTCTCTAGAGTTCATTGAATTCGTAAGAAATAATAAAGGAATGAGATGCTATTTGTAGAAAAATAGAATGCATAGTAACTAATCCATGAACGGTCCAGATTGATTACTTTAATCTGACGGTCCATATTTAAAGAAAAATCTTTTAAATAAAATATAATATATTCTATTTATAGAATAACTTTAATAAAGTATTCTGTTTTATATAAAAAGATGTTTCTGTTTTATTACGTTAATAATACGAATAAAACAAAACTTCATTATCGCTAAATAATTCATATTATTAACTGACAATAATTGAATCAAACTGAGTGACTTCTCACATAAGCATTAATAATCAATACTGTGTGCTACTATGCAACCACACAAATTACTGTACTTTTACTACCGAGTAGTTCAACAGTATCAATGGTAAAACTTCTGTTGTGGGGTCCACCAATGATTGTGCCGTTGTACGAATATTTTCTGTTAAAATGAATATTCCCCGACCAATCGAATATTATATAACAACTTGCGTACTTTGCTAAATTTATAAATATTACCCACGACTATAACATTATATCAAATTAACTCCATAATATTCAAAAATGATATTTATAGAAAATTTATCTTTATTTATAAAAGTTGGGGTCTTACAATTAGGGTTTTTAACTGTACAATTGGTTTTCTAAATCTGAGATTAGGGTTTCTAATCCCTTATTAGGTTTTATAATTTTAAACCTTATCCGATCAATCATTGATCAAAATTCTAAACAAAAGAAACACATACTCATTAATATAATTATTTTAATTATATTTTCTATCGAATCCCTATCAAGAAATTAAGGTTAGGGTTTCTAAAGCTGTTAAGCACAACTCTACTCTAAAATTTTTTAGTCAATATACAAATTAACTTTCTCGAGACTCGTATCATAGATACTTGTCACAAAATTATTAATCAATATAAATTTTATATAAAAAAAAAATTTAATCGTAAAATTTTGATTATTTGAAATCTCGGGTTATCATAGGAACGACCTCGTTCCGAGCTATAACGAAGAAATTATGAGATTACGAAGTCAGAGTCTCAAGCATTTAAAAGACTTAGAAAAAATTTCCAAGTTTGAAGCTTGGTGTCGCAGCGCCAGCTATGCCTTGGGAGGTGTAACGCCCCGAAATCCGGTCTATTTTCACACCTAGATTCTGTACGTCACTGTCCCACTACTTACCAAATATACCTCATTATATAGTTAAATATAACAATATACTATCTCAAATCCCAGGTTCTAAAAACCTTATAACCTCTTCCATTACAAATAATGAAAAATACATTATTCATTTCATCTTACAAGAGTGACTTTTATCCGCCACCAAAGATACATAATGGTTCATTAAACTAGTCTATATTTCAGTTTCATCTTTCTACATTAAAAGTCTTCACTTGATCTTCTCGCTCATTCACATTCTGAATGGCACTTCATCTGGATACTGTCAGCTTGATCTTTACGGGATCCTTAAGTTCTTCTAACATCGTTCGCTGAAAATGTTTCAATTTCCCAGCAAGTCATCACAGTGAACACATAACTTCAAGAGTTTAAACGTTCCTTTAGAACTTTGATAATCGAACAAAGGTTATGAAGCAGCTTGAATAATAGGAATAGTCTTGATTCCTATCATCTTAAAACATCAGTCACTTTCACTTTGAAATACTTTTATTCCTCTACCTTTTTTATACACATCTTGTCTGGCTAGAATTATTAGCACAGACTTAACAATAACGGTTCATATATAAACAGAACATACTTGTATTGAATAGCTCAATCACAGAACAGTTCATATCATAGAAATACCAAAGTGTTCAAATTGTGGCACAAGGCCTCATATGTTGTACCACATTGTACAAATATCGCACATTAGCATAAAGACAGAACTTCTCAAGTTCAACATCTGAGAAGTTTAAGAAAAACTAGCATTCATTTAAAATATGAATGAAGTTAGGAAACTTGCATTACACACAGCTACAGCTTACGCTGAACTGCTCATTCCAATTCCTATATAACACATAAAGAGAAAACATAAACACCAATTAGTCATATATTGAACTTACGCATTGGTTTACTTAACTTTACTTCATAGGGTTCGCGTTCTTGCAATATAAGTTTACGCGACTAACTTCCTTTACCAATTTATGACTTCATGACATACGGAGATATCTTACTCAAAACGTTCATCATCTTTGATGATTTGCATTCCTATCTTTTTCTTATAACTTCTCTAGGACTCAGCACACATCGCGTCTCTGCTAGTAGTCCATATGGTACTCTGAGTGATTTCCCATAAACAACCAACAAACAAGTTCCCATCTCATCTACACTACCATCATAGTGAGTTACATCGGTTGCCAGTTTCGTATATACCTTCGCTCTCTGAAGGAATTGTTTAGCCCAGCTCCCATATGTCAACCATCAAAGGTTACGATTGTACCACAACCTAACTTATCGTAACTTATCCGAACCACTAACTATAACGTTCGTTAAGTCAATTTCTTATTCCTTACGGCTTTCTGGCAACGAAATGTCATACCTCATGATTCATTCTTTATCCAACTCACATTCGGCTTTCATTAATCTTATTACCAGTCATTACGACTTTATTGATAATTTATATCTTATTTAATATTAATACTTTTGTTATCCATTACATGAACCCCATGTTCATTACTCGTTCTTAGTGTCAAAGCCATACCGATCGTTTCATGCTAAGACCAATCGTTCATCGCAACAACGTTACGTTCACAACATCTATACACTCTACACTTATCTCTCATTACCACAACATAACATTTCAATGTTATTCATTACCTTCGTCACTCAACATCTAAAGAATCACAATCATAGCAATCCCTCACGTTCGTTCATTGCGACTACGATCCCCGGATATCGGTTCCGTAACCCGTACCTAAAATCTTTGTCTTTTAATCTCGTTTAATCTTTTTGTTCAACCTTTACTATAGGTTTAATTCACTTGATTAAGTGTTACATTAATTGGACATTATGTTCTTTATGGTCCCTTAAGTTTCCCCCAAGAGCTGAGCAGTTAAAATCTCATCTATGGCTTTTTCCCTACACCGGCGCTACGACACCGGCTTCCTACTTCTTCTTCACATCACTGCACCACTTAGCAGTAGCTAATAACCCATCCCTCGTGCTGCAGTGCCGCCTCCCAAGGCTTGGCTGGCACTGCTACGCCAAGCTCAAAATTCCCAAAAAAATTTAAGTCTTGGAAATTGTTTAAGACGCTTACATGCCGCTTCTATAACTTCTTCGCTATAACTCGGAACGAGGTCGTTCTAAAGCCATTCTCTTCCTTATCTAACGTACTTCAATACCCTTTAGATAGATCTTTATTCTAAATCTGTTAACGTGCCATTTGATTGGCTTGATCTTCACCCTTCGTTCATTTTACGTTTTCAACGCTCTTCGTTTGTTCATCCGAAATTCGGTCATCCGAACTTAGAACTTGGTCGTTCTTGAGTCCATGACTCACATTTTCTATGTTCTCTTACTTCCTTAGGAAACCATACATGTTCGGGTTTATTTACTAACTTTCTAATTCTTGTTTGTCTTTTACAAAATTTTTGCCATAACTTTGTTATAACTAAGTTTAATCCGTTCTTCATGAACGTTTCTACCGTTCCTAACCGAGCAATAAGCAACTAGCTTATACTCGATGGTTTTAAACTTGTCCATTAATAACAATTATTCTACAATGTTTTTAAATTTGTCCATCAACAACATTTTTCGTGTTCTTCACGTGTTCTTTGTGTTCTTAGCTCGTTCTTCATTTTAATTGATATTTTGGATTATAATTTTACTTTTTATTGGAAATTGATGTTATAGAACACCATTCCTTACTTATTTCACCTACTCATTCATATAATCCACTCAGATCGTTCTAATTCATTACGAATCTTATACTTTCTTAAGAAATTTATAAAATAAACTTTTAATTTCTTATTTCTTCTTTTTCTTACGATTTCAACCATATGAAATCATTCCTAACTTCTTTTACTCCTTATTCTCATTAATATATGTTATTAACATATAGGACTTAAAGATAAATTAAATTTGACTAGGTTTCAGATTACCTTCCTTCTTTAATCTTCTTCCGTCGGACAAAGTTTGCACACGAGCAAGCTTTTCCTTCTCCTTCTCCTTCTCCTTCTCATCTGATCTCTCTCTCTCATGTGTTATAGGATTTTTAAAATCCAAAACAAATGAAATAAGCTTCATATTTATAGAAAACCAAGGCTAGGGGTATTTTAGTCATTCCGCCCCCTGAACCTCCTTACTATTCACACCTCCATACTATTCCCACCTCCTCAATACACCTCCTTACTATTCACAAAACTTCCCTTGGATGTTTTGTGGTTTTGTCTTTCGGGTTTTGTCCGATAGTTTTAAAAATCGCGATTCTCGGAATCTAAATATTTTTGGATATTCCGTCTTCCCTTTACCGATTAACTTTTATATATTCTTCGGATTTTTGAAAAACTGAAAAACACTTTTTGGCGTTAAGAATTTTCCTTCACGTTTTCCCCTAACATAGTTAAACGAGTGAAAAGTACATAACAATACTTTTCATCGTTTTTATTTCGTCTGAATTCTGTACGTTTTTTGAGAAAAACTTTTATCGGCTTAATTAACTTTTCACGCTATATTATCGTCAAATCTTTCGACGGAATGTCATTTTGACATACCAAACTCCTAGAACGGTTTAGGTTATTCAAACCCTAACCCTTAGGCTTCGTCGGGTGAATAGTGCCTATTTCGTCTTTTTCCCCAGAAATATTTTTGTTCCTAGAAAATTTTTATTTTCGTCTTAAAAATTCTTACTCGTTCAGTCTAGCTCGTAGCCAGAATCCTCCCGACTTATAATCATCCTAGGTTATAAAACAATTAATAAACACATAGCACATAATAGTATTAATAAAAATTCATTTTATTATTAACTAATTCTTTAAACTTAAATTCTGAACAATCCGGATTCTCCGGGTTGTTACACCTCAATTGAAATTTTACAACTTCTAAATTTCTCTTTACTTAATACGAATTTTCTTTAATTCGTATGCTATCCTTTACAACTCAATCTGACTTACTCTTCCCGTACTACTTCGTAGTACCATTCATTCATAGCATTAGCTATAAATCATTCATCGTTTAACAGCTCATCTGTTACTACAATTCACTATGATCACGTGGTGATCTTCTTATCCTTCTCTCTACGATTATAGTCTTTGGTACTCCTACCTAAGATTTATAACATATTATCTTTGATACCACTCTGTAACGCCTCGAAATTCGTCTATCTTTACACCCGAATTCCGTACGTCACGGTCCCACTTCTTGCCAAACATACCTCATTATATAGTTAATTATAACAACATACTTTCTCAAATCCCAGGTTCTAAAAACCTTATAACCTCTTTCATTACAAATAATGGAAAATACATTATTCATTTCATCTTACAAGAGTGACTTTTATCCGCCACCAAGGATACATAATGGTTCATTAAAATAGTATATAATTCGGTTTCATCTTTCTACATTACAAGTCTTCACTTGATCTTCTCGCTCATTCACATTCTGAATGATACTTCATCTGGATACCATCAGCTTGATCTTTACGGGATCCTTAAATTCTTCTAACATCGTTCGTTGAAAATATTTTTCATTTAAAGAAAGTGTGAGAATTCAATTGCCCAACAAGTCATCACAGTTGAACACATAACTTCAAGAGTTTAAACGTTCCTTTAGAACTTCGATAACCGAACAAAGGTTATGAAGCAGCTTGAATAATAGGAATAGTCTTGATTCCTATCATCTTAAAACATCAGTCACTTTCACTTTGAAATACTTTTATTCCTCTACCTTTTTCATACACATCTTGTAAGGCTAGAATCATTAGCACAGACTTAACAATAATGGTTCATGTATAAACAGAACATACTTGTATTGAACAGCTCAATCACATAATAGTTCATATCATAGAAACACCGAAGTGTTCAAATTACGGCACAAGGCCTCATATGTTCTACCACCTTATACAAATAACGCACATTCGCACATAGACAGAACTTCTCAAGTTCAACATCTTAGAAGTTTAAGAAACTAGCATTCATTTAAAATATGAATGAAGTTAGGACACAGCTACATCTTACGTTGAACTGCTCATTCCAATTCCTATATAACACATAAGGACAAAACATAAACACCAATTAGTCATATATTGGACGTACGCATTGGTTTATTTAACTTTACTTCTTAGCGCGTCCTTGCAATATAAGTTTACGCGACTATCTTCCTTTACCAATTTACGGATTCATGACATACGGAGATGTCTTACTTAAAACATTCATCATCTTTGATGATTTTCATTCTTATCTTCTTCTTATAACTTCTCTAAAACTTAGCACACATCGCGTCTCTGCTAGTAGTCCATGTCATAACCCAGGATTTAGAATAATCAAAATTTTACGATTAATTTTTTTATTATTTAATATTGACATTTATTGTTACTATTGTGCTGTGTAATTGTGATACGAGTTTCGAGAATTAGTCAATTTGTGTATTGGCTGAGAAATTAGAGTAGAGTTGTGCTTAACAGCTTTAAAAACCCTAACCCTAATTCAGGATAGGGATTCGGTAGAAAATTCAATTTGAATAATTGTATTGATATGTATGTGTATATACTGTATAGAAATTTTGATCAATAATTAATTAGATAAGATTTAAAATTTATAAACCCTAATAAGGGATTAGAAACCCTAACGTGCAGTGAGAAACCCTAATCAAATGATAGGAAATACTAATTTCATATCTAAGAATCCTAAACCCTAATTAGAAAATCCTAATCATAAATGGTGAGCATAATGTGTTTATTAAACACTAATATGATTAGGAAAACCTAATTTAATTAGGAAACCATAATTTTAGTTTTAAACTTTTAATTTTCTAATTTAAACACCCTAATTAGAAAATTCTAGAAAGCTAAAGCTTTAAAACCTAAGGGTTAGAATCTTAGGGTTAAACTCTAAGGGTTTGTACAATTGTCAAGTGTGCCATTAAAATGGGAAGGAAAAAGACCAAAATGCCCTTTTCGGATTTTTTTAATATGTAACTTGTAAATTTTCCAAGAGCTTTAGTTGGTAAACCACTACATTGACTTTGTGACATTAAAATATCGGCAAATTAACCTCTAATTGACAGCAAGATCAGATCATTCATGTATCTATGTAATATATATAGATTAGATAGAGAGAATGTCTAGTATTTTACTTATTTTTCTCTCTAACTCTTAACCACTCATTCTCTCAACCAAACCTCCGAATATAGCAAGAATATCAGTCACTAAATCACCTCTAGAAACACCAATATCAGATAAGGAGATCTAAGATTAAGAATCGAACTTGAAGGTATAAACCCTAAGTTTTATTTTGATCTAGCTTGCTTTGTAAAAATTTTGTTTAAGTCTTTGATCTTATGTTGTATGATGTTTTTAGATGATCTATGTTGATCCATTATGGATCCATAGCATCAAAGTGCTTTAAAATCGAGTTTTTCCAAAACTCTCCAAGAACAAAATTTGTGGTCTGACAAGCTAAAATCAGGAGCCACAGATTCTTGCTCGTTTATGATTTTTGTTGTTTTAAAGTTGTAATTTATAGCTTGTCATGTGTTCTTTAATCTGCAAGTGGAATCAGTGTCATTGGATGTCTAGATCGTGTGTTATTGGCGGTCAAAACTCGTTGACCGGGCATGAACGGTCAAAATTTGGGCAACCCAAAAAGTATGAAACCGTGTCTGACATGAGTTTTGAAGGTCCAGATCTATCAGATATGATGTTTTTTTAATGATGTGTTGAATTCAACTTGTAGCCTGTTATACGTTCTTTGATTCCATGGCTTTAGATCGTGTAAATAAACAACAGGTAGATCGTAGCAGGTGGTCAAAGTAGACCACTCGCACTGTTTTTACGTTTCTAGAAAACCCACAAACAGTTAGAACAAGCATTCTGACATAGTTTGACCGGATTAAATCTGGAGTTTTGGATGTTGTTGAACTGAGATGTTGTTATGTAAATGTACTTTGACATTAGCACTATAGTTTTGAACCTTAATAACATCAATACAATAACCGGAACTGGAAGAAAATTGAATTGCAAAGTGAGCAGTCGAAGTTGTCTGGGTTTCTAGGTAACCCAGAAAGCCCAGAAAACTTCTGACAGCGACTTTGAAGCTCTGGATTGTGAAGCTATGTTATTATATGGCCTTGATGATGATTGATTCATGTAGTGCTACATAAACACTATATGATCAATGTTTAACATGACCTAGAAACAAAATAGATTGAAATTTAAAGCTGGTCAAACGAGCTATCTTGAACACTGATTTGTCAGTGTTCTTGACCTAAGAACACCTAAGACGACAGAAAAGTGTCGCTATAGGCTATAGCGACGGTTTTCATTTATTTTATTTTCTAAAATTCCGGAAAATGATTAAAAATAGAAATAAATTATAAAAATTACCAAAAATGGTTTTAAAAATTATTTTAAATTATGAAAAATAATTTTTGATTACGTGGAATATTTTTCATTAATATTTATATATATTTGAATATTAAAGGTATTTAATTTATTTAATTAGTTTATTAAATAAATTAGAGAAAAGTGATCTAATATTATGAAAATAATTTTAAATAAGAATAATGTATTTAAAAATATTTTGAGTTATAAAATATAAGTTTTAATATTTTTAGAGAATTTTTATTAGTAATTTAATATTAATGATATTTGATTTACTTAATTGTTAAATTAAATAAATAAATTAAAAATGATTTTATTGATTTAAAAATTATTTTAAATAAGAATAAAGTGTTAAAAAATATTTTGAATTATAAAATATAATTTTCAATATTTTTGAAGAATTCTCATTAATAAATTAATATTAATGATGTTAGATTTATTTAATTATTATATTAAATAAATGAATTAAAAATAATTTTATTGAATTAAAAATTATTTAAAAATTAGAAAAATAATTTAAAAATATTTGAAGTTATAATTAATGACTTTTAATATTTTGATGATAATTTTATTAATATTTAAATATTAATGGTGATGATTTAAAAATGATTTTAATTATTTTAAAAATCATTTAAGTAGAATATTATTGATTTAAAAATATTTTAAGTTATTAATAATAACTTTAATATTTTGAAAAGTATGTCATTAATATTTTTATATTATTAAATATTAGTGATGATTAGATTATTTGATAATTAAATCATTTAAAAATGATTCCGATGTTTGAAAAATTATTATAAATTATAATAATTGGTTGATAATTATTAAAAGCTTCCGAAAAATATTATAAAAGATAACTGACTTATCTAAATTAATATTGAAGCTTAGAAATCGAATTTAATTGACAATAACGATGTTAATTGTCGGATAGGGTGATCAAAACACCGAGAATGGACCGAAGTCCAACCAGACCGAAATAGTTAGACTTGTTAAGTGTTTATATAGGTTATAAACACTGATGTGGCTATGTGGTAATGTGTCTAAGAGAATATTGACTGTGAATTACAGTGTTATGTGTTATAAATTATTGTGCTAATTGTGAGACCGATATTACTAGTTATAGGTCTTACGAACGCATATAAGTTTATTGTGTAGCTGTAATCACCGGAGAAGGTAAGTTTCCTAACTCAACCTTGAGTTAACATTGTTTAAATATTGTAGTGGTTGATTATTGTTAATTATACCACGTCTAAGAATTTATTTTTGATTAGTCGCAGTTAGTTCATGTTTAATAATTCAAATTGAATTAATGATTCGAAAAATATACATTCGTAGAATTACTTTTGTTGGATATTCATATCCGTAGAAGCTAGTATTGACAGTACATATAATTCCTGTTTATTGTCGAATTATGTTGAGAAATATCTTAGCCAATTATTCTGGCAAGAAAATCATTTGTTAGAACTTGATAGGTTCGAGAAGAGAATTCAATTATTATTGATAGATCGACGCCAATTATTTCGGCTAGATCGAGTAGTAATTAGAAATTAAAATCACAGTATTTTGCTGTTAAATCAAAATCTTGATTCTGAGACTGGGAAGAACAACCTTTTATATAAAGGGAATATTTTATTGGTCGTATATTCGGCCTTTGCGCGCGATTAAGTATTATGCATAATATAGGGTATAATAAAGCTGATCATTTTATATACTTGTACAGGGGTATGATTTAATCTTTATGGTTATTTGATACACCTGGGTATATCAAAGTCAATTCTTTGATAGTTACTCGAGAAGAGAAGTTTAAGATCCAATGGATCGCTCAGCATAAATCTGGAAAACATTCCATTTTCCTATTTCGTAGAAATAATTTTTGATTATTCATTTGAATATCGTAGAAAACCTTGAAGGCGTTGTACTATTTCATTATCAGATTGTTGTTGCGTAGAATACAAGAAGACTTGTTATCTATTCCTATACATTTACTGTATGTCATAACTTGCAGGGTAAACTTGTTGCTCACCCTTGCTATATATAAAACTTTTCAGCTAGGGATGAAGTTGCAGAAGGTGCTGTGAAGAAGAACAAAGGAAAAGGCATAGTGATAAATAAGTATAATGAACATTATTATTGTTATGTTGTATTGTAAACCATTTTTTCTATATCTAAGGGGTATGTTTGTAATGTTAAGGTTAGCGGACCTGGGACTTATGTATTAACAACATATGTTAATGTGATATGTATTACTATTTCTATATGAATTGGTAGATTAGATGGTATTATATTGTGGTTCGTGAACACCAAACTCGGGGGTCAGGTAACCCGAATTTGGGGGCGTCACAGGTTGGTATCAAAGCTGTAGGTTATAAACCTTAAGTGGGATAGGGAAAAACCCTAGGATTATAACCATAATCGAGATAGAGAATACTCATTTAGAGTACTAAGTTAGAGATTACTGAAGCGTATCTATAGTGAGATATGTGGACATATAGTGTGCGAAGATTGTACTGGTGAAGTACTAATCAAGTTGTTTAAACTGATTGTAGGATGTCGGGAGAAGATAAGATGAGTACGGAGATGCCAGCGACTATCGCACCAGTGCTAGTAGCCAAGGTGCCAGCACAGAGCGAGTCAGTGGAAGAAGTGGGGAAAGATGAACCTATGGTTAATCTCGGGAGTGATCATAATGATTATTCCGAGATGTATCTGAGTGGTGATGAAAAGGCGGAGTCTGAAGAAGCTAAGGTGGAGTTAAAGAATAAGATCAAAGTTGGAGAACAAGATCAACTATCTGCAGAAGTCCAGGAACTCCGAAGCAAAGTATTTCTGTTGGAAGAGTTATGGAAGACAGAGCGAGCGGTACGCGAAATGACTGAAGAACGGAACGAGCTGAAGGCGCAGGTGGAAAGAATGAAGACTGAAGGTAGTGAATCGTCTGAAGGAACCAGCAAGAAGGGCAAGAATAAGAGAAAGAGGGACAAAGACAGTGATAATTCTGAACCCGAAGAAGAAGCAAGTCTACAGCAAGTGTGGAAAGACTCACGTGAGAGAATGTATGATGTGGAAGAACGTGTGCTTCAACTGTAAGTAGGAAGGACATATTTCTCTACATTATCCTAAGCCGAACATGAGAAAGTGTTTTTCATGTGGGAGAACGGGTCATGGATTCAACAAGTGTCCCAACAAGAAGAAGACTAGTGAATGGAGTGGACGGTAGATAGCTTAAGGTTGAGCGTTAGTATCTTTTGGTAGAAGTTTATGATATTAAAAGTTGTAATATCGAGAAAGATGTGTAAACATAAGTAAATATATATGTTTGTGTGAATGAAATCTTTATTTTCTATATAAATATAAGATTAAGATTAATTTGTGTGTTCTTAAAACTCATACTTATGGTAAGTTCATGACTCATAATTATATGAAATGTTCTGAACCCCTCAGCAAAAGGACGCCAAAGGTCTGACTAGGACAAGTTCATACACTCATATAATTGTGGCAAGTTTCTGAACTCATAAGTGTGGTAAGTTTGATGAACTGGGATTAGATATATGAAAATGGTAAATGGTAACTTTTTGTGTAAAGTTGGAGAATTGCAACTTGTTGTGTAAAGTTGTGTATGTTAATCCTAAAATTATTTTAAAAAGGGATAGTAATATATGTTAAGTACTATATGTTCTATGTGCTATTTGAATAAATATGTAATTACATGAGAACTATGTGTTGAATTCTTATTGTATTAAGAATTTGTATAGAGAAAGAGAATTAATATAAGATTTTTATTTGAATCAGATCATGCCGCCTAGACGACAAAATCGAAACCAACAAGAAGAACAGTCAGTGAATAACGAAGGAGGTCAAGCGGACCTATTGCAAAATTTCGTAGATATGCTAGCCCAAGCTATGGAAAATAGAGCTCCAGTTGCAAGAGGAAGAGCGAGGAATCAGCCAGCCGACAGATTGACAAACTTTAAAGACTTTAAAGCAGTAGGAAAGCTTGAATTCAAGGGAACCACGGATCTAATTGAAGCCCAAACCTGGGTGAAGGAGATGGAGAAAGCATTCATTATAGCCAGAGTAGCGGAAGAGCAAAAGACGGCTATTGCAACATACTTGATGAAGGGAGAAGCTAATTACTGGTGGGAGACTAATCAAGCGAGAGCTGGTACAACCATAGTGACATGGACAAGATTCAAGGAACTGTTCTTTGAGAACTACTTCTCACCGAGTATTCAAGCTCAGATGGAAGTTAAGTTCTTAGAACTAAAGCAGGAGAACTTGTCGGTTTCTGAGTATGCGGCTAAATTCAACGAATTAGCGAGATTTGCACCTCATTAAGTGGATACAAAAGCAAGAAAGGTGAGAAGATTTGAGTACGTTCTCGGCTTTACTGGAGAAAGCATTAATTGCTGAAGGAGGGAGTGAAGCTGCATCTCGATTTCATCAGGAGAAGAAGAAGAAAACAAATAACGGAGGAAGTAGTGGGGGTAGTAACCCAAACAAGAGAAAATGGAGTGAGAATACCCAATCGGGTTGCAAGACTGAAGGAAATAAGCAAGGGAGGGAGCCATGTGCAACTTGTGGGAAGAACTATGCAAGAGTTTATTTGAAGAAGAAGGGAGTTTGTTACAACTGCGGGCAAGAGGGCCACATATCACCTAATTGTCCCAATCCGAAGAAAATTCAAGATTGTTTTGCGTGTGGATCGACAGATCATCTGGTTTGGAACTGTCCAAAGAGGAATGCTGAGAAGGAAAGTGTCAACAAGGGACCCGGTGGTGGAACCTTGGCAATTTGAGGACCTGCATAGCCAAGAAGATCAATCGCCCGTACATTTAACATGACAGCGCAGGAGGCAGTGGCTACTCAAGAGGTGGCAACAGGTAACGATTTTGCTTAACACTTGAATTACGCGAGTAATATGTGTCATATATTTCCGTGAACTTTTTTCTTTTATAGATTCAAGTCACAGGTTAGAATTTGAGACACGAATTAATATTGTGTTGATAAAAATGAATTGATGATACAACTTTAAAACATTATAGAGAATAAAAAAGCGGTGATTCTGAGGATGAAATCCTTTTAAGGAGGGGTGAATGTGATAACCCAAGATTTCGAATAATCCAAATTTTATGACTAAATTTTTTTTATTTAATATTGACATTGATTGTTAATATTGTACTGTGTATTTGTGATACGAGTCTCGAGAATTAGTCAATTTGTGTATTGGCTGAGAAATTAGAGTAGAGTTGTGCTTAACAGCTTTAGAAACCTTAACCCTAATTTAGGATAGGGATTCGGTAGAAAATTCAATTTGAATAATTGTATTGATGTGTATGTGTATGTACTGTATAGAAATTTTGATCAATAATTAATCAGATAAGATTTAAAATTTATAAACCCTAATAAGGGATTAGAAACCCTAATCTCAGGATTAGAAATTCTAACGCGCAGTTAGAAACCCTAATTTCATATCTGGGAATCCTAAACCCTAATTAGGAAACCCTAATCCTAATTGGCGAGCATAATGTGTTTATTAAACACTAATATGATTAGAAAAACCTAATTTAATTAGGAAACCCTAATTTTAGTCTTAAACTTTTAATTTTCTAATTTAAAAACCCTAATTAGAAAATCCTAAAAAGCTAAAGTTTTAAAACCTAAGGGTTAAAACCTTAGGGTTAAACCCTAAGGGTTTGTACAATTGTCAAGTCTGCCATTAAAATAGGAAGAAAAAAGACCAAAATGCCCTTTTTGGATTTTTTTTAATATGTAACTTGTAAATTTTCCAAGAGCTTTAGTTGGTAAACCACTACATTGACTTTGTGACATTAGAATATCAGCAAATTAACCTCCAATTGATAGCAAGATCAGATCATTCATGTATCTATGTAATATATATAGATTAGATAGAGAGAATGTCTAGTATTTTACTTATTTTTCTCTCTAACTCTTAACCATTCATTCTCTCAACCAAACCTCCGAATATAGCAAGAATATCAGTCACTAAATCACCTTTAGAAACACCAATATCAGATAAGGAGATCTAAGATCAAGAATCGAACTTGAAGGTATAAACCCTAAGTTTCAGTTTGATCTAGCTTGCTTTGTAAAAATTTTTGTTTAAGTGTTTGATCTTATGCTATATGATGTTTTTAGATGATCTATGTTGATCCATTATGGATCCATAGCATCAAAGTGCTTTAAAATCGAGTTTTTCCAAAACTGTCCAAGAATAAAATTTGTGGTCTGACAAGCTATGTCAGGAGCCACATATTCTTGCTCGTTTATGATTTTTGTTGTTTTAAAGTTGTAATTTGTAGCTTGTCATATGGTCTTTAATCTGCAAGTGGAATCAGTGTCATTGGATGTCTAGATCGTGTGTTATTGGTGGTCAAAACCCATTGACCGGGCATGACCGGTCAAAATCTGGGCAACCCAGAAAGTATGAAACCATGTCTGACATGAGATTTGAAGGTCCAGATCTGTCAGATATGATGTTGTTTTAATGATGTGTTGTATTCAACTTGTAGCCTGTTATATGTTCTTTGATTCCATGGCTTTAGATTGTGTAAATAAACAATAGGTAGATCGTAGCAGGTGGTCAAAGTAGACCACTCGCACTGTTTTTACGTTTCTAGAAAACCCAGAAACAATTAGAACAAGCATTCTGACATAGTTTGACCGGATTAAATCTAGAGTTTTGGATGTTGTTGAACTGAGATGTTGTTATGTAAATGTACTTTGACATTAGCACTATAGTTTTGAACCTTAATAACATCAATACAATAACCGGAATTGGAAGAAAATTGAATTGCAAAGTGAGCAGTCGAAGTTGTCTGGGTTTCTGGGTAACCCAGAAAGTCTAGAAAACTTATTATAGCGACTTTGAAGCTCTGGATTGTGAAGCTATGTTATTATATGGCTTTGATGATGATTGATTCATGTAGTGCTACATAAACACTACATGATCAATGTTTAACATGACCCAGAAACAAAATGGATTGAAATTTAAAGCTGGTCAAACGAGCTATCTTGAACACTGATTTGTCAGTGTTCTTGAGCCAAGAACACCTAAGACGACAGAAAAGTGTCGCTATCGGCTATAGCGACGGTTTCCATTTATTTTATTTTCTGAAATTCCGAAAAATGTTTAAAAATAAAAATAAATTATAAAAATTACCAAAAATAGTTTTAAAAATTATTTTAAGTTATGAAAAATAATTTTTTATTACTTAGAATATTTTTCATTATTTGAATATTAATGGTATTTAATTAGTTTATTAAATAAATTAGAGAAAAATGATCTAATATTATGAAAAATCATTTTAAATAAGAATAATGTATTTAAAAATATTTTGAGTTATAAAATATAACTTTTAATATTTTTAGAGGATTTTTATTAATAATTTAATATTAATGATATTAGATTTATTTAATTGTTAAAATAAATAAATAAATTAAAAATAATTTTATTGATTTAAAAATCATTTTAAATAAGAATAAAGTGTTAAAAAATATTTTGAATTATAAAATATAATTTCCAATATTTTTGGAGAATTCTCATTAATAAATTAATATTAATGATGTTAGATTATTTAATTATTATATTAAATAAATGAATTAAAAATGATTTTATTGATTTAAAAATTATTTAAAAATATTTGAAGTTATAATTAATGACTTTTAATATTTTGATGATAATTTCATTAATATTTAAATATTAATGGTGATGATTTAAAAATAATTTTAATTATTTTAAAAATCATTTAAGTAGAATATTGTTGATTTAAAAATATTTTAAGTTATTAATAATAACTTTAATATTTTGAAAAGTATGTCATTAATATTTTTATATTATTAAATATTAATGATGATAAGATTATTTGATAATTAAATCATTTAAAAATGATTCCGATGTTTGAAAAATTATTGTAAATTATAATAATTGGTTGATAATTATTAAAAGCTTCCGAAAAATATTATAAAGGATAATTGACTTATCTAAATTAATATTGAAGCTTAGAAACTGAATTTAATTGACAATAACTGTGTTAATTATCAGATAGGGTGACCAGAACACCGAGAATGGACCGAAGTCCAACCAGACCGAAATAGTTAGACTTGTTACGTGTTTATATAGGTTATAAACACTGATGTGGCTATGTGGTAATGTGACTAGGAGAAGATTGACTGTGAATTACAGTGTTATGTGTTATAAATTATTGTGCTAATTGTGATACCGATATTACTGGTTATAGGTCTTACGAATGCAGATAAGTTTATTGTGTAGCTGTAATCAGCGGAGAAGACAAGTTTTCTAAATATTGTTTAAATATTGTAATGGTTGATTATTATTAATTATACCACGTCCAATAATTTATTGTTGATTATTCGCAGTTAGTGTATGTTTAATAATTCAAATTGAATTACTGATTCAAAAAATATACATTCATAGAATAACTGTTATTGAATATTCATATCAGTAGAAGCTAGTATTGATAGCACAGATAATTCCTGTTTATTGTCGAATTATGTTGAGAAATGTCTTAGCCAATTATTCTGGCTAGACAAATATTTGTTAGAACTTGATAGGCTCGGGAAGAGAATTCAGTTATTATTGATAGATCGATGCCAATTATTTCGGCTACATTGAGAAGTAATTAGAAATTGAAATCACAATATATCGCTGTTAAATCAAAATCTTGATTCTGAGACTAGGAAGAACAACCTTTCATATAAAGGAAATATTTTATTGGTATTATATTCGGCCTTTGCGTGCGATTAAGTATTATGCATAATATAAGGTATAATAAAGCTGATCATTTTATATACTTGCAGAGGGGTATGATTTAATCTTTACGGTTATGTGATACACCTGGGTATATCAAAGTCAATTATTTGATAGTTACTCGAGAAGAGAAGTTTAAGATCCAATGGATCGCTCAGCATAAATCTGGAAAACATTCCACTTTGCTATTTCGTAGAAATAATTCTTGATTATTCATTTGAATATCGTAGAAAACCTTGAAAGCGTTGTACTCTTTCATTATCAGATTATTATTGCGTCGAATACGAGAAGACTTGTTATCTAGTCCTATACATTTACTGTATGTCTTAACTTGCAGGGCAAACTTGTTGCTCACCCTTGCTATATATAAAACTTTTCAGCTAGGGACGAAGTTGTAGAAGGTGCTGTGAAGAAGAACAAAGAAAAATGCATAGTGATAAATAAGTATAATGAACATTATTATTATTATGTTGTATTATAAACCCTTTTTGTATATCTAATGGGTATGTTTGTAATGTTAAGGTTAGCGGACCTGGGACTTATGTATTAATAACATATGTTAATGTGATATGTATTACTTTTTCTATATGAATGGGTAGATTAGATGGTATTATATTGTGGTTAGTGGACACCAAACTCGGGGGTCAGGTAACTCGAATTTGGGGGTGTCACAGTCCATATGGTACTCTGAGTGGTTTTTCGTAAATAACTAACAAATAATTTCCCGTCTCATGTACACTGCCATCACAGTGAGTTAGATCGGTTGCCAATTTCGTATATACCTTCGCTCTCTGAAGGAATTTTTTAGCCCAGCTCCCATATGTCAACCATCAAAGGTTACGATTGTACCACAACCTAACTTATTGTAACTTATCCAAACCACTAACTATAACGTTCGTTAAGTCAATTTCTTATTCCTTATGGCTTTCTGGCAACAAAATGTCATGCCTCAGGATTTATTCTTTATCCGACTAACATTCGGCTTTCATTAATCTTATTACCGGTTATTACGGCTTTCTTGATAATTCATATCTTATTTAATATTAATACTTTTGTTATCCATTACATGAACCCCATGTTCATTACTCGTTCTTAGTGTAGAAGCCTTACCGATCGTTGCATGCTAAGACCAATCGTTCATCGCAACAACGTTGCGTTCACAACGTCTATACACTCAACACGTATCTCTCAGTACCACCACATAACATTTCGATGTTATTCATTACCTTCGTCATTCAACATCTAAAGAATCACAATCATAGCAATCCCTCACCTTCGTTCATCGCGACTACGGTCCCCGGATATCGATTCCGTAAGCCGTACCTAAAATATTTATCTTTTAATCTCGTTTAATCTTTTCGTTCAACCTTTACTGCTGGTTTAATTCACTTGATTAAGTGTTACATTAATTGGACATTATGTTCTTTATGGTCCCTTATGTTTCCCCCAAGAGCTGAGCAGTTAAAAGCTCATCTCTGGCTTTTTCCCTACACCGGTGCTGCGGCGCCGGCTTCCTCCTCCTTCTTAACGTCGCGGCGCCACTTAGCAGTAGCTAATGGCTCAGGCCTCGCATTGCAGCGCCGCCTCCCAAGGCTTGGTTGGCGCTGCGGCGCCAAGCTCAAAATTCCCAAAAATTTCTGAGTCTTGGAAATTGTTTAAGATGCTTACTTCCCGATTCCATAACTTCTTCGCTGTAACTCGGAACGAGGTCGTTCCAAAGCCATTCTCTTCCTTATCTTACGTACTTCAATACCCTTCAAATTGAACTTTATTCTGAATCCATTAATGTGCCATTCGATTGACTTGATCTTTTCCCTTCGTTCATTTTACGTTTTTAACGCTCTTCGTTTGTTCATCCGTAATTCGGTCATCCGAACTCGAAACTCATTCGTTCTTGAGTCCATGACTCACGTTTTCTATGTTCTCTTACTTCCTTATGCAACCCTACACGTTTGGGTTAATTTACTAACTTTGTAATTCTCGTTTGTCTTTTACGAAATTTTCTCCATAACTTCGTTATAACTAAGTTTAATCCGTTCTTCTTGAACATTTCTACCGTTACTAACCAAGAAATAAACAACTAAGTTATACACGATGGTTTTAAACTTGTCCATCAAAAATAATTATCCTACGATGGTTTTAAATTTGTCCATCAACAACGTTCTTCGTGTTCTTAGTTCGTTCTTCATTTTAATCGATATTTTAGATTACGATTTCAGTTTTTATTGGAATTTGATGTTATAGAACACCATTCCTTACTTATTTTACCTACTCATTCATATAATCTATGACACCCCCAAATCTGGCCACTTCTATCCCACAGATTTGGTGTTCACTGTCCAATTAAATCATAACTAACTACCCATATCCAAAGGATAAAATTAAACTCAAAAGTTAAAATAATAGATCTCCCATTAAAGGGATACATAATCTCAAATAAATCCCAGGTCATCTAACCTTTATTATAATCACCAGCGTAAAATTAAATCATGATTATAATTAAATCCATTACATAAGCTTCATAAATAAAAATATAAATTAAACGTTGTCGTCTAATCAAGCACTTTATCCTTGCCCTTGCTTGTAGAAAGCTTTTCAAACTTCGTAACTTCATCTGCATTGTTTTGTGCAAGAGTGAGCAAACAATTGCTCACAAGAAGGATAATATACAATAACGTTTTATGAATGACAATTAACTTAGCTTTCAATGGTAAAGTATTCTTACCGGAACAAGAAACTTTAATTCAACAGCAATGAGTTCAAAGGAATAATGAACGTTTAAGTTAACAATAGATAACAACATCAAAGAATATACTGAGGGTCATAAGACCACGAACTCTATTCTAAGTTTACAAGTATTTCTACTTTAACCTTTAACAGTCTAAAAGACTATAATCATCATCTATGTCCTAGGTTCACAGGTGTTTCTACTGTAACCTTTAACAGTCTAAACGACTATATGGACCATCATCTCGTACTCCAGGTGATCAGCCCTTTGTACTATGTATTACACAAATATTTTAACGCTATTGTGTATTTCTAAAATAATCCCCTAATAATAGGGTTGTTCATCTCAGCTTAGATCATCAGGTTCCGAACCAAATGAAGTTTGATTGGGAATTAGCTTTCAAGAAATTCTAGATCTTTAGAATGCTCATCAACCAAGTACTGGTTGAATCAGATAGAAACAAATAACTATTCAAGAGTTTAATTATAATATCTTTATGAACAAGGTATATCGATGAATCAATAAGAGCTAGAGTATTAATAATTTCTAAATTAAACAAATGTTATCATCGATAACATGCTTTCAAAATTTGTGTGAGTATATATGCAAACCAAAGGAAGTTTTGTTTGGGTAGACTTCAAGGGTAATTTAGAGTTTAGAACATTCATCAACTAAGGATTAGTTGAATTGGTAAAGAATCGCTAAGCAACTTAGAGTTCGGTACAATAACGTAAGATAGTACAGTGATATTGAAGAACAAAGATCAAACAACAGTTATTAGTAGCTGAATAAACACACTTCTTACAATAATAATACAGACTTTGAATAAATAAACAAAGATTAACTAGCATGCTCAACAATAAATGAGGGTTAAAGAACTTGCATGACAATAAATCGTTAAACAATAGATTAGAAATAGAGAATTTGCATAAGTATAACATAAAGTGAAAAGTAACCTTGCTGAATAATAAAGTAGCAAAGGTTAGGGAACTTGTCTCGTGCGTAGGTTAAACAATCACTACTCACGTTCACCACAAATCCTACACATTCCATATGTATTGACAATACATATTAATTACACTAATATTAGTTTCATATAACTTCCTAACAATATCACATCTTTTCATGAACATCATTATTTAGCTTTATTACAACTTCTTAAGTGATGAAGTCATTGCACCACATATATATTAACAACTTGATACAACATCATATTACATGTCCAACATGTTATCATTAAGTTATACTAATACACAAAGGGTTGCACTTGCATTCGCGTATCCCGACGCCCTCCGATTGGCTCCAAATACACAACAGTCCTAAAGATGACCATTTTGACTACTGTTACAGACCTCAAATTAAAAAATTTAAAGCATGAAAGCTATAGGTCTATTCGTCCTCGTTCCGTATCATCTTTGATCAACTCAATCAGAGTTCGTATGAGAAAGTTATGGCTGTTTTACTATAAGAGGTCAAAACTGTCCGACCCAGACCAATTTTCCAGCGCTGGGGCGCGAGACAGTGGCGCCGGGGCGCGAATTCCAGTGTCGGGGCACGAATTCCAGCTCTGGGGTGCGAACTTCTGCCCTATTTTTGGCGCTGGGGCGCGAAATTTGGCGTTGGGGCTCCGAATTACGGAACACCCAAAACCAGAAACAAAACCAAGCTACTATGTCTTAATTTCTAACACCAATTAACATGTATAACTTATGCAAATTACACATAAACTTCACCAAGCATACAAATACTAAATTAACACAACTTAAACCATAATTATAAAAAAATTAAATACTAGAATAACATATTTTAAAACCAAAAACTCCATTTTTTTGATATTTCTTGACAGAGTGAATACTGTAATCATAATGATACACCAATTTGATTCTTTTGAACTAAGTTCTCTGTAATTCTTAACAAACTAACTAACATAGTCACAGTTCAATTTCACGCACTAAATTGATCATCATAATTGTTACTTAATAAGGCACATAAGAAATACATATACTAACATTATTTCTTCCTACTGTAAACCAAAATTTGCATGCGATTATTGTTTAAACACCATATCCAATCACTATAAACATGTATAACCCCCATAACTTAATTACATAACAACTATTCAGAAGAAATAGAATTCAGAGGGCATAGAAAAATTTTGCGTAGAAACCCATATATGCATAATAAGAGTATAGAACATACCTTTTTCTTCTTAACAGAAATCCTTGCTACACACTGGAATTGTTATTCTCTGCACAAGCTCTCTCTCAAATTCTCTCTATTGCCTAACACAACTAGAATGAAGTTCTGATTACTAGTATGCGTAACATAAGAAAACACAAACTAATATGGCCTTAATAGCTATCATCAGTTTTCAAAATAACGTCTACAATATATATCAATACGTTATATTTATTATTTATTTTATTTAAATTATTTACAAATTCAAAAATTAAAAATCCAAAAGTCATAAGGCTTTGTTTGGCAAATCCCTTTAAAATAAAATAGTTTATATCCTTAAGCTTTGTTTGGGTAAAACTAAAATAAACTACTTTAATTTATTTTAATAACTCTTATAACATAGTTATTTGTCACACTTTATTTAATAATAATTTATTAAATCAATTACTTAATCACATAACTCAATCCACATAACACATTAATTATTTAACAAATAAATAATTAACTAATCAAATTAATTATTTAACAAATAAATAATTAACTAAATCAACTCAATCAAATTGAACAATTATATAATAAACACATCCAATAAATATTTATATAAATCAATAAATATTTATAACTTATATTTAAAAAAAAATCTGTAATTTTACATCATTCCCCTCTTAAAAGGATTTTGTCCTCAGAATCACAACTCAAACAAATCATTCGTTACATTCTTCCCTACTTACAAAGATTCTGTCCCCAGAATTGAAGACACAGATTAAACAAATAACTCAGGGTAATTCTTCATCATTTCAGTTTCGAGTTCCCACGTAGCATCTTTGTGACACCCCCAAATCTGGTACTTCCAGTTCCACAAGATTTGGTGTTCATGATACAAATATCATCTATCTATCTACCCATAATAATGCAAACCATGCAATAATAGAAATAAAATCTTTCCCTTAAGGGTTACAACATCTGAATAATAATACAATCCCAGGTTAAACTAACCTTAAAACATCTGTGCGGAATTCTAACAATAAGTCTTAAACAACATCTTTAACTTAAGTCTTAAACAAATACATCATATAAAATAACAAGTCATATCAAATAACAAGTCTCCATCATTTGCTAACTTTGCCCTTGCCCTTACTAGTGGAAGGTTCGTCAGCTCTTTCGTTCTTAACTGCAATGTTATTATTAAGCAAGAGTGAGAACAATTGCCCACAAGTATAAAAATGAAATAACAGTATAATAACATGCGAATAAATCAAAGACATCTGAATAAATGCTCAACTTTTGAATCAAGAGTGAATAACAAGAATCAAAAGAATTCTGAGGGTCATAAGACCTTGAACTATGTCCTAGTTTAACAAGGGTTATACTTGAAACCTTTAACAGTCATAAAACTATGGACCTTTTTCTCGTACTTAGGGAGATCAGCCCTTAGTACCATACTGTGCACAATATCTTAACGCTAAAGCGTAAATAATCCCCTATACAGGGTTGTTCATCTCAGTTTGACATTCGAGTCCGCACCAAAGGAAGTTTGGTTTGGATAATTCATCAAGGGTTCTGAAATTTAGAACGCTCATCAACTATGGACTAGTTGAATCATTAAGGTTTCACTAGTCTAATAAGGTTCAACAATAATGATATTTAATTTGAATAATAATCTCAAGAAGTATACAATAGAACAATTATTGTATAACTAAATCATACTTTGAAAAGATAATCAATCTTTAATAAATCATTTGAACTTGAATAATAGTAACGATAGCTTATTCAAGGTAAATAATAAGCTTGAACAATAATGACAAATAGGGTTAGGGAACTTGCTCAAATTTAAGAGTTTAAGTTTAGGAAACTTGTCTCGTGCATAGATTACACTTTAACTAAGCACGTTCTTTGAATTAAATCCTACATACCATTCATATACACAATACCAGTTAATTACAATATAACTAATCAACATAAACTCATTCTCGTTGTCTACTTTAATTATAGACGATACTTAGTCAATTTATCTCATTATCACATAATTTGCACTTCATAAATAATAATCTAATTATGTATTTAATATTTTAAATCACATGTAATTATGTTATTTACATGTTTAAACAACTATTTTTATCATCACACTATACCTCTAACATGTTTACATCTTTATTACATTAATTTACTAACACATTGCAAGACTTAACATTTAAAAAAATTATATTTCTGGACATTCTGGAGAGTGGCGCTGCGGCGCCACTGTTATACTTGATCTTCGCGTTGCGGTGCCGTGGTGCTGCAGCCGGACACATGGCACTGCGGCGCTGTGGCGCTGTGGTGCGGATGTTTAGGCGTGAGTCTGGCGCCGCGGCGCGGCGAACCAGAAACTGTTATGCAATTCGTGAAAATTGCAGAACACAACCAAAAACTCCAATTTAATTTGTTACTACACGAATTTAGACATACCCACATGTTATAATTCATGTATAATCATAATACAACATCTATAAAGTGATTTTAACCCATTAAAATATATAATCACATAATTAAAACATAAAATTTTCCTCTGTTCTTGATGTTCTTGAAGTTTTTAACATAAATTCCTAAAATTCAACGCCACGGATTCGTTATAAAGCCAAATCCGTTCATTTAAAGTTTGGTCTCTTCGTATTAACATGCACAATAATATACGAGTGTAAAATCTACGAAAACATTTATGTTTGACATACTAAAATCACGTATAAGGCCATAAGGCCAAAAACCAAACTCTATATATTTTTGAAATGGCAAGTCATCAGATTAATGACATAAACTTATGAACTGATGATAAGGAATCATGCAATATATATATAACACATATATTCACATAAGCCTTACAAATTCCCATCATAAAACTTTACAGTACTTGAAAACCATATGTATAAAAACTTAAATACGTAAAAGTAGAAATTGAGTTTGGGAGAAATTACCCAGAGTATAAACTAATGGAAGAGATGATCAGTGGTGATTCTTTCACAAGTAATTGATAATTATACACTAAAGCTTTTCTCTCAAATTTCTCAATCTTTCTCTCTGTGAACTCTAAAAACTTAGGAAATAATAAGGAAGAAATAAAAGACGTAAGATAATAAGGGAGAAAATTGACGCGCATCATGGTTAGTTGCCCATCATGGGTTAACTGGCCATAACTCCCTCTAAGGCCACGTTTGGCTAGATTAATATTTACAAAACTCATTAATTTAATAAAACTTTTACAATATAGTTTTATTTAATTTCACATCCACTTGCACAATAATCCATATATCATATTTAATTTAATATAAATAAAATATAATAACTTCTTATAAATTCACATAGTCATATAATTAATATGTCATTAATAAATAATGTCAATTTATTAAATCTCTAATTAATAATTAAATTAATTAAATACCAATATGCTTATTAAATATTTCTATTAATACAATAAGCTCACATAATCACATACTTTGATAATAAAAATTCTCTACATTAATTTAGTAAATGTAGCACATATAATTAAATTAATCTAACATGATTGCATCAATTAATTATTTAATCCAATAATTAAATCATCGAAAAATATTTATTTAATTCAATAAATATTAAAATAAATTACAAAATTCTCGTTCGTCACAATCTTCAACATTGTCGTACTTGATCACATGATTGCAGTCGAGCTTGTTCGATCATCTCACCAAAACATGAAAAACATTTCGAATGCGCTCTAGCTATAGAGGTAAGGCTACGTTAAAACCATCTTTCAACTTCATCAACGCTTCCTATGTAACGACCCCAAAATTTATACATTTTAAATCTCAACTTTGGTCGTTAACCATACATTAAATCTCAAATTTTACATCATTGTTGAATATTAAAAATCACTAAATATTGCGGAATAATTAAAATTTTTATACATCTTCTTCTGTCTTGCCCTAAATCGTAACCTTTACATTTCATCTCTTCGATCCAAATCAAATATTATGAATCATTACAACAAAATGACTATACAAAGTCTTACATCATAACTAAAGATCCATATACATTGGATAGCTCAACTTACAATTCAACAACATATTACATTCAAAATATTAAATATATTTCTCATAAAACCTAAGTTATCTTCGTGAATATAGATCTCTATAACTCACTTAGCACATATCTTTATCTTAAAATCTGTACCTGCAAAAGTGGTTATTTGCAAGAGTGAGCTCGACAGCCCAGCAAAGTCTAACAGTTTTCATGCATCACATAACATATAATAACATGCTCGATATACATCTCATAATAATTAAAGTAACATGGCATACATGCTTTCAATTCACATAACAAATATAAAGATTGAGTTCCTTACTCAATCATCATTACTTAGCCAAAACAAAGCAGTCATATATTGACTTTAATCTTTCATGAATTCTACATACATAACATATCATGCAATTTATAACAGTTCATCAAGTCCACGTAGAAAATAGGAACCGAAAGACTTGCCTTGGTCGTCGTTTACCAATAATAGATTAACAGCTTACAGTTATCTGCACTTCACGTGCCCTACACAATTATATAATCATACACATCAACTATTAGTCACATAACAACACTTAGTAATTGTAATGTAAACTCTACTCCACATCTCATAATCTTTCCTATCATCACACAATGTTCAATTAGATTGTGTTAACTTTTCGATTTATGACTCACTATATTTCTTCTTAGTCAAACTCGAATTTCGTTCAAGTGCTTAAGTCTTGCTAGGACTACTTATTGGTTTTATATTAAACTCATTTCATATACTATAATATATGTCATCATGACATAGTTAGCCATTAACACATTACAAACATAACTAAGTACGTTCATCATTTAGGTTTGATTATTTAATCACATAATCAATTATAACACAAGTTAATATGTAATAACATTATTATTAATAGTGTAGAACTACTAAAATCAATATTTTTCAGTCCTACTATCATTACATAAAGTGTTCTTAAAATTTCGTGTACAAAAAGTACACTGTCAGAATTTTCTGACAACTCGCGCTGCGGCGCCACAGTTACACTGTGGGCCGGCGCTGCTGCGTGGCCATGGCGCTGCGGCGCGGGGATCAAAGCTACCAGGTCGCGCTGCGGCGTGAGTATGGCGCTGCGGCGCCACAAAGGTATTACAACTTCGCGCCGCGGCGCCGAGTTGCAGACCTCGGTAGACAGCCTCGGCAACAACATAGAAAAAGCCAATTTTGGCCTACAAGCTCGTTTCTAACAGACTAATTATCCTGTAAATTACATATAGACTTTATATAAACATATTTCAAAAACTCTAAACATGATTATACCCATACAACAACATAAACAACCAAATTAACACACCCAAATTCACTGTTTTTGGGAAAAACTCATGTTTTTATATTTCTATGAAAAATCAACACTATAACCTTTGTTTTTCAACCAAAATCACTAATTCAAAGTATTTTTATCAACAATTATACATGCTCTATCAAATTAAATGGTCAATTTATCAACTAAACCACTAATTAACCCTCAATTTCTATTTTAACTAAACAATATATAATCACCAAAAACTCTCCGTAAAAAAAAGTTTTCTTCACAAACTTCATACATAACCACAATTCTTTGATTATAACTCATGAAAATAGTTTTAACATTACAAGTAAGCCATATTAAGCCTCATACCAACAATACTTCATACTTACACAAGGATTTTATGGAGAATTTGGGAAGATAAAAACTAACTCTTAAAACTAAAAGTATAGGAGAAATACCTTGAAGAATCTCTTTGATTGCCAAGCTTTTCTCCTCTTCACTCCCAATTCCTCTAGGATTCTCTCACTTTTTCTTCTTCTCCTCTTCTTCTTCCTCTGAGTTTTTCCTTCTTCTCTCTAACCTCTCTCATCTAACTCTAGAGCGTACTAACAATCTAACGTAACTAGATATTATATATATTAATTATATAATATAAATATAAAATACATAACTGACATCAGTTAAAAGTTTTTGAAAACATAAGCCATAAGGCTTGTTTGGTTACTATAAAAAAATAACCCATTAACCTTACACCTTGTTTGGATAAATTAAGGACTTAATAGGCATTAGGCCTTGTTTGGCCAAAACGGAATTAAAACTCATTTAAGTTATTTTAATAACTCTTTTATAGCAAGGTTATTTGTCACCTTAATAAATCAATTAAAACATTAATCTATTAAATTACTTTAGCACATAATTTAATATCACATAACTATAATTTCTTTTAAAAATTATAATTTTATTTAACCAACTAATATTTTAAATTACCCTTTCCCATTTAAAATATTATAATCTATTTAAATCACTATAAGCTCTCTTGCTTACTTATTAAATTAAATTATTATATAATCTCATAATAATTAATTTACTTAGCTCCTTAATTATTTATTCAATAATTAATTAACTAACCCACGTCAACTTAAATTACCACATAATTTAATAAATATTTAATATTGCCAATAAATATTTAATATTTATTATTTAATTATTTATTCAACAAATAATCAAATAATTAACTAAATCATATCAACTCAATTTAAACAATTATTTATTTAATAATAACATATCCATTAAATATTTATATATATCAATAAATATTTAATATTACACTTTAAAATATATGGAATGTTACATCCTATACTATAACCGCTTTATACCCAATAGCTCATCAAACTTACCGCACTTTGAAAATCCAGGAACTTGCCATAATCATATGAGTTTAGGAACTTATCCTAGTCAGACCATAGGCGTCCATTCGCTGAGGGGTTCAAAATATACCATATGATTATAAGTCACGGACTTACCATATGCTTTAGTTTTAAGAACCGAACCCAATCCTAATATCATCTAACTTAATCTTAAAAACCTCTAGCTATTAAATATATACCTGAGAGAAGAATCACCTTTCCACCACATATACCTTGATAGCGCGATACCGATATTCCAATCATTATCAATGTGATAAACCAAGTACATGAACAAAACTTCTGCCCATACCAAGGTTTGTACGACTTAGTCACCATATGAGTCCTCAGTTGAAATCCCACCTAACATTACCTTACTCTTAAATTATTTTAACTTACCCATAACTTGCTCAATACGGATTCCTCGTAGGACATTATCAAAAACTTCTCGTGTGCTTAGCACGTCTTTCGATATTTGGACTTCCTTTTAGTTTGGCAATCGATTTACAAACGATATGACATACTTCTTTGTAATTGCGTTCCACACGTTCTTGCAAACCCTTTTGAAAATTTGATGTAAATCGTGAATCTCGGTTCGACACAATTGACATAGAAACATCGTGTCTTGAAACGATTTCATAACTTCACACACTGCTCGATATGTAATATGCTAACTTTGACATACCAAAAATCTACCGCCATATCTTGCCACCAATAGTAATATTGAAGGTAATATATAATTTCGTGCTTCCTAGTTGATTCAATATATAAATTTTATGCAAAACTTCCTTTTTAAATTCCTGGTATTAGCGAAACCTAGTTTCTTCCTTCTACTTTTAACTATAACTATTTAGGACTTTGTATTCACAATCCTTGATCAACTCCCACTATCACTTCAACGCATGTTTAAATACCCCTATCTCTGAATCATGAGTCGGATCCCCTTTCAATTAAAAATTTTAACTGACGTGATCCGTAAGAAATGACCCTGTCATTCTGCCTAAACACACCGCCTAATACATGGTACGATACGCCGCTATACAACACAAAGTTTTCTGTACTATCTAGTAGAGACAACATAGGTGCTAACTAAATTCTTCTTCAATTCTTGAAAATTTACTCTATAATTTCTTGCCCATATAAATTCCACCGATTTCCTCCACAACTTAGCTAACTAAGTAACTATCTTGATCTTCATATAACCCACAAATTATTTTTTAATAACTTCTTGTTTTACAAAATCGATAAATAACTCTACTGTACAGACATCTTATAGCTAAAAGAATAAAATACTACCTTTGACTTCCTCAGAGTCTTAAGATTATGCACTTTCTTTGACAATAACTTATCACCACATGATTTAACACGTGGCCTTTAATACAACACGATAATTCTACACATCAACTTAAAAGAAATCACTATTCACACTTTCTAATTTTTAAGGAATAATCTAACTCTTCCCGAAGCGAATCTAGTTTCTAAATTAATTCATCAGGCATAAATTAACAAGTGGCGGTTAAGTTAAATAACACGCAGCCGTATAGATAATTGATCAGAACCATACCTTGCATTGCGTTCTGGATCTTCATGTTGGATGATTGTTCAGTTGGTCGACACGGCGGAGTTGACTCTACAATAACCAGTTTTCCACTGCCCCCTTTGCTTTCACTTCCGTTTCCTACTGCTTTCTTTGGGCAACCTCGAGCCAAGTGCTCCTTTGATCCACACATGAAGCAGGCTCTCTTCCTCGGTCTTGAACATTTTGGTGCAATGTGATCCTTCGATCCACAATTAAAGCACACCCTTTTTCCCCTCAAACAAACACTTACATGTTTCTTTCTGCAGTTGCTACACGCCTCTACCTTCTTCTTTTCCTTCCCTTGCTGATTTTCAGCGTTAATATTACTGTCCCACTTTCTTTTACAAGCGTTACTGGTATGACTATCACCCACCTTATCATCTTCACTCTTCTTTCCCCTCTACTCTTGATTGTATGCCAGCGTATTACCTTCCCCGTATACATCAATCGTTCTTTCCAACCCTGTTGTAAACAAATTTGGTTGGAACATCGAGATTTGATTATACAGCCAGAAATTCAGTTAATTTGCCAGTGCTCCCACCAGCAAATTCACCAATTGTGGCACCAGATTTGCGTTAGCTTCCCTATCGTATGCATTTTCCTTGGGGCTCTGTTGACGCTGTTGTCTTCTTCTAGGCGGCATTTTACTGTTTAAAACTTGACCTATTAGATAACACATAATATTTCTTAATAAACAATGATAATACTTTATTCATTTATTACATCACCACATCACAAAATAACCACACTGCTATTTATATTATTTATCCCGAAATAATAAAATTCTAGGATTACTTCATCACATCCCACTATTTAATTCAAAAATTAGGATCCACATCTATTAATTTTCATTCTAATTTATATATCATCTTATTGTTTTCCTTGCAATCTACAAGAACAGTCTACGTTGTACAGCTTCATTTCACTCTTGCTCCACGATACAAATCATCAGGAGAGTGGAAGATTAAATGCAAAGTTCCATCATTCGTTTGGCAGTCTTCAACTTGTCTTCAACACGATTTTTACGTTTAGAAGCCTTCATCCATGCGTCCTCAGTTTTCGCCTGCTTTGTTGACTCCTTTCCCTAACCATTCATGCGTAATCTCGTTAATAACAAATAACTATCCTCTTTAATACTTTAATTGAGATAATCTCTAATCTACATCTGCAAGTCGTGCGGTAAAGTCTTGAGTCGCGACATCTTTTTACGCTAGCTCTATGGCTTTCCTAACTCTTCTTACTCATACTTCATACTTACCTTCTAAAATTCATCTTCCGGATCAAACTCAAGCTCATACCCAAGTTTTACAACAAAAATCGACGGGTATGACTTTCCCAATACCAACCATATTCAAACTATATAACTTCTCAGGGCTCCTAATCCCTATCTTCCTTCATCAATCTCTCTGACAACAAAGTTTTAATAACTCCACAACTTGATATGTATAATACTTGCTACTCCTAAGTACTCACGAGCACATAAGTCATAACCTAAGGTTTCCCCCACCTAAGGTTCATAACCTAAGGCTTTGATATAAACTTGTGACACCCCCAAATCTGGTCACTTCTATCCCACAGATTTGGTGTTCACTGTCCAATTAAATCATAACTAACTACCCATATCCAAAGGATAAAATTAAACTCAAAAGTTAAAATAATAAATCTCCCATTAAAGGGTTACATAATCTCAAATAAATCCTAGGTCATCTAACCTTTATTACAATCACCAGCGGAAAATTAAAACATGATTATAATTAAATCCATTACATAAGCTTCATAAATAAAAATATAAATTAAACGTTGTCGTCTAATCAAGCACTTTGTCCTTGCCCTTGCTTGTAGAAAGCTTTTTAAACTTCGTAACTTCATCTGCATTGTTTTGTGCAAGAGTGAGCAAATAATTGCTCACAAGAAGGATAATACACAATAACATTTTATGAATGACAATTAACTGAGCTGTCAATGGTAAAGTATTCTTACCGGAACAAGAAACTTTAATTCAACAGCAATGAGTTCCAAGGAATAATGAACGTTTAAGTTAACAATAGATAACAACATCAAAGAATATACTGAGGGTCACAAGGCCACGAACTCTATTCTAGGTTTACAAGTATTTCTACTTTAACCTTTAACAGTCTAAAAGACTATAATCATCATCTATGTCCTAGGTTCACAAGTGTTTCTACAGTAATCTTTAACAGTCTAAACGACTATATGAACCATCATCTCGTACTCCAGGTGATCAGCCCTTTGTACTATGTGTTGCGCAAATATTTTAACGCTATTGCATATTTCTAAAATAATCCCCTAATAATAGGGTTGGTCATCTCAGCTTAGATCATCAGGTTCCGAACCAAATGAAGCTTGATTGGGAATTAGTTTTTAAGGAATTCTAGATCTTTAGAATGCTCATTAACCAAGTACTTGTTGAATCAGATAGAAACAAATAACTATTCAAGAGTTTGATTATAATATCTTTATGAACAAGGTATATCGATGAATCAATAAGAGCTAGAGTATTAATAATTTCTAAATTAAACAAATGTTATCATCGACAACATGTTTTCAAAATTTGTGTGAGTACATATGCAAACCAAAGGAAGTTTGGTTTGGGTAGACTTCAAGGGTAATTTAGAGTTTAGAACATTCATCAACTAAGGATTAGTTGAATTGGTAAAGAATCGCTAAGCAACTTAGAGTTCGGTACAATAACGTAAGATAGTACAGTGATATTGAAGAACGAAGATCAAACAACAGTTATTAGTAGCTGAATAAACACACTTCTTACAATAATAATACAGACTTTGAGTAAAGAAACAAAGATTAACTAGCTTGCTCAACAATAAATGAGGGTTAAAGAACTTGCATGACAATAAATCGTTAAACAGTAGATTAGAAATAGAGAATTTGCATAAGTATAACATAAAGTGAAAAGTAACCTTGCTGAATAATAAAGTAGCAAAGGTTAGGGAACTTGCCTCGTGCGTAGGTTAAACAATCACTACTCACGATCACCACAAGTCCTACACATACCATATGTATTGACAATACACATTAGTTACACTAATATTAGTTTCATATAACTTCCTAACAATATCACATCTTTTGATGAACATCACTATTTAGCTTTATTACAACTTCTTAAGTGATCAAGTCATTGCACCACATACACATTTACAACTTGATACAACATCATATTACATGTCCAACATGTTATCATTAAGTTATACTAATACACAAAGGGTTGCACTTGCATTCGCGCATCCCGACGCCCTCCGATTGGCTCCAAATACACAACAGTCCTAAAGATAGCCATTTTGACTACTGTTATAGACCTCAAATTAAAAACCTTAAAACATAAAAGTTGTAGGTCTATTCGTCCTCGTTTCGGATCATCTTGAATCAACTCAATCGGAGTATGTATGAGAAAGTTATGGCCGTTTTACTATAGGAGGTCAAAACTGTTCGACCCAGACCACTTTTTCAGCGCTGGGGCGCGAGACAGTGGCGCTGGGCACGAATTCTAGCGCCAGGGTGCGAGTTCCAGTGTTGGGACGCGAACTTCTGGCCTATTTTTGGCGCTGGGGCGCGAAATTTGGCGCTAGGGCGCGAAATTTGGCGTTGGGGCTCCGAATTACGGAACACCCAAAACCAGAAACAAAACCAAGCTACTATGTCTTAATTTCTAACACCAATTAACATGTATAACTTATGCAAATTACACATAAACTTCACCAAGCATACAAATACTAAATTAACACAACTTAAACCATAATTCTAAAAAAATTAAATACTAGAATAACATATTTTAAAACCAAAAACTCCATTTTTTTGATATTTCTTGACAGAGTGAATACTGTAATCATAATGATACACCGATTTGATTCTTTTGAACTAAGTTCTCTGTAATTCTTAACAAACTAACTAACATAGTCACAATTCAATTTCACGCACTAAATTGATCATCATAGTTGTTACTTAATAAGGCACATAAGAAATACATATACTGACATTATTTCTTCCTACTGTAAGCCAAAATTTGCATGCGATTATTGTTTAAACACCATATCCATTCACTATAAACATGTATAACCCCCATAACTTAATTACATAACAACTATTCGGAAGAAATAGAATTCAGAGGGCATATAAAAATTTTGCGTAGAAACCCATATATGCATAATAAGAGTATAGAACATACCTTTTTCTTCTTAACAGAAATCTTTGCTACACACTGGAATTGTTCTTCTCTGCACAAGCTTTCTCTCAAATTCTCTCAAGTTTCAATTCTCTCTATTGCCTAACACAACTAGAATGAAGTTCTGATTACTAGTATGCGTAACATAAGAAAACACAAACTGATATGGCCTTAATAGCTATCATCAGTTATCAAAATAAAGTCTACAACATATACCAATACGTTATATTTATTATTTATTTTATTTAAATTATTTACAAATTCAAAAGTTAAAAATCCAAAAGCCATAAGGCTTTGTTTGGCAAATCCCTTTAAAATAAAATAGTTTATATCCTTAAGATTTGTTTGGGTAAAACTAAAATAAACTACTTTAATTTATTTTAATAACTCTTATAACATAGTTATTTGTCACACTTTATTTAATAATAATTTATTAAATCAATTACTTAATCACATAATTCAATCCACATAACACATTAATTATTTAACAAATAAATAATTAACTAATCATATTAATTATTTAACAAAAAAATAATTAACTAAATCAACTCAATCAAATTGAACAATTATATAATAAACACATCCAATAAATATTTATATAAATCAATAAATATTTATAACTTACATTTTAAAAGAAATCTGGAATGTTACATAATCCACTCAGATCATTCTAATTTATTACGAATGTTATACTTCCCTAAGAAATTTATAAAATAAACTTCTAATTTCTTATTTATTCTTTTTCTTACGATTTCAGCCATATGAAATCATTCCTAACACTGTTTGGCGTTAAGCGTTTTCCTTCACGTTTTCCCCTAACGTAGTTAAACGAGTGAAAAGTACATAACAATACTTTTTGTCATTTTTATTTGGTCCGAATTCTGTACGTTTTTTGAGAAAAACTTTTATCGGCTTAATTAACTTTTCACGATATAGTATCGTCAAATCTTTCGACGGAATGTCATTTCGACATACCGAACTCCGTGAACAGTGTAGGTTATTCAAACCCTAACCCTTAAGTTTCGTCGGGTGAATAGTGTCTATTTCGTCTTTTTCCCTGAAAATATTTTTTTTCCAGAAATTTTTTATTTTCGTCGTAAAAATTCTTACTCGTTCAGTCAATCTCGTAGCCAGAATCCTCCCGACTTATAATCATCCTAGGTTATAAAATGATTAATAAACACATAACACAGAATAGTATTAATAAAAATTTATTTAATTAATAACTAATTCTTTAAACTTAAATTCTGAACAATCCGGATTCTCTGGGTTGTTACACTTCCCCCCTTATAAAAATTCTGTGCCCGAAATTTCTTAAAATCACACCCTTACCTGGGTCAACACATTCACCCCTTCTTCACATAATTTAGTCCTTAAAATTTTAGCTTATCCGTCTCCTCAATTTCTCTTCAACGGAGTTCTTATCTTTCAATTATTCTTAACCTCCATAACCTATCAAGAATCATGTATTAGAAGGAATAATGTGGAATATAAAATTTCCTTTAAAATGTTTCATACTTTTGTTAAGGGGTCAAATCGACCATGAACTCTTACTAGGTTTAACAACATGACGCCGTAACCTTTCTTCCAAGGTCAGTTTACAATCACAAAGAAAGCAAACTACCTCTTACCCATCGTATACCCTATTTCGGGATATGTTCACCTCAGACTTAATCATTAGATTCCGAACCAAAACAATTTGGTTTGGCACAACTTCTTCAAAGAAAACTCAATTTTATTTTAAACATGACATACCATTTGTCTAGCTGAATCAAGTAGCTTAGACCATACCAATAAATTGGATATCAACGTGAAACATTCGTCTAGTCAACTCAATTGACATTAACTACTTCTGTAAATTCTTTTCACAATACATCAAAACGTTTTATGACGTCATGATACCGTACTTTTCACAGTACGTTGAGGACTTCGTCAGTATGTGACTTCGTCATTATACATCATACCATAGCGGGTTGTTGCTCCTAAGATCACATCCAACACCAGGTTTAATTGCATTAATAACTCCATCTTTTTACCATTGTTGCATCAAATGCACAGATGATATAAAATTCATTTTGATATTTCAAATCAATTTCTATCTAGCCGAAACAATTAGCATAGACATACCAAGAATAGCTCTTTTAAAATACGTTGGTTACAAATGTTGAAACAATTCTTTCCTTTTTCAAAATGTACATATCAACACGAGTTCAATAAACTTCGAAATCTAGCATAGCTAGATGATTTGGAATATCGTATTTCTCCATCTTCCTTCATTGTCTTACTGCGACAATACTAAATCTTCTCTAGCACCTTCAATACTAAGCCTACTGAAAATAACGTGTTTTTAGTCTAAACATCCCTATACCTTAGTACAGTCCATAAACTTACCACACATTATGAGTTTAGGAAGTTTCCACAATATTATGAGTTTAAGAGCTATCCAGTCAAACCATAGGCATCCATTCATTGAGACGTTCAAAAACATACCATATTATTATGAGTCATGAACTTACCATAAGTATGAGTTTCAAGAACTCGCACCTACCTTATCGTTCTCTACCTATCAAGTATATGCATGAGAAAAGATTCACCTTCTCGTCATATACATCTTAATAGCGCAACCAATTCCAATGATTATCACTGTAATAAGCTAAGCAGTTGTTACACCAAGCATAAACCTCTGCCCATAACAAAAGTTCATACAACTCAGCTATCACATGAGTCCTCAATTGAAATTTTATAACTTCTAAATTTCTCTTTACTTAATACGAATTTTCTTTAATTCGTATGCTATCCTTTACAACTATATATGAGTTACTCTGCTCGTACTACTTTATAGTACCCTTCATTCATAATATTAGCTATAAATCATTCATCGTTTAACAGCTCATCTGTTACTACAATTCAATATGATCACGTGGTGATCTTCTTATCATTCTCTCTACAATTATAGTCTTAGGTATTCCTACCTAAGATTTATAACCTATCAGCTTTGATACCACTCTGTAACGCCCCAAAATTCGGTCTATCTTCACACCCGGATTCCGTACGTCATGGTCCCACTTCTTAGCAAACATACCTCATTATATAGTTAAATATAACAACATACTTTCTCAAATCATAGGTTCTAAAAACCTTATAATCTCTTTCAGTACAAATAATGAAAAATACATTATTCATTTTATCTTACAAGAGTGACTTTTATCCGCCACCAAGGATACATAATGGTTCATTAAACTAGTCTATAGTTCAGTTTTATCTTTCTACATTACAAGTCTTCACTTGATCTTCTCGCTCATTCACATTCTGAATGGCACTTCATCTGGATACCGTCAGCTTGATCTTTACGGGATCCTTAAGTTCTTCTAACATTGTTCGCTAAAAATGTTTTTCATTTAAAGCAAGTGTAAGCATTCAATTGCCCAGCAAGTCATCATAGTTGAACACATAACTTCAAGAGTTTAAACGTTCCTTTAGAATTTTGATAACCGAACAAAGGTTATGAAGCAGCTTGAATAATAGGAATAGTGTTGATTCCTATCATCTTAAAATATCAGTCACTTTCACTTTGAAATACTTTTATTCCTCTACATTTTTCATACACATCTTGTCTGGCTAGAATCATTAGCATAGACTTAACAATAACGGTTCATGTATAAACAGAACATACTTGTATTGAATAGCTCAATCACAGAACAATTCATATCATAGAAACACTGAAGTGTTCAAATTGTGGCACAAGACCTCATATGTTCTACCACCTTGTACAAATATCGCACCTTCGCACATAGACAGAACTTCTCAAGTTCAACATCTGAGAAGTTTAAGAAACTAGCATTCATTTACAATATTAATGAAGTTAGGAAACTTGCCTTACGCACAGCTACAGCTTACGCGGAACTGCTCATTCCAATTCTTATATAACACATAAGGAGAAAACATAAATACCAATTAGTCATATATTGGACTTACGCATTGGTTTACTTAACTTTACTTCTTAGGATTCGTGTTCTTGCAATATAAATTTACGATACTAACTTCCTTTCCCAATTTATGGCTTCATGACATACGGAGATGTCTTACTCAAAACGTTTATCATCTTTGATGATTTGCATTCTTATCTTCTTCTTATAACTTCTCAAGAACTCAGCACACATCGCGTCTCTGCTAGTAGTCCATATGGTACTCTGAGTGGTTTCTCACAGATAACCAACAAACAAGTTCCCGTCTCATCTACACTGCCATCACAGTGAGTTAGATCGGTTCCCAGTTTCGAATATACCTTCGATCTCTGAAGGAATTATTTAGCCCAACTACCATATGTCAACCATTAAAGGTTACGATTGTACCACAACCTAACTTATCGTAACTTATCCGAACCACTAACTATAACATTCCTTAAGTTAATTTCTTATTCTTTATGGCTTTCTGGCAACGAAATATCATACCTCAGGATTCATTCTTTATCTGACTCACATTCGGCTTTCATTAATCTTATTATCGGTCATTACGGCTTTCTTGATAATTTATATCTTATTTAATATTAATACTTTCGTTATCCATTACATGAATCCCATGTTCGTTACTCGTTCTTAGTGTTGAAGCCATACCGATCGTTGCATGCTAAGGCCGATCGTTCATCGTAACAACGTTACATTCACAGCGTCTATGCACTCTACACTTATCTCTCATTAACACAACATAACATTTCGATGTTATTCATTACCTTCATCACTCAACATCTAAAGAATCACAATCATAACAATCCCTCACGTTCGCTCATCGCGACTACAGTCCCCGGATATCAATTCCGTAACCCATACCTAAAATCTTTGTCTTTTAATCTCATTTAATCTTTCCGTTCAACCTTTACTACAGGTTTAATTCACTTAATTAAGTGTTAGATTAATTGGACATTATGTTCTTTATGGTCCCTTACGTTTCCCCCAAGAGCTTAGAAGTTATAAGCTCATCTCTGGCTTTTTCCCTACACCGACGCTGCGACACCGACTTCCTCCTTCTTCTTTACGCCGTAATGCCACTTATCAGTAGCTAATGCCCCAACCCTCGAGCTGCAGCGCCGCCTCCCAAGGCTTGGGTGGCGCTGCGATGCCAAGCTCAAAATTCCCAAAAATTTTCGAGTCTTGGAAATTGTTTAAGACGCTTACTTTCCGCTTCCATAACTTCTTCGCTGTAACTTGGAACGAGGTCGTTACAAAGCAATTTTCTTCCTTATCTTATGTACTTCAATACCCCTTAGACAAAACTTCATTCTGAATATGTTAACGTGCCATTCAATTGGCTTGATCTTCACCCTTCGTTCATTTTACATTTTTAACACTCTTCGTTTGTTCATCCGTAATTCGGTCATCCGAACTCAGAACTCGTTCGTTCTTGAGTCCATGACTCATGTTTTCTCTGTTCTCTTACTTCCTTATGAAACCCTACATGTTCGAGTTCATTTACTAACTTTCTAATTCTCATTTGTCTTTTACGAAATTTTTTCAATAACTTCGTTATAGCTAAGTTTAATCCATTCTTCATGAACGTTTCTACCGTTCCTAACCAAGAAATAGGAAACTAGCTTATACACGATGGTTTTAAACTTGTCCATCAACAATAATTATCCTACGATGGTTTTAAATTTGTCCATCAACAACGTTCTTCGTGTTCTTCGCGTGTTCTTCGTGTTCTTAGTTCGTTCCTCATTTTAATCGATGTTTTGGATTACGATTTCACTTTTTATTAGAATTTGATGTTATAGAATACCATTCCTTACTTATTTCACCTACTCATTCATATAATCCACTCGGATCATTCTAATTCATTACGAATCCTATACTTTCTTAAGAAATTTATAAAATAAACTTCTAATTTCTTATTTCTTCTTTTTCTTACGATTTCAACCATATGAAATCATTCCTAACTTCTTTTACTCCTTATTCTCATTAATATATGTTATTAACGTATAGGACTTAAAAGAGAAATTAAATTCGACTAGGTTTCGGATTACCTTTCTCCTTTAATCTTCTTTCATCGGACAAAGTTTGCACACGAGCAAGCTTTTCCTCCTCCTTCTCCTTCTCATCCGATCTCTCTCTCTCTCTCTCAAGTGTTATAGGATTTTCAAAATCAAAAACAAATGAAATAAGCTTCCTATTTATAGAAAACCAAGGCTAGGGGTATTTTAGTCATTCTGCCCCCCGAACCTCCTTACTATTCACACCTCCATACTATTCCCACCTCCTCAATACACCTCCTTACTATTCAAGAAACTTCCCTTGGAAGTTTTGTGGTTCCGTCTTTCAGGTTTTGTCCGACAGTTTTAAAAACTGCGATTCTCGGAATCCAAATATTTTTGGATATTTTGTCTTTCATTTACCGATTAACTTTTACGTATTCTTCGGATTTCTGAAAAATTGAAAAACACTTTCTGGCGTTAAGCTTTTTCCTTCACGTTTACCCCTAACGTAGTTAAACGAGTGAAAAGTACATAACAATACTTTTCGTCGTTTTTATTTCATTCGAATTCTGCACGTTTTTTGAGAAAAACTTTTATCGGCTTAATTAACTTTTCACGATATAGTATCGTCAAATCTTTCGACGGAATGTCATTTCGACAAACCGAACTCCCAGAATTTTTATTTTCGTCTTAAAAATTCTTACTCGTTCAGTCTAGCTCGTAGCCAGAATCCTCCCGACTTATAATCATCCTAAGTTATAAAATGATTAATAAACACTTAGTACAGAATAGTATTAATAAAAATTTATTTTATTAATAACTAATTCTTTAAACTTAAATTCTGAATAATCCGGATTCTCCAGGTTGTTACACTTCCCCCCTTATAAAAATTCCATCCTCAGAATTTCTTAAAACCACACCCTTACCCGGGTCATCACAGGAGGCAGTGTCGCAGCGCCAACCTAGGCCACCAAGTACTGGTAAGTGGCACCGCAGCGCGAGAGATAAAGAAGGGAGGTGGCGCCGCATCGCCAACTCGGGAAGTTCACTATGAGAGACTCGCGCCGCAGTGCGAGAATTAGTGAAGGGAATTGGCGCCACCGGTGTAGGGAAAGGCTTAGAAATGAGCTTTTAATTGTTCAATTCCTGGGGGAAGTGTAAGGAAAGATAATGAACATGTACTTGACGTAATGTAACACTTCAACAAGTGATTTAAACCTTTAGCAAAGGTTAAACGGAAAGATGGAGCGGGATTTAAAGACAAAGAATGTAAACGCTAGATTAAGTAATCGATATTCGGGGACCGTAGTCGCGAGAAAAAGAACGTGTGGGATAGCTATGATTATGATTCCTTAGACATTGAGTAACGAAGAGGATGTATAACATTTCGATGTTATGATGTCCTAGTGAGAGTTAAGTGTAAAGTGTATAGACACTGTGAACGCAACACAGTTGCGATGAACGATCTATCTTAGCATACAACGAATTGTATGGCTTCGACATTTAGAAAGAATAATGAACGTGGGTGTGACGCCCCCAAAACAGGTATACATTACCCATCTTGGGTCGTCAGATACATGGTACAAAATTCAAATACAACTTAATATTACAACTGTCGTGTAAAATAAGACAAAACATAAACTGAGAGTTTTAATACGAATATTATCTTCTAGACAGTATTCAAACTCAAATGGAGTCCTCATTACATTTATTATCACACTATTTAACAGAATAGTGAGGACTACTAATGCTATCATCTGGACTGTCACTCCATTTCCCAACTCGTCCCATCTATATTCTCATTTCCTGAAGAGAACAGTCAAAGAAAGGGTGAGCTCAACTAGCCCAGTAAGAAATATTATGACTAAGATAATGCAGAATAAATTATCCTTAGCCTTCAACAATATAACAACTGATAGAATATAATAGACAACAAGTTTTAGATCAACAACTGCAGCGGAATAAGCAATCCATTAGAAGAGTCAAGTAGAGCATGATATCTACTATCTTCTATGATTTAAAATGTTTTCATCAATTTTTATCGTTGAGACTCAGCTTAATAAATAAACCACATCATCGAATATTCCCTGCACTACATGCCAAGGATATTCATTAAATCATCAATGGTCATGACTATACCGAATAATCCCTGGTCATAATCATACCAAAAACTGTCCATCAATGCACTATGGGCCAATATGGACTTTCACCACATCATTCGTCACATTACGATCATGATTATACCGAATAATCCCTGGTCATAATCATACCAAGTCCATCTATGCACGTAAGCCAAAGATGACTTTCATCACAATATAAGCATGAGGATGATGACAAGGACATAATAATTCAATAAAACAAGTTCAAGGATAAATTTTAAAGATTTATAATTTAATTTATCCAGAAATCAATAACGTCCAAATTGTCAACATGATACTGCTTTGTGGAGTAAAATTCAAGAATAACATTCATGTGCCAAAAATAATTTGGACAGAAAAGAAATATATTTTTCGGGTAAATAGTATCCCATGAATAGTACCTCGTGAATAGTACTTCAGGCATAGTACCTCGTGAATAGTACCCCGACATGAAAAGTATCCCAAATACCCGAGTGAATAATATTCTGGTGAATAGTAATTTTGGTGAATAGTAACTCGTGAATAGTACTCCGACACAAAAAGTGCCCCGAATACCCGAGTGAATAATACTAGAGTGAATAGTAATCGGGTGAATAGTAACCCGAGAATAGTAACTCGTAAATAAAATACCAAATAAAATGATATTTCATGACGAGTACAAAAGAAATGATACCCCATACGAGTATAATAGAATATACGAAACTGCAAATGGATTTTCACCCGCCATACAGTAATCCACGTAGACAGATTATTTCCACAATTTAATAAGGAATGAATACAAAGGATCATTCACCATGCATGCGGTAATCCACATAGACATGTTATACCAACAGAATATAAGAGAATAGAATAACAGAAGAATTCACCATGCGTGCGATAGACAGCACAGACAGCTTTTTCCAACAGAATAATAAAGAATAGAACTAGGTCATGCGTAATTCGCACAGACAGAATATTCTAACAGAATAATAAAGAATGGAATAATAGAAGAATTTTACCATGTATGTTGTACTACGCATAGATAGGTTATTCTAACATAATAATAAAGAATAGACTAACAGAAGAATTTCACCATGTATGCGGTACTTCGCATAAACAGGTTATTCTAACATAATAATAAAGAATGGAATAATAGAAGCTCTCTTCATGAATACGAAAGAAATAATACCCATTACCTTAGAAGAAAACTGGATACTGGAATAGTGAGGTAGCATACGTCTCTTCTTCTTTCTCTCTATAATTTCTCTCTATAATAATTGCTCTAAACCTTTAGTGAATTGGTGAGAAATGAAGATATAATGAGCTTCTATTTATAAAAAAATATAGTTTCAATAATTGCACATTTTGGAGCTCAAAATATTACAGTATAATACCTTCCTCTTTTTTTTTCATTTTTAATTTAGTCCTACAAGTATTATCAAACTTGCACCACCTCCTCTAATAGTAAATAATGTGAATCAATAGTAAAATCATGTGACTCAATAATATAATCATGTGAAAAAACTAATTACAGTATAGTACCTCCATCTATACCTCCATTTTTAACTTAGTCATGCAACTATTATCAATGTTGCACCAACTCCCCTAATAGTACAAGAATGTGAATCAATAGTACACATATGTGAACAAATAGTTATAAGCATGTGAATTAATAATAATTAATTGCTCATTTATCCGATTAATTACCCGACTGGTCAGTATAACTTCCAGACATCAATTAATATCGAAATAAATGTCGATTTCCACTAACACTAATAATTTCCACACAATAGAACTATCAATTTCATCTTTAATCAATACGAATTTATTCATCATTAATTTTATAACTCACAATATTTAACAACCAGATCATTCCCAGGAAAGAGGGGGCTTTTCGATAAGGATTTCTCCTTATTGATGCTCAATTAGGTGACCAAACCTCTCCTTGACAGAACTTCTAGATATTGTCAATATTGTAAATAATAATATGAATAACTTTGTCGTCTTAATTTTTGATTTAATACTATAACATATTATACAGATGATACCGTGACAATAATTGAATCAATAATATGAGAGATATGATGCAGCAATTACTGTAGCAATAAATGAGTATGTATCAATAATCAATACCGTGTGCTACTATGCAACCACGCGTAGTACTGTACTTTTACTACTGGATAGTTCAACAGTTTTAACGGTAACACTCGCCGTTATTTTTAATAAAAGATAATTCTGTCGTTTTCTAACTACGACAATACATTCGTTGCAGGGTCCACCAATGATTGTGCTGTCGTACGAATATTCCCCGACAAAAAGAATATTTCCCGACCAAACGAACATTTTATAACAACTTGCTTACTTTGCAAAAAAAAAATTCACATATCACCCTTAACTTTAACCTTTTATCAATTTAACCATTTACTAAATAGAATAACAATTATCAAAAAATTGAATACTTTCATTTCATAAAATTTGGGGTCTTACAATCTTCCCTCCTTATGAAATTTTTCCCTCAAAATTTACGTACGTACCTGGTATGCCGAAGAGGTGAGGATACCTTGACTTCATTTCATATTCCAACTCTTGAGGTATAACCTTTGAGTGTCGAATATGATCCTTCTTATCCAAGATTTTAACACGTATCTCATCATACATTAAATCTTCTGCTATCTCGTCTAATTCTAATTCAATAACGTGGTTCGTGTCGTCCACATAATTATGTAACATCGATACGTAAAAAACGTTATGAACACGCGACATTCTTGGCGGTAAAACGAGTCTATAGGCCATAGTTCCTACTTGTTCGAGAATTATGAATGGGCTAATTAAATCGAGAGTTGAGGTTTCCTCTATTCATCGGCTCTTGCTTCTAGAATAACGCCTTCTTGAACCTTCTTCTTCATATTCATCAGCTCCAGGTGTGTAGTTTGAGCGGCTTTAACTTTATCGATTAAAGTCGATTCTAATCGTATATTCGCTATCTTCACGTGGGTCCCTAGAGTCTTTAACTCTATCTTCATCATTTGTAAGTTATACGAAATAGGTTTTTGTGTTAACAATATCGCACTCGTAAACGCATACGATCTTCTACTCAACGCGTCAGCTACCACGTTCGCTCTTCCACGATGATATTGAATGGTACGATCGTAACTTCAACAGCTCGAGCCAACGTCTTTGGCACATGTTACGTTCGTTTTGAGTGAAAAAAAATATTTGAGGGTTTTAGAAATGGGTTTTATACTAGGGTCAATGAAAAATTCAATTTCACGCTCTAAGGGTAGGCTAGGAAGTCTTCAGGAATACGTCAGGAAATTTATTAACAATAGAAATATCATTCAAAACTGTGACTCTCATCCAAGACTTGGATAGCACATATAATGAAGGTTTCTCCTAACAGAGTTTCAACCGATAAGTAAAAGTCTAATTTCTCCGTTGTCAAATTTAAACGTTGAGCGCAACCAAGAGAGATAAAAAAATAGGTAGAACCGATATCTAATAAGGTATAGACTTCGCAAGATTTTATAATTAACTAACCCGTGCTAACTTCGTTCGGGTTACTCGCTTTTTGAGAAGTCACAAAAAAACGCTCTTCCTGTAACCACCGACTTTGTTTTGTCCATATCCGCCTTTGGTGCCACCGTCCCAGCTAGACTTGATTATACACAAATATCACATATCACAAAACAAAGTTTAATTGACATATCACATATTATTCCTATACTCTGACCGACCAATTAAATACCAAATAAACTTAGGTAGGTCATATTAGCGAAGGAATTCCCCGTCTCTCCCCTCCTATTTCTTATCTCACATCTCAGCCATGGATCATATCCCTAAGCTTTGATACCAACTCTGATGCCCCCAAAACAGGTACACATCAGCCATCTTGGGTCGTCAGCTACATGGTACAGAATTCAAATACAACTTAATAATACAACTATCGTGTAAAATATTACAAAACATAAATTGAGAGTTTTAATATGAATATTGTCTTCTAGATAGTATTCAAACTCAAATGGAGTCCTCATTACATTTATTATCACACTATTTAACAGAATAGTGAGAACTACTAATGCTATTATCTGGATCGTCACTCCATTTCCCGACTCATCCCAGCTATATTCTCATTTCCTGAAGAGAATAGTGAAAGAAAGGGTGAGCTCAACTAGCCCAGTAAGAAATATTATGACTAAGATAATGCAGAATAAATTATCCTTAGCCTTCAACAGTATAACAACTGATAGAGTATAATAGACAACAAGTTTTAGATCAACAACTGTAGCGAAATAAGAAATTCATTAGAAGAGTCAAGTAGAGCATGTTATCTACTATCTTCTATGATTTAAAATATTTTCATCAATTTTTATCATTTAGACTCAGCTTAATAAATAAACCACATCATCGAATCATCCCTGCAATACGGGCCAATGATATTCATGAAATCATCAATGGTCATGACTATACGGAATAATCCCTGGTCATAATCATACCAAAAACTGTCCATCAATGCACTATGGGCCAATGAGGACTTTCACCACATCATTCGTCACATTACAATCATGATTATACCGAATAATCCCTGGTCATAATTACACCAAGTCCATCTATGCACGTAAGCCAAAGATAACTTTCATCACAATATAAGCATAAGGATGATGACAATGACATAATAATTCAATAAAACAAGTTCGAGGATAAATTTTAAAGATTTATAATTTAATTTATCCAGAAATCAATAATGTCCAAATTGTCAACATGATACTGCTTTGTGGAGTAAAATTCAAGAATAATATTCATGTACCAAAAATAATTTGGACAGAAAACAAATATATTTTTTGGGTAAATAGTACCCCGTGAATAGTACTTCGGGCATAGTACCTCGTGAATAGTACTCCAACATGAAAAGTACCTCAAATACTCGAGTGAATAATATTTGGGTGAATAGTAATTTTAGTGAATAGTAACTCATGAATAGTACCCCGACACGAAAAGTGCCCCGAATACCCGAGTGAATAATACTAGAGTGAATAGTAATCGGGTGAATAGTAACCCGAGAATAGTAACTCGTAAATAAAATACCAAATAAAATGATATTTCATGACGAGTACAAAAAAAATGATATCTCATACGGCTATAATAGAATATACGAAACTGCAAATGGATTTTCACCCGCCACGCGGTAATCCACGTAGACAGATCATTTCCACAATTTAGTAAAGAATGAATACAAAGGATCATTCACCATGCATGCGGTAATCCATATAAACATGTTATTCCAACAGAATATAAAAGAATGAAATAACAGAAAAATTCACCATGCATGCGATAGGCCGCACAAAGAGGTTATTTCAACAGAATAATAAAGAATGGAACCAGGTTATGCGTAATCCGTACAGACAGGATATTCCAACAGAATAATAAAGAATGGAATAATAGAAGAATTTCACCATGTATGCGGTACTTCGCATAGACAGGTTATTCCAACATAATAATAAAGAATGGAATAACAGAAGAATTTCACCATATATGCGGTACTTCGCATAGACAGATTATTCCAACATAATAATATGAATGGAATAACAGAAGCTCTCTTCATGAATAAGAAAGAAATAATACCCCTTACCTTAAAAGAAAATTGAATACTAGAATAGTGAGGTAGCAGAATTCTCTTCTTCTTTTTCTCTATAATTTCTCTTTATAATAATTGCTCTAAAGCTTTAGGGAATTGGTGAGAAATGAAGGAAGAATGAGCTTCTATTTATAGGAAAATATAGTTTCAATAATTGCACATTTTAGAGCTCAAAATATTACAGTATAATACCTTCCTCTTTTTCTTCATTTTTAATTTAGTCCTACAAGTATTATCAAACTTGCACCACCTCCCCTAATAGTAAATAATGTGAATCAATAGTAAAATTATGTGAATCAATAGTATAATTATGTGAAAAAACTAATTACAGTATAGTACCTACATCTATACCTCCATTTTTAACTTAGTCATGCAAGTATTATCAATGTTGCACTAACTCCCCTAATAGTACAAGAATGTGAATCAATAGTACACACATATGAACAAATAGTTATAAGCATGTGAATTAATAGCAATTAATTGCTCATTTATCCGAATAATTACCCGACTGGTCAGTATAACTTCCAGACATCAATTAATATCGAAATAAATGTCGATTTCCACTAACACTAATAATTCCCACACAATGGAACTATCAATTTCATCTTTAATCAACACGAACTTATTCATCATTAATAGTATAACTCACAATATTTAACAACTAGATCATTCCTAGGAAAAATGGGACTTTCTGATAAGGATTTCTCCTTATTGGTGCGCAATTAGGTGACCAAACCTCTCCTTGACAGAACTTCTAGACATTGTCAATATTGCAAATAATAATATGAATAACTTTGTCGTTTCAATTATTGATTTAATAATATAACATATTATACAGGTAATATTGTGACAATAATTGAATCAATAATATGAGAGATATGATGCAACAATTACTGTAGCAATAAATGAGTATAACTGAGTGACTTCTTACGTAAGCATCAATAATCAATACTATGTGTTACTATGCAACCATGCGTATTACTGTACTTTTATTACCGAATAGTTCAACAATTTTAACGGTAACACTCACCGTTATTTTTAATAAAAGATAATTATGTCGTTTTCTAACTATGACAATACTTTCGTTGCAGGGTCCACCAATGATTGTGCCATCGTATGAATATTCCCCGACAAAAAGAATATTCCCCGACCAAACGAATATTTTATAACAACTTGCTTACTTTGCAAAAAAAAATTCACATATCACCCTTAACTTTAACCTTTTATCAATTTAACCATTTAATAAATAGAATAACAATTATCAAAAAATTGAATACTTTCATTTCATAAAATTTGGGGTCTTACAATGGGGTTCATGTGATAGATAACGAATGTAAGTGTTAAACACTTTAGTCGACGTGAGGGTTGAGTGTACGCAAATATTAAACAGATAAAACCTACACATCGTGTATGGTTTGACCATAAGGTAATGAAGAATGTTGATTTAACCTGTGAATGGTAAAGAAATGGAATTAATGAGAAAAACGTATAACGTTAAGAAGCCGAGTTAGTAATGATAACTTGGAGGACGTTCCGAGTCGAACGAACCGGACGTTGTAAGATATGAATAAAGTAACGTAAAATACTTAACACTATGAATGCGTATAATTAATGTTGAATGATCGTTCTAAGTATACAAAAGACTGTATGACTTAGACGATAAGAATGAATCCTGCGGTATGGCATTTAGTAACCAGAAATCCATAAGGAATAAGAAATTGACTTAACAGACATTATTGTTTAATGGTTCAGATAAGTTAAGATAAGTTTAGGTTGTGGTACAATCGTAATCTTTGATGGTTAACATATGGGAGATGGGCTAAACAATTCCTTCAGTGAGTGAAGGTATATATGAAACTGGCAACCGATCTAACTCACTGTGAAAGACAGTGTAGATAAGACATGAACTTGTTTGTTAGTTGTTTGTGGGAAACCACTTAAGTACCATATGGACTACTAGTAGAGACGCGATGTGTACTGAGTCCTAGAAAGGTTATAAGAAGAAGATAAGAATGTAATTCATCAAAGATGATGATCGTATGAGTAAGACATCTCCGTATGTCATAAAGCCGTAAATTGGTAAAGAAAGTAGGTCGCATAAACTAAGATTGCAAGAACGCGAACCCTAAGAAGTAAAGTTAATTAACTAATGCGTACGTCAAATATGTGACTAATTGGTGTATGTGCTTTTTCCTTATGTGTTATATTGGGATTGGAATGAGCATTTCAGCGTAAGCTGTAGCTGTGCATAAGGCAAGTTTCCTAACTTCATTCATATTTTATATTAATACTAGTTTCTTAAACTTCTCAGATATTGAACTTGAGAAGTCTTGTCTATGTGCAAATGTGTGATATTTGTACAAGGTGGTAGTATGTATGAGGCATTGTGCCACAATTTTAACATTTTGGTGTTTCTATGAGATGAACTGTTCTGTGATTAAACTGTTCAATATGAGTATGTTCTGTTTATACTTGAACCGTTATTGTTAAGTCTGTGTTAATGATTCTAGCCAGACATGATATGTATGGAAAAAGGTAGAAAAAGGAAAGTATTTCAAAGTGAATGTGACTAATGTTTTAAAATGATAGGAATAAAGATTATTCCTATTATTCAAGCTGCTTCATAACCTTTGTTCGGTTATTGAAGTCTTAAAAGAATGCTTAAATTCTTAAAGTTGTTTGTTCAACTGCTATGACTTGCTGAGCAATTGAATGCTCACACTTGCTTTAAATGAAAAACATTTTCAGCGTACGAGTAGAAAGAACTTAAGGATCCCGTAATGATCAAACTGACTGGTATCCAGATGAAGTGTCATTCAGTATGTGAATGACTGAGAAGATCAAGCGAAGACTTGTAATGTAGAATAGTTTAATTGAACTACAGATTAGTTTAATGAACTGTGATGTATCCTTGGTGGCAGATAAAAGTCACTCTTATAAGATGTAAAGAATAATGTAATTATCATTATTTGTAATGAACGAGTTTATAAGGTAATAGAACCTGGGATTTAAGAATGTATGTTGTTATATTTAACATATAATGATGTATGTTTGGAAAGATATGTACTCGTGACGCAAAAAATCTGGGTGTGAAGATAGACCAAATTTTGGGGCGTGACACCTAATATAACAAAAGACGGGGATAACCACTAATCATACTACCCGTCTAACATTTTTCAAAAATCTGGGGGTTTACAACTATCTCATATCTCACACAAGAGACTGAGATTATATCACAACATGTACATCACATAAATGAACTACTAAATTTCTAACACCTAGACTCAATCTGACATTCCATGCTCCACAGCGCTCTAGTACTCTTTTTGAGTGATATGCGCCACCAAATCTTGTCTTATGGTATGCAAGGTCTGACCTTGCTCTGCGAGGTAATGATATACCCCACTAATCAATCTCTCCATGGTCGTGTGCACAACATAGCTCATCTTGTTCATCTTCCTTCTCTTACATCTCACCTCATCCTCTAAGTCGTTAGCCCATCATTAGCTTCCTCCCACTTTTCCTCGAAGTGAATCCTATCCATCACCTCCATCTCTGAGTATGGAGAGCTTCCTTCTCTGTCCTCTCGTTTAACTCTCTTTTCTCAATCTCTTCCAACTTCCCTGCCAGCTTTACATTCCTAGCCACCGACCTGTGAAATAAGGTCCCCATCTGGATTCTTGTCTCCTTGCGGTGAGCAATCTCCTCCTCCATCTCTTGCATCACTAACTTCCTCTGATAGTCCTCATCCCTCAATTTCTGGAACTCAGACTCCTTTTCTCTAGCCTCAGCCTATAACTCCTCAACTCTGCATTCTAACTCTAAAATCGGCTACTCATACTCTCCCAGCATCCGATCCTCAAAAGTAGCCTCGTCGGAATCTTCCATGGGCTCAGTCTCCTCCTTTATAGGCTCCTCCTATGGATCAGACTCCACGGGTAATGGCTCCATCTCCTCCTCCTCATCATCATCATTGATAGGGGCCATTGCCGATATAGGCTCCGCTATCAATGGTGCCTCATATACCATGTGTATGTCTCGCGACTCCTCATCCACTACTCGGTCAGGTCCTCCCAAGTCAATCATCCTACAACCACCAACATAAGACAAAACAAACAACAACTCCATTAGAATGTTAAATAAACATAAGTTCATTGTATAGAAAGAAATTATATTCCATACCACACTAAGGTTTTGTTTGATTGCATCTTAATGCATCTTTATAGCTCACCTCTTAATATATCTTAACAATTTATATCTTTGTATTAAAAGGTCCTCTAAATAGTTAAAGATATATATATATGAGTTTAAACTATTCAGAGAAACTCTTAATACAAATATATGGATTCTTAAGATGTATTAAGAGGTAGGCTATTAAGATGCAATCAAACATCACCTAAGTCTCTCTCTAGAAAAACTCTACATGAGTTTCATCCCTCTCTATCTTCTAAATTCTCCTAAGTTATAACCTAAGGACTCTCGCTCCTAAGATTATATGTATGTATAATCTTATAAAATCTGTTAATTGTCATCTATAAACAATTTTTAGTGATCAAATTCAAATTCATGGAATCATGTTTTAGAATGGAGATTTTCATTTTTGAGTTTTCTTTTGGGAAAAAAAATTTAAAATTTGGTTGATGATTTGATAGAATGGTTGTTATGTATGTACTAGATAGTTATAATATGTTATTCGTTGTTTACAAATGATTTTGGAGTATCAAATTCATGTGTAGTCATGTTTAAGAAGAAGAAATTGGTTTTTGGTTGAATATGTATTAAAAGGTTTATTTTGGAGTTAAAAATTATGTTTGAATTATATGGTAATCTATAAATTGGTTGTGAATTGTGTTAATATGTCAAGAAACAAAAACCATGTATGTGTAACGGACTGATGTGGTTAAGAAATGAAGATTTGGTGAAATATGAAGAAAATCAAAAAAACATAATTTTAATCCTTTAAATTTGGTTGTTTTTGTTGTTTTAGGTGTTATAGTGATTTGGTGTATTTGTTATGTGGTTTTGACAAGGTTTATAGTGTATGGGTTTGTCCATGTTGCTGTGAATTGTGTTTTGGATTGCATTAGTGCTGGAAGCAGACTGTAGTGTTCTTGTTTACGCACTAGCGCAGCTGCACCGGTGTCAAGGACAAAAACAACACAACTGCGCCAATGCCAAAGCTTGGGGTAGTGCAGCTGTTGTGACGCCCCCAAATTCAGACACTCATATCTCGCATTTGGTTCATCATGTGCTACAATTCTAATGACTAAAACATCTCATGCCACAAAAATAATAGAATAGATTACATTTATTTAATATAATCATTCATGTCCCAAGGTTACGTAGCTTAAGCATTTCTTACATACCTTAACCATAATTGAACATAGTTTAGACATAACTAGTACATAATATAAGATTTTCTAACATAATCATAATATTTCTAAATAAACAAATATGAAGTTACTACGTAGCTTTGCCCTTGCCCTTATCAATTCTCGAGGGTCCGCCTTGCTCTGCCTTAACTGAAATGTTTTTAGGGAAAGCAAGAATGAGCAATAAGTTTGCCCAGCAAATAATATAGCAATAAGGGTGCTCAATATAGTTTCAGCTTCTCAATGGTACAACAATAATGATAATTCAAGAAGTATCAATGGTTCTCCACAATAGTCGCTAAGGACAGAAAATATCAAAAAGATTCGACAGTTAATCAATTCAAGAATTCAAAGTAATGAATACTGAGCAGTCACTAAGGACTATGAACTTCTCCTAGAATTAACAATAATAAACTGATAATTCTACAAAATGAGTACAACATGTGATCAGCCTAAAGTACCATATGTCATGTATAACATTTAATCATTTTCATGTGCGCACGTCGATTTCCCGACAAATATATAATTCCCCTACCAAGAGGGTTGCTCATTTAAGTTATAAGAGTCCGCACCAAGTTAACTTAGTTTGGATAGCTTTTGAACTTATACCAATAGTCTAGCCGAATTAATGACTTAGACATCTTTCTTTTAAAGTATATACATGAACAATTATCGTTCGATATCAAGGTTCGAAAACAATTTCATTTCTAAACTACAAAGTATTAAGTAATGAGATATGAATCATACTTTCAAGAATTTACTTGTACAACAAATAATAGTACAAGCTCAAGTAATGCTCAATAAAGAGTAGGGTTCGAATACTTGCCTCAAGCGTAGTTTACCAAAGTATAGCTTATCAACACTCTTTGAATCCTAACATAATATAGTTACGCGTATAAGATATTCATTAGTTACGTATACTCATACATGATATGTAAGTTTAAACGCATACATCATCACATATCTTGCGTACTTATAGTACATAATAAGTTTATAAGACACCATGAGGTCAAATAACACAGTTTCTAATCATTGCTTTATAGTTTATAAACATCTTTTGGACTTCACATTTGAATGTTTATAATAACTTATTAAATGCTCAATACAATCATTTAGCATGCCTCTTAACACATTGGATAGTATTCTGGTCATATAATACAGGTTAAGGTAACAATATAAGAATACATGAACCCCCAAATTATCTACAGAAAACAGATCTTACTGCAGGCTGGCGCGGCCGCGCTTAGTTTGTACTGAGGAGTGGCGCGGCCGCGCTACTTCTGGTGCAAACCAAGACTGCTAAACTGAAGCCAGGCCAGACTTGCACACCCAATCACATTTAGGATAACACTTGCATAATCATACATGGCATAATATTTGTGAATAGGTTTGGTCTCTTTTGTAACTTGTTCATTACATGATTTTACCAAATCTCACAAAATCAAGACTTGACATGTTTGATTTAACAAAGTCCTTCATGTTTAGTCGTTATATTCATTTAATTAGATCAATAAGTCTCAATTGAACATGCTTACATTATCTTGGTCATGTATGTCAAGTTGTATAATCTCTACTTCATTTAGACTTGATCTAACCATTCCTAACTACTTTATAATGCATACGATTAGCTAACATGCTTGTCAATCATGTCTACATGCATGATACACCTAATCATGATGTCAAGTGCTAGAATACTTGTAATGTAGTTATGGACAAAACTATTTTTCAAGGTTTCTTGTGATAATCACATGTTAAATCACCAAGCATACAATGCCACTTCACTTACTATACCTCACATCCTCATATATACATGTTAGACCACATAAGCATGCTCACAAATCTTAACTCAAAGTGTATATAGTTTATCAAGTTTATATTTAAAACTTTAAGTGTCCCTTAGTAAAACTTATTCAAATATGAAAGATAAGTCTACATAGTTTAAATCATGCTTTCATAATCACATAATAAATCACATAAGCATGTTTTTGAAGTTTAAAACTTAGTGTATGCATAAATCATGTACACATAGCTAGTATTGTCTTTCACTTGCATTTTCCTTAACTCATGCTTGAATAGTTTATGCCATCCACAACAATATAAAGTAAAATATGGATTACATGTCAAGGCATATCAAACTTAATACCTTTACACATAAAGTCGGAACATGTATTACACAACGCTTATCAAACTAACTTCTAAATCTTTATATTTTCTTTGAATGTTCATACTAAAACAAACTAACATGCTTCTACATACATAGAAACTTCATTCCACATGTTAAGCTTGTTTATATGCATTTACTAACTAACATAGCATGCTCATAATAAGATAAGATCACAAAATTAGTACACATGACTGGCAGCCGACGCGGCCGCGCGGTCATGTACTATGGAAGTGGCGCGACCACGCCACTTCGAGCAGAATGAAAAATGGTGGCTCTCCTTCTGCAGAGCCTCAACACAAACCATGTTAAACCTGTAATTAGAACAACTACAATGTTCCTAAACATGTATACATGCTTAGATAATACAATGGCATGCTACTCCATATCAATTAACAAAGAATTTATGTAAATGCTAAGAATTTGGTAAAACTCAAATCAAGAACAAAAAAATAGAATTTATACCTTTCTGAAGCTTAAATGAATTCCTCAATACAGTAATTGTACTCCCTCAATGCTGAGTAGCTCTCACTCTCAGTTTACACTTATCAGACAAATTTTTAACAGAGAATGAGAAGAGAAGATACTATATATAGAGAATTCATTGCCCAGTTATTGGTCTTGCACCATGGTTTGATTCAATAGAAAATGGAATAGAACAATAGTTATACAAAAGTTGGCCAACTGTCCACCTTGTAGCCATCATCATAGTACTCTAGCATCATCATCTTTCTCTTAGCATTTTTTTTTGTTGAGTTTTACGCAACAGTATGGGGGATAGGCCATTGGCCTAGTACGCGGCTAATGACTGGGACTTTTAATTTGGGATAAGGTTTTGAATCTCAGCAACTTGGTTAATAATGCTTAGCTTGGTTCCTTGAATTTCAAAAATATAATTTTAATGTGTTAATGCTACTACATAATGGAAAGTTAGAGATTATTTATGTATCCACATCATATAATCCATGTACATTAGCCCATTCTAATTAATTTTTATAACATGTATGGACTCCATATAATTGGTCACTAATAATTTAATATCTCCTTAAAACTTTATTATTCCAATTAGACTCACTTAATGAAATAATTTGTAATTCTTTGATAAAGTACATCTTTAATGTTCCCACACATACTTATTGTCACATAAACAATTATTTATGTAACTTATAATTTCTTTTACTTTACCATATAGTTTCTATATATTATATAGTTACCTTAAAGTGTCACAATACACTTTCTATATTTTTTAATATAGGAGCTATATATTAACACATACCTTACACACATCAATTAAAGGAGTAAGTATAATTCTAATTATGTAAATTACTTTATGATGAGTGGGTTTTATACCTACGAATCGGCCTCTAATTCAAGTTTAAACTGTGTTAATTCTTTATTTTTATGTTTCGTGTTACTTGTTTATTGTTGTTTTATGTTTAGGTATGGTGGCATAGGATTTGGACTTAAAAGGTGAATTCATGGTGAAACTTGGCAAGAAAAAGAGCTTAACTTGGACTTTAGAAGAAAGACCCCTCGCTGGGGCGGATATGTTACAAGCAAAACCACCGCCGGGGATGGGGTACTTAATCAATTAACAGAAGCATGCCCCGCTAGGGCGGACATTATAGAGTAAAAACCCCCGCCGGGGCAGGCGTACGGGAAAGGCTGAGTCTCCTTGTTCAGTTGTAATACTGCAGAGGCGTGAAGGAATGTGGTTGGCTTAGTTAGAAACTTAATTGGGCATCGAATTATGGTCAGGATACATGTCCTAGGCTGGTGATTAACAAGATACAACAAGAGAGTTAGGATAGAAAATCAATTAACATAATTTGAAGACGGATTTGGAGCAAAGAGAATTGGAGGGAAGATTTGAAAGGAAATTCATGATAATTGTAGATTGGAGCAAAGAAGAAGGGTGGTTCTGGATTCATTCTTTTTCTTTAATTCAATACTTGTAATTGGGATGATGTTTACTTTGATAATTTCAGTTTTTATTTCATCTATGATGAACTAATTTACTTATTGGGCTTATGATGGATCTTATGGTTGAACAATGATTATGTAGCTTTGAATTTCAGTTTAATAATCTATCTTTTAGTTTATTTATAGTGATTTATGCTTGAATCTGTGAATTGCTTGATCACCAATTTTGTGTGAAATTATATGGGCTCGAGAGATGAAATATGAATCTAGACTTAGTCATTATAGCATGTGTTCTTGAATTTTGTGAGTGAATGAAATCTTGATAAATGTTAGGGTAGAGATATGCTTAACATTGCATGTAATCGGATAGAAACTTGAATTTAAACCTTCTTTAATTGTAATTCACATAGAGATATAGTGAATTAGTTGATTATGGTGTTTAGCTTAATTCTATCTAATTTATGGATTTAAGTTAATATGATATTAGTTCATCGAGAGGTGGCTAGTTCTACTTGAGTGTTCTTGATTAATAAACTGGGATAGTGCATTAAACTGGAATAAGGTGTAATAATTGGAGTGATACTTGAAGTGAAGTTGTAAGCCTAATTCTCCATCATTTGCTTGAAATTATAGTTTTTGAGTTTGTTAATTGCTAAGTATTTTTATGTTTTTAGTTCTTAATAGTTACAATAATTGAATTGGATAGTTTAATAAAATTTGGATTAATATAAAGCTGGTAATTGTTAGGATTAATTTCTTATTAAGTCTCTGTGGGAACGATACTCAACTTATTATTATATTACTTGTTGACCACGTTTTACCCAATAAGTTTTTGGCGTCGTTGCCGAGTATTTTAGTATAGATTTTAATATTTTTGGATATCAGTTTAATTAGTCCAGTTTTACTTAAATATATATTTTTTGTTTTGTTCTTTCTTGTTTCAGGTTCTTGAAGTCAGTTTATGATAACTCGGTCTAAAAACCTAGACTTGCTTCCTTTTGAGGACGATATCGAGAAAAGGTTTCAAAGGCTAAGTAAGTGGATAAAAGACACAAGGGAAGACTTTGAGAATTCTGAAAAAGAAGAAATAATGGTTGTCGAAGACCACAAAGTGTTGAGGGATTTTGCTACACCTAAGGTGACTGAGCTTCAGTCAAGTATTACCAGGCTTGCTATTGCTGCAAACACTTTTGAGATCAAGCTTGGGACTATTCAGATGATCCAAAACTCAGTTCAGATTGGGGGACTTGCAAATGATGATCCGAATGAACACTTGGTTAGCTTTTTGGAGATATGTAACTCTTTCAGGTACAACGGGGTGTCGGACGACGCAGTCAAACTTCGCTTATTTTCTTTCACACTGCGGGACAAGGTGAAGAGTTGGTTACATTCACTACCGTCGGGATCAATAACTACATGGGAAGACCTTGCTCACAAATTCCTAGCCAAATTTTTTCCACCAGCAAAGACTGCAAAAATGAGAAACGAGATTACCATGTTTGAACAGAAGCATGGGGAATCATTGTATGAGGCATGAGAGAGGTACAAGGAATTGCTTAGAAAGTGCCCACATCACAGATTGCCTAAATGGTTGTAAATGAACACATTTTACAACGGGTTGAATGGGAATCTCATGACCAGTATAGACGCAACTTCGGGTGGAGCATTTATGGCCAAGAGTTACGAGGAGGCATATGAGTTAGCTGAAACTATGGAGGCTAATAACTATCAGTGGCCTACATCGAGGATGACACAGCCGAAGGTAGCTGGAGTATTAGAGATAGACGGGGTAACAACGTTGGCAACACAGATTTCTGCTTTATCAAAGAAAATGGATACTCTGACGGGTGAACAACCACAACATGTGGCGTATATTTGCGATTATTGTGCAGGAGAACATCCTACAAAATAGTGTGCCATCAACCCAACATCATTTCAGTTTGTGGGCAGCTATAATAGGATTTCGCAGAACACGTATCAAAATTCCTACAACCCGGGGAATAGAAACCATCCCAATTTGTCATGGAGCAACAATCAAAATCAGCAGGCTCCACGACCGTCTTATCCCCAGGGGTTTCAAAATCAAAATCAACAGGCAGCTCCACAGCATGAGAAAAAGTTAGATTTGGAAGAAATGCTATTAAAGTACATAGCGGGTAACGAGGCATCCATGAAAACGCAAGCAGCAGCGATAAAAAACTTAGAGAATAAGATGGGTCAGCTTGTATTGGTTTTGAACAACAGGCCTCAAGGGACGTTTCCTAATGATACAGAAAAGAATCTGAGAGTAAATCATGAGCAATGTAATACAATTACACTAAGGAGTGGTAAAGCCTTTTGTACCAACTGTGATGGGAAAGTAGGTACAGAAGAGGTTTGTGAGAATGAAGAGAATGATTTGACAAGAAAAACTAAGGAAAAATTTATGGAAAAGTCAAAGGAAGATAAACAGAAGATAGCCACACCATCAGTCCTGTTTCCCCAAAGATTAGAAAGTCAAAAGTTAAAGGATTAATTTTCAAGGTTTTTAGACATTTTGAAGCAGCTGCACATCATCATTCCATTAGCCGAAGAACTTGAGCAAATGCCACGTTACATTAAATTCATGAAAGAAATACTTTTGAAGAAACGCAAGCTTAAGGACTTCGAAATAGTGGTGTTAACTGAAGAATGCAGTGCAATTCTATAGAAAAAGCTTCCTCCTAAATTGAAAGATCTAGGAAGCTTCACAATTTCGTGCGCAATTGGTAATCAAGATATGGGGAGAGCCCTATGCGATTTAGGAGCGAGTATAAATCTTATGCCACTATTTATTTACCGAAAACTGGGGTTAAAAGAAGCAAAACCAACCAACTTCATTCTACAGCTCACAGATAAATCATTAATATATCCACTAGGAATAGTTGAAGACGTGTCGGTCAAGGTTGACTCGTTGATCTTTCCAGCTAATTTTTTTGTATTAGATTTTGAAGAAGATAAGGACATCCCTATCATCTTGGGACAACCATTCTTGGCAACGGGACGAACACTGATTGACGTGCCAAACAGAGAATTGATAATGCAAGTGTTCGATCAGGTAGTGAAGGTGAAAGTGTTCAAGGAAATCCCAATTCCAACTGACAAGGAAGGATGTGAGTTACTCGAGGAATCTACACGTGTCAAATACGAGGATTGTAGAGAGGGTGGTGGCCTTAAGGCACTAATTGAGGATAGTAAGTCAACTTCATTCTTAAACATGCAAGTGAACGGGCATGCAATACAACGATGTTGGTTATGTGTTATGAACAAACAGTATGTCACGGATAGTCCAACTGATCCAGGATAACATAGGAAGTAGTTAGGCTAAATGACTTAAAATCAAGCGTTAATTGGAAGGCAACCCAATTTTACTTTTATTTTTAATATATCAAGCATGCTAATTAATTTGTAGTTTAGAGTATAAGTTTAGAATTAAGTTGGTTTATTTTGATTTATTAGGTAGTTAGCGAGTCATTAAATTAAGTGAATTCAACTTTCAATGTTCAATGTTTATGTTGTTATCTTAAATTTATCATTTCATGGTGTTTCAGGTACTTACAAAGCTTGTGGATAAGTGTTGAAGGAAAAGAATTCAAAAAATCAAGTGCAACTGCAGAATGACCCCCCGTCGGGGCGGACTTCTTAAGAGGGAAACACCTACCGGGGCGGGGGTCTTAACCCAATAACAGAACATCCCCCCGCTGGGACAGGCATTTATAGTGCATTACCCCCCATCGGGGCGGGGGTACGAGAACTCAAACAGGCTTCAAGTCGGCAGTTAGATCAGTTGAACCATTCTTCTCCACTTCCACTTCCTTGACCCACAACTGAAACCCACGACTCTTATACACCCATTAACCCACGAATTAGCCAAAATTCCCCACTTCTCCACTACATCACCCCACTAATTACGCACTCCATCTCCTCCTTATAAATTAAACCCTAACTACACAATACTTCCACTCCATTCCATCCAAGTTCAGTCATACAAGAGTTAGGGTAGCTATAATGCGAATTTTGATAGCAAAAAGAGGGGAGATTAAACCAACTTGGCAATACATTGAGTATAAGCGGTTTGTTCTTACAATTCCTCATCACTTATTGTAGCATCCCCAAATCTCGGTCCTAATCACCAAGGATCTGGTATACTATTTCTATAACTATTGCGGAAGATATAAACATAAATTGTTTATACATTAAACTTTTACAACATAAACCCCACGGTCTACAACCTTAACTTAATACATACCTTCAATATCTTAAAAGATTTACAATGCTATTTTCGTCAGAAAATTTAATAGATCTAATTGCATAATAGCTTAATCTTGCACTTTATCTTCGCTTCTGTCTTTACTCAAGCTTTCATCTTAATCTGAAAATTTTATCACGATATAGCAAGGGTGAGCATCAAATTTGCCCAGCAAGTTTAAATTCAATAAAGATATATCATGATTGAAAGAATTGAACAATAGGCTAGCTAACTTTCAACAATATAAACATTGTGAAAGAGCATGAATAAATTTTCTTAGCTGAACGACCAAATCAATAAAAATGAATGGTCAAGCATAAACATGAACAGATTAACTGAACCAAATGGTAATGAAGGTGATCAGCCTTTCATACCTGATTAACATTTACAATATGCACAACGTGCGAATCAATAACCAATATAGACGTGAATAATCAACAGCAATTATTCATTAACATGCTTTGAACATACAACTCAAGTTTGAGTTAAGGAAAAACTTGCCTGATTCGTTGACTACTGCTACGCAGTTTAAGTTAACTTCTTTTGGTAAGACCTATCATTAATAATAAGATTGGTCTTTCAATCAGCATATTCTACTTTGTATCATAATACAATTACTTTGTCAATAGATTATCTAACACTTACTCAAATATTAGATAACATCCTAACACATCGGTATTATTATCATTCTTGGATAATTATTCAATCACCGTATCATATTCATTATGATTAAACACTTAATCTTTCATATTATAAAGTCTTTTCTATAATTCAGCAAAATGTTTATAATTCAGCAAACTGTTTTCTCTAATTCAGTAAGCTGTTTTCTCTAATACTTCAATCCAGCTAGCTGGATTCATAATTCCTTCAACCTAATGACCAATCCAGCAGACTGGATACATAATTCCTTTAATCCAGCAAGTCAAACTGCAATCCAGCAAACTAAATTACAAATCCAGCAACTAGATTGCAATCCAGCAAGTTGGATTCAACATATTTTCAATTCAGTAAACTTCTTTTCAATCCAGCAAACTGGATTCATCAGATTTTCTAATCCAGCAAGCTGGATGCTACTTCTTCCACACATATTAAATAACATTAAATTCATTCACTAATATTATAAATCCTCAAATAATATTTTAAATCAATAATTTAATAACACTTTAATACCAATGCTATCAATCACTTAAAAATATCATAATCTCATATTATTAATATTTTAATAATATTTAAATCATTTACTAAACTTATAAACAATTTATTATAATTGTTTACACATTACCAAATAATGTATTAAATCATTCTAAAATGCCATAAACATCACAATACTTCACACCCGACCCAAAACTTCATAAAAATCTTTATAAACCATGCTCAAGGGTCTCAAGTCGTAAAATCGTATTTTTCATATTTTTGGACATCATATATTTAATTAAATCCATTTATCCATTTCTCATCATTTAGATGAAAAATATCAAATTAGTTCCAAAAATATTTCTTTTCTGGGATTTGACATAATATAGTTCCATATTGAACATATATTTTTCCCGAAATTTTTAAAATAGATTTACTATATTTAAATAGTCCATAATAGCCAAATCTTCTCCGATTTTTCATAAATCGAGATTAGCTCCAAAACTTCTGAAATTTTTACAGTATGCTCCTACTATACCCATGTACTTCCAGTAAAAATTTTGTAATTTTTGGACTTATACACAGAGAGTTATTCGGGTGGTTTCACAAAAATAGTCCTCCACCGTAAAATCCATAACTCTCAAACCGTATGGCCAAAAATTCCCAAATTTTTACACAACCTGCATAACAACTGTTATTATAACTCCAAATTTTCCCAGAATTTTTCAAGCATAAAAACTAGACGAAATTGCCCCCGTTTTTGACTGGTCCAAAACAGTCCTGTTTTCTTCAAAAATTCGGGACTGTTTTGGCTTTCATAGCCAATACTCCATGAAAACTCAACATTTTTGAGTTTTACAGAGGATATGATTTTATTCCTTAACGTCTGTTCTTTCATATCTAATATCTGGACAGGAATTTCTTCATATGCTAGATTCTTCTCCACGTGAATGGGCTCGTAGGAAATCACGTGTTTGTAGTCAGACATGTATAGACGCAACACGGATATGTGAAACACGTTATAAATGTGCTCCAACTCAGGTGGTAATACAACTTTGTATGCCACTTCACCCACTCGCTTCAGTATTTCGATTGATCTTATGAACCTCAGACTTAATTTTCCTTTCTTTCAAAATCGTATTTTTCCCTTCTAGGGAGATACTTTTAAGAAAACGTGACTTCCGACTTCAAAGTCGCAGTCCTGACGATGCAAGTCTGCATACTTCTTTTGGCGATCTTGTGCAGCTACTAGTCTAGCTCTTCTCAATGTCACCACATCTGCGGTTTGTTACACTAATTCTGGTCCTAGCATCTTTTCTTCTCCTACTTCATCCCAACATAATGGCATTCAACATTTTCTTCCATAAAGAGCTTCATACGGCGGCATGCCGATACTCACATGATAACTATTAATATTTTCAAATTCCACTAGGGATAGGTGATCGTCCCAACTTTCTTTGAAGTCCATCACACAAGTTCTAAGCATGTCTTCCAACGTTTGTATCATTCATTCACTTTGTCCATCCGTCTTGCGAATGATAAGCAGTACTCAATCTCAGCTGTGTTCCCATCCCCTCTTGTAAGCTTTTTTAGAATTTTAACGTGAAGCGTGGATCTCGGTCAGAGACAATCGATACTGACACTCTATGTCGTGAAACCATTTCTTTCACGTACAAGTTCGCTAACTAATTTAAACTATATTAGATCTTGATCGGTAGAAAATGAGCCGTCTTCGTTAGTCGATCTACGATCACCCAAATGGTATCAAAACCTTTCTACGTGATTGGAAGTCCCACCACGAAGTCCATCGTAATGTACTCCCATTTCCAGTCTTGTATTTCTAATGGTTTAAGTAAACCACCTGGCCTCTGATGCTCTACTTTGACCTATTAGCACATAAGACATCTGCTAACACACTCTGCGATTTCCCGTTTCAGATTGGGCCACCAAAAATGTTGCCTCAAATCTCGATACATCTTTATGCCACCTGGATAAATGGAATACGTCGTATTGTGTGCCTCGTGCAAAATTTCTTCCCTCAACTCATTTACCGCTGGCACCCACACTCTCCCTTCGAATCTCAAAATACCGTCTTTATCCATTTTGAATCTCTCCTCCTCATTTTCTGCGATCCTCTTCCTGATTTTCTCGCACTCTTTATCGTTCTCGTGTGATTCCTTTACACTGTCTAACAAGGTTGGACGAGCTTCCGCTGCAAACATTCTTTCTCAAGACCTTTCCAATCCTTTTACTTCTATCTCTAATTTCTCCATTTCCCTTATCAACTCCTCCTGAGTTGTTAGTTGAAATAACTTCTCCCTTCCTTTCCTACCTAGCGCGTCGGCCACTATGTTTACCTTTCCTAGGTGATACAGAATATCGCAGTCGTAGTCCTTGATTAATTCTAACCACCTTCTCTGACGTATGTTCAACTCCTTTTATGTGAAGATATATTTCAAACTCTTGTGGTCCGTGTATGTCTCACATTTCTCTCTGTATAGATAATGTCTCCAAATTTTTAATGCAAAAACTACTGCCACTAATTCTAAGTCATGAGTAGGGTATCGTTTTTTGTAATCCTTCAGTTGCCGCGATGCGTATGCAATGACCTTGCCATGCTGCATTAGCACACAACCAAGTCCTCTGTGCGACACATCACTATACACCACAAAACCTCTCGTATCATCTGGTAATGATAATACAGGCGCCTTGCTCAATCTCTTTTTCAGCTCTTGAAAACTCTCTTCGTATTTGTCCGACCACACGAATTTCCCCGTCTTCCTCGTTAGATTGGTCAATGGGGTTGCTATCTTAGAAAATCCTGGATAAATCCTAAGAAACCCCATTGACTAGTTGTTATCACCAGTTGAAGGTACTGGAGATAGATTGGTCTACAAATTTCCCCGTCTTCCTCGTTGATATGTCCTCCTCCCGTACCTTCAACTGGTGATAACCCGTTCGTAGATCTATCTTCGAGAAACACTTTGCTCCCTTCAGTTAGTCGAAAAGTTAGTCTATCCTCGGTAATGGATATCTATTCTTAATTGTCACTCTGTTTAATTCTCGATAATCGATACAGAGCCTCATTGATCCATCCTTCTTCTTTACAAACAACACTGGTGCTCCCCAATGAGACATACTCAGCCGAATATAACCCTTATCCAGCAACTCTTGCAATTGTTCATCAATTCCTTCATTTCTACTAGTGCCATACGATATGGAGTTTTCAAAATTGGTGCAGTTCCCGGTGCTAAGTCTATTACGAATTCGATTTCTCAGTCTTACGAAACACTAGGCAGATCATCTGGAAACACATCTCGAAATCCTCTCACTACAGGTATATCCTTAATTTCTACTCCCTTTTTCTAGGTATCAACAATGTAAGCTAAGTAACCTACACATCATTTTCTTAACAATTTCTTGGCCTGTATCATCGTAAGGCAACACGATTGCTTAAGCGATGAGCTACCATAAAATACTACCTTAGACTTATTCGGAGTCTAAAGGTTTACACTTTTATTCTGATAATCAATTATTGCAGCATGGTTATACAACCAATCCATTCCCAATATTACGTCAAACTCTCCCAATCTTATCAAGATTAAGTCTATGCTTAGTTCATGATTTCTAATGTTTGAGCGATAATTTCGGTAAACATATTCTACAGAGATTACTTCGTTGTTCGCAACTTCTATGTTCAAGGGATTTTCTAATCATTCGCGGGGTAAATTAAGTCGACTAGCAAATTCCTCAGATACAAAAGAACAGGTGGCACCCTAATCAAATAATACGTAAGTATTTATATCATTGATCGGGATGATACCTGACACCACATCCTTTGCAACTACTGCATCTTGGACAATCATATTAAACGTTCTGGCAGTTGGACGGTTGGATGGCGTCGGTCTGCCAATCATTAGTTTTTCGCTTCCCCCTTGCTGGCTGCTTCCTCCGCTGCTTCCTTTCTTCGGACATTCCTTAATCAGATGATCCGCTGAGCCACATGCGTAACAATAATTGATCTTCTTTGGCTTCTGGCAGTTGGACAAAATATGCCCTTCTTGACCACAGTTGTAACAAATACTGCGCCTTTTCCAACACTAGCCCTGGTGATACCTGACACTTTGGGCATCCTTCTATTTCCTTCTTAAACTCTCCACGGAACTTTCCTACTTGATTGTTGTGTCATTTGTTGTTGTTGTTATTCTCCCACTTCCTTTTTCCTAAGTTACTACCTCCGCTGCTGCTTCCTCCAGTTTTCTTACTCTTCTTCTCTATATTGTACAAACTCAAAGCTTCACTACCTCCTGTAATAATGGCCTTTTCCAATAATGTTGCAAAAGAATCGATCTGAAGAACTGATACCTTGTTGAACAACCAAGGCTTCAATCATTATTCAAAATGCCTAACTTTCCTCTCCTCACTTACTAATTGGAGTTCATTGAACTTAGCAGCGTATTGTGCCACCATCATATCTCCTTGCTTAAGTTCCAAAAACTTCACCTCCATTCTATTTTTCATACTCTTCGAAAAGTAATTCTTGAAGAACAGAGTTTTAAATCTCTCCCAAGTTACTATCCCTTCTCCTGCTATCTGTTGATTTACCTCCCACCAGTAGTTCGCCTCGCCTCTCATCACGTAGGTTGTAAATGCCGTCTTCTGGTCTTCACGCACGCGAGCGATGGTGAAAGCCTTCTCCATTACCTTGATCCACGTCTAAGCCACGATAGGATCAGTAGTACCTACGAATTCTGGAGGTCCTACACTCCCAAAGTCCTTAAATTTTGTGACAGGAACTGCTTGAGGAATGGGTGGTACTAGTTCGTTTCTTCCCCTAAGAGCTTCGCCTAACAAATCTACTAGCCTTTGTATGGGGTCTACTTGTCCTCTCTCATCGTTAACCGAATCTTCCGGTGCATGTAATCTACGTCTGGGCGTCATTTTTTTGCATCACAAAATTTTCATTTTTATTATCTAATTATATTACTTAAACATTTCTCAAATGAAAAGGAATAAAATTTTATAACACATTTCTGAAATAAGATCATTTATATTCATATGCCAAATCATTACATTACATGATTATCTCTAGCATACTTCTATAAATGACACAACATATCCCCTAATATCACAAAAGACGGGGACAACCACTAATCATACTACCCCTCTAATATTTTTCAAAAGTTTGGGGTTTACAACTGTAAGAACCCAACTTTTATGAATAAAGATTAATTTTCTCTAAATATCTTTTTGAGTAATAAGGTGTAAATTTAATATAGTGTTATAGTTATGGGTAATATTTATAAATTTTGCAATGTAAGAAAGTTATTATAAAATATTCGTTTGGTCGGGAAATATTTGTTTTATTAGGGAATATTCGTACGACGGCACAATCATTGGTGGACCCCACAACGAAATTACTGTCGGAGTTAGAAAACGACAGAAATAACTTTTTATAAAAATAACGGCAAAAGTTTTATCGTTAACTGTTAAAATACCCGGTGATAAAAGTACAGTAATACGCGTGATTTCATAGTAGCACACGGTATTTATTATTGATGCTTACATGAGAAGTCACTCAGTTATACTCAGTAACTGCTGCATATTATCTCACATTATTGATTCAATTATTATCACAGCATCATCTGCACAATATTTTATATTATTAAATCCATAATTGAGGCGACAAAGTTATTCATATTATTAATTGCATTATTGACGATGTCTAGAAAATTCTGTCGAGAAAAGGGGTTTGGTCACCTAATTGCTCGTCAATAGGGAGAAATCTTTATCGGAAAGCCCCATCTTTCCTGGGAATGATCTGGTTGTTAATATTGCAAGTTATATTATTGATGAATAAATGTTGTTAAAAATTTTGAGGGAATTTTTATGAAATATTTGTTGTAAATTTGGCTTATTTTTTGGACCCCCACTTATCCATTTTTCAAAACTGTTGGTAGAAAGTTATCTCAATATATATATATATATATATATATATATATATATATATATATATATATATATATATATAAGTATTATATATTTGTTAGTTTCGGGAAAAGGGGGGGTGGGGACGTGAAGTGGAGGGAGTATATATATATATATATATATATATATATATATATATATATATATATATATATTATAATAAGTTTTGTTTTATTATGAAAAATATAATATATTATATTTTATTATGCATAATGTTTGCATAGTGTCTGCATAGTATTTGCATAGTAAATCATGTGAATTCAAATTTGGCTCCCGTGAATTCGTTCGAATTTCTGCACTGTGCGTCCGTGATTATTTCTAAATAGTATCCTTCCATTCTTCTATAAATAGTATGCTTAGTTTAGAATTGAAAATCACACCAGAATCAGAGAATTCTTCTTCTATAATTTTGAGCGTATTTCTTTAGAGTTTAAGGAAGCTTTGAGTGTAGAAAATAGTATAAGTTTTCTTCAAGAATATCTCCGCTATACCAGTCAGAAGTACTCTCTTTTTAAGGTAAGTGATATTATTTTTGTTCAATATTCGTAACAAATAATATTTTCTTCCATACTCTGTAGTATGTAAGTAATATTATTTCGTTTCGGATTCCGAATTCTACACTCATTTTGTTAAAGTATTGCTTCTATACTCCTTGAAATTAGTAGAATATCCTTGAAATTTGCGCTTCATCTAGTATCTTTTCATGTAAATATTATTCTGAGCATTCTTGATAATTTTTAATCTTTTCATACCGGGGTACTATTCACGGGGTACTATTACCGAAGTACTAATCTTTTCTGTCCAAATTATTTTTGATACAATATTATTCTTGAATTTTACTCCACAAAGCAGTATTATGTTGACATATTGAACATTATTGGCCCGTAGTGCATTGATGGACTGTTACTTCGTATGATTATGACTATGTATCCATATAATCATGACCCGTAATGTTACAAATGATGTGGTAAAAGTCCTCATTTCCTGTAGTGCATTGATGGACAGTTATTGGCATGATCATGACCATTGGTGATAACACGAATATCTTGGCCCGTAGTGCATGGATAATTCAGTGATGTGGATTATTTATTAAACTGAGTCTCATCAATTAAATTAATGATAAACTTTTTAAATTATAGAAGATAGTAGATATCATGCTCTACTTGACTCTTCTAATGGATTATTTGTTCCGCTGCAGTTAAACTTGTTGTCTATTGTATTCTATTAGCGTAACACTGTGTAAGGCTAGCGATAATTTATTCTGCATTATCTTAGTCATAATATTCTTTACTGGGCTAGTTGAGCTCACCCTTTGCTTTCATTGTTCTCTTCAGGAAATGAGAATATAGCCGGGACTAGTCGGGGAATGGGGTGATGGTCCGAGATGATGGCTATAGTAGGCCTCACTATTTTATAAAATAGTGTGATAATAATTATAATGAGGACTCAACCATGCACAATACCAGTGCTCAGACAATGCCCTGAGGTAACCCCAAGGAGAGTATGCTGAATCAGTTCCCTCGAGGCTGGGTAAAGCCAGGAATCTACATTACATGCAAATAAATGTCAAAATCCCTGCTCCTCTTCAATAGGAAAAAGGAAAATCAAACTCAGCTTTTACCTCATTTGCATGCAAGTAAACTGAGGGGTGGCGACTCAAATCACCTAGAAGCTCTGGAATAGTCACCTGAATGCTTGGAAAATCCCTACAGGAAACATTAGCTGCAGGAGCCGAAGCCGCAACTGGTACATCCTCGTCCTCGTCCTCAACATCCGGTGCATCAACCCAGATAAGACATATCACCGCCTCTGCCAAACGACAAGGTTGTCTAACTAAATGGGGTCGAGGTACTTCAGAAGCCCTCCTCCGCACACCTGAAGTGGTCCTGTGGGAACTACTCGACTGATCCGGATCCATAATATGTGGACACAAGTCTCCAAATCACCTCAAAAAGGGTGTGGTAAATTCTAACCTGGAGCATTTTTATGCATTTTATGACTAAATGCATGCATGCATTATTTTAACATAGGCCTACAGTATAGTTAAAAAGGCATGTCTACCCAATGCCTAGACTTTTTGAAAAATTTTGACAGAGTCTTCTTTGTAAAAATGACTATCCACATGCGCATAGGCATGACTAGGTGGCCATTCAGTAGCACACCTACCCACAGTCATAAACATCCTACATGCATATAAATATCAAAATCCCAATCCATGACGGTAGATTAAATACCAGGATTGCTTTGCTTTACTACCTTTACTCATTTGTCCTCAAATAGGATAAGAAATAGCAGAAAAGGTACCAATTTGATTGTTTCAAAAGTTAAATTTTTTTTACATCATTATGGTCAACATGGTTAAATACTAACATTTACTATGTTGAATATTTTTTTATCAAGACATATGAGCATGCATATTCACTACTATATGTTTAGATGCATTTCATATAAGAAGTTATTTTCCAAGGGATAGAAATTGGAAAAGAAGACATGCATACGTTACCAGGACAGTGTAGAACACTTGTACGGTGACAGAATTTGTAGAAAGCCACCCGAACTCAGCAGATCTGAAGAAGAGCTCTCAGATTTCCTGTGCGGTGCAACTTGAAAATGACTTATGAAAGCCACAGCTACCTTAAAGGCCACCCACGGCTGGTCGCAGGTATACCTGTGGCTCCCCTGGGTGGGGCCCACCCCTCTGGCTCGGTTCAATTCGAGTTGCAAAGGAGTTCTCACAAGCTGAATAGGCCAAATAAGGAAAAAAGATGCTACGCGATTGAGCAGAAAAGCCTGAAATCCTGGTATTCATGGACCAAATTACAGGTCTACATGTCACTCATTGGTATTCGCCTGGACACATGTTTACTATACCAATGATCACAACTATTACAAACTACAGTCGGTAATACCTCACGAAGGTTCGATGCTGTCAGTTTGGGATCATAACTCCAAAACACTTCACCCCTTTGCGGGAATTTCATACAATTCAGCCGTTGATGCACATGTCAATGAAGGTCAAGCAACCTTGACCAACATTCAGCCAATGGCAAGTAAATCCATCAAAGTATCGGAAGCCATCCGATGATTTCAGCCATTGATGCACACGCCAACGAAGGTTAAGCAACCTTAACGTCAGTCCCAACAGGGATTTCATCCATTGATGTACATTTCAGTGAGGATCAGGCAACCCTGACAAACACAAAGTATATCCCCACAAAACACTAGAAAGACCTGGCAATACAAACCAGGGAAGAACATCTTCATCGGGGAGGACCGATGAAAAGACAAAGTATATCCCCACAAAGTCTCTTGCACATGAGAGGAATATCTATGGTGGAAAATCTATACAAAGGATTAAGGACTTTAATGATAACCCCAACTCCAACATCCTTGAAGTTTCTGAGAACTTTGGAGCACACATCTAAGCAGTTCGTCAAAGTTATAAATGATAACTCCAGTCCCCATCACAAGTTATGGGGGTAACGGTCATCACCTCCCGTTGGAAAATGGTCCAACAAACCACATGCATCATACATTTGCATCATGGTGTAGTACATTGCATCATGAATATCTTGTTACATTTCAAGTGTCTATTATTCTTTATCCTATCCATGCTATTACACTTCATGAATATGATAAAGAGGGGCATCTGTAGACACTCAAAATTTTGCATTCCTGTTACTAACATTGTAGGAGGGCAGAATCGTCTTTCAGAGATAACCCTGGAGGACAGCTCAACTCAGTCTCGGAGACAACCCCGAGATACACAGTTACAGTCCCGAAGACAACCCCGGGAATTATAGTGTCAACCTTGGAGACAACCCCGAGGGAGGCAATTCCAGTTCCGGAGAGAACCCTTGAATCCTTAGTTCCATCTCAACAACAACCCCGAGATATTTAGTCCCAATCCCGAAGACAACCTTGGGATCTTCAATCCAACCCAAAGACAATCCCGAGGAATGCAGTTGCAGTTCCGAAGATAACCCCGGAAATGCTCTTTTCCACTCCCTATGATCAGCTTCAACACTCGGCGATAGCCCCAAGGCGCTAATTCCATAAGCCCAGAGATAACCCCGGGAGGTCAGGCACACCTCAGAGACAAACATGAGGATGATCAACACTTGCAGTAGTCCGATCTTAAAGATAACCCTGAGCAACGACCGCTAAAATAACTCAAATCGGAGATAACCCCGGTGAGGGGCAAAACCATCATTTGCCATCTCAATCCCACCTTGCGCCGTCTCAACAACATTCAAACATGCATTCTACATAGAAATGTCCTATAAGAATTGAAGAGCTCTAATCCCGAGTGACTACTACACAAGACAGCACAACGGATAGACTTTGAAGCCTGAAGACCAAGGGCATGGTCCCATCTTCCTGACTTCGTACAACCTCTTATCCCATGTCATTGTGTAGCTCTCGATAATAGCATGCCATAAAAGGTCTTATACACCTTGATCAGATGCCCATATTGAAGTTCTGAAAGTTCGAGCAGACAACACGTTGCGCGGGTGCACGTACTTTGGGACGGCAGGACCCGCAGAGCTCGAGGCACCCCGGACAGCCGCAGGTGCATCTGCGGCTACCGCAGGTACACCTACGGCTCCCCCCTCTATAAATAGAGGGCTTGGGATAGCCATTTTACAAAGAGAAAAGGCGAGTAAGCCTTGTCCAATTTGCTCTATACACACTTTTAACTGAGTACTTTCTCATTCAAACACTTGTGAGCTTATATTTGGCTATTTTTTTACCGACGGGAGCCGAGTGTTCATCCATTTAAAGCTATTAAAGTCTTCTTTGGCAGTCCACTGTAAGCCTTCTTACATCATCTAAAACCTTTTCTACACTTCTTGCACACATTGTTATTCACGTTGAGAGTCATGTTATATACGTATGCCCGGACTTCGGTCCGTGGCTTTTTATTTCTTTTGTATATATATATATATATATATATATATGTACTAACATTATCGAGTTATGCCTCGATTGAACCTGGATTTACATCCAGAGCGTTTATTGCTTATATATATATATATATGTTGCCATCAAACTCTGTTTGATTGAGTCTGGATTACACATCCGGTGCGTTTATCGCTTTTATATATCTATATATATATACTTTCGAACGCGAATTAACGAAACGAGCCTGGATCGATATATATCAAGTGCGTTTATTGCTTATATATATATATATATATATATATATATATATTTACATTCCTGTATGGCCTGGAGTTTACTTCGTGGTCTTTTACTGCTTTATTTACATTTTTGTCAAGCCTGGAGTTTACTCTGTGGCCTTTTATCGCTTTCTTTGAATTTTATCCCGCCTGGTGTTTACTTCGAGGCAGTTGATCGCTTTATTGCTTTATTTACATTTCTGATTTTCCATGGAGGTGCTTCGTGGTGGTTGATCATTTATATATATATTTACAGCTTTTATATATATATATATCTGTTTATAGCTTTCATACAAATTGCTACATCATGTGAGCCTAGGAATCATGTAATCACAGATTCAATTTTCTGAATCTAGATTCGGTTCTCGTGATGGACATTTTTAGCTGTAACCAGCTTATAAATTATTCACGGTGTTTGAATTTCCTTAGACGCCTCTCATGCCCATAAGGAGTTTGACACTGCTATGTATATTATTTTCTCGAAGATGCTTCGCATCTCAAAAATAAAAGCAATCAAGCCGGAAATAAAAAATGGAAGTATCAAAGGCCTCAATTACTATTGAGCATAAAGGTTTGAAAAACCTCTTTTTACAAAATATCATTATTATATCTTGTTAAAACCGAATTTTTATACAGAAATTCAAACCCTTTGTATATAGGTACGAACGAGGCATAGCACTACTTCTAGATAATTGCACATTGATCCACACACACACACACACACACATATTCATATAACAGTTCAATTGAAAAATGGTAGTCACCGTGGTAACACGGATGTCGAGGGGTGCCTAACACCTTCCCTTCACATAACCAAGTCCCCGGACCCTAACGAATCACGGTTTGATAGACCCGTTATGTGACACCCCCAAAACAGGTATACATCACCCATTCTGAGTCGCCAAAATATGGTACAGAAATAACTACAACTTTATTAAAATAATTGTCGTGCAAAATACGACAACACTTAAACTGTAAGTTTAAATACAAATATTGTCTTCTAGACAATATCCACACTCAAATAAGTCCTCATTACAATTATTGATACATTATTTTACAAAAATGGTGAGGACTACTAAACAACTTTCTAGAACCATCATTCCATACCCCGACTAGTACTTGCTACATTCTCGCCTCCTGAGAAGAAAAATGAAACAAAAAGGAAAAGGGTGAGCTCAACTAGCCCAGTAAAGAACATTATGACCAAGATAATATAGAACAAATTATCGCTAGTCCTCAACAAGGAAAAATTTAATAGAATACAATAGACAACAAGTTTTAAATCAATATTCGCAGCGGAAATAATAATTCATTAAAAGAGTTAAGTAGAGAATAAAATCTGCTATCTTCTATTTATGAATTTAAAAGTTCATCGTCAATATTTTATCCCCGTAACATCAATCAATATATATATCTGGAATCAAATGTTCATCTTTGCACTACAGGCCAAAGATATTCATCAGTTAGTCATGTTCATCTAAACACCTGTTCATCTTTGCACTACGAGCCAAAGATATTCATCAGAACATCATTCATCTTTGCACTACATGCCAAAGATATTCAGTTATATCATCATTTAGGACTGAGGATGATGAAAAATATTTTAAAGAAAATGAATCTAGTGAAACAAAAGAATAAATATTAAGGATTCGTACTTTAAACAATTCGAGTTCAAAAATACTTCATAAATAATCATAGTGAAGTAAAATTCAAGAATAGAGTCGTATACGTGAATAGTAACCCCGACACAAAAAGTTCTAAATTTGATAAAAAGTTTAGACCAATTTTTTGGCATAATGATATTGAAAGAAATAATATCATTTATAAAAAAATAACATCCCTTACCTCGAAAAGGCAGTACTTCTGACTGGAATATTGGATATAGTGCTGAAGGAACTTGCACCGTATAGCAACACTCAAAGTATCAAAATACTCACAAGGATACGCTCGATAATATAGAGAGAAAATATTTCAGTTTCTGGTGTGTTTTTTAATTCTAACCTAAGCACCCTATTTATAGAAAAATGCTTAGAACACCAAAGAAGAAAATTTAATAAAATATTAATATAATTTTATAAATTTCCTACGCCCACTTTGAATACTGAATTCATCCATTTCAACAACCAGTGGGCCCCCCCAAACATAACAAAAATGTTTTCTTCTTGTACTTTCTTCTTTATACGTATTAGCTACGGGTCTGTGGCTTGAGCAACTTTAACTTTTTCGATTAAAGTCGATTCTATGCGTATACTTGACATCATCGCATGGGTCCTCAGAGTCTTGAATTCTATCTTCATCTTTTGTAATTCACACAAAATGAGCCTTTGTGTTGACAACATCGCACTCGTTCCCGCATATGATCTTCTATTTAATGCGTCAGCTACCACGTTCACTTTTTCAGGATGGTATTGAATGTTGTGGTCATAATCTTTCAATAGCTCGAGCCAACGTCGTTGTCACATGTTGATTTCTTTTTGGGTGAAAAAATATTTGAGGCTTTTATGGTCTGAATATATCTCCACTTTCTCCCCATATAGATAGTGCCTCCAAATTTTTAACGCGAAAACGACTGCTGCTAACTCTAGATCATGAGTAGGGTAATTTCTCTCATATTATTTGAGTTGTCGCGAGGCATAAGCTATAATTTTCCCATCTTGCATGAGAACACATCCTAACCCTTTGCCTGAAACATCGCTGTAGATAACAAATCCATCCAAACCAGATGATATTGTTAGAATAGGTGCCAAAATGAGTCTCCTCTTAAACTCTTGAAAACTCTTCTCGTATTCCTCGCTCCATACGAATTTTGTATCTTTACGAGTCTGCTGAGTTAATGGAGTAGCGATTTGAGAAAATACTTCCACGAATCTCCGATAATAACTAGCTAAGCCCAGAAAGCTACATACTTCGGTCACCGACTTCGGTTGCTCCCAATTTTGTATTGCTTCAATCTTCGCCGGGCCAACAGATACTCCATGTTCTGACACCACATGCCCAAGGAATGCTACTTCCTCAAGCCAGAACTCGCATTTCTTCAGCTTGGCATATAGATTGTTTTCACAAAGCCTTTGGAGTACCAGCTTCAAATGGTGCTCATGATCTTCACGGCTTTTGAAATATATGAGGATGCCATCAATAAAGACAACAATGAACTGATCCAAATATTCCTTGAATACTCGGTTCATCATATCTATGAAAGCCGCATGAGCATTAGTCAATCCGAAAGACATGACTAAGAATTCATAATGCCCGTACCGAGTTCTGAAGGCAGTCTTTGGAATATCCTCAGTTCTAATCTTCAGCTGATGATATCTAGAACGAAGATCGATCTTTGGAAAGAATTGTGCTCCTTGTAACTGGTCAAACAGGTCATCAATGCGAGGTAGTGGATACCTATTCTTGATAGCGACATGGTTCAATTCTCGATAGTCAATACAAAGTTGCATACTCCCGTCTTTCTTCTTTACAAATAAAACAGGAGCACCCCAAGGAGATATACTAGGACGAATGAAATCGATGTCCAACAACTCCTGTAGTTGGACCTTTAACTCCTGAAGTTCAATAGGAGCCATTCGATATGGGGTTATAGAAATGTGCTTTGCACCAGGTTCAAGATCAATAAAGAATTCAACTTCACGTTCTGGGGGTAGACCGAGAAGTTCTTCAGGAAATACGTCAGGAAATTCACTAACAATAGAAATTTTAATCAAATCTGATGTGTTTTTGTTCAAGTCCATAACATGGGCTAAGAAAGCTTGACATCCATTTTTTAATAAACGAATGACTTTATGGCTTGATATGATAGTGATTAATTTTAGTGGTTTAGTTGCTTGAATTCGCATAACAGGTTGGTTATGAATATGAAAACTAGCAACCTTACGAAAACAATCAATTTTGGCATGATGAGTAGTTAACCAATCAATCCCTAAAATCACGTCAAATACAAGTATCTTTAAAGAGATAAGGTCAACAGGTAATGTGATGGTGCCAACTTGGATCAAACAAGATTTATAAATAGTGGATGTAATGAAAGTTTCTCCTAATGGAGTCTCCACAGATAAGTCAAAGTCTAATTTTTCCGGAGTCAAGTTTAAACGTTGAGCACAAGCAGGAGAGATAAATGAATGGGTAGCACAGGTATCCAGTAACGTATAAACTTCGCAAGAATTTATGATTAGCTTACCCGTGATCACCTCGTTTGTGTTCCTCACATTTTGACCAGTCACAACAAACGCTCTTCTAGGAACCGTTAACTTTGACTTTTCTAGGACAACCTTTTGAGTCACCATCCCCGCTGGACTTGGTTTCGCTATAGTATAATCTCGTGCGATATGTCCTTCCTTTCCACAATTATAGCATACCTTGAACTGTTGTGGATAATTTGGGCTGATATGTCCCTCTTTCCCGCATTTATTGCATACGACCGGTGGTCGTTCTCCTCCCTTAGAAACAGTTAATGCTGGTACTGACGTCTTCACATTGTCATTGTTGAATCTCCTCTTTTTAAAATCTCCCCCTGACTCGCTTCTTCTATTTTCATGGCCACGACTACCACCAGAGTGGTTACCGCTTTTGTCCGTGTTCTTCTTTCCCCGCTGGTTATCGTTGCTCCGATGACTGCTGTCACCGGTATGACCCTAGTTGTGGTCCCTCGGTTGAACGTATTTGTTATCTCGCTCTAATAATTGAGCCCTGTTGACAACATCTGAATATAGGGAAAATTTATGAAAAATGAGATACTGACGTAAGTCGGGTTTCAAACCTCTCAGAAACATCCGTGTCATACGTTCCTCATTCTCCACCAAATGAGGTGCAAACCTGGATAACTCCTCGAACTTCGCCTCGTATTGGGACACCGTCATGTTATTCTGCTCCAGCCTAATAAACTCTACCTCCTTCATATGACGAATACTTTTAGAAAAGTACTTGTCATTGAACATCTTTTTAAATGTCTCCCAAGACATGCTGAGTGCGGCTGGATGGGTACGCTTCACAGATTCCCACCAGTAATCTGCTTCATTACGGAACATAAAGGTGGCGAATGGAACCTTCTGTTCCTCCGTGCATCCCAAGACATCGAATATCTTGGTAATTTGCTTGACCCAAGTTTCTGCCTTAATCGGGTTTGGCTTTTCCCAGAATTCTGGTGGTCCCAACTCTTTGAACTGCTCGGCTATAACCAGCTGTGCGTTGCCATTATTTCTACCTGTATTTTGAACAGGAGTCTCCTTCGTCTGGTTTTGCATGAACTGTAAAAAGCTTCTAAACATCTCATCGTTCATCGTCTACTCAGTGGTGTTGTTTACAGGAGGAACATTACCGGCCTGTTGCACGTTCTCCTCATTGGTGAGTAAATGTGTCTCCACGGTCTCATTTACTCCACTGTTAACATTCTCAGTTGCCATTCTCAAATACTGCCATAAAACAAGGGTTAATTAAAGAAATTAACATATCACACAATATCTCTATATTCTGACCAACCAACAAATAAGCTTTGGTAGGACACACTAGCGAAGGATTTACACGTTTCTCCCCTCCTAGTTCTATTCCCCTATCTCCGCCAGAGATCATATCCCTAAGTTCTGATACCAATTGTGACGCCCCCAAAACAGGTATACATCACCCATTCTGAGTCGCCAAAATATGGTACAGAAATAACTACAACTTTATTAATACAATTGTCGTGCAAAATACGACAACCCTTAAACTGTAAGTTTAAATACAAATATTATCTTCTAGACAATACCCACACTCAAATAAGTCCTCAATACAATTATTGATACATTATTTTACAAAAATAGTGAGGACTACTAAACAACTTTCTAGAACCATCATTCCATACCCCCGACTAGTACTTGCTATATTCTCGCCTCCTAAGAAGAAAAATGGAACAAAAAAGAAAAGGGTGAGCTCAACTAGCCCAGTAAAGAATATTATGACCAAGATAATATAGAACAAATTATCGTTAGTCATCATCAGGGAAAATTTTAATAGAATACAATAGACAACAAGTTTTCAATCAATATTCGCAGCGAAAATTATAATTCATTAGTAGAGTTAAGTAGAGAATAAAATCTACTATCTTGTATTTATGAATTTCAAAGTTCATCGTCAATATTTTATCCTTGTAACATCAATTAATATATATATTTGGAATCAAATGTTCATCTTTCCATTACAGGCCAAAGATATTCATCAGTTGGTTATGTTCATCTAAACACCTGTTCATCTTTGCACTACGGGCCAGTGATATTCATCAGAACATCATTCATCTTTGCACTACATGCAAAAGATATTCAGTTATATCATCATTTAGGAATGAGGATAATGAATAATATTTTAAAGAAAACGAATCCAGTGAAACAAAAGAACAAATATTAAGGATTCGTACTTTAAACAATCTGAGTTCAAAAATACTTCATAAATAATCATAGTGAAGTAAAATTCAAGAATGATCAAAACATGGATACAATCAAAGCTAGTATCCATAATAGATAAATTTAATTTTTTGGTGAATAGTATCGTATACGTGAATAGTAACTCCGACACAAAAAGTTCCAAATTTAATAAAAAGTTCAGACCAATATTTTGGCATAATGATATTGAAAGAAATAATATTATTTATAAAAATATAACATCCCTTACCTCGAAAAGACAGTACTTCTGACTGGAATACTGGATATAGTGCTGAAGAAACTTGCACCATATAGCAACACTCAAAGTATCAAAATACTCACAAGAATACGCTCGAAAATATAGAGTGAAAAGAGTTCAGTTTCTGGTGTATTTTTCAATTCTAACCTAAGCACCCTATTTATAGGAAAATGCTTAGAACACAAAAGCAAAAAATTTAATAAAGTATTAATATAATTTTATAAATTTCCTACGCCCACTTTGAATACTAAATTTAGCCATTTCAACAACCAGTGGGCCCCCCAAATATAAAAAAAATATTTTCTTCTTATACTTTCTTCTTCATACGCATTAGCTCTGGGACTGTGGCTTGAGCAACTTTAACTTTTTCGATTAAAGTCGGTTCTATGCGTATACTTGACATCATCGCATGGGTTCCCGGAGTCTTGAATTCTATCTTCATCTTCTGTAAATCACACAAAATAGGCCTTTGTGTTGACAACATCGCACTCGTTCCCGCATATGATCTTCTACTTAATGCGTCAGCTACCACGTTCACTTTTCCAGGATGGTATTGAATGGTGTGGTCATAATCTTTCAATAGCTCGAGCCAACGTCGTTGTTGCATGTTGAGTTCTTTTTGGGTGAAAAAATATTTGAGGCTTTTATGGTCTGAATATATCTCCACTTTCTCCCCATATAGATAGTGCCTCCAAATTATCAATGCAAAAATGACTGCAGCCAACTCTAGATCATGAGTACGGTAATTCCTCTCATATTCTTTGAGTTGTCGCGAGGCATAAGGTATGACTTTTCCATGTTGCATGAGAACACATCCTAACCCTTTACTTGAAGCATCGTTGTAGATAACAAATCCATCCGAACCAGATGGTATTGTTAGAACAGGTGCCGAAATGAGTCTCCTCTTAAGCTCTTGAAAACTCTTCTCGCATTCCTCGCTCCATACGAATTTTGTATCTTTACGAGTCAGCTGAGTTAACGGAGTAGCGATTTGAGAAAATCATTCTACGAATCTCCGATAATAACCAACTAAGCCCAGAAAGCTACGTACTTCGGTCACCGACTTCGGTTGCTCCCAACTTTGTATTGCTTTAATATTCGTCGAGTCAACAGATAATCCATATTTTGACACCACGTGCCCAAGGAATTCTACTTCCTCAAGCCAGAACTCGCATTTCTTCAGCTTGGCATATAGCTTGTTTTCACGAAGCCTTTGGAGTACCAGCTTCAAATGGTGCTCATGATCTTCACGGCCTTTGGAATATATGAGGATGTCATCAATAAAGATAACAACGAACTGATCTAAATATTCCTTGAATACTCGGTTCATCATATCCATGAAAGGCGCAGGAGCATTAGTCAATCCGAAAGACATGACTAAGAATTCATAATACCCGTACCGAGTTCTGAAGGCAGTCTTTGGAATATCCTCAATTCTAATCTTCAACTGATGATATCGAGAATGAAGATCGATCTTTGAAAAGAATTGTGCTCCTTGCAACTGGTCAAACAGGTCATCAATGCGAGGTAGTGGATACCTATTCTTGATGGTGACATGGTTCAATTCTCGATAGTCAATACAAAGTCGCATAATCCCGTCTTTCTTCTTTACAAATAAAACAGGAGCACCCCAAGGAGATGTACTAGGACGAATGAAACCGATGTTCAATAACTCCTGTAGTTGGACCTTTAACTCTTGAAGTTCAATAGGAGCCATTAGATATGGGGTTTTAAAAATGGGCTTTGTACCAGGTTCAAGATCAATAAAGAATTTAACTTCACGTTCTGGGGGTAGACCGGGATGTTCTTCAGAAAATACGTTAGGAAATTCGCTAACAACAGAAATTTTATTCAAATCTGACATGTTTTTGTTCAAGTCCATAACATGGGCTAAGAAAGCTTGACATCCATTTTTAAATAAACGAATGGCTTTATGTCTTGATATGATAGTGATTGATTTTTGTGGTTTAGTTGTTTGAATTTGCATAACAGGTTGGTTAGGAATATGAAAACTAACAACCTTACGAAAATAATCAATCTTGGCATGATGAGTTATTAACCAATCAATCCCTAAAATCACGTCAAATACAAGTATCTTTAAAGAGATAAGGTCAACATGTAATGTGATGGTGCCAACTTGGATCAAACAAGATTTATAAATAGTGGATGTAATGAAAGTTTCTCCTAATGGAGTCTCCACAGATAAGTCAAAGTCTAATTTCTCCGGAGTCAAGTTTAAACGTTGAGCACAAGCAGGAGAGATAAATGAATGGGTAACACCGGTATCTATTAAGGTATAAACTTCACAAGAATTTATAATTAGCTTACCCGTGATCACCTCGTTTGGGTTCCTCGTATTTTGACAAGTCACAACAAATGCTCTTCCAGGAACCGTTAACTTTGACTATAGTACAATCTCGAGCGATATGTCCTTCCTTTCCACAATTATGGCATACCTTGAACTGTTGTGGATAATTTGGGCTGATATGTCCCTCTTTCCCGTATTTATAGCATACAACCGGTGGTTGTTCTCTTCCCTTAGAAACAATTGATGCTGGTGCTGACGTCTTCACATTGTCATTGTTGAATCTCCTCTTTTTAAAATCTCCCCCCGACTCGCTTTTTCTATTTTCATGGCCACGATTACCACCAGAGTGGTTAACGCTTTTGCCCGTGTTCTACTTTTCTCGCTGGTTGTCGTTGCTCCGATAACTGCTGTCACCGGTATGACCCTGGTTATGGTCCTTCGGTTGAGCGTATTCGTTATCTCGCTCTAATAATTGAGCCTTATTGACAACATCTGAATATAGAGAAAATTTATGAGAAATAAGATACTGATGTATGTCGGTGAATATAGTCGTATACGTGAATAGTGTCGTATACGTGAATAGTAACCCAAACACAAAAAGTTTCAAATTTGATAAAAAGTTCAGACCAATATTTTAGCATAATGATATTCAAAGAAATAATATCATTTATAAAAAAATAACATCACTTACCTCGAAAAGACAGTACTTCTGACTGGAATACTGGATATAGTGCTGAAGGAACTTGCACCATATAGCAACACTCAAAGTATCAAAATACTCACAAGAATACGCTCGATAATATAGAGAGAAAAGATTTCAGTTTCTGGTGTGTTTTTCAATTCTAACCTAAGCACCCTATTTATAGGAAGATGCTTAGAACACCAAAGAAGAAAATTTAATAGAATATTAATATAATTTTATAAATTTCCTACGCCCACTTTGAATACTGAATTTAGCCATTTCAACAACTAGTGGGCCCCCCAAACATAACAAAAACATTTTCTTCTTGTACTTTCTTCTTTATACGCATTAGCTCCGGGTCTGTGGCTTGAGCAACTTTAACTTTTTCGATTAAAGTCGATTCTATGCGTATACTTGACATCATCGCATGGGTCCTCGGAGTCTTGAATTCTATCTTCATCTTTTGTAATTCACACAAAATAGTCCTTTGTATTGATAATATCGTACTCGTTCCCGCATATGATCTTCTGCTTAATGCGTCAGCTACCACGTTCACTTTTCCAGGTTGGTATTGAATGGTGTGGTCATAATCTTTCAATAGCTCGAGCCAACGTCGTTGTCGCATGTTGAGTTTTTTTTGGGTGAAAAAATATTTGAGGTTTTATGGTCTGAATATATCTCCACTTTCTCCCCATATAGATAGTGCCTCCAAATTTTCAACGCGAAAATGACTGCTGCTAACTCTAGATCATGAGTAGGGTAATTTCTCTCATATTCTTTGAGTTGTCGCGAGGCATAAGCTATTACTTTCCCATGTTACGTGAGAACACATCCTAACCCTTTGCCTGAAGCATTACTGTAGATAACAAATCCATCTGAACCAGATGGTATTGTTAGAACAAGTGCCGAAATGAGTCTCCTCTTAAGCTCTTGAAAACTCTTCTCACATTCCTCGCTCCATACTAATTTTGTATCTTTACGAGTCAGCTGAGTTAACGGAGTAGCAATTTGAGAAAATCCTTCCACGAATCTCCGATAATAACCAGCTAAGCCCAGAAAGCTACGTACTTCGGTCACCGACTTCATTCGCTTCCAACTTTGTATTGCTTCAATCTTCGTCGGGTCAACAGATACTCCATGTTTTAACACCACGTGCCCAAGGAATACTACTTCCTCAAGCCAGAACTCGCATTTCTTCAGCTTGGCATATAGCTTGTTTTCATGAAGCCTTTGGAGTACCAGCTTCAAATGGTGCTTATGATCTTCTCGGCTTTTAGAATATATGAGGATGTCATCAATAAAGACAACAACGAACTGATCCAAATATTCCTTAAATACTCGGTTCATCATATCCATGAAAGTCGTAGGAGCATTAGTCAATCTGAAAGACATGACTAAGAATTCATAATGCCCGTACCGAGTTCTAAAGGTAGTCTTTGGAATATCCTCAGTTCTAATCTTCAACTGATGATTTCCAGAACGAAGATCGATCTTTGAAAAGATTTGTGCTCCTTGCAACTGGTCAAACAGGTCATCAATGCAAGGTAGTGGATGCCTATTCTTGATGGTGACAGGGTTCAATTCTCGATAGTCAATACAAAGTCGCATACTCCCGTCCTTCTTCTTCACAAATAAAATAGGAGCACCCCAAGGAGATGTACTAGGACGAATGAAACTGTTGTCCAACAACTCCTGTAGTTGGACCTTTAACTCCTGAAGTTCAATAGGAGCCATTCGATATGGGGTTTTAGAAATGGGCTTTGTACCAGGTTCAAGAACAATAAAGAATTTAACTTCACGTTCTGGAGGTAGACCGGGAAGTTCTTCAGGAAATACGTCAGGAAATTCACTAACAACAGAAATTTTATTCAAATCTGACGTGTTTTTGTTCAAGTCCACAACATAGGCTAAGAAAGCTTGACATCCATTTTTTAATAAACGAATGACTTTATGGCTTGATATGATAGTGATTGATTTTAGTTGTTTAGTTACTTGAATTCGCATAACAGGTTGTTTAGGAATATGAAAACTAACAACCTTATGAAAACAACCAATTTTGGCATGATGACTAGTTAACTAATCAATCCCTAAAATCATGTCAAATGCAAGTATCTTTAAAGAGATAAGGTCACAGGTAATGTGATGGTGCCAACTTGGATCAAACAAGATTTATAAATAGTGGATGTAATAAAAGTTTCTCCTAATGGAGTCTCCACAGATAAGTCAAAGTCTAATTTTTTTGGAGTCAAGTTTAAACGTTGAGCACAAGTAGGAGAGATAAATGAATGGGTAGCACTGGTATCTAGTAAGGTATAAACTTCACAAGAATTTATGATTAGCTTACCCGTGATCACCTCGTTTGGGTTCCTCGTATTTTGACCAGTCACAACAAATGCTCTTCCAGGAACCGTTGACTTTGACTTTTCTAGGACAGCCTTTTGAGTCATCATCCCCGCTGGACTTGGTTTCGCTATAGTACAATCTTGAGCGATATGTCCTTCCTTTCCACAATTATAACATACCTTGAACTATTATGGACAATTTGGGCTGTTATGTCCCTTTTTCCCTCATTTATAGCATACGACCGGTGGTCGTTCTCCTCCCTTAGAAACAGTTGATGCTGGTGCTGACGTCTTCATATTGTCATTATTGAATCTCCCCTTTTTAAAATCTCCCCCCGACTCGCTTCTTCTATTTTTCATGGCCACGATTACCACCAGAGTGGTTATCGCTTTTATCCGTGTTCTTCTTTTCCCGCTGGTTATCGTTGCTCCGATGACTGCTGTCACCGGTATGACCCTGGTTGTGGTCCCTTGGTTGAACGTATTCGTTATCTCGCTCTAATAATTGAGCCCTATTTACAACATCTTAATATAGAGAAAATTTATGAGAAATGAGATACTGACGTATGTCGGGTTTCAAACCTCTTAGAAACATCCGTGTCATACGTTCCTCATTCTCCACCAAATGAGGTGAAAACCTGGATAACTCCGCGAACTTCGCCTCATATTGGGACACCGTCATGTTGTTCTACTCCAGTCTAATAAACTCTACCTCCTTCATTTGACGAATACTTTCAGGAAATGTCTCCCAAGATATGCTGAGTGCGGCTGGATGGGTACGCTTCACAGATTCCCACCAGTAATCTGCTTCATTACGGAACATAAAGGTGGCGAATGGAACCTTCTGTTCCTCTATGCATCCCAAGACATTGAATATCTTGGTAATTTGCTTGACCCACATTTCTGCCTTAATCGGGTTCGGCTTTCCCCAGATTTCTGGTGGTCCCAACTCTTTGAACTGCTTGGCTATGACCAGCTGTGCGTTGCCATTCTTTCTACCTGTACTTTGAACAGGAGTCTCCTTCGTCTGGTTTTGCATAAACCGTAAAAAGCTTCTAAACATCTCATCGTTCATCGTCTGCTCAGTGGTGTTGTTTATAGGAGGAACATTGCCGGCCTGTTGCACGTTCTTCTCATTGGTGAGTAAAGGTATTTCCACGGTCTCATTTACTCCACTGTTAACATTTTCAGTTGCCATTCTCAAATATTGCCATAAAACAACGTTTCTCCCCTCCTAGTTCTATTCCCCTATCTTCGCCAGAGATCATATCCCTAAGCACTGATACCAAATGTGACGCCCCCAAAATAGGTATACATCACCAATTCTGAGTCGCCAAAATATGGTACAGAAACAACTACAACTTTATTAATACAATTGTCGTGAAAAATATGACAACACTTAAACTATAAGTTTAAATACAAATATTGTCTTCTAGACAATATCCACACTCAAATAAGTCATCATTACAATTATTGATACATTATTTTACAAATATGGTGAGGACTACTAAATAACTTTCTAGAACCATCATTCCATACCCCGACTAGTACTTGCTACATTCTAGCCTCCTGAGAAGAAAAATGGAACAAAAAGAAAAATGGTGAGCTCAACTAGCCCAGTAAAGATTATTATGACCAAGATAATATAGAACAAATTATCGTTAGTCCTCAACAGGGAAAAATTTAATAGAATACAATAGACAACAAATTTTAAATCAATATTCACAGTAGAAATAATAATTTATTAGAAGAGTTAAGTAGAGAATAAAATCTATTATCTTCTATTTATGAATTTAAAAGTTCATCGTCAATATTTTATCCTTGTAACATCAATCAATATATATATCTGGAATCAAATGTTCATCTTTGCACTACAGGCCAAAGATATTCATCAGTTGGTCACGTTCATCTAAACACCTGTTCATCTTTGCACTACGGGCCAAAGATATTCATCAGAACATCATTCATATTTACACTACATGCCAAAGATATTCAGTTATATCATCATTTAGGACTGAGGATGATAAAAAATATTTTAAAGAAAACGAATCTAGTGAAACAAAAGAACAAATATTAAGGATTCGTACTTTAAACAATCCGAGTTCAAAAATACTTCATAAATAATCATAGTGAAGTAAAATTCAAGAATGATCAAAACATGGATACAATCAAAGCTAGTATCCATAATAGATATCTTGGACAAAAAATAAAAATCTAATTTTTCGATGAATAGTGCCGTATACGTGAATAGTAACCCCGACACAAAAAGTTCTAAATTTAATAAAAAGTTCAGACCAATATTTCAGCATAATAATATTGAAAGAAATAATATCATTTATAAAACAATAACATCCCTTACCTCGAAAAGACAGTACTTCTGACTGGAATACTAGATATAGTGCTGAAAGAACTTGCACCGTATAGCAACACTCAAAGTATAAAAATACTCACAAGAATACGCTCGATAATATAGAGAGAAAAGATTTCAGTTTTTGGTGTGTTTTTCAATTCTAACCTAAGCACCCTATTTATAGGAAAATGCTTAGAACACCAAAGCATAAAATTTAATAAAATATTAATATAATTTTATAAATTTCCTACGCCCACTTTGAATACTGAATTTAGCCATTTCAACAACCAGTGGCCCCCCCCCCAAACATAACAAAAATGTTTTCTTCTTGTACTTTCTTCTTTATACGCATTAGCTCCGGGTCTGTGGCTTGAGCAACTTTAACTTTTTTGATTAAAGTCGATTTTATGCGTATACTTGACAATATCGCACTCGTTCCCGCATATGATCTTCTACTTAATGCGTCAGCTACCACGTTCACTTTTCTAGGATGGTATTGAATGGTGTGATCATAATCTTTCAATAGCTCGAGTCAACGTTGTTGTCGCATGTTGAGTTCTTTTTGGGTGAAAAAATATTTGAGGCTTTTATGGTCTGAATATATCTCCACTTTTTCTCCATATAGATAGTGACTCCAAATTTTCAACGCGAAAATGACTGCTGCTAACTCTAGATCATGAGTGGGGTAATTTCTCTCATATTCTTTTAGTTGTCGCGAGGCATAAGCTATTACTTTATCATGTTACATGAGAACACATCCTAACCCTTTGCCTGAAGCATCGCTGTAGATAACAAATCCATCCGAACCAGATGGTATTGTTAGAACAGGTGCCGAAATGAGTCTCCTCTTAAGCTCTTGAAAACTCTTCTCGCATTTCTCGCTCCATACGAATTTTGTATCTTTACAAGTTGGCTGAATTAAAGGAGTAGCGATTCGAGAAAATCCTTCCACGAATCTCCAATAATAACCAGCTAAGCCTAGAAAGCTACGTACTTCGGTTACCGACTTCGGTTGCTCCCAACTTTGTATTGGTTCAATCTTCGTCGGGTCAATAGATACACCATGTTTTGACACCACGTGCCCAAGGAATGCTACTTCCTCAAGCCAGAACTAGTATTTCTTCTGCTTGGCATATATCTTGTTTTCACGAAGCCTTTGGAGTACCAGCTTCAAATGGTGCTCATGATCTTCACGGCTTTTAGAATATATGAGGATGTCATCAATAAAGACAACAACGAACTGATCCAAATATTCCTTGAATACTTGGTTCATCATATCCATGAAAGCCGTTGGAGAATTAGTCAATCTAAAAGATATGACTAAGAATTCATAATGCCCGTACCGAGTTCTGAAGGCAGTCTTTGGAATATCCTCAGTTCTAATCTTCAGCTGATGATATCCAGAACGAAGATCGATCTTTGGAAAGAATTGTGCTCCTTGCAACTAGTCAAAGAGGTCATCAATGTGAGGTAGTGGATACCTATTTTTGATGGTGACAGGGTTTAATTCTCGATAGTCAATACAAAGTCGCATACTCCCATCCTTTTTCTTTACAAATAAAATAGGAGTACCTCAAGGAGATGTACTAGGACGAATGAAACTGTTGTCCAACAACTCCTGTAGTTGGACCTTTAACTCCTGAAGTTCAATAGGAGCCATTCGATATGGGGTTTTAGAAATGGGCTTTGTACCAGGTTCAAGATCGATAAAGAATTTAACTTCACGTTATGGGGGTAGACCGGGAAGTTCTTCAGGAAATACGTCAAGAAATTCACTAACAACAGAAATTTTATTCAAATATGACGTGTTTTTGTTGAAGTCCATAACATGGGCTAAGAAAGCTTGACATCCATTTTTTAATAAACGAATGGCTTTTATGGCTTGATATGATAGTGATTGATTTTAGTGGTTTAGTTACTTGAATTCGCATAACAGGTTGGTTAGGAATATGAAAACTAACAACCTTACGAAAATAATCAATTTTGGCATGATGACTAGTTAACCAATCAATCCCTAAAATCACGTCAAATGCAAGTATCTTTACAAAGATAAGGTCAACAGGTAATGTGATGGTGCCAACTTGGATCAAACAAGATTTATAAATAGTGGATGTAATAAAAGTTTCTCCTAATGGAGTCTCCACAGATAAGTCAAAGTCTAAATTTTTTGGAGTCAAGTTTAAACGTTGAGCACAAGCAGGAGAGATAAATGAATGGGTAACACCGGTATCTAGTAAGGTATAAACTTCACAAGAATTTATGATTAGCTTACCCGTGATCACCTCGTTTGGGTTCCTCGTATTTTGACCAGTCACAAAAAACGCTCTTCCAGGAACCGTTGACTTTGACTTTTCTAGGACTGCCTTTTGAGTCACCATCCCCGCTGGACTTGGTTTCGCTATAGTACAATCTTGAGCGATATGTCCTTCCTTTCCATAAGTATAGCATACCTTGAAATGTTGTGGACAATTTGGGCTGATATGTCCCTCTTTCCCGCATTTATAGCATATGACCGGTGGTCGTTCTCCTCCCTTAGAAACAGTTGATGCTGGTGCTGAAGTCTTCACATTATCATTGTTGAATCTCCTCTTTTAAAAATCTCCCCCCGACTCGCTTCTTCTATTTTTCATGGCCACGATTACCAGCAGAGTGGTTATCGCTTTTGTTCATGTTCTTCTTTTTCCGCTAGTTATTGTTGCTCCGATGACTGTTGTCACCGGTATGACCCTGGTTGTGGTCCCTCGGTTAAACGTATTTGTTATCTCGCTCTAATAATTGAGCCCTGTTGACAACATCTGAATATAGAGAAAATTTATGAGAAATGAAATATTGATGTATGTCGGGTTTCAAACCTCTCAGAAACATCCGTGTCATACGTTCCTCATTCTCCACCAAATGAGGTGTAAACCTGGATAACTCCACGAACTTCGCCTCGTATTGAGACACCGTCATGTTGTTCTGCTCCAGTCCCATAAACTCTACCTCCTTAATATAATGAATACTTTCAGGAAAGTACTTGTCATTGAATAGTTTCTGAAATGTCTCCCAAGACATGCTGAATGCGGCTGAATGGGTACACTTCACAGATTCTCACTAGTAATCTGCTTCATTACGGAACATAAAGGTGATGAATGGAACCTTCAGTTCCTCCGTGCATCCCAAGACATCGAATATCTTAGTAATTTGCTTGACTCACGTTTCTGCCTTAATCGGGTCCGGCTTTCCCCAGAATTCTGGTGGTCCCAACTCTTTGAACTGCTTGGCTGTGACCAGCTGTGCGTTGCCATTGTTTCTACCTATATTTTGAACAGGAGTCTCCTTCGTCTGGTTTTGCATGAACCGCAAAAAGCTTCTAAACATCTCATCATTCATCGTCTGCTCAGTGGTGTTGTTTACAGGAGGAACATTATCGGCCTGTTGCACGTTCTCCTCATTGGTGAGTAAAGGTGTTTCCACGGTCTCATTTACTCCACTATTAACATTCTCAGTTGCCATTCTCAAATACTGCCATAAAATAAGGGTTAATTAAAGAAATTAACATATCCCACAATATCCCTATATTCTGACCAACCAACAAATAAGCTTATATAGGACACACTAGCGAAGGATTTACTCATTTCTACCCTCCTAGTTCTATTCCCCTATCTCCGCCAGAGATCATATCCCTAAGCTCTGATATCAATTGTGACGCCCCCAATACAGGTATACATCACCCATTCTGAGTCGCCAAAATATTGTACAGAAACAACTACAACTTTATTAATACAATTGTCGTGCAAAATACGACAACACTTAAACTATAAGTTTAAATACAAATATTGTCTTCTAGACAATATCCACACTCAAATAAGTTCTCATTACAATTATTGATACATTATTTTACAAAAATGGTGAGGGCTACTAAATAACTTTCTAGAACCATCATTCCATTCCCCGACTAGTACTTGCTCTATTCTCGCCTCCTGAGAAGAAAAATGGAACAAAAAGGAAAAGGGTGAGTTCAACTAGCCCAGTAAAGAACATTATGACCAAGATAATATAGAACAAATTATCGTTACTCCTCAATAGGGACAAATTTAATAGAATACAATAGACAACAAGTTTTTATTCGCAGCGAAAATAATAATTCATTAGAATAGTTAAGTAGAGAATAAAATCTACTATCTTCTATTTATGAATTTAAAAGTTTATCGTCAATATTTTATCCTTGTAACATCATTCTATATATATATCTAGAATCAAATGTTCATCTTTGCACTACAGGCCAAAGATATTCATCAGTTGGTTATGTTCATCTAAACACCTGTTCATCTTTGCACTACGGGCCAAAGAAATTCATCAGAACATCATTCATCTTTACACTACATGCCAAAGATATTCAGTTATATCATCAATTAGGATTGAGGATGATGAAAATTATTTTAAATAAAACGAATCTAGTGAAGTAAAATTCAAGAATGATCAAAACATGGATACAATCAAAGCTAGTATCCATAATAGATATCTTGGAAAAAAAAATAAAAATTTAATTTTTCGGTGAATAGTGCCGTATACGTGAATAGTAACCCCGACACAAAATGTTCCAAATTTAATAAAAAGTTCAGACCAATATTTCGGTATAATAATATTGAAAGAAAAAATATCATTTATAAAAAAATAACATCCCTTACCTCGAAAAGATAGTACTTCTGATTGAAATACTGGATATAGTGCTGAAGGAACTTGCACCGTATAGCAACACTCACAATATCAAAATACTCACAAGAATACGCTCGATAATATAGAGAGAAAAGATTTCAGTTTCTGGTGTGTTTTTCAATTATAACCTAAGCACCCTATTTATAGGAAAATGCTTAGAACACCAAAGCATAAATTTTAATAAAATATTAATATAATTTTATTAATTTCCTACGCCCACTTTGAATACTGAATTCAGCCATTTCAACAACCAGTGGGCCCCCCCCCCAAACTTAACAAAAACATTTTTCATTTAAAAAATATTTAAAACTTCAAAAATTAATTATTCCGAAACTTCAATAATTCATAATAAATAGCCCTTTATCAAAAAAAATCGAATCTTATGTCCTTACATAGGAAATTCAATTCTCTATAACTTTGTAAATTTAAGATTTTTCAAATTCCAAACAGAAACTGACCGAAATCTATATACGGATGATTTTACAAGATATAATCAAATTTCAGTCAAGAAAAGGGGTCCACCGACACACAAAACATGTGTTAAACATTTTTTGTAACAAAAATACTCTTCCTCCTCATTTATTCCTATATCCCACATTCATTGTAAAAATATCACCATTATTATATTATTATAATATAATAATATATTTAAATGAATTATTTTATCAGAAAAGATAAAATATCAATTTCTAACAATTGTCACATTAAAAATTTTCTCCATCTATATCTGTGACACCCCCAAATCCCGGTACTTCATTTCCTCAGGGTTTGGTGTTCACATAATCAAAACATTCATTTCTAACTACCCAATTATAATAAAATTGAATAACAAAACCTGCCCATATAGGATTAAACTTAAATAAATCTCCCAGGTTAACTAACCTTTACAAACAATCATTCATGCGGAAAATTAAAATAAACTTCATTACAATCTTTAAACCAAGTCTGAAAATAAACTATTCAATTATTACAAGTCTTCAGCATTGCTTCGTCTTTCCTTTCCCTTTACTGGTACTAGGTACATCACCAGTTTCAACCTTAGCTGTAAGAAATTTTACAGGCAAGAGTGAGCAAACAAGGCCCACTTGAAATAACAATAATTAAATCATTAAACTTTTACATCATTTGTCAACATTAAGCTCAATAGAATTTAACAATATATTCTATTAACTTTTGGAAAGCTTTAACCTTTACTGAGGGTCTAATGACCACGAATCATGTCCACAGTTATAAATAATTTTTTAACTTAAACTTTAACAGTCATAAGACTATAAGGACTTCACGTACTTAGGGGGATCAACCCTTCGTACAATGTATTGTGCACAACTATTTCAACGCTAAGCGTAACCTCTTATAAAAGAGTTGTTCTTCTCAGTATTTAGAATACAAGTCCGTACCAAAGTGAGTTTGGTTTGGATACCACATGGGGTAATTTAGAATTCAACGGTAATCAACTAAGATTTAGTTGATTACAAACGACATAACTGTATACTATGGAATAATCATAGTTTAATTGACGTTTATAAATTGACATCATGCTTTAGGGATAATCTAATAGCATACAATTTGAATAATTATAACCTACCTTGCTTGAACAATAATAAGACAAGGTTAATTGAATAATAAACATCCACAACATGTATATAATTGTACATGCTAAACCACAAGTTAAGTACAAGAATAACTTACTCCAAATAAATTTACACCATTATATGATAATCGAAATTGAAACAATAATTAGTTCAATAACACCAATGATTAGAAAACTTATACAATAAAGAACTTGCTAAATATCAAAAGTTAAGGCTTAGAAACTTGCTCAATGTAAAAGGTAGGTTTAGGAAACTTGCCTTTAGCACAAGCTACACTTTTACCACTTGAATTGATACCCTAAACATATGTCATATTGACATAATTAGTCCTAACCAACATTGTACATTTATATAAATAATAACATTCATCATATGGGTTGAATTACCCATTCACATAATCAATTATTTTTCAAGTAGATAATACTTAATAACATGATAGTTCATAGTCTAATCTTACTGAAATTATCATTTAACATTATTATGATAAACACATAACATTTATTTTTAAGTTTTGTACATTTAAACAAAACTGTCAGACAGTTCTGCCAAGCCGCGTTGCGGCGCCACAGTTTGTACTGTGGCTCGCGCTGCGGCGCTGAGTCGACGCTGCGGCGCAGCGATTATACTCTGAGCCGGCGCTGCGGCGCAGTGATTGTGCAACAGGCCGCTTACGTCATGGTGATGGCGCTGCGGCGCCAGCAATAAACTGCTGGGCCGCGCCGCGGCGCGAACTGTCAGCGTCGACTGACAGCTTCGGCAACCATGATAGAAAAAGCCAAATTGGCCAAAAAGCTCGAATCTAATAGACTAGTTACACTCTATTTTGCACATAAACTTCATATAAACATATAGTAAAGACTTCTAACATGTTTCTACTCATAAATTAACACAAACATCAAATATTCAACACCCAATTTCAATATTTTTGTCAAAAACTCTATTTTTGATATCTTCCAAGAAAATCAATACTGTGATTTTGTTATTCAACCAAAACAGTAACTTCTAAGCATCATGATCATGATGTTACATACTCTAGCAATTCTTATAATCAATTTATCAATACAACAACTAATTACACCTTAATTTCCATTTTAACTAAAGCCATACTCATTCATAAAAACTCTCTGTAAAATAATTTCTTCATAAAATACATACATACATGAACTAATATATCTTATAATCATATATAACTCGTAAAACAACCATATAATCAATAATCATGCCAAATTATAAACATAACAACAATTTATCTTTTATAAAAATCATAGAGAAATTTTTAGAAGAAGAAAACTAAATTTTTAAAGAAAAAGATGGAGCTCCTACCTTGGATTAGGAAGATGATGATATTATCTTCTTTGATTGTCAAGCTTTTCTCCAAAACTTGTTAAAATATCTCTCAATTCTCTCTAGTTTTCTCTCTGTATTTCTTTCTTCTTCTTCTTCTTTTCTCTCTGTAAAGTTTAACTGAGTCCCTAACTCTAACATACGTACTATAAAATATAATGTATATAGTAATAATATATATTAATTATATAATATAAGTACTGATATAAATATATCAGTTATATAAGTTTTGAAATTTAAAAGCCATAAGGCTTGTTTGGCTAGTATAAATAAAATAACCCATTAATCCTTACTCCTTGTTTGGTAAATTGAATAAAAACAAATTGATTAATCCTTATACCTTGTTTGCTAAAATACTATTAGATTAAAGACTTATTATACAATAAGGCATGTTTGACAAAACTAAATTAAACCATTTTTAATTTATTTTAATAACTCCTTTATAGCAAGGTTATTAGTCACACCTTTATTAAATTAATAAATCAATTAAACATTAATCTATTAAATTACTTTAACACATAAACAATTATAATTCTTTTTACAATTATAATTTCATTTAATCAACTAATATTTCAAACTATAATTTCTCATTTAAATATTATTATTTATTTAAAATCATTATAAGCTCTCTCTAGCTTATTAAATTAAACTCCATTATTATAAAATCTCATAATAATTAATTTATTTAGCTCCTTAATTATTTACTCAACAAATAATTAATTAAATCACATCAACTCAAATTGCCATATAATTCAATAAATATTTAATATTACCAATAAATATTTAATATTTAATATTTAATTATTTATTCAACAAATAATTAAATAAACCACATCACTCAAATTGAACAATTATTTATTCAACAATAACATATCCATTAAATACTTAAATAAATCAATAAATATTTAATATCACACTTTAAAATTATGGAATGTTACATCATTCCCTCCTTACAAGGATTATGTCCTCAGAATCACAACTCAAACAAATCATTCGTTACATTCTTCCCTACTTACAAAGATTATGTCCCCAGAATCGAAGACACAGATTAAACAAATAACTCAAGGTATTCCTTCAACATTTTCTCTTCGAGTTCCCACGTAGCTTCTTCAGCGTTGTGGTTTCTCCATATCACCTTCACAAAAGGTATCACTTTATTCCTGAGCACTTGTTCTTTTCTGTCGACTATCTGGATAGGGATCTCTTCATAAGACAAATCTTTCTTGAACTGCAATGGTTCATACTCAATCACATGTTTGTAGTCTGGTTTATATGGTCGTAACACCGAAATATGAAAAATATTATGTATATTTTCCAACTCTGGAGGTAGAGCTACCTCGTAAGCCACTTCTCCCACTCTTCGCAGCACTTCAAAGGGTCCAATAAACCTCGGACTTAGCTTTCCCTTTTTAACGAAACGAATCTTCCCCTTCCAGGGAGAAACTTTTAAGAATACAAAAGTTCCTACGTCAAATGTACGATCTTGTCTGTGTTGATCAGCATACTTTTTCTGTCTGTCTTGAGCTGCGACCAATCTTGTCCTGATGAGTTTGATCACTTCAGCAGTTTGTTGTACCAGTTCTGGTCCTAACAGTTGGCGTTCACCGACTTCATCCCAGCACAGTGGAGTTCTGCACTTTCTGCCGTACAACGCTTCGTAAGGTGGCATGTCGATGCTCGCGGGATAACTGTTGTTGTAAGAAAATTCCACCAATGGTAGTTGATCTTTCCAGCTTCCTTTAAAGTCCATGACACATGCTCTTAGCATATCTTCCAATGTCTGAATTGTTCGTTCGCTTTGGCCATCTGTTTGTGGATGATAAGCCGTACTCATTCGCAACTGTGTTCCCATACATTCTTGTAGTCTCTTCCAGAAATTCGATGTAAACCGCGGATCTCTATCAGACACAATTGATACTGGCACTCCGTGCCTCGAAACGATCTCCTTAATGTACAATCTTGCCAACTGATCAAGATTGAATCTAATCTTTATTGGTAAAAAGTGCGCTGATTTCATCAGTTTGTCCACTATTACCCAAATCGCATCGCATCCTCTATGAGTAGTTGGAAGACCCACCACAAAATCCATCGTGATGTGTTCCCACTTCCATTCCGGTATTTCTAACGGTTGGAGTAATTCGCTGGGTCTTTGATGTTCGGCTTTTACTTTCTGACATGTCAAGCATTTCGCTACGCATTTAGCAACATCTCTTTTTATATTTGGCCACCAAAAATGTCGGCGCAAATCCTGATACATTTTCGTGCTTCCTGGATGAATTGAATACTTTGAGCTATGAGCTTCAGTCAGAATTTCTTCTTTCAGCTCTAGCACTGCTGGAACCCAAATTCGTCCATCGAACCGTAGTAAACCTTCGGTATCGACCTTGTATTTTACATCTCCGCCTTCACCCAAATTCTCTTTGATTTTTCCACACTCTCCATCTTGTAATTGAGCAATTTTCACTTTGTTCACTAAAGTTAGATCAGCTTCTATCTGGAATAGTTGTTCGTCAGATTCTTTTGGAAATTTGATTTCCAACTCCAATTTTGTCATTGCTGAAATGAGCTCCTTTTGAGTTGTTATCAGCATCAACTTCTCCCGACCTTTCCTGCTTAAAGCATCTGCAACTACATTCGCTTTACCCGGATGATAAAAGATCTCACAATCGTAATCTTTTATTAATTCCATCCACCTTCTTTGACGCATGTTCAAATCCTTCTGAGTGAAAATATACTTCAGACTTTTGTGGTCTGTGTAGATCTCACATTTCTCTTCATAAAGATAGTGTCTCCATATTTTTAGAGCAAACACCACTGCAGCCAATTCCAAATCATGAGTCGGATACCCCTTCTCATACTCCTTCAATTGTCTTGATGCATAGGCAATAACTTTGCCGTTCTGCATAAGAACACAACCCAACCCTTTATGTGAGGCATCACTATATACCACAAAATTTCCTATATTATCTGGCAAAGTCAATACAGGTGCCACACTTAACTTCTTCTTCAAATCTTGGAAACTCTCTTCGCACTTCTCCGTCCAAACGAATTTTACAATTTTTCTTGTCAAATTTGTTAGCGGAGTGGCTATCTTAGAAAAATCTTGAATAAATCTTCTATAATAACCAGCCAGTCCCAAGAAACTCCTCACTTCCGACGGTGTTTTTGGTTGTTCCCAATTGATTACTGCTTCCACTTTCGACGGATCCACTGAGATCCCATCTTTGTCAATCACATGCCCCAAAAATTGTACACGATCGAGCCAAAATTCGCACTTAGAGAACTTCGCGTACAGTTTTTCCTTTGTTAGTGTCTCCAATGTCAGACGTAAGTGTTCCACGTGTTCTTCTTGAGTTTTGGAATACACTAGAATGTCATCAATGAATACCACTACAAACTTGTCTAGGAATGGTTTAAACACCCTGTTCATCAAATCCATGAACGCAGCAGGTGCATTGGTTAAACCAAAAGACATCACCAGAAACTCGTAATGTCCATATCGAGTTATGAATGCCGTTCGTGGTATATCCTCCTTTCTTACCTTCAATTGGTGATAACCACTTCTCAAATCTATTTTCGAAAAGTACTTAGCACCCTTCAGTTGATCAAACACGTCATCTATTCTTGGCAACGGGTATTTGTTTTTAATAGTGACTTTGTTTAACTCCCTATAATCAATGCAAAGACGCATTGACCCGTCCTTCTTCTTCACAAATAAAACTGGCGCTCCCCACGGCGATACGCTTGGTTGAATATATTTCTTGTCCAGCAGCTCTTGCAACTGAACCATTAGTTCCTTCATTTCTACCGGAGCCATTCTGTACGGGGCCTTCGATATCGGTGTTGTTCCCGGTACTAAGTCGATCATGAACTCAATTTCTCTGTCAGGCAGAAGTCCTGGAAAATCCTCTGGAAAGACGTCTTCGAATTCCCTCACTACTGCTATTTCTTCCAGCTTTACCCCCTTCTTTTGAGTATCGACTATGTAAGCTAAATAGCCCACACAACCTTGACTCAACAATTTCTTGGCCTGCGTAGTCGTCAGACATTTCATTTGTCTAGGCGACTTGCTACCATAAAATACTACCTTTGACGGAGTCATAAGGTTTACACACTTCTTTTGGCAGTCAATTACCGCTCCGCACTTGAACAACCAGTCCATTCCCAAAATTACATCAAATTCCCCCAGTCTAATCGGAATCAAATCTACCAACAAGACATTCTCCTTAATGTTCACCCTACAGTTCTTGTATACGAATCTAACAGGGATTATTTCCTTATTCGCAATTTCTATGTTCAAAGAAAAATTCAGTTCTTCTCTTGGCAATTCTAACCTCTTAGCAAATTCATCAGATATAAACGAGTAAGTAGCACCCGAATCAAATAATAAATATGCATCAATATCATTGATTGGGATAATACCTGAAACTACATCCTTTGATTGCACAGCATCTTGCATAGTCATGTTAAAGGTTCTGGCTGTGGGTTTGATTATTGCTGCAGGTCCTGTAACAGCCCACGCACCTCCATTGTTATCTCCCTTGCTTCTGGTTGTCACTCCCTCCTTCTTCTTAGGACATTCACGAGCAAAGTGATCCTTGGATCCGCACGTGAAGCACGCATTCTTCTTTGATTGAGTGCAATTTGGGGCGATGTGACCCTCCTGGCCACAATTGTAGCAAACTCGTTTTCCCATCAATCACGCACCCTTATGAAACTTTCCACATATCGCACATGCTTCAAACTTTTTGTTCTGCTGGTTACCTTGCTGGTTTCCAGTACCCATACTCCCATTCCACTTCCTCTTGTTGTTGTTGTTGTTGTTATTGTTGTTGTTTCCACTGCTACTACCACAATTCTTCACCTCATTCTCATTCTTCTTCTTCTTTTGTTCCTGGTTAAATTTTGTCACCGCCTCGCCTCCACCTTCAGCGAGTACTGCTTTCTCCATCACTGTTGTAAACGTCTTCAATTGTTACAGGGAAACCCTACTGTACAACCATGGCTTCAGTCCCTGTTCAAACCTCATCACCTTACGCTCATCTGTGCTAACCTAATATAGCGCAAACCTCGCCAATTCATTGAATTTTACGGCATACTCAGATACCGTCATCGTCCCTTGCTTCAGTTCTAGAAACTGTACTTCCAGCTGACTCTTCGAACTCTCTGGGAAATAGGTCTCGAAAAACAACTCCTTGAACCTATCCCAAGTCATCACTCCTGGCCCTTCACGAGTTTTAATAGCCTGCCACCAATAACTAGCTTCTGCTTTCAACATGAAAGTTGCAAAAGCAGTCTTCTGGTCATCCCCTACCCTAGCGACATCGAACACCTTCTCTATCTCCATAATCCAGGTTTGTGCTTCGACTGGATTCATGGACCCACGGAATTCAGGTGGTCCAACCGCCTTAAACTCCTTAAACGTTGTACCTTGGTTTTGAGGTTGATTCTGCAACGCTCCTGTCAGTAGTGTTACTAGTTGTTGAACGGGATTTGCATCAACATTGTCGTTATTGTTAGTTCCTTCAGTGGTTCTCTGTCATGTTGGCTAACGTCTGGGAGGCATTTTCTGTTAAAATAAAACATCTATTAGACCATTACTCAACTTCTTTAAGTATTTCTAATTAACTTGCTTCTATAAAAGAAATACCCACATAGCACATAACACTTTGAACAAAATAATAACATTTATTTATTCATAAACTTTCTGAAAACATAACACAATAGCATCTCTGCTATCTACATTCCTTTCCTGAACTACAAAAGTTTCAGGACAACATCATTATTATCATATCCCATGGTTACTTAACACTAGGGACTTACACATTATTTAATACTTATTACGTACATTACCGACACATTTTCTACGATGATCTATTAAGGTACTTCGTAGCCCTATCACGTTCTTCCTCCATGACTCGAAACATTGTTCTGCGATCTAACACGAATGATGGCAGTGTCTCGAACTGAATCGGATATCCCATGACCCGATCTTGAGCTCGATTAATTGCAGTGTTAAATACTTTATCCATCTCTTCCATCTTCATCCTTTTTGGCTGCGCGTCTCTCGTTGCTCTTCCAGTTCGTTGATAAGCTTCCTCGTATGCATCTTCAGCTCTTGCCCTCTTAGCAGCTTCTTCTCTCAGCTTGCTCTCCAGTTCAGCAACCATCTCAATCAATTGTTCTTTCTCTCCTTCAGTCTGTATTAATTTCTCCTCGGCGTTAGTCTGTCGTTCTTCACGATCCAGGATCTCATCGTCCTTCTGTGTCATTGCAGTCTGTTGTTCAGCTACTATCTCTTGTAATTCCTCAACTGTATCCTGAAGTTCCACGTTGCGGTCATGCACCTCATCGTAAATACGACCTGTTATCGAGTTAAGTGGAATCCTTTCTTCCTCATCCTCCTCATCTATCTCCACATCATTCTCCTCATCTTCAACTACTGTGACTAATGGTAACTCCCGTGGCAGTAGTTGTTCCCAAACTACTTGAATGTCGCGAGGCTCCTCCTCTATAGGAATTTGAGGTCCCTCCTCCCTAACCTGACTGGATTCTCTGACATTAGTCATCCTGACAACAAAATTTTAAAGTTTTAGTTATTAATCATTCTACTCGACACTCGCGAGCACATAAGTTATAAACACATAAGCACATAAGTGTTTTATTACTTCTTTCTTAAAACTCGATAAGAGTTATCTCCACTATCTTTTCAAAGGTTACTTCCTAAGGCTTTTCCCCCCCCACCTAAGGTTCATAACCTAAAGCTTTGATACCAACCTGTGACACCCCCAAATCCCGGTACTTCATTTCCTCAGGGTTTGGTGTTCACGTAATCAAAATATTCATTTCTAACTACCCAATTATAATAAAATTGAATAACAAAACATGCCCATACAGGATTAAACTTAAATAAATCTTCCAAGTTAACTAACCTTTACAAACAATCATTCATGCGGAAAATTAAAATAAACTTCATTACAATCTTTAAACTAAGTCTGAAAATAAACTATTCAATTATTACAAGTCTTCAGCATTGATTCGTCTTTCCTTTCCCTTTACTGGTACTAGGTATATCACCAGTTTCAACCTTAGCTGTAAGAAATTTTACAGGCACGAGTGAGCAAACAAGGCCAACTTGAAATAACAATAATTAAATCATTAAACTTTTACATCATTTGTCAACATTAAGCTCAATAGAATTTAACAATATATTCTATTAACTTTTGGAAAGCTTTAACCTTTACTGAGGGTCTAATGACCACGAATCATGTCCACAGTTATAAGTAATTTTTCAACTTAAACTTTAACAGTCATAAGACTATAAGGACTTCACGTACTTAGAGGGATCAACCCTTCGTACAATGTATTGTGCACAACCATTTCAACGCTAAGCGTAACCTCTTATAAAAGAGTTGTTCTTCTCAGTATTTAGAATACAAGTCCGTACCAAAGTGAGTTTGGTTTGGATACCTCATGGGGTAATTTAGAATTTAACGGTAATCAACTAAGGTTTAGTTGATTACAAACGACATAACTGTATACTATGGAATAATCATAGTTTAATTGATGTTTATAAATTGACATCATGCTTTAGGGATAATCTAATAGCATACAATTTGAATAATTATAACCTACCTTGCTTGAACAATAATAAGACAAGGTTAATTAAATAATAAACATCCACAACATGTATATAATTGTACATGCTAAACCACAAGTTAAGTACAAGAATAACTTGCTCCAAATAAATTTACACCATTATATGATAATCGAAATTGAAACAATAATTAGTTCAATAACACCAATGATTAGAAAACTTATACAATAAAGAACTTGCTAAATATCAAAAGTTAAAGCTTAGAAACTTGCTCAATGCAAAAGGTAGGTTTAGGAAACTTGCCTTTAGCACAAGCTACACTTTTACCACTTGAATTGATACCCTAAACATATGTCATATTGACATAATTAGTCATAACCAACATTGTACATTTATATAAACAATTACATTCATCATATGGGTTGAATTATCCATTCACATAATCAATTATTTTTCAAGTAGATAATACTTAATAACATGATAGTTCATAGTCTAATCATACTGAAATTATCATTTAACATTATTATGATAAACACATAACATTTATTTTCAAGTTTTGTACATTTAAACAAAACTGTCAGACAGTTCTGCCAAGCCGCGCCGCGGCGCCACAGTTTGTACTGTGGCTCGCGCTGCGGCGCTAAGTCGGCGCAGCGATTGTACTCTGAGCCGGCGCTGCGGCGCAGTGATTGTGCAACAGGCCGCTTACGTCATGGTGATGGCGCTGCGGCGCCAGCAATGAACTGCTGGGCCGCGCCGCGGCGCGAACTGTCAGCGTCGACTGACAGCTTCGGCAACCATGATAGAAAAAGCCAAATTGGCCAAAAAGCTCGAATCTAATAGACTAGTTACACTCTATTTTGCACATAAACTTCATATAAACATATAGTAAAGATTTTTAACATGTTTCTACTCATAAATTAACACAAACATCAAATATTCAACACCCAATTTCAATATTTTTGTCAAAAACTCTATTTTTGATATCTTCCAAGAAAATCAATACTGTGATTTTGTTATTCAACCAAAACAGTAACTTCTAAGCATCATGATCATGATGTTACATACTCTAGCAATTCTTATAATCAATTTATCAATACAACAACTAATTACACCTTAATTTCCATTTTAACTAAAGCCATACTCATTCATAAAAACTCTCTGTAAAATAATTTCTTCATAAAATACATACATACATGAACTAATATATCTTATAATCATATATAACTCGTAAAACAACCATATAATCAATAATCATGCCAAATTATAAACATAATAACAATTTATCTTTTATAAAAATAACAGAGAAATTTTTAGAAGAAGAAAACTAAATTTTTAAAGAAAAAGATGGAGCTCCTACCTTGGATTAGGAAGATGATGATATTATCTTCTTTGATTGTCAAGCTTTTCTCCAAAACCTGTTAAAATATCTCTCAATTCTCTCTAGTTTTCTCTCTGTATTTCTTTCTTCTTCTTCTTCTTTTCTCTCTGTAAAGTTCAACTGAGTCCCTAACTCTAACATACGTACTATAAAATATAACGTATATAGTAATAATATATATTAATTATATAATATAAGTACTGATATAAATATATCAGTTATATAAGTTTTGAAATTTAAAAGCCATAAGGCTTGTTTGGCTAGTCTAAATAAAATAACCCATTAACCCTTACTCCTTGTTTGGTAAATTGAATTAAAATAAATGGATTAATCCTTATACCTTGTTTGCTAAAACACTATTAGATTAAAGACTTATTATACAATAAGGCATGTTTGACAAAACAAAATTAAACTATTTTTAATTTATTTTAATAACTCCTTTATAGCAAGGTTATTAGTCACACCTTTATTAAATTAATAAATCAATTAAACATTAATCTATTAAATTACTTTAACACATAAACAATTATAATTCTTTTTACAATTATAATTTTATTTAATCAACTAATATTTCAAACTACAATTTCTCATTTAAATATTATTATTTATTTAAAATCATTATAAGCTCTCTCTAGCTTATTAAATTAAACTCCATTATTATAAAATCTCATAATAATTAATTTATTTAGCTCCTTAATTATTTACTCAACAAATAATTAATTAAATCACATCAACTCAAATTGCCATATAATAAATATTTAATATTGCCAATAAATATTTAATATTTAATATTTAATTATTTATTCAACAAATAATTAAATAAACCACATCACTCAAATTGAACAATTATTTATTCAACAATAACATATCCATTAAATACTTAAATAAATCAATAAATATTTAATATCACACTTTAAAATTATGGAATGTTACATCATTCCCTCCTTACAAGGATTCTGTCCTCAGAATCACAACTCAAACAAATCATTCGTTACAATATCCACATAAAATAAATATTTTTCTTATCATATAAATCAATAAATGATTATTCACAGATAATATTACAGAATCACAATAATAACAACCAGGCCGTTCCTAGGAAAGAGGGGGCTTTCCAATAAGGATTTTTCCTTACTGGCGAGCAATTAGGTGACCAAACATCTCCTTAGATAGAACTTTCTAGACATTACCAATAATTTTATCTAATAATATTATTCAAATAATATGAATTATTAATCTGATAATGGAAAATACTGTGTAGTGACAATTATTGTAACAACAATAATATAAAATATCAACGTAGTAATTATTAAATCAATAGAATAAAATATTGAATAGTAATTACTGTAACAATTATTGAGTAGTGCCTTCATACATAAGAATCAATAATTGGTGCAATACCGTATGCTACTGTGTGTATTACTGTGTTTTAACCACCGGATATTCCAACAGTATTAACGGTAACAACTACGCCATTATTTATAAACAACTTATACTTGCCGTTTTCTTCATCCAATCGCTTTCCGCTATAGGACCCACACAAGGCTGCGCCGTCGTACGAATATTCCCCGACGGTAAGAATATTTCACGACCAAACGAATATTCCCCAATAATAATGAATATTTTATAACCACTTGCTTATTTGAACTATTTGCGCATTTTATCCATAACTAACTACATTAATCAATTCAACCTTTACTATTTCAAAATAATAAATAGAGAAATTCTATTTTATTTATAATAAGTTGGGGTCTTACACGTTAAGCAGTGTCACAACACTGGGTTAATGTGCAAATTATTTCTCGGTTGTGTTGGTACAACCATTTAAAAAACCAACTGGCGACTCTTACAGTCTGCTCGTCGACATATACGTGTCGGACCTTTTCACAACTTATTTTTTTGAAACAAATCTCACCTAATATGTGAACACCAAAAGACAAGAACAAAAAAGGGACAAATAAAAATCCCGACGTCGACACGCGTGGTTGCATAGTAGCACACGGTATTGATTATTAATTTTTACGTGAGAAGTCACTTAGTTATACTCAATTATTGCTACAGTAACTGCTGCATATTATCTCACATTATTGATTCAATTATTGTCACAATATCATCTGCATAATTTTTTATATTATTAAATCAGTAATTGAGACGACAAAGTTATTCATATTATTATTTGCATTATTGAAGATGTCTAAAAAGTTTTGTCGAGGAAAGGGATTTGGTCACCTAATTGCGCGCCAAAAGGGAGAAATCCTTATCGAAAAGCCCCCTCTTTCTTGGAAATGATCTGGTTGTTAATATTGCAAGTTATATTATAGATTAATACATGTTATTAAAAATATTAAGAGGATTTTTATGAAGTATATATAGGAACCGAATCTAGTCCAGACTCCAGGACAGGTTTAAAATTCGATTCTTTTTTTTTCTTTTTTAAAAAAAACACATAAAAAAATAATTTATAGAACTGTAATTTTTTCATAATACAGTATTTTGGGTGTGTTTTAGATACATATAACAAAACATGTCTGTACATACATGTTTTGTTATATGTATCCAAAACACACCCAAAACACTGCATTATTGAAAAATTCCAGTTTCATAAATTATTAATTTTTTTTAGTTGTTTGAAAAAAGCACAAAAAAAATAAAAATTTCCGGACATTAGATCCGTCCGGACTGGATCTTGTCCCTATATATATATATATATATATATATATATATATATATATATATATATATATATTATAATAAGTTTTATTTTTATGAAAAATAGAATATATTATATTTTATTATGAATAGTATTTGCATAGTGTCTGCATAGTATTTGCATATTAAATCATGTGAATTCAGATTCGGCGCTCGTGAATTCGTCCAAATTTTTGCACTGTGCGTCCGTGATTATTTCTAAATAGTATATTTCAATTCTCCTATAAATAGGATGCTTAGTTTAGAATTGAAAATCACACCAGAATAAGAATTTTTCTTCTATAATATTGAGCGTATTACTTTAGAGTTTAAGGAAGCTTTGAGCGTAGAAAATAATATAAGTTTTCTTCAAGAATATCCACGCTATACCAGTCAGAAGTACTCTCTTTTTAAGGTAAGAGATATTATTTTTGTTCAATATTCGTAAGAAATAATATTTTCTTCCATACTCTGTAGTATGTAAGTAATATTATTTCATTTCAGATTTCGAATTCTACACTTATTTTTTAAAAGTACTACTTCTATACTACTTGAAATTGGTAGAATATCCGTGAAATTTATGCTTCATCAGTATCTTTTCATGAAAATATTATTCTGAGCATTCTTGATAATTTTTAATCTTTTCATGTTGGGGTACTATTCATTGGGTACTATTTTTGAAGTACTATTTACGGGGTACTATTTAGTTAGGTACTATTCACCCGGGGTACTATTTATGATAAAAATTGATTTCTTTTCTGTCCAAATCATTTTTGATTCAATATTATTCTTGAATTTTACTATACAAAACAGTATCATGTTGTTAATTTAGACATTATTGAATTCTGGATAAATTAAATTTTAGAATCTTTAAAATTTATCCATACTCTCATTTAATTGAATTCTTATATCATTGTCATTATCCTCATGCATATATTGTGATAAAAGTCCTCATTGGCCCGTAGTGCATTGATGAACTGTTAATTGGTATGATTATAACTATGTATCGATATAATCATGACCCATAATATTAAAAATGATGTGGTAAAAGTTCTCATTGGCCCGTAGTGCATTGATGGACAGTTGTTGGCATTATCATGACCATTGGTGATAACACGAATATCTTTGGGCGGTAGTGCATGGATAATTCAGTGATGTGGATTATTTATTAAGCTGAGTCTCAACGATAAAATTGATGATAAACTTTTTAAATCATAGAAGATTGTAGATATCATGCTCTACTTAACTCTTCTAATGGATTGTTTATTCCGCTGCAGTTAAACTTGTTGTCTATTGTATACTATCAGTATAACACTTTTGAAGGCTAACGATAATTTATTCTGCATTATCTTAGTCATAATATTCTTTACTGGGCTAGTTGAGCTCACCCTTTGCTTTCATTATTCTCTTCAGGAAATGAGAATATAGCTAGGACTAGTCAGGGAACGGAATGATGGTCTGAGATGATGGCTATAGTAGTCCTCACTATTTTATAAAATAGTGTGATAATAATTGTAATGAGGACTCCACTTGAGTTTAGATATTGTCTACGAGACAATATTCGTGTTAAAACTCTCAGCTACCATTTGTCGTATTGTATAGATGAAGTTTGTATTTGATTTCTGTATCATGTATTTGGCGACTCAGAATGAGTGATGTATACCTATTTTTGGGGCATCACAACAACTATCTTAAATCTCACACAAGAGACTGAGATTACATCACAACATGTACATCACATAAATGAACTACTAATTTTCTAACACCTAAACTCATTCTGTCATCCCACACTCCACAATGCTCTAGTACTCCTTCTGAGTGATATACGCTACCAAATCTCGGCTTATGGTATGCCAGGTCTGTCCCTGCTCTAACGGGTAATGATATACCCCATCAATCAATCTCTCCATGATCGTGCGCACAACATAGCTCATCTTGTTCATCTTCCTTCTCTTACATCTCACCACATCATCTAAGTCGTTAGCCCGATCATTAGCTTCCTCCCACTTCTCCTCAAAATGGATCCTATCCATCATCTCCATCTCTAATTGAGTATGGAGAGTTTAATTCTCTGTATTCTCTGTCCTCTCGCTTAACTCTCTCTGCTCCATCTCTTCCAACTTCCCTGTCAGCTCTACATTCCTAGCCACCGACCTGTGAAACAAGGTCCCCATTAGGATTCTTGCCTCCTTGCGGTAAGCAATTTCCACCTCCATCTCTTGCATCACTAACTTCCTCTGATGGTCTTCGTCCCTTAATTTCTGGAACTCAGACTCCCTTTCTCTAGCCTTAGCCTCTAACTCCTCAACTCTATATTCTAACTCCAAAATCTGCTCCTTATACTCTCCCAGCATCCGATCCTCGAAAGTAGCCTCGTCGGAGTCCTCAATGGGCTCAGGCTCCTCCTCCATAGGCACCTCCTCTGGATTAGACTCCTCGGGTAATAGCTTCATCTCCTCCTTGTGACAACCCGAGAATTTAGATAATTATTAAAATCTTAAAATGATGGATTAAAGGTTATAAGATGAACCTAGACATAAAATAAGTGTATGGAATTGACGTTTCTGTGAAGGAATTTCAAGGATTTCAAAATTTTTAAGAAGAACCTATATGGTTTCTTAATTGAATGAGAATAAAGAAATATGGGTTACAAAATTTCAAAACCCTAGAAATGAATTAATATGTACTTGAATGAATATCGAGAATAAGGTCTTACGATACCTGTAAATTCTATATGAACTGAATAGTCTAAGAAATGTTATATAAGTACATATGGAAATTTTATTAAGGAGATAAGATTTCACATGAAGAGATGTTATGAGGTTAAACGAAGATGAGTATATGTATAGAAATATATATACTTAGTAAGGTGCTATATATATTTTAGCAAGAGGATTGATGAATTAAGTTAATGATATAAGGATCAAGATAAAACTATGTTAGTAGTTAACATAGTTTGAACGTTGGCCTTGACTGGCAAATAAGAATTTGAATAAGTATAAAGTCGTTAGTTAATACGATTAGAAATAAGAAGGGAGTAATTTAAAACTCAAAATTTAAGTTAGAGATAGAATTTTGAAGCATGGACTGCTCGGTTGCGTCCGGAACGTCAAGATTAGTCAAAATGGGCAGTAAACACAAAGTGTGTAAAGGTTGACTTTTGGTCAAAGTCAATAGTTGACTTTTTATGGAGAAAAGTCAAAATTAGTGTGAGAAGTGAAAGATGTTATATGAATAATGATATAATATTTAATATTATACCAAATGATGTAAAGCTAAAATATGAGATGAGATCCAATATGTAGATATGAATATTGGTATCAAAGTAGTTAGTAAATTAAATTCATATTTGAATAAGTGATTGAATGTATTTAATTTATAAATAAATTGTTTGGAAACAATTTATGGAGAGGAGAAGAAAATTAAATTTAAGTATACAATATGAATTGTATAACTTGAATAAGTTATTTAAATTATGTATGAGAATTTAATAACCTAAATGGTTATTGTTATTTAGTGGTTCTAGTATTAAAAATATATACTAGTGACCTAATCTAAGAGAATTGTGAAGCATGTCATAATTTATTTCATGATTATGTGAGTAAGTGAATACGAATATTATGTGATGACAAATAAAAGAAACTAGTGTAATCCTAATTATATATTAGGAATGAAGAATTAAATAACTTAAGGGTTATGAGATGAGAGAATTATGGTATATAAAATATATACTAATTTTAAGAGATTTATTTTATACATCTCGGTTAATTAATTTTATAACCTAATTAATGTAAGTTTAATTGGGTTAAGAAATTAAGTGTACTTGGGTAAGAATTTATATTTAACTTGAGTACATAAAAACCCTAATGAAATGAGTAGGGTAAGATGAAATTTAGTGTAATGGATCATATTAATTTTATGGCCCAAACATTTTAGCTAGGAAGTCCAAATATTTTATTTGGAAAAGCCGAAGGAATTAAGTTTTAAGCTCAAGCGAGCCAATTGTTAAGGAACATGTGGGAGAATAATAATATTAATATTATATTAAGTCAAGAGATATACTTTTATTATCTCAAGTTTATTAATTTTATGACTTAATTAAAGTAAGTTTAATTTGGTTATAAAATTTAGTGTGCAAGGGTGATAACTTAAATTCTATATTTGGAATGGACCCTAATTAAATATTTAGAGTGGGTAAAATGGAAAGACATTGGAATATGATAATGTTTCAATGGCCCAAGAAATTAATTTAGAAGCCCAAAGGAATTAAAAGTATAGGAGCCAAACTTGGAGCCCAATTGAAGAAAGGGCACTTTGGACATTATGTACATTAGATATTACATTAAGGAAGCAAGACTTGGAAGATAAGGCCACATGGCCGGATAAGGGAGAGAAGAAAGAGAAAGAAGGAAAAGGAGGGGAGATGAATGTGACGATTATTTCACTTTAGTTGGTGACAACTCATTCCATGTGTCACTTGTTTATTTAACCAACACATTAAGCAAAGAGTGCAAGCAACCATGTGATGATTAAGTGAGAGAAAGAGATAAGAAGATGTTGGGGAAATATCTATTATATACATATCTTATATCTATACAAAATCTTCCAACAAAATCTAACATCATTCTCTTTCATCTTTTATTTTACTTCCTCTTACTTTCTCTTAGACTAACAAAACAAAAGCATAAGAGAGAGAGAGAGGGAGAGAGATTCGGTGGAGAGGACGAGAGAGAGAGGAAGGACCTACACCATTGATGCTCCATAAGTTCATCTCCTACTTTGGAAGAATAAGGAAGGGTAGCCACAAATTAAAGGTATAAACCCCATTTGTTATGTAATTTTTGATTATTCCAAATCAAACTTTGAATCTATGTTTCTAAACTCAAAAACCTTAGATCTATATTTTTATGAGTGTTTAATGTTTAGATCTACCCATATTGGGTGTTGATTTAGTTGGAAATCGAAAGTAAAGAAAAGTGATTTTTCTAGTTTTATAAGCTCTAAAATTTCTATGTACTTTGGATTTCCACCGTTTTTGATCTAAACCTTATTTTTTGCGATCCGTCAAAGGGATGTGCTAGATATGTAAGTTAACTACTAAACCCAAGTGGTAGCACTCAAAAATGTTGAGTACACAAGTTGTAGTGACTGTTTTTCCAAAAACAGTTTCATTGCTAAAAGTGAAAAATAGACTGTTTTGGAGAGTCAAAGAGTAGGGGCAGTTTGGTCATTTTTTGGACATCTAAAAATTCTGGAAAAATTTGGGAGTATACTACGATAAGTTATCTAACATCTCCAAGTGGAATCACTGAAAAAGGAGTTGTAGATTTCCGTATGGAAAATGTTTAATAAAGCACGAAAAACTGCAAAATGCTATTTTAGCTTCTGCCCAAATTTTTAAAGGGGCATTTTCGGCAACTTAATTTGTGAGAAAAATTCTAGCCTTTTGGGACATGAAAATATATGGTATAAAGTACCTACTGTCCAAAAATGAGCTCATTCCGAGTTAAAATGAGCAAGTTATGACCATTTCAATTTCTGTAATTTTCCGACGAAAATCGCTATAACCGGAGTTCTATAACTCCGATGGCCACGAAATTTAAACTGGAGTGTCACGTTAACATGTATAAGATTGTGCCAAGAGATGGGAATTTCTGGAGTTAAGCACGAGGTAGCTAATTTCTTAAGGAATTAACTAAAAATGATTTTTTAAAAATACCAAAGGAAGTTGGAAAATTTTGGAAAAATACTTTTTGTGTATGAAATATGTGTATACATGTTTGTACAAAGGATAGAAAAATAATAAGTTGATTTGGTATTTTCGTGTACGGATATGGAATCCAGCTTGCTGGATTAGAAAATCTGATGAATCCAGCTTGCTGGATTGAAAAGAAGTTTACTGAATTGAAAATATGTTGAATCCAACTTGCTGGATTGCAATCTAGTTGCTGGATTTGTAATCTAGTTTGCTGGATTGCAGTTTGACTTGCTGGATTAAAGGAATTATGTATCCAGTCTGCTGGATTGGTCATTAGGTTGAAGGAATTATGAATCCAGCTAGCTGGATTGAAGTATTAGAGAAAACAGCTTACTGAATTAGAGAAAACAGTTTGCTGAATTATAAACATTTTGCTGGATTATAGAAAAGAGTTTATAATATGAAAGATTAAGTGTTAAATCATAATGAATATGATGCAGTGATTGAAGAATTATCAAAGAATGATAATAATACCGATGTGTTAAGAAGTTATCTAATATTTGATTAAGTGTTAGATAATTGATTGATAAAGTAATTGTATTATTATACAAAGAAGAATATGTTGATTGAGAGACCGATCTTATTAATGATAGGTCTTACCAAAAGAAGTTAACTTAAACTGCGTAGCAGTAGTCAACGAATCAGGCAAGTTTCCTAACTCAAACTCGAGTTATATTTCAAAGTATGTTAGTGAATAATTATTGATGATTATTCATGTCTATACTGGTTATTGATTCGCACTTAGTGCATGTTGCATATGTTCATCAGGTATGAAAGGCCGATCACCTTCATTACCATAAGGTTCAGTTAAATTGTTTATGGTCATTGTTGACCTTCAAACATTATTGATTCAGTCATGAAATTATTGAGACTTGATTCATGTTATTTCACAATTAATATATTGTTGAAAACTTGAAAGCTTATTCATTCTTTTCAATCATGATATATCTTCATTGTATTTAAAACTTGCTGGGCAAATTTGATGCTCACCCTTGCTATATCATGATAAAATTTTCAGATTAAGATGAAAGCTTGAGTAAAGACAGAAGCGAAGATAAAGTCCAAGATTAAGCTATTATGCAGTTAGATCTATTAAATTTTCTGACGAAAATAGTATTGTAAATCTTCTAAGATATTGAAGGAATGTATTAAGTTAAGGTTGTAGACCTTGGGAATGATGTGTAAAAGTTTAATGTATAAACAATTTATATTTATATCTTCCGCAATAGTTATAGAAATAGTATACTAGATCCTTGGTGATTAGTACCGGGATTTGGGGATGCTACACTCCTCCTCATCATCATCATCGATAGGGACCACTGCCAATATAAGCTTCGCTATCAATAGTGCCTTATATACCATGCCTATGTCACGCGGCTCCTCCTCTACTACTCGGCTAGGTCCTCCCAAGTCAGTCATCCTACAACCACCAACATAAGACAAAAAAACAACAACTCCATTAGAATGTTACATAAACATAAGTTCATTGTATAGAATGAAATTATATTCCATACCACACTAAGTCTCTCTCTAGGAAAACCCTACTTGAGTTTCATCCCTCTCTATTTTCTAAATTCTCTTAAGTTATAACCTAAGGACTCTTGCTCCTAAGGTTTATAACTACAGCTCTGATACCAACATGCGACGACCCCAAATTCAGACACTCTTATCTCGAATTTGGTCCATCACGTGCTACAATTCTAATGACTAAAAACATCTCATGCAACGGAAATATTAGAATAGATTACATTTATTTAATATAATCATTCATGACCCAAGGTTTCGTAACTTAAGCATTTCTTACATACCTTAACCATAATTGAACATAGTTTAGACATAACTAGTACATAATACAAGATTTCCTAACATAATCATAATATTTCTAAATAAATAAATATGAAGCTACTCCGTAGCTTTGCCCTTGCCCTTATCAATGCTCGAGGGTCCGCCTTGCTCTACCTTATCTGAAATGTTTTTAGGGAAAGCAAGAATGAGAAACAAGTTTGCCCAGCAAATAATATAGCAATAAGGGTGCTCAATATAGTTTTAGCTTCTCAAGGGTACAACAATAATAATAATTCAAGAAGTATCAATGGTTCTCCACAATAGTCGATAAGGATAGAAAATATCAAAAAGATTCGACAGCTAATCAATTCAAGAATTCAATGTAATGAATACTGCGCAGTCACTAAGGACTATGAACTTCTCCTAGAATTAATAGTAATAAACTGATAATTTTATAAAACGAGTACAACAAGTGATCAGCCTAAAGTACCCTATGTCATGCATAATATTTAATCATTCTCATGTGCGCACGTCGGTTTTCCAATAAATATATAATTCCCCTAGCAAGAGGGTTGTTCATCTCAGTTATTAGAGTCCGCACCAAGGTAACTTGGTTTGGATAGCTTTTGATCTTATACCAATAGTCTAGCCGAATCAGTGACTTAGATAGCTTTCTTTTAAAGTATATACATGAATAATTATCGTTTGATATCAAGGTTCGAAAACAATTTCATTTCTAAACTACGAAGTATTAAGTCATGAGATATAAATCATATTTTCAAGGATTTACTTGTACAACCAATAATAGTACAAGCTCAAGTAATACTCAATAAAGAGTAGGGTTCGAGTACTTGCCTCCAGCATAGTTTACCAAAGTATAGCTTATCAACACTCTTTGAATCCTAACATAATATAGTTACGCGTATAAAATATTCATTAGTTACGTATACTCATACATGATATGTAATTTTAAACGCATACATAAATGTCTAACTTAGTTGTATACTCTTCACATACATCATCACATATCTTGCGTACTTATAGTACATAATCAGTTTATAAGACACCATGAGGTCAAATAACACAGCTTCTAATCATTGCTTTATAGTTTGCAAACATCTTTTGGACTTCATATTTGAAAGTTTATAATCACTCATTAAACGTTCAATTATATCATTTAGCATGCATCTTAACACATTGGATAGTATACTGGTCATATAATACAGGTTAGGGTAACAATATAAGCATACATGAACCCCCAAATTATCTACAGAAAATAGATCTTACTGCAAGCTGGCACGGCCGCACTTGGTTTGTATTGAGGAGTGGCGTGGCCGCGCTGCTCCTGGTGCAAACCAAGACTGCTAAACTGAATTCAGGCCAAACTTTCACACCCAATCACATTTAGGATAACACTTGCATAATCATACATGAAGTGATATCTATGAATAGGTTTGGTCTCTTTTATAACTTGTTCCTTACATGATTTGCCAAATCTCACAAAATCAAGACTTCACATATTGATTTAACAAAGTCCTTCATGTTTAGTCGTTATATTCATTCAATGTGATCAATAAGTCTCAATTGAACATGCTTACATTATCTTGGTCATGTATGTCTAGTTGTATAATCTCTACTTCATTTAGACTTGTCTAACCATTCCCAACTACTTTATAATACATACGATTAGCTAGCATGCTTGCCAATCATGTTTACATGCATGATACACCTAATCATGGTGTCAAGTGCTAGAATACTTGTAATGTAGTTATGGACAAAACTAGTTTTCAAGGTTTTTTGTGATAATCTCATGGTAAATCTCCAAGCATGCAAAGCTACTTCACTTACTATACCTCACATCCTCATATATACATGTTAGACCACATAAGCATGCTCACAAATCTTAACTCAAAGTGTATATAGTTTATCAAGTTTATATTTGAAACTTTAAGTGTCCCTGTAACGCCCGAGAAAATCGGATCTTTATGTGAATTAAATTTTTTATTTGATTATTTGAATTAAATGAATTTAATTGTTTATTTATGTGAGTAAGTTATTTGAAGGTCATTCTATGACCTACAATGTGCGGTTGTGGTTAGGATTCTAGCTATGTGCTAGGATTAATTATTTTGAATTTCCAAGACGAAAATAAAAGTTTTCCGAGAAGTTTTCGTAAAAACACTATTCATCCGTTTATGCTCGGAGATTAAGTTTTAATTTCTGAGAAACACGTAATGATAGAATACTAAGACGTGATGGAATATTCAATAATATTTCAGTTATGGCAAACGAAGTTTTCGCCTACGGACTTAAAACCTAAGGGTTAGGAAAAGTGAGATTCGAGAATGAAATGTCTACGTATAACGATTTGGGTTATTATACGTGAGAAATACGAGTATGATACTAGTTATTATACGAGTATAGTATGAAGATTATTACGACGTATTATACGAATATTGTACGAATAGTATACGAAGAGAATACAAGAATTGTACGAGTAGAATACTAATAGTCCTTAATGAACTTTAGTAATTAGACTTTGACATTTCCAATTGGACTTGGATTAGGTCAAGCCCAATAAGATATTAAGGCAAGCCCAAGATAGGCCCAATATGAATTTATTCTAAAGCCCAAATCAAGAAACTAAATCGCGGATCGAACCGATGGGTCACCGGATGGTTAAAACCTATGGGTGACCAAAAGGGCTAGGTGGGCCGGCCACTTGGAGGCCAAGTAAAGTGGATTTTACTTGGTCGCTAAGGCATGAATAGTAAGGAGGTGAATAGTAAGAAGGTGGAAATGTTGACCATTTTGCCCTTCATTGGATTTTCTATAAAAGGAAGCATAGGTTGGTTCGTTATTTGTTTTCACCAACCTTGGATAATATATTGAGAGAGAGAAAAGAGTAGTAACAAGTAATCAAGAGCAATCCAAAGCAAAGTATACACGCTTTATTTAAGAACGCGAAGAACGTTAAGGTAATATACGTAAACCTTAGTCTTCGATCTTTTTCTAGTTATTTTTTTCGTAGAGAAGTATGAATTGGTGGAGTATGTCTCTTCCGGAGTAATAAGGATGGCTAATAGTGGATTAAAACATTATAAGCCATGTATGATTAAGAATCATAAGCGTTTAAGTAAGTTTAAACGAAGAAAACCAATAAGCGTTTATTTAGTTGTTGATGGACAAATTGAAAACCATCATAGGTTATGTGCATATTGTTTGGTTAGGTTGTAGATAACAAATCAATGGATTGGTTCCATTTGATTTGGCGTATAAAACTCGAGTATCAAAGTTATGGCGAAATTTACGAGATTTGACGTTAAACGTTGAAATCGTAGAATTCCTGGATTAGTTGTTAAAAGTTGTCGTTTAACTTGGAAACCTTGGTTTGCGATGGCATAACGTAGAATAACATATTTGAGAGTCGTGGACTCAAGAATCGTCAAATTTTGACTTATAACGACCGAGTTACGAGTTCGGAAAGAATCGAATTGGAAAACATAAAAAAATTCTCAAGGGCTAAGGGTCGGCGTCGCAGCGCCGCCCAAGCACATAATACTAGCGCCGCATTGTCGGGTAGGGAGGAGTGGGTACTACATAGTCGCGCCGCAACGCCACTCGTAGGTAGGAGTCTCGCATCGCAGTGTCGAGATGAAGGGATCAGCACTGCAAAGTGGCATCGCAGCGTCACTGTTGTACTTGAGGTTGGCGCCGCAGCGCCAGTAATGGAGAAAGGTTGACCAAGTTAAGTTTGAACCCAATTGTTGCATGACAATTATGGGGCAAGTGTATATACCTAATATACATGATAAGAATATTCTTAAATCACATATATAGTGATGACTTTAGGAAATGAACATTGTTTAATGGAAATTAAACGAAGAACGTAATGTATAAGAAGGTAAATAGTATTCAATTACTAGGATACTTAACCAATGGTTATTAAGTATTGGTTTAGTAACGTAAAGAACGTTAATAAGGCATAAGGGAGGATACGTAACTTGAAACAAGTTCTATTAATGAAATAAATTCAGTTAAGTTATAGAAGAGAAAGAAGTTAGGAAGAACAATGTGATTAAATTGTTTGGTAGCTAATTTCAGTGTGCTGTGTGAATATATCATGTAGAGACTGTAAAGACCAAGAATTGTTGAATATTTATTTGAAGACGCTAGAAGGCAAGTTTTCTTAATGCTTGTCTAACCTTCGTGTTAGCCAAGTTTTCTGTGATTCATGTTATGAGATGAATGAATTATTTTACGAAAGCGTCGATGCCAATTTTAACTCGGCTAGACTAATCTTAAGGGTTTAATTGATTTCTTTATAAGTCTTTCTATATAGAATTGATAACACTATCATATGCCAATTGTTTGGTATGAATTTAAAGGTAAGCCTGAGTATGAATAAACAAATGTATTTTACATCAATTATTCGATGGGCACGTGAGGTTACCAAAACTTAAACGTAAATACGTTTAACGGATGAGTGTTGATCAACATAGAGTACTATAGGTTGATCACCTAAATGTGTTCGTAAGATATATCATACTTACGGACTTAGTGTCGGGTTGTTCTTTTTCATGAATGAAAACTAAAGAGAATGTTCATAGTCTTTTTACCTACTCAGAATTCCTAAGTTACTATATGTACTTTGGAATGGTTTTATGAGAATTAAAAGTGTTATTCAATGTTTTATAGTACTTCATAACTACTTGTTCAGTTAATGAAGAATAATCATATGATTCTCGACGTGGTATTTATATTATCTATTGCTAGACTTACTAAGCTATTTATTCTCACTTCTTGCTTGAATTATATGATTGCAGCTAAGGCCGAGCGAACTGAGGGTTCTAATAAAGATAAAAGCAATGTTAAGATGGATAATTAGTTTATCCTATAATAGACTAGTATGTTTGTATGAATTATACTTATGACAAACGAAGAATGTATTTGGTTAATAGAACCTGGGAAAGGATTCATTATTATTGTAATAAGAATATAGTAAATATAATCATTTTGTTGTTGTTTCAATGGAATGAATGTATAGTGGTGAGTACCGTGTAGCACCATATCTGTGGGTTGAAAGTACCCGGATTTGGGGGCGCCACAGTCCCTTAGTAAAACTTATTCAAATATGCAAGATAAGTCTACATAGTTTAAATCGTGCTTTCATAATCACATAAGCATGTTTTTGAAGTTTAAAACTTAGTGTATGCATAGTTTATGTACACATAGCTAGTATAGTCTTTCACTTGCATTTTCTTTAACTTATGCTTGAATAGCCTATGCCATCCTCAACAATATAAACTAATATATGGATTCATGTTGGTCGGAATACCGATCACTAAACACGCGCAAGTATACGCGGTCTAACAAGTAATACAGTGATAAGAACTGTGTCGTACCCACGAGGAACTATGACTAATATTTACCAAGTACCGATTGTTTATCGCTAAAGTCTTATTCGAACAGCAGTAAATGGAAGTGTGATTAATCTAATTATACTAATTAACAAAGCAAGTAAGTGGATAACGAATGGAAATATAAGGAATTACAAGCTAAGGTCACAACTTCACCCCCACACAGGCATTCTGTCGAACACCTGGCGTGTTATGTTTCATCAAACTAGCTATCATTTCTCTCTTTGGTCTTAATGGTCACGAAAATTTGTCGACCGAGAACACATAGGTGCCTATGCACCTCTGTCGAGGTATGCACAAACATATCCTCTCTAGATCCACCGTAAAGGGAATAGAATAGAAAAGAGCGTCCAAGCTAGATGCAATCCTACATATGTCTATGCGAATTAATCGTAACAAGGATTGAAGCATAAGTTCTCAATAAGGTCGCACGTGGCGCACAGAGATATGTCTATTCTACGCACAACTTATGCAGTCGAAACCCACAATCACATGCTAATATATTTAGGTGTAAATCTATAATTCTTCTGTCGATATCATGCAGATTACCAAAATTATCACTAATGTCTTAGCGAGAATCATAAAGCACAAATATATAAGACCAAATCATATGGTGCCAACCAAAGAGATAAAGACAGTCAATTCAAATAATAAAGAGATCCATTATAACCTTAGAGCAAATATCCAGTTCATAGCTATTAAACCAAATACAAGTAGTAAATAAGACAACATTTATGGATTACAATAATAGAGGAAATAAATGGATAAGAAGGAACTCCGTCAAAGCCCTTCAGTCACCAAGCAATCCGCTCCTTTCAAGCTTTCCAATTCGTGTCGCTCGTTGCTCTTGTGCTCCAAAGAAATCTCAGACCTCTCCCTAATCTACCTAATCTATATTTACAAACATTAATTAAGAGAAAGAAAGAGAAATTACAGAAGAAAACTAACCTAAGCTAATCTATCTGATAAACATTTCAAAGAGAGAGAGAAATGTAGTGCTGCTACTGTTATATATCTCCTTCCTTCCTTCGCTAGGTCAAACCGAGGCCCTGGTTGTCTGGGAACCAGACCTGGCGCCGCGGCGCGGCCAAATAAGCTGTGATTGGCGCTACAGCGCCATATCATTAATAAGGAGACCGGAGCTCGCACTGCAGCGCGAGACCAAGAAGGAACAGTGGCGCCGCGGCGCAAAGATGATGTCGACAAGGTCTAGGGAGTGGCGCTGTGGCGCGACCATTAAGCCTGGTGTTGGCACCGCGGCGCGAGTGTGAGGAAAATGCCTGTTTTGCCCCTTTTAGCTGGAAAAGCACTGTAAAGCTCTGCAATACATCAGTTAAGCACAAAAACACTATAATCATACAAAACTATATAAAATCTACGAATTCAGGCAATTACTTAAGTCATTAAGTATCCGATTCGCGGGTATAAATCCCACTCATCAAATACCCCCAAACTTAAGTCTTTGCTTGTCCTCGAGCAAACTAACTAACACAACACAAATAACAAAATACACGCGAGAGAAAATAATAGAACAATAAATTAGTATCATGGCTTCAAAGCTTGACCATAGCCACTCCCAGAGAATAGGACAAACACAGAAATGAATAAGGGTTCATTCAAGTTCAAGCATAAGACTGTATTCGATCCATTCTATGTGTGTGTGTGGAGACCAACCGTTATAACTAATCATAACTCGAATAAGCTCGCACAGTCGATTGCTAAAACTAATGAGCAAACTCCGCAACTTAAACATTCAACAAGCATTAAGAATAAGATGTAAATGCAGGAAAAGATCAAAAGACTCTAGCATAACGATAGTAAAATTAGACTTGGATAGTACTTAATTACCTTAGGCTATTTAGAACTACCCATGAATGAGTTTTTGATCAGTAACTCCCAAGCCAGACGACTTTAGGGCACTAGGTGTAGAACACCCCTATGAATCTATTAACTCGAGCAGTAAAGGCCACGCAATCAACATAAGCCAACTACGATTTTACAATACAAACGAAGATTATTAAGCGAGTGCATTTTATGCTCCATCTCGATATCGGTCCTGCGTTTATGGGCGAGTGCATTTTACACTCCATCTCGACGCACTGCAAAACTTTCGATATAAAAACTCTTCTTCTCAATTTTTATTCTCATTTCATTCATTTTTCTTTCTTTTTTTTATGTGTCAACATGCTAGAATCCAAGATCCAAAACTGTATAAACGTCTAAGTCTTTTATTACCCTATACAAATGAAAGTTTAAAAGAGGGAACAAATTTTCAAAGCAATAAACACGCGAACTAAATTCAAAAAATAACTAGTTAAAAACAGTTGGTCGGTGCGTGCTAAGAAGGACGGATCAATAACAGTCTAAACTTATCAATTGAACAATCCCTAGCTCATATATACTTGACACGACTCTCAGAGATAGGCATAGATACTTGAACCTTGTCATCAGCCACAGTCAAAAATTAATGATACTATAACACCCTTGCTAAATAGCAGTTCAAAATAGGGTAAAAAAGCCATTCAAATTGCACAAGCATCTAACCTGTAAAAGCCCCAAAAAGATGGCTATAAACCACAAACATGCTGATAATAATCAAAGCAATAAATAATATGAAAACCAAAAATAGTTCATGGCATAATAATAATTAAAGCATAATCCTGAAAATCTCGCAGTTCAAAACGACTGCACCACAATACTGATAATAAAACAACCATAAAAAGTACTAAAGTATGCATCCTAATATGGCAGTCCGGAAATAGATAGATAATAGCAAGAAACACCGCCAAACTTGAGCTGAGCAATGCCCTCATTGCTAAACATAAAGTAATCGATACAAGAGGGCTTCCCTGAAGTGGCTCACTCAGCAGCAGGCTCGTCCTCGTCAGCCTCGGCGGGTGGTGATGGTGGAGGGTATGGTGCGAAGACAGGCAGCTCTGGAAATTGGTATGGCGTGAACTCAGCATTCTCGTAATAGTAATCGGTGTAGATACTCTGCATGGTGTTCACCAGCTCAGCCTGGTACTGCATAGCTATCTCCTATCTCTGAGCTACTGCTGTAATGTGCCTTCGCTGCTTCTGCGCCTCGGCATCCTATTTCTGGTGCAGTAGGTGAGGGATGCCATGATGTCCGTCAGTAGCCCCTGTCCAGCTGGGCATGCGCCTGAAGTTTGTCCCTGCTATGGCTCTGTAGTAGAGGGCGGCGCTGTAGGTGGTCCGTAGCCTTCGTCTTTGATATGCGACTATGCCTCGTCCCACACAATGAAATGTGAGATCGTCTGGTGGTCTATGACTGCCATGGGAGGCAAGGCTATCTCCTCTTGCCCCACTGAATGCTGCCTACTTGAACAGTCGAGTGATCAATGATGGATGTGGAAGCCCCGAAGTGACTGTACTCTTGATTGCCTTAACAATGGACTCGTGAATCAGAACTCCAATATCCACCTGCAGCCCCGTGACAATGGCGAATAGCAGAATTGCCCTATCTCTGGTCACGTCGCTCAAGTGACGGATTGGGATCATGTTAGCACATATGAAGCTGAACCACGCTTTCTCATATCGACTGAGCGCTGAAGTCAAGAAGTTGGTCTTCTCACCCGTATAATAGTTCTTCTTCTACGCGGTCCCTGGCTTGCACAGCCTCCGGATAATATCCTCTAAGTCATAGCTGCAGAGGCCCGGCTGTATATAATTATTGCCCGCATAGTTGGGCGTGGCAAACAGTACATTGATGGCCTCACTACCAAATGCCACTAGCTTTCCCCTAACTTGGACAACTGCATCACCCTCGGCATTGGCGTTGGCATAGAACTCCCGAACCACTAATACACTGGCTGACCTGGGTGGTTTTGTGAAGTGAATCCATTGGCGGCCCGAAATCATGGCCAACAACTCTCCATCCTCTTTGTTAGGCCGTTCTGGAATCAGATTTGTCGCAGCAAAGGAGCTCTTGTATTGTTTCCAAGCCTCCTCGGTCACAAATTTGGCTCCGTCCCAAGCCGTTGGTGGTGCCGCGGAGGATGATCCTCCCATGCTAAGGCGTTATCGCTTTTGTGCCATTTCAAAAATTTAGTTGGCCTGATGTAGAAACAGTCCCTCAAAAATGCCGAAATTCCCCCAAACTTAGGCCAAATAAACCAGTGCAATAGCAATGCACAATCAGACCCAAATCAGTTAACTTTTCTCTCAGGCAATTCGTCGAACCCCTTGTGTGCGTTCTTCAAACCCAACTTGGATAACCTTTGTTTGTAATTGCTCAATCCAGATTTCTGGCAGAGGAAATCACCCAATTTACACAGCAAGCAATATCACAGAGAAAACACCAACCCACCGATTGTATCAATCTATTTTAGTGAACGACTGAAAGACAATCCCAATTACCTTAATGGAGAGGGTAGCAGTCGGATGGCACCGTAGATGCGCGATTGAATGGAACCAAATCTGTGTGATGTGGAACTTTGAATCTAGAGAGATTTGGTTGCTCAAATTTTTGTTGAAGGAGAGTCACCCTTTCGATTTCTTTGGTTATAAGTTTCTAGAGTTTCTAAAACTGCCGAAAGAGATGGGGGCGTATGGCTTGATTTCTAGTCAAAACTGCTCTTTAAAAACCCAAATTCTCGTTGTTGGCATCGCAGCGCGGCCTTCACTTTGTTAATCGGCGCTGCGGCGCGGAGGAGAGATATTGCCCATTAAGCACTGGCGCTGTAGCGCGAAAATTGGCATTGGGGCGCGAAGACGGCGCCGCGACGTGAAACCCAGTGTATATAGTGGCGCCGCGGTGCGAGATGCCAATTTCTGCAATTTTCCTAACTACTATCTACACATGCTAAGACAAGAACAACAAACTATACTACAGAGCAAATATGCATTATTCCAAATAATATAATAACTAACTATAGAGTAAAATAGATATAGGTAAAGGAAAACAGATAAAATTTATACCGAGATGGGGGTGCCTCCCCACTAAGCGCTTGTTTTAAATTCGTCGGCTTGACTATACCGACGCCGTTCAATCCAGCTCATAAGCGAAAATGACCTTTTCATGCTGCCTATTCGTCAATTCCTTTGGATTCTTGGCAGACATAGATGATTGGTCATCCTCGTTCTCCTCATCCATCCAGTCATCTTTCGGCACAAAGAATCGCTCGCCACTGGAATTATCCACTAATTCGCCTTGTTTATTAAATTGAAAGCGTTCTTTGTGCTCTATTGGGCCCTCTCGGGTTTCCACAGTCGTGAGCGTGGGTTCTGGTTGTTGATCGGTCTTGACAGTGTACCCACTGGTGATCCTCTCTTCTACTAGCTTAGCCTCCGCAAGTTGGTCAAGTTGCACATTGACATTGCCTTCAACACTTTGGTGAGGCTCATCACCTTCTCCTCAAGTTTCCACCGTGCACTGCTCCACTGCTTCATCGTCGAGATCAATTATGACCGGTAGATTGAATTGCGGTGGATTTATGATGGCATTGACGAGTTGCCCCAATTGATTCTCAAGGCTGTGCAATGTGGCTTCTTGGCTTGCCATCCGAACCTCATTTCTTTCAATAAAGTTGGTGACAAGCTCTTCAATCCGGTTCTCTTCTTCTCATGTTGAGGTCTCATAAAAGCTCTCATTGGGTTGAGACGTCAACTCGTAATGCGGCGGAGACTGATAGTCAAACTAAGAGGCATGATTCGGATCATAATATTGCTCATAATTGTAGTCCCATGAGTGTGGATAACTCTGGCAGTTTGGATGATAGGAGATCGGTTCAAAGTCAGCTCGATTCTGACAGTAGGCATTCTGAGTGGACTAACACTCAAGATTGTCATAAAACCTCAAGGCATTAGAATTTTAAAGTTGTAATCTCTTGAGTCCTTCTTCCGAGCTTGGTTGTGTTGTCCCCTCATAAGGCCATTGATAACATTGATCGTCCATAATCTCTAGACTTAAAAACAAAAAGAAAGGAAGATCAAACAAATACAAGAAGTAAATATATACACGTTCAAAGTAAGACTAAATTGATTTAAATCAATATTGGACAATATTAGAATAATAGTTCCCCGGCAGCGGCGCCAAAAACTTGTTGGTCGCAATACCAATCACTAAACATGCGTAAGTATACGCGGTTTAACAAGTAATACAGTGATAAGAAGTGTGTCGTACTCACGAGGAACTATGACTAATATTTACCAAGTTCCGATTGTTTATCGCTAAAGTCTTATTCGAACAGCAGTAAATGGAAGTGTGATTAATCTAATTATACTAATTAACAAAGCAAGTAAGTGGATAACGAATGAAAATCTAAGGAATTACAAGCTAAGGTCACAACTTCACCCCCACACAGGCATTCTGTCGAACACCTGGCGTGTTATGTTTCATTAAACTAGCTACCCTTTCTCTCTTTGGTCTTAATGGTCACGATAATTTGTCGACCGAGAACACATTGGTGCCTATGCACCTTTGTTGAGGTATGCACAAACATATCCTCTCTAGATCCACCCTAAAGGGAATAGAACAGAAAAGAGCGTCCAAGCTAGATCCAATCCTACATATATCTATGCGAATTAATCGTAACAAGGATTGAAGCATAAGTTCTCAATAAGGTCGCACGGGGCGCACAGAGATATGTTTATTCTACGCACAACTTATGCAGTCGAAACCCACAATCACATGCTAATATATTTAGGTGTAAATCTACAATTCTTCTGTCGATATCATGCAGATTACCAAAATCATCACTAATGTCTTAGCAAGAATCATAAAGCACAAATATATAAGACCAAATCATATGGTGCCAACCAAAGAGATAAAGACAGTCAATTCAAATAATAAAGAGATCCATTATAACCTTAGAGCAAATATCCAGTTCATAGCTATTAAACCAAATACAAGTAGTAAATAAGACAACATTTATGGATTACAATAATAGAGGAAATAAATGGATAAGAAGGAACTCCATCAAAGCCCTTCAGTCACCAAGCAATCTGCTCCTTTCAAGCTTTCCAATCCGTGTCGCTCGTTGCTCTTGTGCTCCAAAGAAATCTCAAACCTCTCCCTAATCTACCTAATCTATATTTACAAACATCAACTAAGAGAAAGAAAGAGAAATTACAGAAGAAAACTAACCTAAGCTAATCTATCTGATAAACATTTCAAAGAGAGAGAGAAATGCAGTGCTGCTACTGTTATATATCTCCTTCCTTCCTTCGCTAGGTCAAACCAAGGCCCTGGTTATCTGGTAACCGGACCTGGCACCGCGGCGGCCAAATAAGATGTGTTTGGCACTGCAGCGCCATGTCATTAATAAGGAGACCGGAGCTCACGCTGCAGCGCGGGACCAAGAAGGAACAGTGGCACCGCGGCGCGAAGATGATGTTAGCAAAGGCTAGGGAGTGGCGCTGCGGCGCGACCATTAAGCCTGGCGTTGGCGCCGCAACGCGAGTGTGAGGAAAATGCCCGTTTTGCCCCTTTTAGCTAGAAAAGCACTGTAAAGCTCTGCAATACATCAGTTAAGCACAAAAACACTATAATCATACAAAACAATATAAAATCTACGAATTCAGGCAATTACTTAAGTCATTAAGTATCCGATTCGCGGGTATAAATCCCACTCATCAATTCACATGTCAATGCATATCAAACTTAATACCTTTACACATAAAGTAAGAATATGTATTACACAACGTTTTTCAAACTAGTTTCTAAATCTTTAAGTTTTCTTTGAATGTTCATACTAAAATAAACTAACATGCATCTACATACATAACAACTTCATTCCATATGTTAAGGTTGTTTATATGTATATACTAACTAACATAAAATGCTTAGAATTAGACAAGATCACAAAAATAGTACACATGACTGGCAGCCGGCACGGCCGCGCGGTCATATACTATGGAAATGGCGCGGCCGCTCCACTTCGAGTCAAATGAAAAATGATGGCTCTGCTTCTGTACAGCCTCAACACAAACCATGTTAAACCTGTATTTAGAACAACTATAATGTTCCTAAACATGTATACAGGCTCAGATAACACAATGGCATGCTACTTCATATCAATTAACAGAGAATTCATGTAAATGCTAAGAATTTGACAAAGCTCAACTCAAGAACACAAAGATAGAATTTATACCTTTTTGAAGCTTAAATGAATTCCTTAATGCACTAATTGTACTCTCTCAATGCTCAGCAGCTCTCACTCTCAGTTTACACTTATCAGACAAATTTTCACGTAACAGAGAATGAGAAAAGGAGGGTACTATATATAAAGAATTCATTGCCCAATTATTGCTCTTGCACCATGGTTTGATTCAATGGAAAATGGAAGAGAACAATGGTTATACAGAAGTTGGCCAACTGCCCAACTTGTAGCCATCATCACAGTACTATAGCATCATCATCTTCCTCTTAGCCTTTTTATTTTTGCTGAGTTTTACGCAACAGTAGGGGGATAGGCCATTGACCTAATACACGGCTAATGACTGAGACTTTTAATTTGGGAAAAGGTTTTGAATCTTAGCAACTTGTTTAATAATGCTTAGCTTGGTTCCTTGAATTTCCAAAATATAATTTTAATGTGTTAATGCTACTACATAATATAAAGTTAGGGATTATTTATATATCCACATCATATAATCCATGTACATTATCCCAGTCTAATTAATTTTTATAACATGTATAGACTTAATATAATTGGTCACTAATAATTTAATATCTCCTTGAAATTTTATTATTCCAATTAGACTCACCTAATGAAATAATTTGTAATTCTTTGACAAAGTACATCTTTAATATTCCCATACATACTTATTGTCACATAAGCAATTATTTATGTAACTTATAATTTCTTTCACTTTACTATATAGTTTCTATATATTATATAGTTACCTTAAAGTGTTACAATATACTATCTTTTTTTAATGTAGGAACTATATATTAACACATACCTTACACACATCAATTAAATGAGTAAGTATAATTCTAATTATGTAAATTACTTTACTCACAATAACAATTAATTAATAATATAATATTAATTAATCATTCACTTCTTAATTTATTCATTAGCTTAATTAATCAAATTAAACCACTTAAATCTCCATTCCCATGTCACACAAGGCATTTCACAATTTCTCATAAACTCCACATTTTTCTCACTTCTTATAAATTCAAATTAAGTTAATTGAATTATTCATTTCACAACACATCAATATTTGAATTCAAATAAATATTCCTTTTTCTCATTTTATCAAAATAATATTTATTCATTAAATTCACGGTTCTTACAGCTGCGACATCCCCTAAGCAGAGCAGTTTGTTTTTTAATTCCCAGTTCATGACATGTTGGCCTAACCTAGTCTAAGATGCATGATAAGGTGTTAAACATGTAATGAAGTTTTATAACAGATTGTAAACATGCAGTTAATGATTTCAAATTGTAAAGTTAACAAATTATGAAAAACTTTAATTTGGTATTTGTTTAAGTCTTGAGATGTGGTTTAAAGGTTACAATGTTATGATAGCCTTATGATTTCAGATTGGTGATGTGATGTTAATTCAGAAGTCAGAATTTGAATTATGTTAACAAGTTGGACTTAAATGAGAACTAAAGAAATAGGGTTAATGTTAGTGTAACTAATAGGTATTGCGATTCTAATGATATATTTATGGTTTTGACGAACGTGTGTTATAATTTTATAGCTTACACACGAGGCAAGTTCCTAAGTCTTATTCTTATGTTGAGCAAGTTTCTTGTCTCTATCTTGTTTACGATTATTCAAGTTCTTGTATCCTAATTCTTTTACATTGTGCAAGTTTCATATTCCTAACTTGATATCGTTATGCAAGTTTCTTATCTTTAATCTTTTATTGAGCAAGTTCCTAATTTTTGTTTCTTGCCATTCAAAGCATAAATTGTTCAAGTTCATTGTCCCAAATGAGATTTTCTAACTCTTTTGGATGTAATACTTTGGATATACAATTTTTATTCAATTGTATATTGTTGACATTCAATCTTTGATTTAAATATCGTTGTTCAATCTTATATTATCCTATCGAACCTCGAATGACTAGTGAACCTTTATTGAAATTGACTAGTCCATAGTTAATAAGCGTTCTAAAATTCTAGAACTAATGTTAAGCTAATCCAAACTAAACATTCTTTAGTCCGAAAATTCTAAAGTCAAACTGAGATGAACAACCCTAATATATGGGATTATGTACGCGTTAGCGTTTAGATGTTTGTGCACAATACATGGTACGAAGGGTTGATCCCCTTAAGTACGAAACAAAAGGTATATACAGTCTAACGACTGTTAAAGGTTGAGGTAAAAATACTTAGTAACCTTGGGACATAGTTCATGGTCTAAAGACCCTCAGATATAAATCTCGAACTTGTTTTCTAATCTTGATTCAAAGAACGAGTTCTTTATTATTAAGTATTTATTGCTTGCTCTTATGTTATTGCTATTGTCATCATTATATTGGTGAGCAATTGTTTGCTCACCCTTGCATTTAACACTGCATCTAAAGTTGAGAAAGTTGACGAGCCGTCTACTAGCGAGGGCAAGGGCAAGTTATCCAAATGATGAAGACTTGTCTGATTTTATTTACTTAAATTTATTTTATGAGACTTGTAAAATTATATGATATATTCCACAGACCTATGTAATAATTTAAAGTTAGATTACCTGGGATTTGTTTTAAGTTGACGTAACCCTTTAATGGGGAGGATTATTATTTAATTTATTTAAGTTATGTCTTTATCCTTGATTATGGGTAGTTAGATGTAATTATTTTTGATAGTGAGCACCATATCCTGGGGGAATGAAGTACCCGAATTTGGGGGTGTCACATTAACTATAAAGAGACTGACAATAACAAGGTATGTATCATCATCAAAATATACACTCATCATATTAAAGTTGGGCACCACTAGCTGAAAAACTCTCTCCACCTATGGTTAAGATTGAAAATATTCCATTTGGAAGATATCTGATGTATACCTTAGGTTAAGAATAATCTAAGCATTCTAAGTTGCTCGACCTTTGCTAATGAGTAAGTGTGTATGGAAATTCATACAAATCATTGTTTTATGATTTTGACAAAATATAGAGTGTGATCAACACTACAGTTGTATCTTGAAGGTTCTTGGACACTGATCAACTCTACGAACCAACTAGATGTAAACTATAGAGCTGATCCTCATTCTATGAAAGTTCAAAATCTAGGAACATAGTAAAAGCAAAAAGTGATTAAACCAAAAGAAAAAATTTAACATGTCAAGATTGCTTAAATCATACACACACTAACAATCATGTTTAATAACTGTTATCATTTACATGTGTACATGATTCATGATTATTAATGATAATTTCCATGCATATTAGAAATCCAAAAAGTTTGAATGACTAAATCTTTTGTCAAAACTAACCTAGCAGGATCCAAATTGAAATGGGTATCAAAATAGAAAATCATCTAATGTGCAGGTACCTGATGATATCTGACCTTGACTAAGAAAGGCTAAAGCTTAGTTACCAAGCTCCTACCGAACTGCCACATCAAAATCCCTCAGCTATGCTCCCATTCAAGATCATTCAAGGAAGCATGAAATTCATAAAAAGAAATTGAAGATCGTACAAGCTCATCCATGCAAAGCATTTCAGCTCAAGAGAACCAAGAAGGAAGATTACATCTGTAATCATCTACCAACAGTGATGAAGTATGAATCGTAGAGTGGAAATTCTACGAGTACGAAAGATGCTAAAAGTCTGAATGATATAACCTACGCTAGTAATGACTGGTCAGTAAATCATGGAGTGATCAGTTCTAAAGAAAGTACTCTACGATCCAATGGAGCTAATTTAATCATGTAAATATTAGATCAGTTCAGAAGATTTCAGCCAGAAAGAAAAGTGCAAGGTAACCTTTCAAAGATCTATATACAGAAGCTAGTTCATCTACTTCTAAGATGGAGGTCTCAACTATGGGGGAGCAATAGTCTGCTAAAGCCTAACAATGGTCAAATTAAGGAGGAACACATTGAAGATAAATCCTTCAGATCTCTTAAACAATGAAGGTAGCTGAACTTGATGCAAAGGCAAGAACAACTGAGAATATGAAGATCATAAAGTTGCATGATGAAGAAACTTAAGGAGAAGCAGAAGTGGAATTCTTTGCTATATTCAGAGATGAGCTCAGAAGATAGTTCAACCTTCCTTAAATCTTTGATGACCATTTCACAGAGCACCGGTCCTCTACTATGAAGCTTTTTGAATTAGCAAAGAATATTCAAAAGTGTTGGACCAAGAATTCTCCAGAAGCTGACCATCAACTAATCACCTTAGGTTCTTAAGAAGGTGCTTCATCTGACAATGCTACATAATGAACTATTCATTTACAATTCTTCCGGTAATGAGAGAAGCTTCAATAACTCTTAAATTGAAACAAACCCTCTCCTAGTAACAGAGTCCCAAAACATTGTGGCTGATGAACCAAATTAATTTTCATCCTCGGTCGTAGAGTCCCTAAACTTTACGACTGATAATCAAGCTAGCCTCATTGTCTCAATCGTAGAGTCCTCACGATTAACATCTAATCATAGAGTTTGTTGAATTTACGATTGTAGCCTATACAAACACTTTCCCAACATACTCTCCTGACCATATACATTAAAGACATAAAAGCATTCCATTATCTTTCACTTACACCAATATTAAAGTGTATCCCAAGTTGGTAAATGAACTCTGACAAAAAGGCCTGTTGGGATGACATTCTTACCACCAAATCTATACAGTCTCTCTTCTGATAAGCGCCTTACTGACAAACCTAGCCCTAAGTTTTATAATAAGAGGCCAGCCCTTTATGAGCTTCCTTAACCTAAAAGAAAAGCTGAAATAGAATGCATCGCAAGAACTCATGCGGAGTATATGTATAGTCCCTCAGAAGAGGTCAAGCTGTTGATGAACCATGCAACTCATAATTAGGGATTAATGACAAATCATTTACTAAAGCATAGTCATAGAAGTCGATTGTTGAGTTGACAAAGAAAATCGTAGAGTCTATAGCTATCTCATCAAGCTACTCTACGAACTAGAGAAGTCAACAGTAAACCAAAGGCAGTAATGCTTATATTCTTAAAAGGAAAATCAAAACTGAAAAATTGATCAGTGTATGGGGAATTACAGTTTCTTCTTGGGTATCATACAACCAATGGCTTTTTGACACGACACCATTTCTACAGAGTTAGAGGGAACTATCATAAAGTCAAATTCAAAAAACCTCCAAACAATTATCAAAGGCTATCAACTTCCTCTCTTTCTCTTCCTTTTCTAACCCTAAATCATCTTCAAAGGTAAAATTATTTAACCTCGAGCTCTACCCAAATCGCCTTCAAATATCTCTTGTAAGATCCCTGAAATCGAATACCCACACACTTCGAACTCTCAAAATGGAAAATTAGCGTGTTATCACTGGAATTCAACTCGGCTCTAAGAAATTCGAAAGATCAGAAAAGAAGTTCAAAGATATTCTTGAGCTTGTAAAGAATGATGGGTTTTCAGAGTGCTTGGAAGCTAACACTTGAGTCTATACCGATTTGGTGAAGGAATTTTATTCAAATGCAACGATAGATTCTAGGTTTCTATCCATAAAAGTCAAAGGAATAAATTTAAAGATAAGAGCATCAGACATCAACCAAGGTCTAGGGTTTCCTAACCAAGGTCTAATAAATCTCGAGGAAGTCGACATTGAAGAAGGCAAGAAGTTAATGCGCTGCAACAGAAATGTAAATCTGAAAGATATAAAGAAGAAGGAGTTTCTAGAGTAGTTTAAATTTCTTGCCGAGAATACAGGAAAATGTATCTTATGCAAAGACACTGCACATGATACTATTAGCGATCTGCAACTGAGAATCATGACTGCAATTGTCATGAAGCAGCAGATGAATTTTAGGGCCCTACTGATTGATTGGTTGTCCAAATGGCTAGAAAAGGCTGAGAAGAAGAAGTCTACAGATAAACCCCTCACAAAAGTTTTTCATGGAAGACTCTTGAGCATTATCCTGAAGAAGAAACTAAAGAGCAAGATAAGGAAAGATGAAGGAGAAACCCTTAATGTTCAAAAAGTCATGTCTCTAAAGTTGTTTGACAATTGGAAGAAAAACCCCATGGAGAATAAGAGGCTAAAGACATCTGGTAGTAGCAGCAAGGGTACTGCAAAGAAGAGGAAGGCAAGAGAAATGGAAAGCAGGTCATCTCAATCTGATGATTCTGCATCTCCAGCGACCACTCCAGCAAAGCCAACTAAGAAGAGAGCTAAGTTTGTGAAGAAGTTAACAGAAGTCCCATCAAGCAGTCCCTTTATTGATAAAAAGGGATCTGAATCAGGAAAGGAAAAAGCACCTACTGCTGCACCCCCAAGGAGAAGAAAGAGTAACAGAGTACTTCAAAGAACAAACCAGAAGAAAGAAGGAGGCTCTTCATCAAAAGTGATTGACCTCAGTGATAATGATGAAGATGATAAACTTGAGTCTATAAGAGAAGACATGAAGGGCAAAAAGAGGATGATTTCTAACAATTCCAATAGTGAAAGTAAAAAGACTGCAACTACCAATGAACCTGAGTTAGAAGAAGAAGATGAAGGTGAAATTGAAGAGACTTTGAAGTCTAAACAGCAAGGAATGACTGGTGAGTCAGACAATTCTAAGAAGGATACTACAGAAGAATCCACTGATGAATCAGTTGAAATGACCCTGCATGATTCAAGCTTAAAGTCAGAAAATGAAGAGATGAAGACAGACTCCAGCTCTACAGATCAGGAATCAACAGATTATCATATTCTGTAACGCCCCGAAATCTGGTCTACCTTCAGACCCGGACTCCGTGCGTCACTGTCATACATCTTACCAAATATACATCATTATATACTAAAATATAATAACATATATTCTAAAATCCCAAGTTCTATAACCATAAAACCTCTTTCATTACAAATAATGATAATTACATTATTATTTACATCTTGTACAAGTGACTTTTATCCGCCACCAAGGATACATAATCGTTCATTAAACTATTCTATAGTTTAATTCTATCATTCTATAATACAAGTCTTCACTTGCTCTTCACGCACATTCATATAATGAATGGCACTTCGTCTGAATACCGCTCAGCTTGATCTTTACGGGATCCTTACGTTCTTTCTAACATCGTTCGCTGAAAATGTTTTTATTTAAAGCAAGTGTGAGCATTCAATTGCCCAGCAAGTCATAACAGTTGAACAAACAACTTCAAGAGTGTAAACATTCTTCAGAACTTCAATAACCGAATAAAGGTTATGAAGCAGCTTGAATAATAGGAATAAATCTCGATTCCTATCATCTTAAAACCATACTCATTTTCACTTTGAAATACTTTCATTCTTCTACCTTTTTCATACACATTCTGTCTGGCTAGAATCATTAGCACAGACATAACAATAACGGTTCATGAATAAACCGAACATACTTTTATTGAACAGTTCAATCACATAACAGTTCATCTCAAAGAAACACCGAAGTGTTCACATTATGGCACAAGGCCTCATACATACTACCACCTTGTACAAATATCGCACATTCGCACATAGACAGAACTTCTCAAGTTCAACATCTGAGAAGTTTTAGAAACTAGCATTCATTTAAAATATGAATGAAGTTAGGAAACTTACCTTACGCATAGCTACAGCTTACAGTTTACGCTGAAATGCCTATTCCAAACCCTATATAACAAATAAGGAATAACAAGTACACCAATTAGTCATATACTTGACTTACGCATTGGTTTACTTAACTTTACTTCTTAAGATTCGCGTTCTTGTAATTTAAGCTTACGCGACTAACTTTCATTACCAGATTATGGCTTTATGACATACTGAGATGTCTTACTCAACACGTTCATCATCTTTGATGATTCACATTCTTATCTTCTTCTTATACTTCTCTAGGACTCAGCACACATCACTTTTTTGCTAGTAGTCCATATGGTACTCTGAGTGGTTTTCCACAAACAACCAACAAACAAGTTCCCGTCTCATCTACACTGCCCACACAGTGAGTTAGATCGGTTGCCAGTTTTGTATATACCTTCGCTCTCTGAAGGAATTGTTTAGCCCAGCTCCCATATGTCAACCATCAAAGGTTACGATTGTATTACAACCTAACTTACCTTAACTTATCCGAACCATTAAACTATAATGTTCGTTAAGTCAACTTCTTATTCCGTATGGCTTTCTGGCAACTAAATGTCATACCTCAGGAATCATTCTTTATCGTCTAAGTCATACAATCTTTTGTATACTCGGAATGATCATTCAATGTCAATACTATGAGACCATAGCGTTTAAACATTTCATATGAACTTATTCATATCTTACAACGTCCGGTTCCCTCAACTCGGAACCTTGTCCAAGTTATACTTATTAACTCGACTTTTTAACATTATACGTTATTATCTTTAATTTAGTTTCTTCACCGTTCACGGTTAATCAACATTCTTCATTATATTACGGTTAAACCATACACAGGGTGTAGGTTCTGCCCGTTTAACACTCGCTTACACTCAACCCTTATGCTGGTTAAAGTGTTCAGCGCTTACATTTTAATCTAACATTCTCATCCGACTTATATCGGACTTTTGGTAATCTTATTACCGTTCGTTACGGCTCTCTTGATACCATTCGTATCTTACTTACTACCCTCATTAACGTCTATGTCATACAACCAAGGCATACTTAGAACGTTCGTCCAACGCGAATACAATTCACAAGGATCGTTTACGTATTCAACGTTTTACTTGTTTGTCTTTTAATCTCTCATTCAACCTTTACTCAAGGTTTCAATTACATTCATCATTATCCATCCCATGAACCCCATGTTCATTATTCTTTCTTAATGTCAAAGCCATACCGTTCGTTGTATGCTAAGACCGATCGTTCACTGTAACTACGTTGCGTTCATAGCGTCTATACGCTTCACATTCATCTCTCAATGCCATGTCATAACATCAAAATGTTATACATTAACATCGTCAACCAACGTCTAAGGAATCACAACCATAGCAATCCCTCACGTTCGTTTATCGCGACTACGGTCCCCGGACATCGGTTCCGTAACCCGCATCTACATTCTTTGTCTTTTATTCTCGTTTAATCTTTTCGTTCAATCTTTGCTAAAGGTTTAAAACACTTGACTAAGTGTTACATTACGTGAACTATATGTTCATACTTCTTTCTTGCACATCCCCCGAGAAATTGAGCAGTTAAAATCTCATTTATGGGTATTGCACTGCACTGGGGCTGCGGCGCCGTGCCTTGCCTTTCCTCTCGCGCTGCGGCACCATTCTCCAGAAGTGTATGCCGAGCTCGCATTATGGCGCCCCCTCTCGCACTGCGGTGCCCCTTCTCGCGCTGCGGCGCCCCTTCTCGCGCTGCGGCGCCAAGACAAAAACCTAGAAATTTTTTCTAAGTGTTAAGTCAAGTTTGAGATACTTACTTTACGATCTCATAACTTCTTCGTTATAACTCGGAACGAGGTCGTTCCAAAGCCATTCTTTTCCTTATCTTACGTACTTTAATATGCCTCAGACAAAACTTCATTCTGAATCCGTTAACATGCCATTCGATTGGCTTAATCTTAACCCTTCGTTCATTTTACGCTTTTAACGTTCTTCGTTTGTTCATCTGTAATTCGGTCATCCGAACTCAAAATTCGTTCGTTCTTGAGTCTACGACTCACGTTTTATACGTTCTCTTACATTCTTATGAAACCCTACACATTCGGGTTCATTTACTAACTTTCTAATTTTCGTTCGTCTTTTACGAAATTTCGCCATAACTTCGTTATAGCTCCGTTTTAATCTGTTCTTCATGAACGTTTCTAACGTTCCTAACCAAGCAAGAAGCAACTATCAAGTATATACACAGGGTGTAGGTTCTGCCCGTTTAACACTCGCTTACACTCAACCCTTATGCTGGTTAAAGTGTTCAGCGCTTACATTTCAATCTAACATTCTCATCCGACTTATATCGGACTTTCAGTAATCTTATTACCGTTCGTTACAGCTCTCTTAATACCATTCGTATCTTACTTACTACCCTCATTAACGTCTATGTCATACAACCAGGGTATACTTAGAACGTTCGTCCAACGCGAATACAATTCACAAGGATCGTTTACGTATTCAACGTTTTACTTGTTCGTCTTTTAATCTCTCATTCAACCTTTACTCAAGGTTTCAATTACTTTCATCATTATCCATCCCATAGACCCCATGTTCATTATTCTTTCTTAATGTCGAAGCCATACCGTTCGTTGTATGCTAAGACCGATCGTTCACTGTAACTACGTTGCGTTCATAGCGTCTATACGCTTTACATTCATCTCTCAATGCCATGTCATAACATCAAAATGTTATACATTAACATCGTCAACCAACGTCTAAGGAATCACAACCATAGCAATCCCTCACGTTCGTTTATCGCGACTACGGTCCCCGGACATCGGTTCCGTAACCCGCATCTACATTCTTTGTCTTTTATTCTCGTTTAATCTTTTCGTTCAATCTTTGCTAAAGGTTTAAAACACTTGACTAAGAGTTACATTACGTGAACTATATGTTCATACTTCTATCTTGCACATCCCCCGAGAAATTGAGCAGTTAAAATCTCATTTATGGGTATTGCACTGCACTGGCGCTGCGGCGCCGTGCCTTGCCTTTCCTCTCGCGCTGCGGTGCCACTCTCCAGAAGTGTATGCCGAGCTCGCGTTACGGCGCCCCCACTCGCACTGCGGCGCCCCTTCTCGCGCTGCGGCGCCCCTTCTCGCGCTGCGGCGCCAAGACAAAAACCTAGAAATTTTTTCTAAGTGTTAAGTCGAGTTTGAGATGCTTACTTTACGATCTCATAACTTCTTCGTTATAACTCGGAACGAGGTCGTTCTAAAGCCATTCTCTTCCTTATCTTTCGTACTTTAATATGCCTCAGACAGAACTTCATTCTGAATCCGTTAACATGCCATTCGATTGGCTTAATCTTAACCCTTCGTTCATTTTACGCTTTTAACGTTCTTCGTTCGTTCATCCGTAATTCTGTCATCCGAACTCGGAATTCGTTCGTTCTTGAGTCCACGACTCACGTTTTATACATTCTCTTACATTCTTATGAAACCCTACACATTCGGGTTCATTTACTAACTTTCTAATTCTCGTTCGTCTTTTACGAAATTTCGCCATAACTTCGTTATAGCTCCGCTTTAATCAGTTCTTCATGAACGTTTCTAACGTTCCTAACCAAGCAAGAAGCAACTAAATTATACACGATGGTTTTAAACTTGTCCATCAACAACATTTACACTATGATGGTTTTAAATTTGTCCATCAACAACGTTCTACGCGTTCTTCGCGTGTTCTTCGCGTTCTTCATTTTTTAATCGATATTTTGGATTACGATTTCACTTTTTCTTGGAATTTGATGTTATAGAACACCATTCCTTACCTAATTCACCTACTCGTTCATAATATTCATTCGAATCGCTCAAAATCCTCACGAATCTTATACTTGCTTAAGAAATTTATAAACTAAATTTCTTATTTCTCATTTCTTATTTTCTCATGATTTCAACCATATGAAATCATTACTAACATCTTTTACTCCTTATTCTCATTGAGTTATGTTTTAAACATATTAAACTTAAAGAAAATAGTAGAAGAAACTAGGGTTCGGATTACCGTTCTTCTTTATTTCTCTTCCGTTAGACAAAGCCGACGATTTGCTAGCTTTTCTATTTCACGATCACTTTTGATTCGAGCGTTCATGATCATGCTCTTCCTCTTCTCTCCCAACCGAGCTCTCTCTCTCTCTTTCAAGTTCTAGGATTTTCAAAATCCTAGAAAATGAAATTAAGCTTCATATTTATAGATTTTCAAGGTTAGGGGCATTTTGGTCATTTCCCCTCCACCTCCTTACTATTCCACACTTGGAAACCAAGTTTACTTGGCCACCACCCTTACTTGGTGGCCAAGTGGCCGCCCCTTATGCCCATGGGTCATCCCCATGGGTTGCTCCATGGGTTTTACCCATCCGCTTACCCATCGGTTCGATCCGCGGTTTCTTTTCTTGGTTTGGGCCTTAACCCTAATTCTTATTGGGCTTAACTTCACAAATCATTGGGTTTGACATAATCCAAGTCCAATTGGATTCTACAAAAGTCTATGAACACAAAGTCCATTAAGACTAATCGTATTTTACGCATTCCATTCTCGTATGCTCGTATTCTCTTCGTATATTGTTCGTACGATATTCGTATTATACGTCGTACTATTCTTCTTTCTATACTCGTATAATAACTCGTATCATACTCGTATTTCTCACGCATAATAACCCTAATCATTATACGTGATCATAAAATTCTCGGAACTCACTTTCCCTAACCCTTTAGTTTTGAGTCCGCAGGCGAAAACTTCGTTTTTGCCATAACTAAAATATTATTGAATATTCCATCACGTCTCAAGATTTCACGAAATCAAGAACTTCTCAGAATTTCAAAAATAATCTCCGAGCAGAAATAGGTGAATAGTGCATATTTCGTCTTTTCCCTGAAAAATATTTTGTTCCCGAAAAACTTTCATTTTCGTCTTGAAAATTCTTACTCGTTCAATCTAGCTCGTAGCCAGAATCCTCCCGATTAATAATCATTCTAGGTTATAGAACGATTAATAAACACTTAGCACATAATAGTATTAATAAAAATTTATTTTATTAATAACTAATTCTTTAACTTAAATTCTTGACAATCCGATTTTCCGAGTTGTCACATATTCTGTTTCCAGCAACAGTTCACAAAATAATAGTGGTGGAAGTCTGTAATGAACAACGAAGTGTGATACCGGGAAGATGGATAGATCATGGGAATGAATGACTCAAAGTAGTGACAATGTCTAAAGAAGAGTTGTTCAATAATTTTCAAGACATGGAGTTAGATCGTACTAAAGTACTATACAATCCTAAAAACCATCTGATAAAATGGTTCTACCTATGGATGCCCTGGCTAAAGGCTTATACTGTTGGAGATGAAAGGTACATCAACTGATGTCACTCATACTTTCCTAATTTGGAGCTGATCTCTCAGAACTTCCCAAGGGTCAAGACATTTCACACAAAGCTAATCAAGAATTTCCCTCGTTACAAAATCTACTGTCATGCTGATAATGTCTACATTCCCTACTATCTCTTAGAAAATCTAGATAGTTGAAAGGCCACACCAAAACCCACAATCGTAGAGATCTCATACTCTACGATTGCAAGTAATAAAGCTCATCCTGATACCCAAACATCAAACCCCACACTCAGTACTCCAAGTCTCAATCCTAGTATACCCTCTAATATCCCCTCTTCATCCAATAATGATCTCTTTGACATTCTCATTACCTTTGAGAACATCAACAAAAATGAGAAACTCAAACAAACTACCCAAATCTCTCAAGACTTTGAGTTATTGAAAAACTTTGAATAATTGGTTGGGAAATTGTCCAATATTACTGAGGAAGCAAAGACCATGCAAGAAAGAGAAAACAATGAGTTCCACAGGAAGCTTCAAGTAACCATCTCAGATATATCTATCAAGATTCATCAGAGAGATAAGATCTATTTGAAATCTATGGAGCAGCAGAGGAAAGAAGTCCTGCATATTCAGAAAAAAAATAAAGAATCTATTATGACTCTCTTATAGAAAATAAATACTCTCAATTAGTCTCTCTCCCAACTGCTAGAACTCAGCCAGCAGGATCTAAAGATTGAAGTTGGAAACTCATCCCACCTGATTGAGCAGCTCATGTCCAATGTCAAGCATCTCTCTCAAGTGATTGATGACAAAAAGGGGGAGAAAAAGAGGCACTCAAAGAGACCTAAGAAGAGACAAATGGAGATAAAGAAGAAGAGCAAGAAAGAGAAGTAGGAAAAGCTAAAGGCAAAGCAAGAAGAAAAGGACTCATCATCTGAGGGGGAGCTCAAAGAAGATGAAGCAATGAAGTCATCAGCTAAGGGGAGTAGGAACCATAAGACCAAACAAATGAGTAGCAACAACAGAAAGAAGATCTAAAAGGCACAAACATGAAAAGGAGAAGGTACATCTCTAATTATAATAGTATGTTGTAAATCTAGAATTAAGATTTGCTTTGCCATCTGTAATTAAATGCTCCTTAATATCATTCATATTACCTGTTCTAGCAATACAACAACTCACTGTATCTTAAGATTCATTCATCTTATACATATGCATTCAATATTTTTGCCATCATCAAATAGGGGGAGATTGTTAGGAATATGCATGTGAATGTTATTCCTTTATTCGTATAATTTGATGATGCAGATGATGAAGTAAATGAATGAATATGCAAACATGTCTGTAATAATAAAAGATGTAAAGTCCTTAATAGAAGATAGACAATATGGACAAGGACTTAGATTGATATGATCAAGTTTGTTAGATTGATCTAATGAGAATAAAGAATTTTGTAAAAGTCCTTCAAAAGATCATGATGTACAAGGACTACGTATAGAAAGATCAAACTTGTTAGGTTGATCTTATAAAGTGTAATAGATAGGCATGTCTGATCGTAGAGCTATGCACAAGTCATATTAGTTTGCCAAGAACGTAAGGCAGAATCGTAGTCTATCGAAGCAGAATCGTAGACTATACTCAGAATCGTAGAAGATGTTTATGAGAGCTTGTCGAGCTAGAATCGTAGACTTCACTCTGAATCGTGAAGTCTACACGTTGTCACCTATTAGAATCATAGTCTGCAGAACCAGAGCCAAAGTCGTAGTCAGCTAGATGCTTACATAGTCAAGGCATAATCGTAGAGCACTATACGATTTTCAATAGAAGCAAACCTGAAGTATATACATAGATAGCTTTCTTTGGTAAGATCAGTTAAGATTAAGAATGCAGGCTACTTGAAAATTATCGGAAAGCACTCTCTAAATGATCTCTACAAGCAAGAAGAAGATCAAAGCATCAGCTCTATCAGCAAGGCTGATTGAGAAGTGAAAATCCATTCAGAAGGAGTCTCCAATAAGTGCTAAAAAGAAGACTACGATCACAGTGCTTAATAAAGAGAAGAAGAGCCTGATAAAGGAAATACAAAGATTATGGTAAACCAGCCACAGAACAAGCAAAGGACAAACAAAGAGGATATCAATGCTCAGGCTTACCATGGGTTATGATCAAGAGATCACAAGGCTAAAAGTTAAGGAAGCTGAGCATGACAAAAAAAAAGAGATTGCAGAAGCCAAGGTAGAATCGTAGAGTATCAAAAAGTTACTTCAGAATCATAGTCTATCTTGAAAGCCACATTCAGAATCGTGGAGTTGGTCCGAGCGTCTGCCGAGCTAAGTTAAGAATCGTGGTCTTCTCTCGAAAACGTAGAATCTGCAATATGACCAAGTAAAAATCATAGTTTATCAGTGCTTAAGAGAAATCGTAGTGTTCTCTTCAGGCTGAATCTAGCACAAGTATGACAAGAAACAACGGTTATAATCGTAGTGTCTCACCTGTTAGCATCAGTAGCACCAAGGTTTAACCATTTAGCGAAGGAGGAAGTATAACTATTGAAGAATGGTTTATAACTGCTGACATTTTGGGAATCCCAATGATCCACCCTCATCCTTAGTATATATTGAAGAAACGTATTAAAGAAGCTAATGAAAGGACTGCATGCCTGTTGAAAACACCTTTTCAGGTTTTAGGTGAGAAAGCAGTCTGCTGTGTCAGTAGGCCAGACGGCAGAATAACAGATTTCCAGGAAGTCAGCATCAGTGCTCATAAATGTCTAGAGCATTAAATGCTACAACAAATAGCTTCAACGGAAACATTTTAGAGGCTCACTCACAAGCAAACAAGATAAAGATTCAAAGGGAGCTCGTCTATCTCACCGGCTATGTTTCAACAAAAAGATAATAGATGAATCTTTAAAAGAGTTGAGACTTTAAAGAAGATAGTTATTGACTTGAAGAGAAGGAAGTCATATAGAGCATAACAGAGAAAAAGGTCTCTATGATAATGAGACCACCACAAAAGTGTGAAGCACAACTAATGATAGTTCTACAATGATAATGCTTCACTCTATACAAAGGAGTATGATAATGAAATGGCACCTGTACTGAGAGCTGAAAGGCCAAGAAGGCAACAACTTGAGTGGTAGATCAGAAACCAAAATACTTGAGCCACTCTATGTCTCACCATGAACACACTGAGCTGAAGAGAAAAAGATATATAACTAAATCTGTGCACAAGACAACCAGTGTTCAAGTACTGCTAAGTACCCAAAGAAGTCAAGCTGATATGCAAAGACTTAGTAGTTCCTCATCGGTGATGGTGCACAATACTGAATATCAGATAAAGACAAGTATCAACAGTAAAGAATAATAGCACCAAAGGATGAGTCATACTGCTAAGTACCAACAAGATGTCAAGCTAAAAGTACATCTTAGCAGTCCATTTGATGTGATCAAACACCAATGCTAAATGCCTAATGATCACAAAAAGTTGCTAAGTACTAGGGGATTAACAAGTTGAATGTCATCTTAACAGCTCAACAACAACAAATAACAAACAAACAACCAAGCAACCAGGGCCTGTAGGGTCCTTGTCTTAGTGACTAAACCAAAGTCATGTCTGTTGGACTTGTTGAGTAATAGAGGATACAAGAGGTTCTAAGTTTGCGAGGCTTAGTCTACAGTTTCCAAGGCTGCTAGTCTTAAAGAGTTCTCAGTGAACTAGTGTACCAAGGTTGCTGGCCTTAAAGGAATCTTAGCAATTCGAAGTTGATCAAATCTTTAATGGAATCCCTACTTGTTGAAGCAGAAAAGTGGACTTGGGGCATTCAGTCTCTAAACCACTTAAAATATCTAGTGTCATTTACTTTATGTCATTTACATTCAGTACTATAACGGCTATATCTGCTTGCAATCAACTTTACATTAGAACTGTGTTTAATGCTATATTTCTGAAAGGTATCTTAATTTATTCCGTTGTGCATAAATTGATTCCTCTATTCACTATCTGTTAATCACTTAACAAGATAAAATAAAAAAATAGTTTTAAAAGATCTATTCAACCCCCCCTTCTAGATCTATTGTGTGCCTCCGGGAACTAACAAGCTCCTTCATTGATCATCAAGTCTCAATCCTTTAATCCTCCACACTTCTTCGAATACACTGGTCAAACGTTAGGTACTCAGTGTGTGTAATGCTCTAAAGGTGATCCATCAAAAGATTATTGATTGAAGTAGTAAATTTAAGTTTTCTCCAAAACCTTGGGTGGCTAGCCCTAATTCTCTTTCTCTCTCCCTCCTAACTCTTTAGGTTGTAGAGAATTATAGAATACCAGTGACACTAAAGTGTGTATCCCTAATCTATCATAAGGCCTCTGAAAGTAGTATGCACATAAGTCAACCATGTTTGATGATGAAGCATATACTTTGTAACAATCTTATTCATTTATTAATAAAAGAATTGTTTAATTAAAGGCTTTTAATTTATCTACATGGTGTTGTTTTATAATATGTGATAAACTCATAGTTTTGAATAATACTTTTAGAATCATGATGATGATCATTCTAGTGAAATCTAAATTCTTAGATAGCTCACAAACTAAAATTGTTCCCAATTGTTGGATTACTATAAAGGGGATTAGTGAATCTGGATAAATTGGTACATACGTTGCTTGCTCATTAGATGAGAATGATTGATTTCATGATCATTTGTATAGAGACACTAAAGCAAGTATGTAGGTGTTGTGACACCCCCAAATTCGGGTCACTCATACCTCAGATTCAGTGCACACGATATAACATACACATTACATCTAACTACCCATTCAATATGAATTACATCATTCATACCATTTCTTAATACAAACATAACATTATCCCAGGTTTATCTAACCTTAATTTAAATATATACCTTTAAATACACAAAAGATTTACATAATAAGATAACATAATTAAACAGTACTTCAAAGACCCTACTCGGTCACCTTCTCTTTTCCTTTGCTCTTCTTAGAACTTTCGGCTACCTCGGCTTTAGCTGAAATATTTTGTTTTAAGCAAAGGTGAGCAAATAGTTTTCTCCGCAAGCTAAAGCGTTCAATAAAGGATATAGAAGAGTCTAACTTTCTAGAATGTCAGCAATACTCAAAAGATTTCGAGGTAATAGAATAATAAATCATTTTCAATATCAAGATTTTTCTTGTATTCCATAATGAATAACATATCAAAAATGAAAGATGTTAAATTCTTTCAAAGACTCAACAATATCAATTTGATTATGAAGAATTTACAATGCTGTAATAATATTCAATAGGGAGACATATTCCCAAATTTCATGCCGAGTGATTACAAATGGATCAAGAACTACTAGAGAAATTATTAATTCATTTACTGATTGAATACCTCAAGAGTATAAGTTAACCATAAAGATTAAATCATACCCTTATGCAAGTACATAAGGGGATGAGCCTCATTGTACCTATGATTATTCATAATACTTAATAATAGCGCAAGGGTCGGATGCCCGATCAAAAAGTTCCCCTTTTTATAAGGGTTATTCATCTCAGTCTTACATCATGAGTCTGTACCACAACAATATGGTTTAGATTACTTTTAAAAAAAATGTTATGATTTCAACATATAATATTAATATTGATCTAGCCGAAATAAATGGCATAAATCTTTCAATAATAACTTAGTTCAAATAATAGAATGTTTCATCAATTGTTGGTCTAGCCAAAACAATTAGATGTGACATGGTTCATAAACAGTTCATGAATAAAAGAACTTTAAATTTATTCATAGTTCAAATAATAAAACATGAAATCAATTGCACTATGTGTGAATAACAATAATCTTTATGGATGTGAATAATCAATGACAATTATCCAATAATCATGCTTTTGAAAAATAATAACTCAAGTTAAGTTAGGAAACTTGCATGATCGGTTGACTACTCCTATGCAATTTAATTTAACTTCTTTTGAAAGACATATCATTAATAAGATCGATCGCTCAATTAGCATCACATATCTTAACTATTATTTCATAATAGTTTATCTAAACATATAATCACATAATCAAATAATACCTTAACTCATTAGTAATATTATTACCGTTTGATAATATCATATCACTTAACCGTCATAATATTTCCACATTTCTTCACATTATTAACCACTTAATAATATTTTATTCCTTAACAAGTATTATTAATCATTTAATAACATCTTACTCACCTAATAATATTATTAATTATTTAATAATATTTTATTCACTTCATAATATTATTAATCACTTAATAATATTTTATTCACTTCATAATATTATTAATCATTTAATAATATTTTAATCTTAACTAATATTATTAATCATATAATAATATCTTAATCTAATATTATTATTTAATAATATTTTAATTTAACTTTAATCTAATATTATTAATTATTTAATAATAATTTAAATCATTATCTAATATTATTCATCATTTAATAATATTTTAAATCATTATCTAATATTATTAATCATTTAATAATATTTTAATTTAAATTTAATCTGATATAATTAATTATTTAATAATATTATAATTTAATATTAATCATTTAATAATATTTTAATTTAACTTCAATCTAATATTATTACTCATTTCATAATATTTTAAATCATTATCTAATACTATTAATTATTTAATACTATTTTAATTTAACTTTAATCTAATATTACTAATCATTTAATAATATTTTAAATCTAATTTTAATTTAAATTTTATTAATTACTTAATAATATCTTAATCTAATATTATTAATCTCTTAATAATATTTTAATCATTTATTATACTAATAAACAATTTATTCTAATTGTTTAACATTTACTAATTACTTTATTTAACAACCCTAAAATGCCATAAATATAATATCTTATCAAAACTTACCAAATTACCCTCCATAAATCGGAATACAACATTTTTAGGGTTTCCAAGCATTAACATTACATTTTTACCATTTATGACATCACATAGCTAATTATTTCCATTTATTCACAACACAACTATTTACATGAAAAATATTAAAACAGTTCCAAATATTTTTCTTTTTTGGAATCTGACAGAATATGATCTTCAGAAGATCCCCAAAGTTTACCAAAATTTTCCAACTTGGTTTACTATTTTTAAAGGGCCTAAAACAACCGGATCTTGCAACACTTTTAATAAATCAAGTTTTTATCCAAACACCATGAAATTCTCAGGGAATGCGCTTGTTATATATATATATATATATATATATATATATATATATATATATATATATATATATATATATATATATATATATATATATATATACTTCTACTAAAAAATTTACCATTTTTGGAGTTAGACACAAAGAGTTATTCATGTTTACTTTTAAAAGAATCCTTTCTTATAAAAGCCATACCTCTCATTCTACACATCCAAAACTATCCATTCTTTTTCCTAAATATAGATAACTCATCAAAGTATCTTTCTGATTTTTTTTCTAGAATTTTTAAAATACATTAACTGGACGAAACTACCCTTAGAAGGGACTGACTAGAAACTGTCCATTACCTTTTTGTCTAGTATGGACTGTTTCGGCCCCTACAGCCCTCAAGGCTTGAAAAATCAGTTTTTTTGAGTGCTACCACTTGGGTTTAGTAGTTAACTTACATATCTAGCACCCCCCTTTGACGGATCAAAAATAGTAGGTGTAAATCTTAAGTTATACATGATTCAAGTGAAGAAAAGCTAGGGTTTTCACCCTTAAGGAACATAAGTTTATTCTCTTCCTTTGGATCTTTATTCTAACATTCAAAATGGTTAGATACTTACATGAAACATGAACATGTAAGATATTTTGAGTATTAGAACATTACCCCTGTAACGACCCAAAAATCCATACAAGTTAAAGTCTCAACTTCGGTCGTTAACCATACATTAAATCTCTAATTTTACATCCTTATTCGATATTAAAAACACTAGAATTGCATAATATTTAAAACTTTTATACATTTCCTTCTTTCTTGCCCTGAATCGCAACCTTTACATTACATCTCTTTGATTCACTCTTATATCATGAATTGTTACAACAAAATGACTATACAAAGTCTTACATCATAACTAAATATCCATATACATTGGATAGCTTAACTTACATTTCAACAACATGTTACGTTCAAAATATGAAATACATTTCTCATAAAACATAAGTAACCTTCGTGAATATAGATCTCTATAACTCACATAGCACATATCTTTACCTTAAAATCTTGACCTGCAAAAGTGGTTATTTGCAAGAGTGAGCTCGACAGCCCAGCAAAGTCTAACAGTTTTCACGCATCACATAGCACATAATAATATGCTCGACATACATCTGATTAAAGTAACATGGCATACATGCTTTTAATTCACATAACAAATATAAAAGATTGAGTTCCTTACTCAATCATCATTACTTAGCCAAAACAATGCAGTCATATATTGACTTTAACATTTCATGATTTCAACATGCATAACATATCATGCAATTTAAAATAGTTCATCAAGTCCACGTAGAAAATAGGAACCGAAAGACTTGCCTTGCTCGTTGTTTACCAATAACAGTTTAACAGCTTACAGCTATCTGCACTTCACGTGCCCTACGTAATTATTTAATCACAACAAATATTACTCACATAACAACACATAGTAATTGTAATGTAAACTCTACTCTACATCTCATAATCTTTCCTATTAATTAGCACACAATGGTCAATTAGATGGTGTTAACTTTTCGACTTATGACTCACTATATTTCTTCTTAGTCAAACTTGAAGTTCAAGTGCTTAAGTCTTGCTAGGACTACTTATTGGTTTTATATTAAACTCATTCCATATCTTATAATATCCATTTCAGTTGAATTGAAACACTTTTTAAATTCATTAACACTTGGCACGGCGTTTCGACACACGCCCGATTTGCCTCTCTTGTGTATGCTTACTATGCTTCTATAACTCATCTAATACATATGTATTAATGTTAAGCATCATTATAATTACTAATATTCATGTTTTATAACTTAGGACATCATCTTTTATGGTCTGGAGCACTACACATGCATATGTGCATGCCCGACACCCTCCGATTTCCTCCGAAAACGCAACAGTCCTAAAGATGACTATTTTGACCCATCCTAATGACCTCAAATTGAAACACTTAAAGAACAAAAGTTGTAGGTCTACTCGTCCTCGTTTCGGATCATTTTGAATCACCTCAATCTCGGAGTTCGTTTGAGGAGGTTATGGCTATTTTACAACAGGAGGTCAAAACTGTCCAAGTCAGACCACAAATCCGGGGCTGGGGCGCGGATCAGTGGCGCCGGGGCGCGAGTACCAGCGCCGGGGCGCGAGTTACAGCGCTGGGGCGCGAATTATAAGCTAGCCAGTGGCGATGGGTCGCGAAATTTGGCGTTGGGGCTCAAATTTTGGCAATGGGGCGCCCAAACTTGCAGAACCCAACCACGAAGAACATAACAAAGCTACTGTCTTTATTTTTAAAGATAATTAACCCCAATTAACATGCATAACTTCATTGTAAACTACATATAAACGTTAATAATCATCCATATAACAATTACCAACAATTAAACAACTACCTTAGAAAACATAATTCTTTGAAAACATTGTTTTAAGAAAACTCCATTGTTAACGTTTGTTTAACACTGTAATATCAATAATAACCCAAACTTGATTACTTTAAAGTACGATTCTCTAAAATTCATACCCAATAATATACATGACGTTTAATTTCATAAATAGCATACAATCACCTACTAATTTTTTGTTATCATGCAAAACATACGTTTATACATATATATTCACTATAAAAACTATTTCCTTCTTGCAAACGTAATTTATCATACAATTCTTCATCTAACACTAGTTATAATCCTCATAATCACATACCATCACTATAATTCAATTGTATAATAGCAATTACAGAAATTATACCACCAACGCAGTGAATTTTAAGAACACCGAAACTAAGGAATTATAGTATAACACATATATGTTAAGATTATAAAACATACCTTCGTTGCTTTGAAACTATTTGTTAATCACTGATAATAGCTAGAAGAAGTCAGAACTTGCTTTGAAAATCACAGCCTTTTCTCTCTCAAATTCTCTGTACTCTCTCTTCCTCAGGATAGCAAATAATAAAACTGATACTCAAGTATACGTAAAATAAAAGAAACCGATATGGCCTTAATTGCAATACTAAATATATCAATTACACTATAAAAAACGTATATCCGTTATAAATATATTTTATTTATTTATTTTGTTTTATTATTAATTCAAAATTAAAAAAAACAAAAGCCATAAGGCTTTGTTTGGCAAAACAATTTAAAACTGAGAGACTTAATAAACTTAAGCCTTGTTTGGCAAAATAAATTAAAACTACTTTAATTTATTTTAATAACCACTTATAATATAGTTATTTGTCACACTTCTAATTAATTAAGTTTTCATACTTAATTTAATTAATTTTAATAACAATTCATTGCATAATATAATAATTTATTTAATCATTATATATTCTCTAACTTAATTATTAAATAAAATTAGATTACTATTTCAAAATAATTACTTTCCTTAACTCATTAATTATTTATTAAACAAATAAATAATCAAATCAATTAATCAAATACTTATTCAACAATAAACACATCCATTAAATATTTATATAATTCAATAAATATTTAAATATTTAATAAAAATCTGGATTGTTACATCATTCCATCCTTACAAGGATTCTGTCCTCAGAATCACAACTCAAGTCACTCATTCGTTAAAATCTTCCCTACTTACAAAGATTCTGTCCCCAGAATCGAAGACATAAATTACACAAATAACTCAGAGAAATCTTTTATCATTTTATCTAACTATAGATTTTATATTTCCTACTACACTCATTACCTAACAAATTCTAGGTTTTGTTTCATAACTTTCATTTGAACTCAATTATATTTTGAGTATTATATATCTTTTAACCCATTCATTTTCTTTTCTAAGGATCGTTATCATAAACACTCGGGAATCGCTATCATAAACACTCGGGATATTACATTCACCCATTCTTATAAGAATTTCGTCCTCGAAATTTTATTTATTAATTTTTATTCATTCATTCTATCAAAGTAGATTTTACATCACTACTTCATTCATTCATTGGTTTCTATAACCACTTTCTTTCCACAAAGATCATTCTACAATTATTAACTTTTCTATTAAAAGTTTTACATTATTCTTTAATAACTCATCTACTTCTCACTTCAAAATCTCTTTTCTAACTTATTCAACACATTCATCATTCAGTGTCATATTCTATGACTTACTTCTTTCTAAGGAATATTTTCCTTTTTTACTTTCATCTTGCAGAATAACAAGAATCTTCTACAATTGTTCAATAATTGGGAAGTAGTATGAATAACTCAATATTTTAAAAGATTATCCAATCATGCTGAAGGGTCACAAGACCTTGAACTACGTCCCCAGGCTATCAAGTATATCTCGACTTGAACCTTTAACAGTCATAAGACTATATAGACCTCCGTACTTAGGGTGTTAAGCCCTTCGTACAATGTATTGTGCACAAACATTTCAGCGCAAAGTGTAAACTAAGCGTAACCTCTAATAAAAGAGTTGTCCATCTCATAATTTAGAGTGCAAGCATTCAACTAAGGGTCTAATGACCATGAACCATGTCCACAATTATAAGTAATCTTTCAACTTTAACTTTAACAGTCATAAGACTATAAGGACTCCACGTACTTAGGGGGATCAATCCTTCGTACAATGTATAACGCAAAGTATAAACTAAGCATAACCCCTAATAATAGGGTTGTTCATTTCAGCTTTTTAACATCTGAATCTGCACCAAAATAATTTGGTTTGGCATAACTTTTCAATGAACGTTTAAATTTCATGAACATCTTTCAATATTTATCTAGCTGAATCAAATAGCATAGACCTCTACAACAATTCGGACATCAACTGAAATATGCATATACATACATACATATGTATTCTCATATCTTAAATAAATCTTAAAAATCTTTTTATGACGTCATGATATCACACTGTATTTACAGTCCTTTGAGGATTCCGTCATTTGGTGACTTTATCATACTACATCATACCATAGTGGGCTGACAATCCTTAGATCACATCCAACACTAGGTAATACTGCATTGATGACTCCATCGTTTTTATCATCTTTGCACCAGGTTACATGATGCATTAATGATATAAAATACATTTTGATATAGTGTAAATCATTTTTGTCTAGCTGAAGCAATTAGCGTAGACACACGAATAACAGTATTTTTGCTAAAACTCATTGGTTCCATCATTTGATCCAATATTTTTCAAGAAAATAAAAATATAAACATCAGCACGAAATCAATAAATTTCGAAAGTCTAGCATAGCTAGTAGATTTAGAATACATATGCTTCCACCATCAACTCCACTTTCTATAATGATCCATTGCTTAACAGGTCTATCTATTCTTATCATCCTCAATACTCCATTCACACTTAATTATACCCTAGTTCATCAAACTTACCACACATTATGAGTTCAGGAACTTGCAACAATCATACGAGTTTAAGAACTTATCCTAGTCAGACCATAGGCGTCCATTCGTTGAGGGGTTCAAAAACATACTATATAATTATGAGTCACGGACTTACCATAAGTATGAGTTTTAAGAACTCGCACTTAACCTTATAATATTCTCTAACTATACTCTACCTATCTGTTATACACATGAGAAAAGAATCACCTTCTCAACAGACATATAGCAAATAGCGCGACATAAACATTTCAATGATTATCAATATGATAAACTGAGTGCAAGCACAAAACCCTCGCCCATACAAGGATTTGTACAACTCAGCCATCACATGAGTCCTCAATTGAAATTCCACCTAACTCTATCTTGCTCTTAACTTGCTCTTTGCTCGATACGAATTCCTCGTATCACATCATCTATAACTCCCCATGAGTTATCTCGTACTATATCATAGTACACCATCTTCATAGCATCAAGCTATAATTATTCAAACATTACTATCCATCTTCCTTTTATAACTTAAATAGATCACATCGTGATCTTATTCCATAATCATCTCCCTTAAAATTCTTTTGTTAACTCGTGATCGTTTTGTTTTACGATCCTCATTCTTTCTCTTTTTCATCATTTACGACATTATTCGTTATCTTGGCTATTGGAGTTAGGAAACTCCCATTTCTTATCTTTATATCTTCAAGATTCTTCTTTGAATCTTCTTGTTTATATAACAATTCTTCCTTTAAGAATTTCTAACTTCATTTACATCGCTCAAAATTTCATTCAAGTTCTAAACTCTCATCATACGTGTCCATTTCTACACTTGGTACACATCGAGTCTCTAACATTTTCAATATGGTATGCTGAGTGGTTTTTCACAAACAACCAACAAACTAGGTTTCGAGTTGCTCGTTCGTATATACCTCCGCTCCATGAAGGAATCGTTTAGCCCAGATACCATACATCAACTATTAAAGAGTACAATTGTACCACACTTAGACATAACTCTCTATTCATAACTTCTTTATCACTCTCTTTTTATAGACATTGTCTATTTATTATCACCTTACATCCTTATTATTGGAGTTGGGTAACCCCACATTCATATTCCTGATAACTCTGCGAGATTCTTCATTGAATCCTTTCACGCAAGTTTAAATCCTCTTTTTATAAATTGCTTAAATTACTTCTTATTGTTCAAACTCTATTTGAGCTTATTCTTTCATTATCTTAACCTCTCTTCGCTAAGGTTATAGCCTACAGTACTCCTACCTAAGGTTTATAACCTACAACTTTGATACCAACTGTAACGACCCAAAAATCCATACAAGTTAAAATCTCAACTTCGGTCGTTAACCATACATTAAATCTCTAATTTTACATCCTTATTCGATATTAAAAACACTAGAATTGCGGAATATTTAAAACTTTTATACATTTCCTTCTTTCTTACCCTAAATCACAACCTTTACATTACATCTCTTTGATTCACTCTTATATCATGAATTGTTACAACAAAATGACTATACAAAGTCTTACATCATAACTAAATATCCATATACATTGGATACCTCAGCTTACATTTCAACAACATGTTACGTTCAAAATATGAAATACATTTCTCATAAAATATAAGTAACCTTCGTGAATATAGATCTCTATAACTCAAATAGCACGTATCTTTACCTTAAAATCTTGACCTGCAAAAGTGGTTATTTGCAAGAGTGAGCTCGACAGCCCAGCAAAGTCTAACAGTTTTCACGCATCACATAGCACATAATAATATGCTCGACATACATCTCATTAAATTAACATGGCATACATGCTTTTAATTCACATAACAAATATAAAGATTGAGTTCATTACTCAATCATCATTACTTAGCCAAAACAATGCAGTCATGTATTGACTTTAACATTTTATGATTTCAACATGCATAACATATCATGCAATTAAAAATAGTTCATCAAGTCCACGTAGAAAATAGGAACCGAAAGACTTGCCTTGATCGTTGTTTACCAATAACAGTTTAACAGCTTACAGCTATCTGCACTTCACGTGCCCTACGCAATTATATAATCACAACAAATATTAGTCACATAACAACACATAGTAATTGTAATGTAAACTCTACTCTACATCTCATAATCTTTCCTATTAATTAGCACACAATGGTCAATTAGATGGTGTTAACTTTTCGACTTATAACTCACTATATTTCTTCTTAGTCAAACTTGAAGTTCAAGTGCTAAAGTCTTGCTAGGACTACTTATTGGTTTTATATTAAATCCATTCCATATCTTATAATATCCATTTCAATTGAATTGAAATACTTTTTAAGTTCATTAACACTTGGCACGACGTTTCGACGTTCATTCGTCACACGCCCGATTTGCCTCTTTTGTATATGCTTACTATGCTTCTATAACTCATCTAATACATATGTATTAATGTTAAGCATCATTATAATTACTAATATTCATATTTTATAACTTAGGACATCATCTTTTATGGTATGGAGCACTACACATGCATATGTGCATGCCCGACACCCTCCGATTTCCTCTGAAAACACAACAGTCCTAAAGATGACTATTTTGACCCATCCTAATGACCTCAAATTAAAATACTTAAAGAACAAAAGTTGTAGGTCTACTCGTCCTCGTTCCGGATCATCTTGAATCACCTCAATCGGAGTTCGTTTGAGGAGGTTATGGCTATTTTACTACAGGAGGTCAAAACTGTCCAAGTCATACCACAAATCCGACGCTGGGGTGCGGATCAGTGGTGCCGGGGCACGAGTACCAGCGCTGGGGCACGAGTTACAGTGCGGGGCGCGAATTATAAGCTAGCCAGTGGCGCTGGGTCGCGAAATTTGGCCCTGGGGCTCAAATTTTGGCGATGGGGCGCCCAAACTTGCAGAACCCAACCACGAAGAACATAACAAAGCTATTGTCTTTATTTTTAAAGATAATTAACCCCAATTAACATGCATAACTTCATTGTAAACTACATATAAACGTTAATAATCATCCATATAACAATCACCAACAATTAAACAACTACCTTAGAAAACATAATTCTTTGAAAACACTGTTTTAAGAAAACTCCATTGTTAACATTTGTTTAACACTGTAGTATCAATAATAACCCAAACTTGATTACTTTAAAGTACGATTCTCTAAACTTCATACCCAATAATATACATGACGTTCAATTTCATAAATAGCATACAATCACCTACTAATTTTTTGTTATCATGCAAAACATACGTTTATACATATATATTCACTGTAAAAACTATTTCCTTCTTGCAAACGTAATTTATCATACAATTCTTCATCTAACACTAGTTATAATCCTCATAATCACATATCATCACTATAATTAAATTTTATAATAGCAATTACAGAAATTATACCACCAACGCAGTGAATTTTAAGAACACCAAAATTAAGGAATTATAGTATAACACATATATGTTAAGATTATAAAACATACCTTCGTTGCTTTGAAACTATTTGTTAATCACTGATAATAGCTAGAAGAAGTCAGAACTTGCTTTGAAAATCACAGCCTTTTCTCTCTCAAATTCTCCGTACTCTCTCTTCCTCAGGATAGCAAATAATAAAACTGATACTCAAGTATACGTAAAATAAAAGAAACCGATATGGCCTTAATTGCAATACTAAATATATCAGTTACACAATAATAAACGTATATCCATTATAAATATATTTTATTTATTTAATTTGTTTTATTATTAATTCAAAATTAAAAAAAACAAAAGCCATACGGCTTTGTTTGGCAAAACAATTTAAAACTGAGAGACTTAATAAACTTAAGCCTTGTTTGGCAAAATAAATTAAAACTACTTTAATTTATTTTAATAACCACTTATAATATAGTTATTTGTCACACTTCTAATTAATTAAATTTTCATACTTAATTTAATTAATTCTAATAACAATTCATTGCATAATATAATAATTTATTTAATCATTATATATTCTCTAACTTAATTATTAAATAAAATTAGATTGCTATTTCAAAATAATTACTTTCCTTAACTCATTAATTATTTATTAAACAAATAAATAATCAAATCACATCAAATCAATTAAACAAATACTTATTCAACAATAAACACATCCATTAAATATTAATATAATTCAATAAATATTTAAATATTTAATAAAAATCTGGATTATTACATCCCCTCTATTTCATCAAAAAAAAACCAAAATAGAAAGGAAGAAAGTAGTTTAAAACCTCACCTTGATCTTCTAGCAACCTTCCTTGATTTAACCAAGTATCTAAGGAACTAAGGATGCATAAATGATGAAGTTCTCTCCCTTTTCTCCTCCTCCAACCCCCGACCTCTCTCTCTCTCTCCTTCTCTCTTCTTTTAGCTTTGTTAGGAAGTGAAATGAAGGAGAAATGGAATGAAATGAAATGAAAAATTACTGTATTAGTATAAAAGTATAGATACACATCCTATATCTATCTTATTATCCCCCACACTTCTTTTATCCCCTAGGTAATTACCCTTATCTCTTATCTTTTAGGATTACATGTAATTTTAGGTGGACAAATGAGAGCTTGACACCTAAGTTGAGTGTGTAAAGTAACTTAGAGATAAGGAGCTTAGAAAAGATTAAATTCACCCCCCCCCCCTCTTTCTCCTTTATGGCAGGGTACCCCCTCCTTATTTTCCCCATTTTTCTTTATTTTTAATGTTAAATTTGATTAATCAAATATCTAAAAAGTCCCTTAATAATTGGGCTAAAGATTGAGCTATCAATTTAATTCCTTTGGGCTTCCTAATTAATTGCTTGGACCATGAAAATAATATAGTCCAATGCTTTTAACCTATCTTACCATAATTATTTGTTTAGGGATTCTATCCCCACTCTTTTGGAATTTAAATACTTACCCATGTTCATTTTACTTTATAACTCAATTAGACTTAATTTAATTAGGTTTAAAATAAATAATAATTTTGAGATAATAAAATTATTCTCTCAAGTTAATATAAATTTTAAATACTAACATTTCTCAATACTATAACCCTTATGTTATTTAATTACTACACCTAAAGTATAATTATGTCATGTACCTTTCCTTCTTAATTCTAATTACATAATTAGTAAATATACATATTCATACATACAATGTATTTATTTATTTAACCATATACATTTTCCACATAAATCGTAACTTATTTATCATCATTGATAGATATTTATTAAATTCATTTATTAGTTTATTCAACTCATGTTTTAGTAAAACCTTCTAATATGGTTTGATGTATTCAATAAGCTTTTTCAATATGGCTTGCCATATATATTATTTTTACTTGCCACATTCTTAATTCTTTTTTGTTTCACAATTTCACTAATCCAATTAGCCGTAATTGGCTTGATGAATTATTATACATCTTTATCCACTTTATATTAGTTATATTAATTAATCACTTAAAGATTATAAATCTTTCTATTTACTATTTAAAGCTAACACTCAATATATATTAATCATAAGCTTATATTACCTTTTCCTAATCAACCTGATTAAGTATTTATCTTTGTTAATTTAAAATAAATAAATTAACTATATTGTTTACTTTATATCTCATAACATATATTCACTTATAAGCTCAAGATAATGTAAGACCCCAACTTATTATAAATGAAATTGAATTTCTCTATTTATTATTTTGAAATAGTAAGGGTTGAATTGATTAATGTGGTTAGTTACGGGTAAAATATGTAAATATTTCAAATAAGCAAGTGGTTATAAAATATTCATTATAGTCGGGGAATATTCGTTTGGTCGTGAAATATTCTTACTGTCGGAGAATATTCCCACGACGGCGCAGCTTTGTGTGGGCCCCATAACGGAAAGCGATTGGATGAAGAAAACGACAAGTATAAGTTATTTATAAATAACAGCGTAGTTGTTATCGTTAATACTGTTGGAATACCCGGTGGTTAAAACACAGTAATACGCGTTGTTGCACAGTAGCACACAGTATTGCACCAATTATTGATTCTTTGTAAGAAGGCACTACTCAATAATTGTTACAGTAATTACTGTTCAATATTATATTTTATTGATTCAATAATTGCTATGTTGATATTTTATATTATTGTTGTTTCAATAATTGTCACTGTACAGTTTTTTTCATTATCAGATCAATAATTTATATTATTTGAATAATATTATTAGATAGCATTATTGGTAATGTCTAGAAAGTTCTGTCTAAGGAGAGGTTTGGTCACCTAATTGCGCGCCGGTAAGGAGAAATCCTTATTGGAAATCTCCCTCTTTCCTAGGAACGGCCTGATTGTCAGTATTGTGATTCTGTAATATTATTTGTGAATAATTAATTATTAATTTATATATGATAAGGAAAATATTCATTTTATGTGGATATAGATAGAGAAAATTTTTAACGTGACAATTGTTGAAAAATGATAATTTATCTTTTTTGATAAAATAATTTATTTAAATATATTATTATATTATAATAATATAATAATGGTGATATTTTTACAATGAATGTGAGATAAATGAGGAGGAAAAGTATTTTTGTTACTAAAAATATTTAAAACAAGTTTTTCATGTTTGCGGACCCCATTTCTTGACTGAAATTTGATTATAGCCTGTAAAATCGTCCGTATGTGGATTTCGGTCAATTTCTGTTTGAAATTTGAAAAAACTTAAACTTACAAAGTTGTAGAGAATTGAATTTCCTATGGAAGGTCATAAGATTCGATTTTTTCTGATAAAAGAGCTATTTATTATGAATTATTGAAGTTTCAGAATAATACGTTTTTGGTGAGGTGTGCCACTTGGTGGCGGATGTTTTGGGCAAAAGAAGGGTGCATGGGAGATTTTAAAAAATATATTAATAATTTATTAAATTTTCTACTTTGGTGTTCTAAGCAATTTCCTATAAATAGGGTGCTTAGGTTAAAATTAAAAATCACACCAGAAACTAAAGTTTTCTCTCTCTATATTATCGAGCGTATTCTTGTGAGTATTTTGATACTTTGAGTGTTGCTATACGGTGTAAATTCTTTCAACACTATATCCAGTATTCCAGTCAGAAGTACTGTCTTTTTCGAGGTAAGGGATGTTATTTTTTCTTATAAATGATATTATCTCTTTCAATATCATTATACCGAAATATTGGTAAGATTTTTCTTGTAAAATTCTTGTCTTTTAGTGTCTGGATTACTATTCACGTATACGGCACTATTCACGTATACAACAATATTCACGAATACGACACTATTTACAGAAAAATTAAATTTTCATTTTTTGTCCAGGATATCTACTATGGATACTAGCTTTGATTGTATCCATGTTTTGATCATTCTTAAATTTTACTCCATTGTTATTATTTATGAAGTATTTTTGAACATTGATAAACCGAAATACGAATTCTTAATATTTATTCTTTTGTTTCATTGGATTCGTTTTCTTTAAAATATTTTTCTATCATCCTCAGTCCTAAATGATGATATTATTGAATATCTTTGGCCTGTAGTGCAAAGATAAATGATTTTTTGATGAATATATTTGGCCGTAGTGCAAAGATGTACAGGTGTTTAGATGAACATGACCAACTGATGAATATCTTTGGCCTGTAGTGCAAAGATGAATATTTGATTCCAGAGATATATTGATTAATGTTACAGGGATAAAATATTGACGATGAACTTTTAAATTCATAAATAGAAGATAGTAGATTTTATTCTCTACTTAACTCTTCTAATGAATTATTATTTCCGCTGCGAATATTGATTTAAAACTTGTTGTCTACTATATTCTATTAAATTTTTTCCCTGTTGAGGACTAACGATAATTTGTTCTATATTATCTTAGTCATGATATTCTTTACTGGGTTAGTTGAGCTCACCCTTTTCCTTTTTGTTCCATTTTTCTTCTCAGGAGGCGAGAATGTAGCGAGTACAAGTCGGGGTGTGGAATGATGGTTCTAGAAGTTGTTTTAGTAGTCCTCACTATTTTGTAAAATATTGTATCAATAATTGTAATAAGGACTTATTTGAGTGTGGATATTGTCTAGATGACAATATTTGTATTTAAACTCACAATTTAAGTATTGTCGTATCTTGCACGACAATTGTATTAATAAAGTTGTAGTTGTTTCTATACTATGTATTTGGCGACTTAGAATGAGTGTTGTATACCTATTTTGAGAGCGTCACAGTTGGTATCAGAGCTTAGGGATATGGTATCTGGCGGAGATCGGGGAATAGAACTAGGAGAGGAGAGATGAGTAAATTCTTCGTTAGTATATCCTACCTAAGCTTATTTGTTAGTTGGTCAAAGTATATGGTTATTATGTTGCCTGTCAATTTCTTTAATTAACCCTTGTTTTGTGGCAGTATTTAAGAATGACAGCTGAGAATGTTAACAGTAGAGTAAATAAGACCGTGGATGTGACGCCCACAAAATAGGTATAAAACACCCATTCTGAGTCGCCAAATACATGGTACAGAAAGCAAACTACAACTTCAATAATACAATTGTCGTGCAAAATACGACAAACACATACTGTGACTTTAAATACAAATATTGTCTTCTAGACAATATCCACACTCAAATAAGTCCTCAATACAATTATTCAAATACTATTTTACAGAAATAGTGAGGACTGCTAAAACATCTTTCTAGAACCATCACTCCATACCCCGACTAGATCCTGCTATGTTCTCACCTCCTGAGAAGAAAAATAGAACATAAAGGAAAAAGGTGAGCTCAACTAGCCCAGTAAAGAATATTATGACTAAGATAATATACAACAAATTATCATTAGTATTCAACAGGGAAAAATCTGATAGAATATAATCGACAACAAGTTTTAGATCAACAACTGCAGCGGAAACAGCAAACCATTAGAAGAGTCAAGTAGAGAAAGAATTCTACTATCTTCTAAGATTTAAAAGTCCATCATCAATATATTATCCCTGTAACATCGATTAATAATCATCTTTATCCAAATATTCATCTTTGCACTACAGGCCAAAGATATTCATTTGTATCACCTGTCAGTCATGTTCATCTCAACACCTGTTCATCTTTGCATTACAGGCCAAAGATATTCATCAAGTAATCATACATCTTTGCACTACAGGCTAAAGATATTCAGTAATATCATCATTTAGGACTGAGGATGATGAAAAATATCTTAAAGAGAACGAATCCAGTGAGACAGAAGGACAAATATTAGGGATTCGTATAACAGTTTATCCAAGATCAATAATACTTCATAATAATCAATTGTGAAGCAGAATTCAAAAATAAAGATCAAAACATGGATACAATCAAAGATAGTAACCATCATAGACATCTTGGACAAAAAGAGAAAATTTTATTTTTCGGTGAATAGTGCCGTATTCGTGAATAGTACCGTATACGTGAATAGTGCCGTATACGTGAATAGTAACCCCGACACAAAAAGTTCCAAATTTGATAAAAACTCATATCAATATTTCAGCATAATGATATTGAAGAAAATAATATCATTTAAGAAGAAAATAATATCCCTTACCTCAAAATATCAGTACTTCTGGTCGGAATACCGGTATAAGGCTGAAAGAAACTTGCACTGATGAATAGAAACTCTCAAAGTATCTAAATACTCACAAAATACACTCAATAATCTAGAGAGAGAAAGAGAGAAAACTTGTTTCTGGTGTGATTTTCAATTCTAACTTAGCCCTCTATTTATAGGAAAATTTTAGTAGGCTTGACCTGCAACCTGATGGCTTTACCTGCTACTATTCCCACCCACCACATTTGAAATATAATTCAGCACATTTCTTCACCAACCACAAGTGGGGCCCACCAATTTTAGAATTTTCTATCAAAATGATAAACTCCGAAAATTTAACAATTTCTGAACCAGTCATCTTGTAAAATTCATAATAAATTATATGCTCATTTTTAACGGTTCAAAATTTGTGGGCATATACCCAACTTATATATGTATAACATATCCACAAATTACCACGATCCAACGGTCGGATTAAAAATTATAACCCCCGCAAAATATCTCAAAAACCCTGATTTTTAATACCTTCATTCCGACAAAAATACGGATAAAAATCTCAACATTAACTCCTTCATTTTTAACCACAAAAATATATCCCTCATTTATATCCACATAAAATAAATATTTTCTTATTATGTGAATCAATAATTAATTATTCACAAATAATATTACAGAATCACATTTATGACAACCAGACCGTTCCCAAGAAAGAGGGGGCTTTCCAATAAGGATTTCTCCTTACTGGCGCGCAATTAGATGACCAAGCCTCTCCTTAGACAGAAATTTCTAGACATTGTCAATAATGTTATCTAATAATATTATTCAAATAATATGAATTATTGATCTGATAATGGAAAATATTGTGCAGCAATAATTATTGAAACAACAATAATATAAAATATCAACCCAGCAATTATTGAATCAATAAAGTAAAATATTGAATAATAACTACTGTAATAATTATTGAGTAGTGCCTTCTTACGTAAGAATCAATAATTGGTGCAATACCGTGTGCTACTATAATTTAACCACCGGGTATTCCAACAGTATTAACGGTAATAACTACGCCGTTATTTATAAACAACTTATACTTGTCATTTTCTTCATCCAATCGCTTTCTGTTATGGGGCCCACACAAGGCTGCGCCGTCGTACGAATATTCCCCGACAACAAGAATATTCCACGACCAAACGAATATTCCCCGACAAAATAAATATTTTATAACCACTTGCTTATTTTGCAAAATTTGGACATTTCACCCATAACCAAAGTATTATATCAAATTAACCCCATATTATTCACAATAATATTTAGAGAAAATTTGATTTTATTCATTAATAAGTTGGGGTCTTACAACCTCCCCTCCTTATGAAATTTCGTCCTCGAAATTGACGTACGTACTTGATGTTTCAAAAAGGTGAGGATACCCCGCTTTCATTTCTGATTTCAACTCCCAAGTCATTTCTTCAATAGCATGGTTTCTCCATAAAACCTTAACTTGTGGTATAACCTTCGTGCGTAGGACATGCTCTTTCCTATCCAAGATCTTAACAGGTACCTCCTCGTACGTTAAATCTTCAGCTATCTCGTCTGGTTCTAACTCAATAATGTGGTTCGGGTCTTTAACATATTTACGAAGCATAGATATGTGAAAAACATTATGAACACGAGACATGCTTGGAGGTAATGCGAGTCTATATGCCACATTTCCTATTCGCTCAAGAATCTCAAATGGACCAACAAATCTTGGATTGAGCTTTCCTCTCTTCCCAAATCTTGTAACTCCCTTCCATGGTGCAACACGTAACAATACATGATCCCCAATATTAAATTCCACGTCCTTCCGATGAAGATCCGCAGAACTCTTTTGTCAATCCTGTGCCGTTTGTATACGTTATCGAATCGTTTGGATCTTCTCTGTAGTAATGCGTATCAATTCTGGTCCCAACAATGTTGGTTCACCCACCTCGTCCCAGCATACTGGAGAACAATATTTTCTTCCATACAACACCTCGAATGGAGCCACACCTATGCTCGCTTGATAACTGTTGTTATAGGAGAATTCCACCAATGGTAGGTACTTATCCCAACTCCCTTTGAGATCTAGGACACAAAGTCTTAATAGATATTCAAGAGTTTGAATAGTCCTCTCTGATTGTCCGTCCGTTTGAGGATGGTATGCCGAACTGAATCGTAAATCTATGCCCATAGCTTTCTGCAAGCTAACCCAAAATCGTGAAGTGAATCTTGGGTCACGATCTGAAACTATGGATACTGGCATGCCATGCAACTCACAATCTCGTTCACATACATACTAACAAGACGTTCAAGGGAATAACTCTCACGTATCGGCAAGAAATGAGCGGACTTGGTTAATCTATCAACAATAACCCAAATCGCATCTATGCCTTGAGAAACCTTGGGAAGACCCGTAACAAAATCCATAGTAATGTGTTCCCACTTCCATTTCGGAATCTCAAGTGGTTGCAATGGACCCTTTGGTACTTGATGCTCCGCTTTTACACGTTGACAAGTTAAACATCTCGAGATAAACTCCGCGATCTCTCTTTTCATATTGCTCCACCAAAATGTATGTCGAAGATCGTGATACATTTTGGTACTCCCAGGATGGATTGCAAACGATGTGTTGTGTGCCTCCATCATTATTCTATGCTTCAAGTCAAAATCGTTAGGAACACAAAGTCTGGAGTTGACTCGAAGTATTCCTTCTTCATCGATTCTTGCTTCTGGAATAGCACCTTCTTGCACTTTCTTCTTCATACGCATCAGCTCCATGTCCGTAGCTTGAGCAGCTTTAACTTTATCGATTAAAGTCGGTTCTACTCGTATATTTGATATCATCATGCAGGTACTTAGAGCCTTCATCTCTATATCCATCCTTTGCAAGTCATACAAAATGGGCCTTTGTGTTAACAACATTGCACTCGTACCCGCATATGATCTTCTACTCAATGCGTCAGCTACTACGTTTGCTTTTCCAGGATGATATTGGATGGTATGATCATAATCTTTCAACAGCTCGAGCCAACGTCACTGCTGCATGTTGAGTTCCTTTTGGGTGAAGAAATATTTGAGGCTTTTATGATCTGTATAGATCTCCACTTTCTCCCCATACAGGTAGTGTCTCCAAATCTTCAATGCGAAAATGACTGCTGCCAACTCCAAATCATGAGTAGGATAATTCCTCTCATATTCTTTGAGTTGTCGTGAGGTATAGGCTATGACTTTCCCATGTTGCATGAGAACACATCCTAACCCTTTGCCTGAAGCATCGCTGTAGATAACAAATCCATCCGAACCAGATGGTATTGTCAGAACAGGTGCCGAAATGAGTCTCCTCTTGAGTTCTTGGAAACTCTTCTCGCATTCCTCACTCCATACGAATTTTGTATCTTTCCGAGTCATCTGAGTTAACGGAGTAGCGATTCGAGAAAATCCTTCCACAAATCTCCGATAATAACCAGCTAAGCCCAGAAAGCTACGTACTTCGGTTACCGACTTCGGTTGCTCCCAACTTTGTATGGCTTTAATCTTCGCCGGGTCGACAGATACTCCATGTTTTGACACCACGTGCCCAAGGAATGCTACTTTCTCAAGCCAGAACTCGCATTTCTTCAGTTTGGCATATAGCTTGTTTTCACGAAGCCTTTGCAGTACCAGCTTCAAATGGCGCTCATGATCTTCACGGCTTTTGGAATAGATAAGGATGTCATCAATAAAGACGACAACGAACTGATCTAAATATTCTTTGAATATACGATTCATCATATCCATGAAAGCAGTAGGAGCATTAGTCAATCCAAAAGACATTACTAAGAATTCATAATGCTCGTACCGAGTTCTGAAGGCAGTCTTTGGAATATCCTCAGTTTTAATCTTCAGCTGATGATATCCAGAACGAAGGTCGATCTTTGAAAAGAATTGTGTTCCTTGTAACTGGTCGAACAGGTCATCAATGCGAGGTAGCGGATACCTATTCTTGATAGTGACATGATTCAATTCTCGATAGTCGATACAAAGTCGCATACTCCCGTCTTTCTTCTTTACGAATAAAATAGGAGCACCCCAAAGAGACGTACTAGGAAGAATAAAACCGATGTCCAACAACTCCTGTAGTTGGACTTTTAACTCCTGAAGTTCAATAGGAGCCATTTGATATGGAGTTTTAGAAATGGGCTTTGTATCGGGTTCAAGGTCAATAAAGAATTCAACTTCACATTTTGGGGGTAGACCAGGAAGTTCTTCAGGAAATACATCGGGAAATTCTCTAACAATAGAAATATTATTCAAATTTGACTTGTCTTTGTTCAAATCCATAACATGGGCTAAGAAAGCTTGACATCCGTTTTTCAATAAACGAATAGCTTTGTGGCTTGATATGACAGTGACTGATTTTAGTGGTTTAGTAGTTTAAATTCATATGACAGGTTGGTTAGGAATATGAAAACTAACAACCTTACGAAAACAATCAATTTTAGCATGATGAGTGGTTAACCAATCAATTCCTAAAATCACATCAAAAGCAAGTATCTTTAAAGAGATAAGATCAACAGGTAATGTGATAGTGCCAACTTGGATCATGCAAGATTTATAAACTGTAGATGTAACGAAGGTTTCACCCAACGGAGTTTCAACAGATAAGTTAAAGTCCAATTTCTTCAGAGTCAAGTTTAAACGTTGAGCACAAGCAGGAGAGATAAAAGAATGGGTAGAACTGGTATCTAGTAAAGTATAAACTTCACAAGAATTCAAGATTAGCTTACCCGTGATCACCTCGTTCGGGTTTCTCACGTTTTGGCCAGTCACGACAAACACCCTTCCAGGAACCGCTGATTTCGATTTATCTGGGACAACTTTTGGAGTCCCCATCCCCGCTGAACTTGGTTTTTCTACAAAACACTCTCGAGCTATATGACCCTCCTTTCCATAGTTATAACATACATTGGATTGTTGTGGGCAGTTTGGGCTGATATGTCCCTCTTTCCCACATTTGTAACATACGACCGGTGGTTGTTCTCCTCCCCTAGAAACAGTTGATGTTTGTGCTGACGTCTTCACGTTATCATTGTTGTACCTTCTCTTCTTGAAATCTCATCCCGACTCGCTCCTTCTATTATCACGACCACGATTACCACCAGAGTGGTTACCGCTTTTTTCCGAATGTTTTCCTCCCTGCTGGTTTTCATTGCTTCGATGACTGCCGCCACCGGTATGACCCTGGTTGTGGTCCCTCCGTTGCACATACTCATTATCTCGCTCTAATAATTGAGCCCTGTTTACAACATCTGAATATAAAGAAAATTTAGGATAGATAAGATATTGCCGAATCTAGGGTTTTAGACCTCTCAGAAACATCCTTGTCATTCGCTCCTCATTTTCGACCAAATGAGGTGCAAACCTGGATAACTCTGCAAACTTCGCCTCGTACTGGGACACCGTCATGTTGTTTTGTTCCAGTCTGATAAACTCCACCTCCTTCATATGACGAATACTTTCAGGAAAGTACTTGTCATTGAACAGTTTCTGAAACGTTTCCCAGGACATGTTGAGTGCGTCAGGCTGGGTACGCTTCATAGACTCCCACCAGTAGTCTGCCTCACCGCGAAACATAAAGGTGGCGAATGGAACCTTTTGTTCCTCCGTGCATCCCAAGACATCGAATATCTTGGTAATTTGCTTGACCCACGTTTCCGCCATGATCGGATCCGGCTTTCCCTTAAATTCTGGTGGTCCCAATTCTTTGAACTGCTTAGCTGTGACAAACCGCGCGTTGTTATCATTTCCACCCGTATTCTGCACACGAGTCTCCCTCGTCTGACTTTGCATGAACTGCAAAAAGCTCCTAAACATTCCATTATTCATCGTTTGCTCGGTAACGTTGTTTATAGGAGGAATATTACCTTCCTGTTGTACGTTCCCCTGGATGGTGATCAAAGGTGTCTCCACGGTCTGATTTACTCCATTATTAACGTTCTCAGCTGCCATTCTTAAATACTGCCATAAAACAAGGGTTAATAGTCATGTCATATATTATCCCTATACTCTGACCGACCAAATAAACACCAAATAAACTTAGTCAGGTCATACTAGCGAAGGAATTCTCCGTCTCTCCCCTCCTAGTTCTTGTCTCACATCTCAGCCAGGGATCATATCCCTAAGCTCTGATACCAACTGTGACACCCCCAAAATAGGTATACAACACCCATTCTGAGTCACCAAATACATGGTTCAAAAAGCAAACTACAACTTCAATAATACAATTGTCGTGCAAAATACGACAACACATACTGTGACTTTAAATACAAATATTGTCTTCTAGACAATATCCACACTCAAATAAGTCCTCAATACAATTATTCAAACACTATTTTACAAAAATAGTGAGGACTGCTAAAACATCTTTCTAGAACCATCACTCCATATCCCGACTAGATCCTGCTATGTTCTCACCTCCTGAGAAGAAAAATGGAACAAAAAGGAAAATGGTGAGCTCAACTAGCCCAGTAAAGAATATTATGACTAAGATAATATACAACAAATTATCATTAGTATTCAACAGGGAAAAATCTGATAGAATATAATCGACAACAAGTTTTAGATCAACAACTGCAGCGGAAACAACAAACCATTAGAAGAGTCAAGTAGAGAAAGAATTCTACTATCTTCTAAGATTTAAAAGTCCATCATCAATATATTATCCCTGTAACATCGATTAATAATCATCTTTATCCAAATATTCATCTTTGCACTACAGGCCAAAGATATTCATTTGTATCACCTGTCAGTCATGTTCATCTCAACACCTGTTCATCTTTGCATTACAGGCCAAAGATATTCATCAAGTAATCATACATCTTTGCACTACAGGCTAAAGATATTCAGTAATATCATCATTTAGGACTGAGGATGATGAAAAATATCTTAAAGAGAACGAATCCAGTGAGACAGAAGGACAAATATTAGGGATTCGTATAACAGTTTATCCAAGATCAATAATACTTCATAATAATCAATTGTGAAGCAGAATTCAAAAATAAAGATCAAAACATGGATACAATCAAAGATAGTAACCATCATAGACATCTTGGACAAAAAGAGAAAATTTTATTTTTCGGTGAATAGTGCCGTATTCGTGAATAGTACCGTATACGTGAATAGTGCCGTATACGTGAATAGTAACCCCGACACAAAAAGTTCCAAATTTGATAAAAACTCATATCAATATTTCAGCATAATGATATTGAAGAAAATAATATCATTTAAGAAGAAAATAATATCCCTTACCTCAAAATATCAGTACTTCTGGTCGGAATACCGGTATAAGGCTGAAAGAAACTTGCACTGATGAATAGAAACTCTCAAAGTATCTAAATACTCACAAAATACACTCAATAATCTAGAGAGAGAAAGAGTGAAAACTTATTTCTGGTGTAATTTTCAATTCTAACTTAGCCCTCTATTTATAGGAAAATTTTAGTAGGCTTGACCTGCAACCTGATGGCTTTACCTGCTACTATTCTCACCCACCACATTTGAAATATAATTCAGCACATTTCTTCACCAACCACAAGTGGGGCCCACCAATTTTAGAATTTTCCATCAAAATGATAAACTCCGAAAATTCAACAATTTCTGAACCAGTCATCTTGTAAAATTCATAATAAATCATACGTTCATTTTTAACGGTTCAAAATTTGTGGGCATATACTCAACTTATATATGTATAACATATCCACAAATTACCACGATCCAACGGTCGGATTAAAAATTATAACCCCCGGAAAATATCTCAAAAACATTGATTTTTAATACCTCCGTTCCGACAAAAATACGGATAAAAACCTCAACATTAACTCCTTCATTTTTAACCACAAAAATATATCCCTTATTTATATCCACATAAAATAAATATTTCCTTATCATGTGAATCAATAATTAATTATTCATAAATAATATTACAGAATCACATTTATGACAACCAGGCCGTTCCCAGGAAAGAAGGGGCTTTCCAATAAGGATTTCTCCTTACTGGCGCGCAATTAGATAACCAAACCTCTCCTTAGACAGAACTTTCTAGACATTGTCAATAATGTTATCTAATAATATTATTCAAATAATATGAATTATTGATCTGATAATGAAAAATACTGTGCAGCAACAATTATTGAAACAACAATAATATAAAATATCAACGCAGCAATTATTGAATCAATAAAATAAAATATTGAATAATAACTACTGTAACAATTATTGAGTAGTGCCTTCTTACGTAAGAATCAATAATTAGTGCAATACCATGTGCTACTGTAATTTAACCACCGGGTATTCCAACAGTATTAACGGTAACAACTACGCCGTTATTTATAAACAACTTATACTTGTCGTTTTCTTCATCCAATCGCTTTCCGTTATGGGGCCCACACAAGGCTGCGCCGTCGTACGAATATTTCCCGACAACAAGAATATTCCACGACCAAACGAATATTTCCCGACAAAATAAATATTTTATAACCACTTGCTTATTTTGCAAAATTTGCACATTTCACCCATAATCAAAGTATTATATCAAATTAACCCCTTATTATTCACAATAATATTTAGAGAAAATTTGATTTTATTCATTAATAAGTTGGGGTCTTACAGTGGAAACACCTTTAATCACCAATGAGGTGAACGTACAACAGGACGGCAATGTTCCTCCAGTAAACAACACTAAGCAGACGATGAATGATGAGATGTTTAGAAGCTTTTTGTGGTTCATGCAAAACCAGACGAAGGAGACTCCTGTTCCAAATAAAGGTGGAAACAATGGCAATGCACAGCTGGTCACAGCCAAGCAGTTCAAAGAGTTGGGACCACCAGAATTCTGGGGAAAGCCAGATCCGATTAAGGCAAAAATGTGGGTCAAGCAAATTACCAAGATATTCGATGTCTTGGGATGCACGGAGGAACAGAAGGTTCCATTTGCCACCTTTATGTTCCGTAATGAGGGAGATTACTGGTGGAAATCTGTGAAGTGTACCCATCCAGCCGCACTCAGCATGTCTTGGGAGACATTTCAGAAACTATTCAATGACAAGTACTTTCCTGAAAGTATTGGTCATATGAAGGAGGTGGAGTTTATTAGACTGAAATAGAACAACAAGACGGTGTCCCAGTACGAGACGAAGTTTGCTGAGTTATCCAGGTTTGCACCTCATTTGGTGGAGAATGAGGAACGTATGACGCGGATGTTTTCTGAGAGGTTTGAAACCCGACATACGTCAGTATCTCATTTCTCATAAATTTTCTCTATATTCAGATGTTGTCAACAGGGCTCAATTATTAGAGCGAGATAATGAGTACGTTCAACCGAGGGACCACAACCAGGGTCATACCGGTGACAGCAGTCATCAGAGCAACGATAACCAGCGGGGAAAGAAAAATTCAGACAAAAGCGATAACCACTCTGGTGGTAATCGTGGCCATGAAAATAGAAGAGGCGAGTCAAGTGGAAATTTCAAAAAGAGGAGATTCAACAATTACAATGAGAAGATGTCAGCACCAGTATCAACTATTTCTAAGGGAGGAGAACGACCACCGGTCATATGCTATAAATATGAAAAAGAGGGACACATCAGCCCAAACTGTCCACAACAGTTCAAGGTATGTTATAATTATGGAATGGAATGACATATCGCTCGAGATTGTACTATAGCAAAACCAAGTCCAGCGGGGATGGTGACTCAAAAGGCTGTCCCAGAAAAGTTAAAGTCAGCGGTTCCTAGAAGAGCGTTTGTCGTGACTGGTCAAAATGCGAGGAACCCAAACGAGGTGATCACGGGTAAGCTAATCACAAATTCTTGAGAAGTTTATACCTTACTCGATACCGGTGCTACCCATTCATTTATCTCTCCTGCTTGTGCTCAACGTTTAAACTTGACTCCGGAGAAATTAAACTTTAACTTATCTGTGGAGACTCCATTAAGAGAAACATTCATTACATCCACTAATTATAAATCTTGTTTGATCCAAGTTGGCACCATCACATTACCTGTTGACCTTATCTCTTTAAAGATACTTACATTTGACGTGATTTTAGGGATTGATTGGTTAACTACTCATCATGCCAAAATTGATTATTTTCGTAAGGTTGTTAGTTTTCATATTCCTAACCAACCTGTTATGCGAATTCAAGCAACTAAACCACTAAAATCAATCATTGTCATACCAAGCCATAAAGCCATTCGTTTATTAAAAAATGGATGTCGAGCTTTCTTAGCCCATGTTATGGACTTGAACAAAAACACGTCAGATTTGAATAAAATTTCTGTTATTAGTGAATTTCCTGACGTATTTCCTGAAGAACTTCCCGGTCTACCTCCATAACGTGAAGTTGAATTCTTTATTGACCTTGAACCTGGTACAAAGCCCATTTCTAAAACCCCATATCGAATGGGTTCTATTGAACTTTAGGAGTTAAAGGTCCAACTACAGGAGTTGTTAGATATTGATTTCATTCGTCCTAGTACATCTTCTTGGGGTGCTCCTATTTTATTTGTAAAGAAGAAAGACGGGAGTATGCGACTTTGTATTGACTATCGAGAATTGAACCATGTCACCATCAAGAATTAGTATCCGCTACCTCGCATTGATGACCTGTTTGATTAGTTGTAAGAAGCACAATTCTTTTCAAAGATCGATCTACGTTCTGGATATCATCAGCTGAAGATTAGAACTGAGAATATTCCAAAGACTGCCTTCAGAACTCGATACGGGCATTATGAATTCTTAGTCATGTCTTCCGGATTGACTAATGCTCCTGTGGCTTTCATGGATATGATGAACTGAGTATTCAAGGAATATTTGGATCAGTTCTTTGCTATCTTTATTGATGACATCCTCATATATTCCAAAAGTCATGAAGATCATGAGCACCATTTGAAACTGGAACTCCAAAGGCTTCGTGAAAATAAGCTCTATGCCAAGCTGAAGAAATGCGAGTTCTGGCTTGAGAAAGTAGCATTCCTTTGGCACGTGGTGTCAAAATATAGAGTATCTATTGACCCGACGAAGATTGAAGTAATACAAAGTTGGGAGCAACTAAAGTCGGTGACCGAAGTACGTAGCTTTCTGGGCTTAGCTGGTTATTATCGTAGATTCGTGGAAGGATTTTCTCGAATCGCTACTCCGTTAACTCAGCTGACTCGTAAAAATACAAAATTTGCATGGAGCGAGGAATACGAGAAGAGTTTCCAAGATCTCAAGAGGAGACTCATTTTGGCACCTGTTCTGACAATACCATCTGGTTTGCATGGATTTGTTATCTACAGCGATGCTTCAGGTAAAGGGTTAGGATGTGTTCTCATGTAACATGGGAAGGTCATAGCTTATGCCTCGCGATAACTCAAAGAATATGAGACAAATTACACTACTCATGATTTAGAGTTGGCAGCAGTCATTTTCGCGTTGAAGATCTGGAGACACTACATGTATGGGGAGAAAGTGGAAATATATTCAGACCATAAAAGTCTCAAATATTTCTTCACCCAAAAGGAACTCAACATGCGACAACGATGTTGGCTCGAGCTATTGAAAGACTACGACCATACCATTCAATACCATCCTGAAAAAGCGAACGTGGTAGCTGACGCATTAAGTAGAAGATCATATGCGGGAACGAGTGCAATGTTGTCAACACAAAGACCCATTTTGTGTGATTTACAAAAGATGAAGATAGAATTCAAGACTCCGGGGACCTATGCGATGATGTCAAGTATACGCATAGAACCGACTTTAATCTAAAAAGTTAAGGTTGCTCAAGCCACAGACCCGGAGATGATGCGTATGAAAAAGAAAGTACAAGAAGGTGCTATTTCCAGAAGCAAGAATCGATGAAGAAAGAATATTTTGAGTCCACTCCAGACTTTGTATTCCTAATGACTCTGATTTGAAATACAAGATCATGATGGAGACACACAATACGCCGTTTGCAATTAATCCTGGAAGTAACAAAATGTATCGTGATCTTCGACATACATTTTGGTAGAACCATATGAAGAGAGAGATCGCGAAGTTTATCTCGAGGTGTTTGACTTGTTAACAGGTAAAGGCGGAGCATCAAGTGCCGAAGGGTCCATTGTAACCACTTGAGATTCCGAAATAGAAGTGGAAACACATTATCATGGATTTCGTTATAGGTCTTCCCACGATTTCTCAAGGCATAGATGCGATTTGGGTTATTGTTGATAGATTAACTAGGTCTGCTCATTTCTTGCCGATACGAGAGACTTATTCCCTTGAACGTCTTGCTCGTATGTATGTAAATGAGATTATGAGATTGCATGGCATGCCAGTATCCATAGTTTCAGATCGTGACCCAAGATTCACTTCACGATTTTGCGTTAGCCTGCAAAAAGCTATGGGCACGGATTTACGATTCAGTTCGGCATACCATCCTCAAACGGACGGACAATCAGAGAGGACTATTCAAACTCTTGAAGATCTATTAAGACTCTGTGTCCTAGACTTCAAAGGGAGTTGGGATAAGTATTTACCATTGGTAGAATTCTCTTACAACAACAGTTATCAGTCAAGTATAGGTGTGGCTCCATTCGAAGAATTATTTGGACGAAAGGGTCACTCTCCAATATGTTGGGATGAGGTGGATGAAGCAACATTGTTGGGACTAGAGTTGGTACGTATGACTACAAAAAAGATCCAAATGATTCGATAACGTATACAAACGACACAAGATCGACAAAAGAGTTATGCGGATCTGCATCGAAAGGACGTGGAATTTAGTATTGGGGATCATGTATTGTTGCGAGTTGCTCCATGGAAGGGAGTTACAAGATTTGAGAAGAGAGAAAAGCTCAATCCACGATTTATTGGTCCATTTCAGATTCTTGACCGAGTAAGAAATATGGCTTATAGACTCGCGTTACCTCCAAGTATGTCTCGTGTTCATAATGTTTTTCACATTTCTGTGCTTCGTAAATATGTGAAAGACCCGAACCACGTTATTGAGTTAGAACCAGACAAAATAGCCGAAGACTTAACGTATGAGGAGGCACCTGTCAAGATCTTGGATAGAAAGAAACATGTCCTATGCACAAAGGTCATACCACAAGTCAAAGTTTTGTGGAGGAACCATGCTATTGAGGAAATGACCTGCAAGTTGGAAATGGAAATGAAAGCGAGGTATTCTCACCTTTTCGAAACACCAGGTACGTACGTCAATTTCGAGGACGAAATTTCATAAGGAGGGGAGGTTGTAAGACCCCAACTTATTATAAATAAAATTGAATTTCTCTATTTATTATTTTGAAATAGTAAGAGTTGAATTGATTAATGTGGTTAGTTATGGGTAAAATGCGCAAATATTTCAAATAAGCAAGTGGTTATAAAATATTTATTATTGTCGGGGAATATTCGTTTGGTCGTGGAATATTCTTACTGTCGGGGAATATTCGTACGACGGCGCAGCCTTGTGTGGGCCCCATTACAAAAAACGATTGGATGAAGAAAACGACAAGTATAAGTTGTTTATAAATAACAGCGTAGTTGTTACCGTTAATACTATTGAAATACCCTGTGGTTAAAACACAGTAATACGCGTTGTTGCACAGTAGTACACGGTATTGTACCAATTATTAATTCTTACGTAAGAAGGCACTACTCAATAATTGTTACAGTAATTACTGTTCAATATTATATTTTATTGATTCAATAATTGCTATGTTGATATTTTATATTATTGTTGTTTCAATAATTGTTACTGCACAGTATTTTCTATTATCAGATCAATAATTCATATTATTTGAATAATATTATTAGATAGCATTATTGGCAATGTCTAGAAAGTTCTGTCTAAGGAGAGGTTTGGTCACCTAATTACGCGCCAGTAAGGAGAAATCCTTATTAGAAAGCCCCCTCTTTCCTGGGAATGGCCTGGTTGTCAGTATTGTGATTCTGTAATATTATTTGTGAATAATTAATTATTGATTTATATATGATAAGGAAAATATTCATTTTATGTGAATATAAATGGAGAAAATTTTTAATGTGACAATTGTTGAAAATTGATATTTTATCTTTTCTGATAAAATAATTCATTTAAATATATTATTATATTATAATAATATAATAATGGTGATATTTTTACAATGAATGTGGGATAAATGAGGAGAAAAAGTATTTTTGTTACTAAAAATATTTAAAACATGTTTTTCATGTTTGTAGACTCCATTTCTTGACTGAAATTTGATTATAGTTTGTAAAATCGTCCGTATGTGGAGTTCAGTCAATTTTTGTTTGGAATTTGAAAAAACTTAAACTTACAAAGTTGTAGAGAATTGAATTTCCTATGGAAGGACATAAGATTTGATTTTTTCTGATAAAAGGGCTATTTATTATAAATTATTGAAGTTCCGGAATAATGAATTTTTAGAGTTTTAAATAATTTTAATAACAAAAACGTTTTTGGTGAGGTGAGCCACTTGGTGGCTGATGTTTTGGGCAAAAGAAGGGTGCGTAGGAAATTTTAAAAAACATATTAATATTTTACTAAATTTTCTACTTTGGTGTTCTAAGTAATTTTCTATAAATAGGGTGCTTAGGTTAGAATTGAAAATCACACCAGAAACTAAACTTTTCTCTGTCTATATTATCGAGCGTATTCTTGTGAGTATTTTGATACTTTGAGTGTTGCTATACGGTAAGAGATGTTATTTTTTCTTATAAATGATATTATCTCTTTCAATATCATTATGTCGAAATATTGGTAAGATTTTTTTTGTGAAATTCTTGTCTTTTAGTGTCGGGGTTACTATTCACGTATACGGCACTATTTACGTATACAACACTATTCACGAATACGGTACTATTCACAGAAAAATTAAATTTTTATTTTTTGTCCAAGATATCTATTATGGGTACTAGCTTTGATTGTAACCATGTTTTGATCATTCTTGAATCTTACTCCATTGTGGTTATTTATGAAGTATTTTTGAACATGGATAAATCGAAATACGAATCCTTAATATTTATTCTTTTGTTTTACTAGATTCGTTTTCTTTAAAATATTTTTTCATCATTCTCAGTCCTAAATGATGATATTATTGAATATCTTTGGCCTGTAGTGCAAAGATAAATAATTTTCTAATGAATATCTTTGGCTGTAGTGCAGAGATGTACAGGTGTTTAGATGAACATGACCAACTGATGAATATCTTTGGCCTGTAGTGTAAAGATGAATATTTGATTCCAGATATATATTGATTAATGTTATAGGGATAAAATATTGACGATGAACTTTTAAATTCATAAATAGAAGATAGTAGATTTTATTCTCTACTTAACTCTTCTAATGAATTATTATTTCCGCTGCGAATATTGATTTAAAACTTGTTGTCTATTATTTTCTATTAAATTTTTTCCCTGTTGAGGACTAACGATAATTTGTTATATATTATCTTAGTCATAATATCCTTTACTGAGCTAGTTGAGCTCACTATTTTCTTTTTTGTTCCATTTTTCTTTTCAGGAGGCGAGAATGTAGCGAGTACTAGTCGGGGTGTGGAATGATGGTTCTAGAAGTTATTTTAGTAGTCCTCACTATTTTGTAAAATAGTGTATCAATAATTGTAATGAGGACTTATTTGAGTGTGGATATTGTCTAGATGACAATATTTATATTTAAACTGATTGTTTAAGTATTGTCGTATCTTGCACGATAATTGTAATAATAGAGTTGTAGTTATTTCTATACTATGTATTTGCCGACTCAGAATGGGTGTTGTATACCTATTTTGGGGGCGTCACAATAATATAAAAAAAATTATTCGTAAAAATTTAAATATATAACCATATAAAATTCTTGGTCCTTACAGGTGCTTATTGGAGAATAAGTTCAGTGAATGTGGCTCGCTAAAGAATACCTAATGGAGTTTTACTTACCTGTCAATAGGAATTCCTGTAGTGATAGTAGTACAAGTGATCCTTAGACTTTAGATCATCATAGTATCTTGTATATGATAAGTTGTACATGGAGATAATGAATGATCAACAAAGAATCAACCACTTCTAGTAAAATAAGAGAATGTCCTATATGATTCGATAAATGGCAACCCAGTAGTCCTTAAAAGTAGTATGCAAATAAGCCAATCATGTTTGATGATAAAACATATACTTTATAATAGTCTTATTCATTTATTAATAAAAAGTATTAATTTATTAAAGGCTTTTAATTATCTACATGATGTTGCTTTATAATATGTGATAAACTCATAGTCTTAAGCAACGCATTTAGAATAATGATGATGATGATAATCATTCTAATGAGATCTAAATTCTTATATAACTTAAAAACTAAAATGTTCCCAATTGATGGATTACTAAAAAGGGAGATTAGTAAATTCGGATAGATTGGAACATACGTTGCTTGCTCATTGGATGCTGATGATTGATCTCATGGTTACTTGTGTGGAGACACTAAAGCAAGTGTGTAGGTGATTATTGGAGAATACGTTCACTGAACGTGGCTCGCTAAGAAATACTTAATGGAGTTTTACTTACCTGTCAATATGAATTTCTGTAGTTGTAACAATCCAGAATTTTAATTATAATTTTTTAAATATTTATTGAATTGTATAAATATTTAGTGGATGTGTTTATCGTTGAATAAATGTTTGTTTAATTGATTTGATTTGATTTGGTTAATTATTTATTTAATAAATAATTAATGAGTTAAGAAAATTAATTATTATGAGATAATATTCTAATTTAATTTAATAATTAAGTTAGAGAGTTTATAATGATTAAATGATTTATTCAATAAATTGTTATTAAATTAAGTATGAAAACTTAATTAAATAAAGTGTGACAAATAACTATACTATAAAGGAGTTATTAAAATAAATTAAAGTAGTTTAATTTAGTTTTGCCAAACAAGGCTTAAATATATTAAGTCTTTAATTTTTAAAGAGTTTTGCCAAACGGAGCCTTATGGCTTTTGGATTTTTAAATTTTGAATTATAATAATATAAATTAAATAAATAAAATATAAATAAAATATATTTATAATCTATACGTTATATTTTGTAACTGATATGAATTATTAGGCCTATTATGGCCATATCCATTTTTAATTTATGCATTTGGTTATCAGTTGGATTTTGGTTTACGTATCCTAGTTAGTTGCTAAGTCTAAGAAGAAGGTTTCCAGAGAGAAAATTTGAGAGAGTTTGAGAGAGAAAAGGCTGGGATTCCAAAGCAAGTTCTGAATTTCAAGCGATTCTCATTAAAAGGATTTTCAAAGCAACAAAAGGTATTTTCCCCATAATCTTATTACAATATACGTTTTACGTTCTCTGTGTTCTTGAATGTAATATAAAGTTTTTATAAAATTTTCTGTAAACCATGTTTTTATAATTGGTTATGAAATTATGTGTATTTATAATTTTAATTGTTATAACTAGCATATATATATATATATGTGTGTGTGTGTGTGTGTGTGTGTGTGTGTGTGTGTGTGTGTGTGTGTGATTGGATGCTAAATTACGTATGTAAGAAAGAAATTGGTTTTTACAGGGAATATATGTAGGAACATGGTTTGAATATAGGTATGAATATATATATGATTGAATGTTAATTATAAAATTGAACTGTGATTATGTTAATTGGGTAAGAAATAAAGAGAACTTAGTTCAAAGGAATCAAATTAGTTTATTATTGGGGTTACCGTGTTCACTGTGTCAAGAAATATTAAACATGGAGTTTTGGGTTTAAAAATATGGCTTCAAGGATTTAATTTTCTTAAATTGTTGTTTAAGTTGTGCTAAATTAGTATATGTATGCTTGGTAATGATTATGTGTAAATTACATAAATTATGTGTGTTAATTTAGCTGTTATAGACTTTTAATCAGTCAGAAATTAGTTTTTGTTCTATTCTTCGTGGTCGGTTCGGTAAGTTTTGGTGCCTCAGCGCCAAAGTCAGAGTCGCAGCCTAGAACCTCGTGCCGCAGCGCCGAAGTCAGCTCCAACTTTGCGCCGCAGCGCCATTGTCTAGCTTAGACATCGAGCCGCAGCACCATCACCACGTCGCAGCGCCGACCACAGTACAAACTGTGGCGCCGTAGCGCCAGTTAACAGAATGTCCAGAAATGACTTTTATTTTGCACAAAGTCTGTAATTGCTGATGTAATGCAATACTATGATTGTTAAAAATATAAATTTGTTATTGTAGTATCATAGTGCTAAGAATAAGCATATAATTAACACTTAACGAATTTTATTATTATTTTATTGATGTATTATATAAGTTATGTAAGCACACTAAGCATACACAAGAGAGACGATTTGGGCGTGTGACGAATAAATGTTGAAACACCGTGACAAGTGTTAATGAACATTATAAGATATGGAATGGGTTTAATATAGAACCCATAAGTATTCCTTGCAAGACATAAACACTTGAATGAATTTCGAATATTACATAAGTCGAAAAGTTAACACAATCTAATAGAACATTGTGTGCTAATTAACAAGAAGGATTATGAGATGTGGAGTAGAGTTTACATTATAATTACTATGGGTTGTTATGTGACTAATAGTTGATGTGTATGATTGTATAATTGCGTAGGGAACGTGAAGTGCAGATAGCTGTAAGCTGTTAATCTGTATTGGTAAACAACGATCAAGACAAGTCTTTCGGTTCCTATTTTCTACGTGGACTTGATGAACTATTTTAAATTGCATGATATGTTATATGTGTTGTAAGCAAGCATGATATGTTATACATGTTGAAAGTATGAAGTGTTAAAGTCAATTTATGACTATGTTGATTGAGTACTGAATGTTAATTAAGTAAGAAACTAAAACTTTATACTTGTTATATGAACTACATCATGTATGTTATGTTAGTCCAATGTTTATGAGATGTATATCGAGCTTGTTATTGTGACACCCCCAAATCTGGGTACTTCGATTTCACGGGATTTGGTGTTCACTGTACAAGCATCATCTATCTATCTACCCATAAATAAAATCAAACCATACAATAGATAGAAATGATAATAAAATCTCTTCCCTTAAGGGTTACATCAACTGAATCATAAATAAATCCCAGGTCACTCTAACCTTAAAACATCTGTGCGGAACTCTAAACAAATAAGTCTTAACATCAACATAACTCAAGTCTTAAACAAATACATCAGTTAATAAATAACAGGTCTTCATCATTTGCTAACTTTGCCCTTGCCCTTACTAGTGGAGGGTTCATCGCTTCTTTCATTCTTAACTGCAATGTTATTATTAAGCAAGAGTGAGCACAAATGCCCACAAGTATAAAAATGAAACAACAGTATAATAACATGCGAATAATCAACGACATCTGAATAAAGCTCAACTTTTGAATCAAGAATAAATAACATGAATCAAAAGAATACTGAGGGTCATAAGACCTTGAACTATGTCCTAGGTTAACAAGGGTTATACTTGAAACCTTTAACAGTCATAAGACTATGGACCTTCTTCTCGTACTTAGGGGGATCAGCCCTTAGTACCATACTGTGCACAATATCTTAACGCTAAAGCGTAAATAAATCCCTTTGTAGGGTTGTTCATCTCAGTTTGACATTCGAGTCCGTACCAAAGGAAGTTTGGATTGGATAAGTCCCTTGGTGCTGCGGCGCTGTGGCGCCGTGGCTCGAGTCATGGCGCTACGACACGGTGGCGCTGCGGCGCGGGAAATGAACTGGTAGCCGGCGCTGCGGCGCGGCATACCAGACACAGAAATGACTGTTCGCGAAAATCGCAGAACATGCCAATTTCTCCCAAATTCTTATTTTCTACTCAAAATTAGACATACCCACAAGTTATAGTTCATGTATATTCATAATACAACATCTATAAAGTGATTTTAACCCATTAAAACATATAATCAGAGATTTAAATCATATAAAATTGGACTGTTCTTGAAGTTCTTGAGGATTTTGAACAAAACTTATAATTTAACACTACGGATTCGTTATAAGGCCAAATCCGTTCGTTTAGAGCTTGATCACTTCGTATTAACATGCTCAATAATATAAGGGTGTAAAATTTAGGGATAATATATAATCAATACATCGATTATCACATATAAGGCCATATGGCCATATCACGTACTCTGTTTATTTTGAAAAAAATTATATACTACGTAATTTCCTGAAACTGATACTATGGTTTACACAGTATATATAATTAAACACGATTTGATACATATTAAGCCATACATAAAATTATAATCATCTCATATCTCCCAAATACAGAGATTTACAGAAACATATGAAAGCCAATTTATGAAAACCAAAAGACGTAATTGTAGAAATTGGGTTTGGAGAGAATTACCCAGAGTATAAGATGATCAGATAACCCTTTTTTGCAATAACCTGTAATTACACACTCACAAATTCTCTCAAAAATTCTCACCTTCTCTCTGAACTCTCTCTGAAAAATAATGCCAGACTTAGGAAATTATGAAGAAGAAGGAGGAAGCGTCGAAGAAATAAAACTGACGCGATGTGGTCAGTTGCCCAGTCATGGGTTAACTGCCCATAACCTCACTTAGTGCCATGTTTGGCTTAGCAAATAAATTCAAAGCTCATTATTTTAATAAACCTTTTATTATATAGTTTAATAAATGTCACACTCCTTATAAATAATCTCATATTTTATTTAATTTACTTTAAATAAAATATAATAATTACTCATAAATTCACATAATCATATATTCAATTATCTCATTAATAAATAATGTCAATTTATTAATTCTCTAATTAATAATTAAATTAATTAAATAACATTATGCTTAATTAAATAATTCATTTAATTCAATAAGCTCACATAATCACATACTTTGAATATTAAAAATTCTCTACATTAATTTAATAAATGTAACACATATAATTAAATTAATCTACCACAATTGCATCAATTAATTATTAAATCTAATAATTAAATCATCGAAAAATATTTATTTAATTCAATAAATATTAAAATTAAATTACAAAATTTTCGTTCGTCACATCTTCCCCCCCTTAAAAGGATTCTGTCCCCAGAATCACGACTCAATAATTTCGACCCGTTACATTCTCCCCCCCTTACAAAGATTCTGTCCCCAGAATCGCATACACATAATTAAGTAAATAAATGAGGGTAAATCTTCATCATATTCTCTTCGAGTTTCCACATAGCTTCTTCAGCGTTGTGGTTCCTCCAAATTACCTTAACAGAATGTATAACTTTATTTCTCAGAACTTGTTCTTTTCGGTCGACAATTTGGACAGGAATTTCTTCATAAGATAAGTCTTTCTCAAAATGCAGGGGTTCGTATTCAATTACATGCTTGTAATCAGGTTTGTAAGGTCGTAACATAGAAACATGGAAGACGTTGTGGATATTCTCGAGTGCTGGAGGTAAGGCTACCTCGTACGCAACTTCTCCAATTCTTCGTAGTACCTCAAAGGGTCCAATAAATCTTGGGCTCAATTTTCCTTTCTTTCCGAACCTGATCTTTCCCTTCCGGGGAGAGACCTTCAAGAAAACATAACTACCTGGTTTAAACTCGATATTTTTACGATGTGGGTCAGCGTATTTCTTCTGTCGATCTTGAGCTGCTACCAGTCGTGCTCGGATCACTTTGACTATTTCTGCCGTCTGCTGTACCAATTCTGGTCCTAGCAATTGTCTTTCACCAACCTCATCCCAGTAAAGCGGAGTTCTGCACTTTCTGCCGTATAACGCTTCGTAAGGCGGCATACCAATACTAGCGTGGTAACTGTTGTTGTAGCCGAACTCTACCAACGGTAGGTGATCATCCCAATTTCCTTTGAAGTCCATTACACAGGCTCGTAACATATCTTCCAGTGTTTGAATCGTTCGTTCGCTCTGTCCGTCTGTTTGAGGGTGGTAAGCTGTACTCATTCGCAGTTGTGTACCCATGCATTCCTGAAGACGTTTCCAGAAATTTGATGTGAAGCACGGATCCCTATCGAAAACAATAGACACCGGCACTCCGTGCCTCGAAACAATCTCTTTCACATATAATCTTGCCAACTGATCTAAGTTAAATTTGATTTTGATAGGAAGGAAGTGCGCGGATTTTGTCAGTCGGTCAACGATAACCCATACTGCGTCGTAGCCTTTCTGAGTAGTCGGAAGGCCAACCACGAAGTCCATCGTAATATGTTTCCATTTCCATTCTGGGATCTCCAACGGTTATAGCAATCCACTCGGTCTCTGATGTTCTGCTTTAAGTTTCTGACATGTTAGGCATTTGGCAACACATTCTGCAACATCACGTTTCAAATTCGGCCACCAGAAATGTTGTCGAAGATTTTGGTGCATTTTTGTACTACCAGGGTGAATCGAATATCTTGAACTATGAGCCTCACTCAAGATTTCTTCCTTAATTTCTTGTACTGGTGGAACCCAAATTCTGCTTTCAAATCTAAATATTCCTTCTTTATCCATCTTAAATCTTGGTTCGGTTCCTTTAGATATCTTCGATGTTACCTTTTTGCATTCATCATCTTGAAGCTGAGCTTCCTTCACTCTATCTAGTAGAGTTGTACCAGATTGCATCTGAAATAGCTTCTCATCAATCTCCATAGGATACTTCACTTCTAACTCCAGTTTCTCCATATCTGCAATTAGCTCCTGCTGAGCAGTCAACATCATCAATTTCTCACGACCCTTTCTACTTAAGGCGTCGGCAACCACATTAGCCTTACCCGGATGGTATAAAATCTCACAGTCATAATCCTTGATTAATTCCAACCATCTTCTTTGACGCATATTCAAATCTTTCTGTGTAAAAATATATTTCAGACTCTTGTGGTCCGTATATATTTCACACTTCTCCCCGTATAGATAGTGCCTCCAAATTTTCAAAGCAAAAACAACTGCAGCTAACTCTAAATCATGGGTTGGGTAACCCTTCTCGTAATCCTTCAACTGTCGTGATGCATATGCAATGACTTTGCCGTTTTGCATCAGCACACAACCAAGTCCTTTATGCGACGCATCGCTAAAAATAACAAAATTTCCTGTATCATCCGGAAGAGATAACACAGGCGCTGTACTCAACCTCTTCTTTAAATCTTGAAAACTCTCCTCACACTTCTCCGTCCAAACAAATTTCACAGATTTTCGAGTTAAATTCGTTAACGGAGTTGCAATCTTCGAAAAATCTTGTATGAATCTTCTATAATATCCTGCTAATCCAAGAAAACTTCTTACTTCTGACGGCGTTCTCGGCTGATCCCAGTTAATCACAGCTTCTACTTTGGATGGATCTACCGAAATTCCATCTTTATCGATTACGTGACCAAGAAATTGTACTCTCTCGATCCAGAATTCGCATTTCAAAAATTTAGCATACAACTTCTCCCTTCTCAATACTTCCAACGTTAACCTCAAGTGTTCTTCATGTTCCTCTTTGGTTTTGAAATATACCAAAATGTCGTCTATAAATACCACCAGGAATTTATCCAAAAACGGCTTGAATACCCAATTCATTAGTCCCAAAAATGTTGCAGGAGCATTCGTAAGACCAAACGACATTACTAAAAACTCATAATGACCATATCGCGTTCGGAACGTTGTCTTCGGTACATCCTCTGGCCTCACCTTCAGTTGGTGATAACCACTCCTCAAGTCAATCTTGGAAAAGTATTTTGCTCCCTTCAATTGATCAAACAAATCATCGATCCTTGGTAATGGATATCTGTTCTTAATCGTGACCTTATTTAATTCTCTGTAGTCAATGCAGAGCCTCATCGATCCGTCCTTCTTTTTCACGAACAACACCGGCGCTCCCCACGGCGATACGCTCGGTTGAATGTACTTTTTGTCCAACAATAATTGTAGTTGTACCATTAATTCTTTCATCTCTACTGGCGCCATTCGGTATGGTGCCTTCGATATTGGAGCAGTTCCGGGCGCCAAATCAATCACAAAGTCTACTTCTCTATCTGGTGGAAGTCCTGCCAAATTGTCTGGAAATACATCGACGAAGTCCCTCACAATCGGTATCTCTTCTACTTTCGGATTCTCTTTTCGACTGTCGACTATGTAAGCTAAATATCCTACACAACCTTGTCTTAATAACTTCCTGGCCTGCAACATCGTCAGACAACTCGCTTGTCTAGGCGACTTGCTACCATAAAACACAGCCTTTGACGGAGTCATAAGGTTAATACGCTTCTTTTGACAGTCAATTACAGCCCCATAATTGGATAGCCAATCCATACCCAATATAACGTCGAATTCCCCCAATCGAATAGGGATAAGATCTACATTCATGATATTACCCTTAATATCCACTCTACAATTCTTATACACATGCTTAACAGGAATTATCTCTCTATTCGCAATGTCTATAATCATGGGATATTCCAATTCATCCTTAAGCAAATCTAAACTATTAGCAAAGTCATCGGATATAAAGGAACAAGTAGCACCCGAATCAAATAAAACGTAAGCATTAATTTCATTGATCGGAATGATACCTGACACCACATCACGAGACTGGATTGCATCCTCCACCGTCATATTGAAAGTTCTGGCGGTTGGTCGGTTTGTTGCAGGTGGTCCGGTGATGGTTAAGGTATTTCCACTACTATTTCCCCGGTTTCCTCCTTGTCCTAATCCTCCCGATCCCTTCTTGGGACAGTCTCTTGCTAAATGATCTTTCGAACCACAGTTGAAACAGCACCCTTCTTTGGGTTTGAACAATTTGGTGCTATGTGGCCTTCCTGACCACAATTGTAGCACACTCTCTTTCCCTTCAAACAAACTTCTAGATGTGCCTTGCCGCAAGTCGGACATGCTTCTATCTTCTTTTTCTGCCCTCCGTGTTGACTTCCAGCTGTCGAGTTATCCGTCCACTTCCTCTTCTGATTATTATTATTCCCAGTATTACTTCCACCAGTCTTGTTATTACCTTCATTCTCACTCTTTTTCTTTTTTTGTTCTTGGTTGTACTTAGTCACTGCATCACTTCCTCCTTCCGCGAGAATGGCCTTTTCCAAAACTCCCGCAAACGTGTTAAGTTGAAACATTGATACCTTGCTGTATACCCAAGGCTTCAGTCCTTGTTCGAATCGTCTGGCTTTCCTCTTGTCAGTGTGTACTTGATACGGGGCAAACCTTGCCAACTCATCGAATTTAGCCGCGTATTCAGGCACGCTCATGTTTCCCTGTTTCAGTTCCAGAAATTGCACCTCCATCTGATTCTGTGAACTAGCTGGGAAATACATTTCGAAAAACATCTCTTTGAATCTCTCCCACGTAATTACACCTTCACCTTCTCGCATCTTGTTTGCCTGCCACCAGTAGCTAGCCTCAGACTTCAGCATAAATGTCGCAAAAACGGTCTTCTGATCTTCTCGAACCCTAGCAACGTCGAAAACCTTCTCCATTTCCATCACCCACGTTTGAGCCTCGATCGGGTTTCTGGAACCTTTGAACTCTGGCGGTCCCACCGCCTTAAAATCTTTAGACGTTGTGCTAGGTGGAGCTTGTGGTTGGTTATTCATGACTCCAGTTAGTAAATTAACTAGCTGTTGAACTGGATTAACGTTGGCATTATTGTTATTATTGGTTGACCCTTCCTGAGTCGGTTGACGTTGTTGTCTTCTCCTTGGCGGCATTTTTCTGTTAAATAAACGTTTATTAGAACTTTATTTATTTCTCTACATAGTTAAGACATTACTCAACAATTTAACATATCACTTAACACATCATCTCAAACAACTTGATATCTTTTCATTCAAATAAAAAGTTTTAACATTAAACTATAGCATAATGCTATTTACATCATCTATCCTGGAATAAAGAATCCACAGGATTTAAAACATTCAAATATTAACATATTCCTTAGTTCATAAACACATCAAAATTTACATAAAACTATATAAGTCGTGCACATAAATAAACAGATTCTATTCCTATCTTCCAAGGTGCTCAATAGCCTTACCACGCTCCTCATTCATGATACGAGACATCGTCCTGCGATCTAACATATACGATGGAAGTCCTTCAAACTGGATGGGGTACCTTAACACTCGCTCTTGAACCTCATCCATTGCATGATTAAGTGTGGCGTACGTGTCTTCAAGCTTTGCCTTCTTTGCACGACTATCATTTTCTGCACGATCAGCTCGATGTGATTCTCTTACCCATCCTTCCTCTGCTATTTTCAGTCTTCCGGAGGTTTCCTTCAGTTCCTTCTTCAGCTTCTCTATCTCCTCGGTCTTATCTTCGGTTTGACCCTTCTCACGAACCAGATCCCACTCCACGTTTCCTAAACGTGTATAAAGGGTCACAATCTCTCTATCCTTCTCCTCTAAAGTAGACTGCTGAACAGTCGCTCGCTCAGTCAATTCCTGAACCTCATCTTGTAACTCCACGTTACGATCATATAGTGTGTCATACATCTCAGCATCAACAGTGTGCCGTGGAAGCTCCTCCTCTTCTTCCTCCTCATCAAACTCCTCCTCAGGACCCTCCTCAAGATCAATCTCAGGTTCATACTCCTGACCAACAACGGTGATCAATGGAGATGAAACCCTCTGCACCAGTTGCTCCCTAACGACATGAATGTCTCGGGGCTCCTCCTCAGTCAGTCCTATAAGTACACGAGATCCCTCCTCAGTAGGTACTATAGGTAAATGGGGTCCCTCCTCAGCTTGACTAGCTTCTCCATCATTCGTAATCCTGACAACAAAATTTTAAGTTTTAGTTACTAAGTCGTACTATCTAACGCATACTTAACACATAAACACATAATGTATTTTATTATATTCAATGAATTACAAAAATTCATTTCTTAGAACTCGATAAGAGTTTTCAATTAGTATCTTCTTCTATAAGGCTACTACCTAAGGTTGTTTCCCCCACCTAAGGTTCATAACCTACAGCTCTGATACCAACTTGTGACACCCCCAAATCCGGGTACTTCGATTCCACGGGATTTGGTGTTCACTGTACAAGCATCATCTATCTATCTACCCATAAATAAAATCAAACCATACAATAGATAGAAATGATAATAAAATCTCTTCCCTTAAGGGTTACATCAACTGAATCATAAGTAAATCCCAGGTCACTCTAACCTTAAAACATCTGTGCGGAACTCTAAACAAATAAGTCTTAACATCAACATAACTCAAGTCTTAAACAAATACATCAGTTAATAAATAACAGGTCTTCATCATTTGCTAACTTTGCCCTTGCCCTTACTAGTGGAGGGTTCATCGCTTCTTTCATTCTTAACTGCAATGTTATTATTAAGCAAGAGTGAGCACAAATGCCCACAAGTATAAAAATGAAACAACAGTATAATAACATACGAATAATCAACGACATCTGAATAAAGCTCAACTTTTGAATCAAGAATAAATAACATGAATCAAAAGAATACTGAGGGTCATAAGACCTTGAACTATGTCCTAGGTTAACAAGGGTTATACTTGAAACCTTTAACGGTCATAAGACTATGGACCTCCTCGTACTTAGGGGGATCAGCCCTTAGTACCATACTGTGCACAATATCTTAACGCTAAAGCGTAAATAAATTCCTTTGCAGGGTTGTTCATCTCAGTTTGACATTCGAGTCCGTACCAAAAGAAGTTTGGATTGGATAATTTATCAAGGGTTCTGAAATTTAGAACACTCATCAACTAAAGACTAGTTGAATCAATAAGGTTCACTAGTCTAATAAGGTTCAACAATAATTGATATTCGATTTGAATAACAACCTCAAAAGTATACAATAGGACAATTATTGTATAACTGAATCATGCTTTGGAAAGGTAATTAATCTTTAATATCATGCTTGAACTTGAATAATAACAAGGATAATTTATTCAAGGTAAATAATAAACTTGAACAATAATGACAAGTAGGGTTAGGGAAACTTGCTCAACATAAAAGTAACGTTTAAGTTTAAATAAACTTGCTCAATAGAATGGAGTTAGGGATAGGATGCTTGCCTCGTGCGTAGATTACACTTTAACTAAGCACGTTCTTTGAATTAAATCCTACATACCATTCATATACATAATACCAGTTAATTATAAATTAACTAATCAATATAAACTCATTCTCGTTGTCTACTTTAATTATTGACTAAACTTAGTCAAATTATCACGTTGTCACATAATTTATACTTCATGAATTATCAAACTAATTATGTATTTAATAATTCAATTCACATATAATATTTTATTACATGTTAAACAACTATTTTATCATCTCATAATACCTCTAACATGATTACATGTTCAATACATCAATCCACTAACACTTGTTAGACTTTAACATTTTAAAAATACATTTCTGACATTTTCTGGAGAGTGGCGCTGCGGCGCCACTATTGAACTAAGGATTCGCGCTGCGGCGCCGTGGCACTGTGGCCAGGCCCTTGGCGCTGCGGCGCTGTGGCGCCGTGGCTTGATTCATGGCGCTACGGCACGGTGGCGCTGCGGCGCGGGAAATGAACTGGTAGCCGGCGCTGCAGCGCGGCATACCAGACACAGAAATGGCTGTTCGCGAAAATCGCAGAACATGCCAATTTCTCCCAAATTTTTATTTTCTACTCAAAATTAGACATACCCACAAGTTATAGTTCATGTATATTCATAATACAACATCTATAAAGTGATTTTAACCCATTAAAACATATAATCACAGATTTAAATCATGTAAAATTGGACTGTTCTTGAAGTTCTTGAGGATTTTGAACAAAACTTATAATTTAACACTACGGATTCGTTATAAGGCCAAATCCGTTCGTTTAGAGCTTGATCACTTCGTATTAAAATGCTCAATAATATAAGGGTGTAAAATTTAGGGATAATATGTAATCAATACATCGATTATCACATATAAGGCCATATGGCCATATCACGTACTCTATTTATTTTGAAAAAAATTATATATTACGTAATTTCCTGAAACTGATACTATGGTTTACACAGTATATATAATTAAACACGATTTGATACATATTAAGCCATACATAAAATTATAATCATCTCATATCTCCCAAATACAGAGATTTACAGAAACATATGAAAGCCAATTTATGAAAACCAAAAGACGTAATTGTAGAAATTGGGTTTGGAGAGAATTACCCAGAGTATAAGATGATCAGATAACCCTTTTTTGCAATAACCTGTAATTACACACTCACAAATTCTCTCAAAAATTCTCACCTTCTCTCTGAACTCTCTATGTAAAATAATGCCAGACTTAGGAAATTATGAAGAAGAAGGAGGAAGCGTCGAAGAAATAAAACTGACGCGATGTGGTCAGTTGCCCAGTCATGGGTTAACTGCCCATAACCTCACTTAGTGCCGTGTTTGGCTTAGCAAATAAATTCAAAGCTCGTTATTTTAATAAACCTTTTATTATATAGTTTAATAAATGTCACACTCCTTATAAATAATCCCATATTTTATTTAATTTACTTTAAATAAAATATAATAATTACTCATAAATTCACATAATCATATATTCAATTATCTCATTAATAAATAATGTCAATTTATTAATTCTCTAATTAATAATTAAATTAATTAAATAACATTATGCTTAATTAAATAATTCATTTAATTCAATAAGCTCACATAATCACATACTTTGAATATTAAAAATTCTCTACATTAATTTAATAAATGTAACACATATAATTAAATTAATCTACCACAATTGCATCAATTAATTATTAAATCTAATAATTAAATCATCAAAAAATATTTATTTAATTCAATAAATATTAAAATTAAATTACAAAATTCTCGTTCGTCACAGTTATTATGTTTTATGTGATGCATGAAAACTGTTAGATTTTGCTGGGTGATCGAGCTCAACCTTGCAAATAACCACTTTTGCAGGTCAAGATTTCAAGGTAAGGATATGTGCTAAGTGAATCATAGATATCCATATTCACGAAGATTACCTATGTTTTATGAGAAATGTATTTAATATTTTGAATGTAACATGTTGTTAAATTGTAAGTTGAGCTATCAAGTGTATATGGATATCTATTTATGATGTAAGACTTTATATAGTCATTTTATTGTAACGATTGATGATATAAATTTGAATCGAAGAGATGTAATGTAAAGGTTGCGATTTAGGGCAATACAGAAGGAAATGTATAAAAGTTTACATATTCTGCATTTTTAGTTATTTTAATATCGAATAATGATGTAAAGATAGATTAAAGTTGTATTGTTAACGATCGAAAAGGAGAATATTATTATATAAATTTTGGGGTCGTTATAGTTGGTATCAGAGCTGATAGGTTAGAAACCTTAGGTAAGAGTACCTTAGGCTATAACCTTAGAGAAGAGAGGTGATGATAATGAAAGAATAAGCTCAAATAGACTTTGAATAATAAGAAGTAATTTAAGAAATTTTAAAGAAGGGATTAAAACTTGCGTGAAAGGATTCAAAGAAGAATCTCGCAGAGTTATAAGGAATATGAATGTGGGGTTACCCAACTCCAATAATAAGGATGTAAGGTGATAATAAATAGACAATGTCTATAAAAAGAGAATGATAAAGAAGTTAAGAATATAAAGTTATATCTAAGTATGGTACAATCGTACTCTTTAATAGTTGATGTATGGTACCTGGGCTAAACGATTCCTTCATAGAGCGGAGGTATATACGAACTAGTAACTCGAAACTTAGTTTGTTGGTTGTTTGTGGGAAACCACTCTGTGTACCATATTGAAACTATTAGAGACTCGATGTGTACAAAGTATAGAAAATGGATACGTATGATGAAAATATGGAACTCGAATGAAATGTTAAGCAATGTAAATGAAGTTAAAAAATTCTTAAAGGAAGAATTATTATATAAACAAGAAAATTTAAAGAAGAATCTTGAAGAGACATAAAGATAAGAAAAGGGTGTTTCCTAACTCTAATAGCCAAGATAACGAATATAAAAGTAGTATGCACACAAGTCCATCATATTTGATGATAAAGCATATACTTTGTAACAATCTTATTCATTTATTAATAAAAAGTATTAATTAATTAAAGGCTTTTAATTATCTACATGATGTTATTTTATATTATGTGATAAACCAATAGTTTTAAGAAATACTTTTAGAATAATGATGATGATCATTCTAATGAGATCTAAATTTTTAGAAAGCTTAAAACTAAAATAGTTCCCAATCGTTGGATTACTAAATTGGAGATTAGTGAATTCAGATAGATTGGTACATACGTTGCTTGCTCATTGGATGACGATGATTGATCTCATGATCATTTGTGTGGAGACACTAAGGCAAGTATGTAGGTGCTTATTAGAGAATAAGTTCACTGAACGTGGCTCGCTAAAGAATACCTAATAGAGTTTTACTTGCCTGTCAATAGGAATTCCTGTAGTGATAGTAGTACAAGTGATCCTTGAACTTGAGATCATCATATTATCTTGTGTATGATGAGTTATACTTTGACTTATTCCTTAAGGCCCTTAGGGTATATCAAAGGGTATGCTTGGGTATAATAAGTTATACATGGAGATAATGTATGATCAATAAAGAATCTACCGCTTCTAGTAAAAGAAGAGAAATGTCCTATGTGATTTGATAAATGATAACCAACTAGTCCTTGGCCAAGGCAGAATGAAATTAGAAAGGAGTTTCTAATTTGCATTATTTGGAGTTGTGCATTTAAGAGTCGAAATACTTATAATTAAATAAAATAAGACTTGATAGTAATTTCATGTCTTATATTTAATTGGGACATTGTATGGTGGAAGGATTGAATTGTTCGGTAACTATTTACTCAAAGGTTCTTTTATGATTAAAGTTGAAATCTATATTATCTGGAAAGTCGTTGATTGTGACGCCCCCAAAATAAGTATACATCACCTATTCTGAGTCGCCAAATGCATGGTACATAATATAAATACAATCGTTAAGATACGACAGGAGAGCTGTGAATTTTAATACAAATACTGTCTTCTAGACAATATCCACCCTCAAAATAAGTCCTCATTATATTTATTGTCAAACTATTTAACAGAATAGTGATAACTACTAATAGTATCATCTGGTCCATCACTCCGTTCCCCGACTCGTCCAATCTATATTCTCATTTCCTGAAGAGAACAATGAAAGAAAGGGTGAGCTCAACTAGCCCAGTAAGAAATATTATGACTAAGATAATGCAGAATAAATTATCATTAGCCTTAAACAGTGTTCAACTGATACAATATAACAAACATCAAACTTAACTGCAGCGGAACAAGCAACCCATTAGAAGAGTCAAGTAGAGAATAAAATCTACTATCTTCTATGATTTAAAAGATTTTTCATGACTTTTATTGATGTGACTCAGCTAAAAAAATAATCCACATCATCGAATCACCCCTGCACTACGACCAAGGATATTCTTTAGTATCACAACCACAATTATCCATGCACTACGGGCCAAGAATATTTGTGTATTCATTAATGGTCATGATCATGCCAACCATTGTCCATTAATGCACTACGGGCCAATGAGGACTTTTACCACATCATTTGTAACATTACGGTCATGATTATACCGAATAATCCCTGGTCATAATCATACCAAGTCCATCTATGCACTACAGGCCACAGATGACTTTCAACAGAATATAAACATGAGGATGATGACAATGATATAAGAATTCAATAAAACAAGTTCAAGAATTAATTTATCCAGGAACCAATAACATCCAAATTGTCAACATGATACTGCTTTGTGGAGTAAAATTCAAGAATGCTTGGAAGAATATTTTCATGAAAAGATACTAGATGAAGCGCAAATATCAAGGATATTCCACTAATTTCATGGAGTATAAAAGTCAAAACTTTAACCAATTGAATATAATAAAGAATGGAATAACAAAAGAAATCACCATGCATGCGATAGACCGCATAGACAGGTTATTCTAACATGAAAATAAATAATAGAACCAGGTCATGCGTACACGCACCGACAGGATATTCCGACAGAATAATAAATAATGGAACTAGGTCCGGCGTAAATGCACAGACAGGATATTTCGACAGAATAATGAATAATGGAACCAGGTCCGGCGTAAAATGCACAGACAGGATATTCCAATAAAATAATAGTAAAGACCGAACCAGGTCCAACATAAAGCGCACAGACAGGATATTCCAACAGAATAATAATAAAGACGGAATAATAGAAGAATATCACCAAGTATATGGTAGTCCGCGTATACTGGTTATTCCAGCAGAATAATAAAGAATGAAATAACAGAAGTTCTCTTCATGAATACAAAATAAAAGAATACTCCTTACGAGTACAACAAATAATATCCCTTACCGTAAAAGAAACTAAATATAAGAGTAGTGAATGAGTAGAATACTTTTCTATAGCTTCTCTATAATTTCTCTCTCTAGAGTTTTAGTGAATTCGTAAGAAATAATGAAGGAATGAGCTTCTATTTATAGAAAAATGGACTGCATAGTTACTAACTCATGAACGATCGAGATTGATTTACTTTAATCTGACGGTCTATATTTAAAGCAAAATTTTTTAAACAAAATATAATATATTCTATTTATAATCTAATAAAACGAATAACTTTATAAAAGATTTTACTATGCAAATACTATGCAGGCACTATGCAAATACTATGCATAATAAAATATAATATATTCTAATTATTGTCTAATAAAATAGATAACTTTATAAAAGTATTTTGTTTTATATAAAAAGATTTTTCTATTAGCCTAATAAAACGAATAACTTTATAAAAGTAATTTGTTTTATATAAAAAGCTTTTCTATTTTATTACATAAATAATACCAATAAAACAAAATTGAGTGACTTATCACATAAGTATCAATAATCAATACCGTGTGCTACTGCGCAACTACGCGTATTACTGTACTTTTAACACCGGGTGTTTCAACAGTTAACGGTAAAACTTCCGCCGTTATTTTTATAAAGTATTTTTATCGTTTTCTCAATCTGACAATAATTCCGTTGTGGGGTCCACCAATGATGGTGTCGTCGTACTGATATTTCTCGACAAAAAGAATATTCTCTAACCAATCGAATATTATATAACCACTTGCTTACTTTGTAAAATTTGTAAATATTACCCACAACTATAACATTACATCAAATCAACACCATAATAAAAAAAATTATTTTGAGAAAATTAAATCTTTATTCACAAAATCTGGGGTCTCACAATCTCCCCTCCTTATGAAATTTCGCCCTCGAAATTTACGTACGTACGTGGTATGCCGAACAAGTGAGGATACCTTGACTTCACTTCAAATTCTAACTCTTGAGGTATAACCTTTGAGCGTCGAATATGATCCTTCTTATCCAAGATGTTAACACATATCTTCTCATATGTTAAATCTTCTGCAATCTCGTCTAGTTTTAATTCAATAATATGGTTCAGGTCGTCCACATATTTACGTAATATCGATACGTGAAAAACGTTATGAACACGCGACATACTTGGCGGTAAAACGAGTCTATAGGCCACAGTTCCTACTCGATCAAGGATTTCAAATGGGCCAATTAAATCGAGGGTTGAGATTTCCTCTCTTCGTCGATTCTTACTTCTAGAATAACGCCCTCTTGAACATTTTTCTTCACATTCATCAGTTCTAAGTATGTAACTTAAGCGGCTTTAACTTTATCAATTAAAGTCGATTCTACTCGTATATTCGTTATCTTCACGTGGGTTCGTATATTAGCACTTGTAACTGTATATGATCTTCTACTCAACGCGTCAGCTACCACGTTCGTACTTCCATGATGATATTGAATGGTACGATCATAATCTTTAACAGCTCGAGCCAACGACTTTGGTGCATGTTACGTTCGTTTGAAGTAAAGAAATATTTGAGGGTTTAAGAATTGAGTTTTGTACTTGGGTCAATACAAAATTCGATTTCACGCTCTAGGGTAGGCCAAGAAGTCTTCAAGAATACGTCAGGAAATTTATTAGCTATAGAAATATCATTCAAAACTGTGACTCTCATCCAAGACTTGGATAACACGTCACATTGATACCTATCAACTTGCCATCGTCATTCACAATGTCTCCTACGGAAAGTCTGGATTCGGTGCATCCCACACAAGAAAGTCAACAACGAAAGAATCGGGGCTCTTTACTTATGGCTTGATATGACAATGATTGACTTTAGTGGTTTGGTTACTTTGAATTCACATAACAGGTTGGTTAGGAGTATGAAAGCTAACAACCTTACGAAAAGCATGATGAGTAGTTAACCAATCGTTTCCAAAAATCACATCAAAGGCAAGTATTTTTAAAGAGATAAGATCGACAGGTAACGTGAAAGTGTTGATTTGAACAAGACTTATAAATAGTGGAGGTAACGAAGGTTTCTACTAACGAAGTTTTAACCAATAAGACAAAGTCTAACTTCTCCAGAGTTAAATTTAAACGTTGAGCGCAAGTAAGAGAGATAAAAGAATAGGCAGAACCGGTATCGAATAAGGCATAGACTTCGCAAGAATTTATAATTAACTAACCCATGATAACTTCGTTCGATTCCTCATCACGAAAAATGCTCTCCCTTAAACAACCGAATTGGACTTGTTCGGGACAGTCTTTGGTGTCGTCATTACCACTGGAATTGACTTTCTCTATAAGGCATATTCCACCCTCAACTGCTTCGTCGTACTCCTGCTCCATGATCTGAATCATTAGCCTTCGATCCATATCGAATTGGGGTTGACCGCAATGTATAGGGTAATTCAAAACTCGATGCTGGGTTCTCCCAATTGCTGTCGAAAAAGATAAATACATATAATCTATTTTAGCTTTCTTGGATCGGACTTCTCTTTCCACAATATCAACGCGTCGTGTGGCTTTTACCCATGCATCTTTCATTCTCACTCATTCAGTTGTTTCTTCTTTCAGCAGCTCCTTGACATTTGAATTCTCAAATTCCAGCTTTAATATCGTATACTCTGCCAAAGAGCGCTCCTGTTCAGCTATCGGACATCGGGTAATACAATTTTGAATTGTTACATTCCTTTGCTCCACGACCGCCTTCCGTTCTTCAACCTGCTCTTCTAACTCATGAATACGATTTTGCAATTCTACATTTTGATCAATAAGTTCTTCTAATAAATCCTCCTCAGGTTCCTCTTCTTCCTCACTCTTAGTTGCTACCTTTGCGACTAGCTTGAGTGCAACTTTTAATTCCTCAATCACCACATGGATATCTCTAATCAAATTATCTTGGTTGAAGATTAGAGGTGTCTCCACGGTCTCATGTGCTTCATTGCTATTCTCAACATTCTCAAATGTCATTTTCAAATACTGCCATAAAATAAGGGTTAATTAACCTATCACATATTATCCCTATACTCTGATCGACCAATTAAATACCAAATAAACTTAGGTAGGTCATACTAGCGAAGGAATTACCCGTCTCTCCCCTCCTAGTTCTATTCTCACATCCTAGCCATGGATCATATCCCTAAGCTTTGATACCAACTGTGACGCCCCAAAAATAGGTATACATCACCTATTTTGAGTCGCCAAATACATGGTACAAAATACAAATAAAATTGTTAATATAAGACAAGAGAGCTGTGAGTTTTAATACAAATACTGTCTTCTAGACAATATCCACCCTCAGAATAAGTCCTCGTTACATTTATTGTCACACTATTTAACAAAATAGTGAGGACTACTAATACTATCATCTGGTCCATCACTCCGTTTCCCGACTCATCCCAGCTATATTCTCATTTCCTGAATAGAACAACGAAAGAAAGGGTGAGCTAAACTAGTCCGGTAAGAAATATTATGACTAAGATAATGTAGAATAAATTATCATTAGCCTTAAATAGTGTTAAATTGATACAATATAACAAACATCAAGTTTAACTACAGCGGAACAAGCAACCCATTAGAAGAGTCAAGTAGAGAATAAAATATACTATCTTCTATGATTTAAAAGGTTTTTCAACACTTTTATCGCTGGGACTCAGCTAAAAAAATAATCCACATCATCGAATCACCCCTGCACTACGGCCAAGGATATTCTTTAGTATCACGACCACAATTATCCATGCACTACGGGCCAAGAATATTTATGTATTCATTAATGGTCATGATCATGCCAACCACTGTCCATCAATGCACTACGGGCCAATGAGGACTTTTACCATATCATTTGTAACATTACGGTCATGATTATACCTAATAATCTCTGGTCATAATCTTACCAAGTCCATCTATGCACTACAAGCCACAGATGACTTTCAACAGAATATAAACATGAGGATGATGACAATGATATAAGAATTCAATAAAACAAGTTCAAGAATTAATTTATCCAGGAACCAATAACGTCCAAATTGTCAACATGATACTGCTTTGTGGAGTAAAATTCAAGAATGTTCGGAAGAATATTTTCATGAAAAGATACTGGATGAAGCGCAAATATCAAGGATATTCCACTAATTTCATGGAGTATAAAAGTCAAAACTTTAACCAACTGAATATAATAATGGATGGAATAACAAAAGAAATCACCATGCATGCGATAGACCGCACAGACAGGTTATTCTAACAAAAAAATAAATAATAGAACTAAGTCATGCGTAAACGCACCGACAGGATATTCCGACAGAATAATAAATAATGGAACCAGGTCTGACGTAAACGCACAGACAGGATATTCCGACAAAATAATGAATAATAGAACCAGGTCCGGCGTAAAACGCACAGACAAGATATTCCAACAAAATAATAGTAAAGACGGAACCAGGTCCAGCGTAAAACGCACAGACATGATATTCTAATAGAATAATAATAAAGATGGAATAATAGAATAATGTCACCAAGTATAGGGTAGTCCGTGTATACTGGTTATTCCAGCAAAATAATAAAGAGTGGAATAATAGAAGTTCTCTTCATGAATACAAAAGAAAATAATACTCCTTGCGAGTACAACAAATAATATCCCTTACCGTAAAAGAAACTCAATATAAAAGTAGGGAAGGAACAGAATACTTTTCTATAGCTTCTCTATAATTTCTCTCTCTAGAGTTTCAGTGAATTCGTAAGAAATAATGAAGGAATGAGCTTCTATTTATAAAAAAATAGATTGCATAGTAACTAACTCATAAACGGTTGAGATTGATTTACTTTGATCTGACGGTCCATATTTAAAGCAAAATCTTTTAAATAAAATATAATATATTCTTTTTATAATCTAATAAAACGAATAACTTTATAAAAGATTTTACTATGCAAATACTATGCAGGCACTTTACAAACACTATGCATAACAAAATATAATATATTCTAATTATTATCTAATAAAACAGATAACTTTATAAAAGTATTCTATTTTATATAAAAAAATTTTACTATTAGCCTAATAAAATGAATAACTTTATAAAAGTATTATGTTTTATATAAAAAGTTTTTCTGTTTTATTACATAAATAATACCAATAAAACAAAACTGAGTGACTTATCACATAAGTATCAATAATCAATACCTTGTACTACTGTGCAATCACGCGTATTACTGTACTTTTAATACCGGCTGTTTCAACAGTTAACGGTAAAACTTCCGCCGCTATTTTTATAAAGTATTTTTGTCATTTTCTCAATCCGATAATAATTTCGTTGTGGGGTCTACCAATGATGGCGTCGTCGTATGGATATTCCCCGACAAAAAGAATATTCCCCGACCAATCGAATATTATATAACCACTTGCTTACTTTGTAAAATTTGTAAATATTACCCACAGCTATAACATTACATCAAATCAACACCATAATAAAAAAAATTATTTCGAGAAAATTAAATCTTTATTTATAAAATCTGGAGTCTCACATTGATCGATAGGAAGACTTATTCCTATTGTAGAATAAATATTATTTATTTAAATAAATTAATAATTTAATTTATTTATTTAAATAAGATTAGAATTGTTCTAATTGATTTTTTCACAACCAGTTTAATATGGAGAACCTAAAGGGTCACACCATAAAAGAAAAAATAATTATTTAAGAAGTTAATGGCATAATCGTAATAATGAGTTAAGTATATTTAATTTAATCTATGGTGATAGAATATATTAAATAGCTTAATATTTATTATTTAATATTTTAGAAATATTAAATATAAATTAATAAGAGGAGTCTTATTATTATTATTACTATTATTATTATTTAATTCTTAAAGGAGTTTGGGAATTAATTAATAAAAGTATTCTCATATATTCCTAATAATATTAGGAGACTAATTAATTAAAATAATTTAATTAATTATTCCTAATAAGACTGGGAGCATAATTAATTAAAAGAATTTAATTAATTAAAATAAAACTCAATTCCTTAATTGTTAAGGAGGGTTGCCTACATCTATAAATAAGAGGAGTCTTATTATGGGTGTAGAGTGATTGTAAATTTTTTCACAACAGACGATTCCAATTGTTGGAGAGTACGCTCCTTTTCTATGAGGGATAGAAAAATTAGGCTTTTGCCAAACACCCATCTTCTTGAATCTTTCTTCTTCCTTGGTGGATCACCTATAGAGGCCAAACACTTGGGTGGCTAACGTTGATCAAATGAAGGAACCAAACCCGGCGGATTCAAGTTGAACGCGAAAAGATTGGAGGTGAACTTGTACCTAAGGAAGCTCGAATTCAAGGGTATGATTCTTGTTCTTCATATTTTCGTTTAATTAATAATTACGCATAAAGGATGATCCGGGTATATGGTTTGTAAAATTTTAAAACTCTGATTTTCCACGTTTTCTCTTATTTTATGCAATTTGATTGTGTTCATAAATATTACAAACCTAACAGTGGCATCAGAGCCAAACCTTTATGTAAATTATTAATTGTTTTATTTGATATGAATATTGATATGTGTTTAGAACAATTTTATTGGGCATAATTTTGTTGTATAAATTTTTTTTTAAAAAAAAAAAAAATGGATCACGGATTACTAAAACACGGAATTCCCGTTATTTGCTAATACACGGAACAGGGATACCAAGTGTTTATCATGTATAATCTGATTATATATATATATATATATATATATATATATATATATATATATATATATATATATATATATATACGGTTTAATATAGCAAATTGAAGCATGATTACTTGTTACAATAGATACATCCATAGAATGGTTATATATTTTATGTATATATAAATCATATTAACTTGTTTTTTAAAAGTGGTGGCCACGTGATTTATTTTTCCATAACATGATCTTGTATCATGCTTCATCCTGTTTATATATATATATATATATATATATATATATATATATATATATATATATATATATATATATATATATAATATTCTTAAAATAAAAAGTTAATTTTAATCTTAAAATAAAAAGGTTTATTTTAATTTTAAAATTGAATTTCATGCTAACTAATTAAAGTTGGAATTGGATTCCATGACAACAAATTAGAGTTGAAATTGGATTCTATGTTTCTTAAAATAAAAGAGTTTATTTGTGAATAGGAAAGTAAATCCATGTTTCCTTAAATAAAGGAGTTTATTTAAATATGAAATAAGATTTCATATTATTCAAATAAAAGAGTTTATTTGTGAATAGGAAAGAGAATCCGTGTTTCTTTTAATAAATGAGTTTATTTATTTTTACTTGGAATTAGATTCCATAATTAATTAAAATAAAGGAGTTTATTTTGATTAAAGATTTTGATTAAAATAAAATAGTTTATTTTATTCAAAATTGGATAAATTAAAATAAAAGAGGTTTATTTTGATTTAAATTTGGATTTAAATAAAGGAGTTTATTTTGATTCAAAATTAAATTTTATACTAACTAAATTTGCCCATTAAATGATATCAATATATATATATATTGAATGTTTATTAATTATTCATGAGATGAATATTATTTATTGATGCATATGGTGATGTGTATGATAATAAATGGGATTGATTATGGACTATTGACCAATGTGATTGGATTTTATTTTAGTTCGATGCATGAATGTATGAGTTTTATTAAATGGGGTCTGCGTACCTCGTCTTCTCTAATTTTTCTTAATGTAAATTCTATCTCCCTCATATGTACTTTTCCTTGACTGCTGATCAAGGTTTTTATTTATTTTAAATAGTTTTGTAATATGAATAGTTAGAATTAATTTTGAATAATTAGATATCAAGAAGCAAGGAGCGCATAAAGACCCGTTTGTAATGGAGTCCGGGTTTAAATGCAATAGTTATATTTAAATATTAATTCTTGCACCCCTAGGGTTTGATCTTTTGGTTCACTTAGTGGCTCTAGTGAACCAAACTATAATAAAAGTCCATAATCAATTCAGGTAGAATATAGTATTCTATATGTGCATGCTTATAGTATATATATATATATATATATATATATATATATATATATATATATATATATATATATATATATAAAATACGCGTCATATTAATTAACATGCGAAGCATGTTTGCATAATAATATATATATATATATATATATATATATATATATATATATATATATTATATTATGCAAACATGCTTATGTTAATTAATTGACGCAATATATATATAATATATATATATATATTATATATATATATATATTTATATATATATATATATATATATATATATATATATATATGCATGCGCGCTAAACAAGATGAGACAAATTAATAACATGCAAACCCCTCAAATATTTTATATTAAGTCCTAAGCGTTCAAAGATATTTAAAATATCGAACGTCGCCTTCTAGCATGATAAAAAATAATAGAGTATCAATTAATTATTATAAATTTGTTGTGTAACCATAAGGCTTATCTTAATCCTTTGAGATGTTAATTTTATCACATTTGATGCTTATAAAGAAAATTGAACAATGTTGTTTTGTTGTGTCACCACAAGGATAATATTTTTCTTTTTTGGATATATGGAGTGCTAGGTTGGACTTAACATTGATAATTTTGATTCGGATGTGCCACCACTTGATCAAAATAATCTAAGAGGTAAAATAAAAGGAGTTACATAGTTGATGTAATTGACAACAGTTGTCTACCTATTTATTTATATATAGTTTGTTGTGTCACCACAAGGCTATATACATTTGAAATGGGATCCTTAATATCACTAGAAAATCTTTAATTAGATTTTGCCGAACTATATAAGTGCGGGTAATATAGTTTGAAGAAAATAGTGAGAGATACCAATTTAAAACAAGACCTAATTTATTTTGGTAATTAATAAAAGAATGTATACTAAAATGTTGTTAAGTACAAATTTATTTATAGAATTTTACAATGTCTAAATTACTATCACTGCGAAGCATATTAGATATTATTTATCCGGACCGAATTAAATGGATTGGTTAAGGAATTTGAGAATAGTTCTCATGGCTGAAAAGTTATCTTATATCTTTAATACGCATCTCTACAATGGTTGTAGACAATGCCCCTTAGGAAGAGATTACTACTTTTAGAAAGTGGCAAGATAATGCACAATTGGCTCAATGTATCATGCTCGCATCCATGAGTAACGAGCTTCAGCGTCAGCATGAAACTATGGATGCTCCTACTATATTCCTTCATATCAAGTAGTTGATGGTAAGGAAAGTAGGACTGATAGATATCAGATATCTAAGGAGCTCTTCCGATCTAGAATGACCGATGACACTACAGTACAGACAAAAGTCCTTAACATGATCAATTTGATTGAACAATTAGGACAACAGATTTTGTCATGGATGGAGAGTTGAGCCAAGATTTGATCTTGCACTCACTCCCGGACTCCTTTCACAATTGTTGTGAATTTTTCATATGAACAAGCTTGATATCAGCTTCACTGATTTACTTAACATGTTGAAAAATTATGAGAGTCACTTTCCAACCAAGAAAGATTAAGTCTTACTGGTAGGGGTCAAAGGATCTTCTAAAAAGAAGAACGATTCAAAGAAGGTAAATAGAAAAGAAAAAACAAAGGATAATAAGAACAAAACTGATACGGATAGCAAAGGAGTTTGCTTCCACTGCAATAAGCCTGGACACTAGAAAAAAACCACAAGAAGAATCTTGCAGAGGCTAACTAGAAGAAGCTTAGTGAAGTTTCGGTTACAAATATAATTTTGTTCATGATTTAAAATAATTTTTTCTTTAAGTCAAGATTCTACTTGGGTATTGGATACCGACTTTGGTTATCATAAATATAGATTTATGAAGGGACCAAGCAGAAGTAGAAAGCTAAACAAAGATAAGTAATCCTATGAGTGAGAAATAAAGTAAAGGTTGCTACATTAGCCATAGGAACTTATTATTTAGCATTGCCTACGTGTAAATCTATTAAGTCAATAAGTTGTTATTGTATTCCAAATTTTGTTAGAAATATTATTTCCATTTTGTTGTTGGACAATGAAATCTTTGGTATTATATTTAAGAACAATTGTTGTTTTATTTATAATAACAATATTTTGTATAAAACTGGAATATTACTTAATGGATTTTGTATACTTGACTTACGTAAAAAATTATTTTGCAAATTGAACAAACTAGTATAAGGAAAGGAGATGATCATTCAAAGAGTTGAATATTTATATTTGGTGAAATACAAGTATGAATTATTTGAAAGGTTCAAAGAAATCAAAAGTGAAACTAATTGAAAAGTATCAGAATTCTTCAATCGGGTTGAAGAAGGGATACTTGTGCAATAAGTTTCTAGATTATCTTAAATGGTTTTCTCACAATGGACGCCTCCTGATACACAATAATTGATTGATGCATATGAAAGGAAAAATCATACCTTGTTGGACATGGTGCGGTCCATAATAATTTTATTGACATTCCAGTATCCTTCTAGGATAATGTCCTAGAAATGGCGGCATATCTACGAAAAAAGGTAACCTAAAAATTCGACCCCAAGACTCTATAAGAGTTATGGACAGGGAGGATTCCTAATCTTAAGTATGTTAAGATAAGGGGTTTTCCAACTTATGTGAAAAAAGTTTCAAAGGATAATTTTGGGACAAGATTTGACAAGTACAAATTTGTGGGACATCCTAAAATAAGTTTAGGGTATATTGTCTATAATCCTACTTAGCAAAAGATGTTTATTGCGAAACACGCTACCTTCTAAGATAAAGGTGTTTATCATTGAAGGGGCTAGTGGGAGGATAATAGATCTTGAAGAGTTCAAGAACCACAAAACACTATAAGTCAATATAAGAGGAACCTGTAGATAGACATATTGTACCACAACCAAATCGTAAATCTGGAATAATACCGAACATACCTGAGAGGTATGGATTCATCATGAATGATGATGATGAGGTACATATCATAGAAGATGATAATCCGATTACATACAATGAGGTAAGAGTTGTAGACACTCAGAGAAATAGAATGAAGCAAGCTTTTTTAAAATGGAATATTCGTTTTGATAAGATAATCAAAAGAGTTTGATTTTATCAAAAATAAGAATGAACCTAGTGTGTACAAAAGGGTCAGTGGGAGCGTCGTGATATTCTTACTATTATATATTGATATACTACGGATAAGGAATAATATACCAATGCTACAATCAGTAAAGATAAAGTTGTCTAAACATTCCTCTATGAATGATTTGGGAAGAGTATCTTAACCCAAGGAACGTATATTCATTTGATGCTAAAGTCATTTAGCATGACAAACTCCATGGGATGTCTAATGTTGATGAGTCCTGGAGTGTATCTCTCTTAATAGTCCCCATAGACTCATAAAAGAGAGATCGCATGCGTAATTATCATGTATGCAATGAAATGTATGAGTCCTGATGTTGATCAGTCATATTCTAAAGAAGTTCACTATGAGTCAGCGAAAAATATCTTAAAGTACTTAATCGGCACTAAGGATGTGATCATATTCATGGTGGGTCTGAATTAAAATTAGAGGGCTTAACAGACTCGAGTTTTTTCAGACAGACCAAGACGACAGAAAATACACTTTAAGGTAAAGCGTTACCTTGAACGATGGTGCAGTGAATTGGAAAGGTTCCAAACAGCAAAGAGTTGCTGCTTTAGTTATAAAGACAAAGTTTATAACTATAAATGAAGCTACAAGTTGATTGTTTGGATGAAAAGTTCATTACAGAACTAGGAATTGTTCCTAAGTCTCATCTTGGATCTAAACATGTGTTGTGACACTTTCATTTGATTATGAAATCATTGAAAGATGGGAAATCACTATAGAGATAGTGGACTCTCAAGAACAACGTTATATATCTATTAACTAAAGCTTATCCAACAGCTGGATAATCGTCACTTAGAGAAGAAGGGTATGAGATACCATGACGATTGACTTTAGTGCAAGTGGGAGATTGAAAGTAGTATGCACACAAGCCAATCATGTTTGATGATAAAGCATATACTTTGTAACAATCTTATACATTTATTAATAAAAAGTATTAATTAATTAAAGGCTTTTAATTATCTACATGATGCTATGTTATAATATGTGATAAACCCATAGTTTTAAGCAATGCTTTTAGAATAATGATGATGATCATTCTAATGAGATCTAAATTCTTAGAAAGCTTAAAACTAAAATAGTTCCCAATCGTTGGATTACTAATTTGGGGATTAGTGAATTCGAATAGATTGGTATATACGTTGCTTGCTCATTGGATGAGGATGATTGATCTCATGATCATTTGTGTGGAGACACTAAAGCAAGTATGTAGGTGCTTATTAGAGAATATGTTCAATGAACGTGGCTCGCTAAGGAATACCTAATGGAGTTTTACTTGCCTGTCAATAGAAATTCCTGTAGTGATAGTAGTACAAGTGATCCTTGGACTTGAGATCATCATAGTATCTTGTGTATGATGAGTTATACTTTGACTTATTTCTTAAGACCCTTAGGGAATATTAAAGGGTATGCTTGGGTATAATAAGTTGTACATGGAGATAATATATGATCAATAAAGAATTTACCGCTTCTAGTAAAAGAAGAGAAATGTCCTATGTGATTCGATAAATGACAACCCAGTAGTCCTTGGCTAAGGCAGAATGAAATTAGAAAGGAGTTTTTAATTTGCATTATTTAGAGTTATGCATTTAAGAATCGAAATACATATAATTAAATAAAATAAGACTTGATAGTAATTCCATGCCTTATATTTAATTGGGACATTGTATGGTGGAAGGATTGAATTGTACTATAACTATTTACTCAAAGGTTCTTTTATGATTAATGTTGAAATCTATATTATCTGAAAAGTCGTTGATCGCTAGAGAGGCTTATCCCTATTGTATAATAAATATTATTTATTTAAATAAATTAATAATTTAATTTATTTATTTAAATAAGATTAGAATTGTTCTAATTGATTTATTCACAACCGGTTTAATATGGAGAACCTAAATGGTCACACCATAAAAGGAAGAATAATTATTTAAGAAGTTAATGACATAAACGTAATAATAAGTTAAGTATATTTAATTTAATCTATGGTGATAGAATAAATTAAATAGCTTAATATTTATTATTTAATATTTTAGAAATATTAAATATAAATTAATAAGAGGAGTCTTATTATTATTATTACTATTATTATTATTATTTAATTCGTAAAGGAGGTTGAGAATTTATTAATAAAAGTACTCTCATATATTCCTAATAATATTAGGGGACTAATTAATTAAAAGAGTTTAATTAATTATTCCTAATAAGATTGGGAGTATAATTAATTAAAGGAATTTAATTAATTAAAATAAAACTCAATTCCTTAATTGTTAAGGAGGGTTGCCTATATAAGAGGAGTCTTATTATGGGTGTAGAGTGGTTGTTGATTTTTTCACAACAGACGATTCCAATTGTTGGATAGTACGCTCCTTTTCTATGAGGGATAGAAAAATTAGGGTTTTGTCAAACACCCATCTTCTTGAATCTTTCTTCTTCCTTGGTGGATCACCTCTAGAGGCCAAACACTTGGGTGGCTAACGTTGATCAAAGGAAGGAACCAAACCCGGTGGATTCAAGTTGAACGCGAAAAGATTGGAGGTGAACTTGTACCTGAGGAAGCTCGAATCTTCAAGGGTATGATTCTTGTTCTTCATATTTTCGTTTAATTAATAATTGCGCATAAAGGATGATTCGAGTATATGGTTTGTAAAATTTTAAAACTCTGATTTTTCACGTTTCCGCTTATTTTATGTAATTTGATTGCGTTCATAAATATTACAAACCTAACAGAATAATGATGAATAAACAAAGTATGTAAGATTAAAAGTAGAAATGAAATCGTAAATGATGAAAAAGAAAGAAAGAGGATCATAAAACAAAATGATCACTAGTTAAGAAAAGAATTTTAAGGGAGATGATTATAGAATAAGATCACGACGTGATCTGTTTAAGTTATAAAAGGAAGATGGTCTATAATGTTTGAATAATTATAGCTTGATGCTATGAAGATGATGTACTATGAAATAGTACAAGATAAACTCATGAGGGATTATAGATAATGTGATATGAGGAATTCGTATCGAGCAAAGAGCAAGTTATAAGCAAGATAGAGTTAGGTGAGATTTCAATTGAGGACTCATATGGTGGCTGAGTTGTACAAACCTTTGTATGAGCGAGGGTTTTGTGCTTGCACTCAGTTTATCACATTGATAATCATTAGAATGTTGGTGTCGCGCTATCAATGTATATGTGGCGAAAAGGTGATTCTTTTCTCATGTGTATATTTGATAGTTAGAAACAATTAAGATTAGTTAGATATTATTAGGGTTAGGTGTGAGTTCTTAAAACTAATGCATATGATAAGTTCGTGACTCATAATAATATGGTATGTTTTGAACCCCTCAGCGAATGGACGCCTATGGTCTGACTAGGATAAGTTCTTAAACTCATATTATTATGGCAAGTTCCTGAACTTCCAATGTGTAGTAAGTTTGATGAATTATATTGGGGGTATAGGAAGATTGTAAGGTGAAATAGAAGAATATTTAGTATATGAGTATTGGTGGTGCTAAAAATAAAAAGAAATGGTTAAGTAATGATGTAATGGAGTAAAAAATTGAAGTTGATGGATACCTGGATATTCTAAATCTACTAGCTATGCTAGACTTTCGAAATTTATTGACTTCGTGCTGATGTTTGCACTTCTATTTTCTTGAAAAATATTAGATCAAATGATGAAACCAATGAGTTTTAAATACAATACTGTTATTCGTATATCTATGATAATTGCTTCGGCTAGATAAAAATAATTTGAAATATATCAAATTATATTTTTTTATATCATCAATGCATCATGGAACCAGGTACAGAGATGATAAAAATGAGGGAGTCATCAATGCAGTATTACTTAGTGTTGGATGTGATCTAAGGATCGTCAGCCCACTATGGTATGATATAGTATGATAAAGTCACAAAATGACAGAATCCTCAAACAGACTATAAATACAGTGCGTTATCATGACGTTGTAAAATGATTTTTAGAATTTTAAAGATAAATTATTTCCAATTGAATTTGGCCAGACATGTTTCGATTGATATTCGAATTATTGGTATGAGTCTAAACTATTTGATTCAGCTAGACAAATGTTTATGAAATTCAAGTGTTTCTTGAGAAGTTATGCCAAACCAAATTATTTTGGTGCAGATTCAGATGTTGAAAAGCTGAGATGAACAACCCTTTTATAGGGGATTACGCGGAGGCGTTTAGATGTTTGTGCACAATACATTGTACGAAGGGCTGATCCCCCTAAGTACGAGGAGTCCCTATAGTTTTATGATTGTTAAAATTTAAGTTAAAAGATTACTTATAACTATGGACATACGCATAACATTTAAATGTTTGTGCACAATACATCGTACGAAAGGCTTAACACCCTAAGTACGGGAGTCCCTATAGTCTAATGACTGTTAAGGTTTAAGTTGAAAGAGTACTTATAACCATGGATGTAGTTCAAGGTCTTATGACCCCTCAACATGATTCGAGAATCTTTTAAATTCCTGAGTTATTCATACTGCTTCCCAATTATTGAGCAATTATGAAAGATTCTTGTTATTCTAAAAGGTAAATGTGGTAAGGATGATATTCCTTATAAAGAAGTAAGTCATAGAATACGATACTGAATGATGAATATATTGAATAAGTGAGAAAAGAAATTTTGAAATGAGAAGGAGATGAGTTATAAAAGAATAATGTAAAACTTTTAATAGAAAAGTTAATAATTGTATAAAGATCATTGTGGAAAGAAAGTGGTTATAGACCCCAATGAATGAATATAGTATTAACGTAAAATCTATTTTGATCGATTGAATGAATAAAGATTAAGAGATAAAATTTTGAGGATGAAATTCTTAGAAGAAATGGTGAATATAATATCCCGAGTGTTTATGATAACGATACTTAGAAAAAGAAAATGAATAGGTTAAAGAATATATAATACTCAAAATATAATTGAGTTCAAGTGAAAGCTATGAAATAAAATCTAAAATTTATTGAAGAAATGAATGTAGTAGAAAATATAAAACCTATATTAAGGTAATGTGTTGAAGATATTCAACGATAAATTTTGAAAAGAGATTTGGTGAAAACTGAGTAAGGGAGGTTTCTTTGATTCCGAGGACGGAATCCTTTTAAGGAGGGAAGGATGTAACAATCCAGAATTTTAATTTTAATTTTTTAAATATTTATTGAATTATATAAATATTTAATGGATGTGTTTATCGTTGAATAAATATTTGTTTAATTGATTTGATTTGATTTGTTAATTATTTGTTTAATAAATAATTAATGAGTTAATGAAATAAATTATTATTAGATAGTATTCTAATTTAATTTAATAATTAAGTTAGAGAGTTTATAATGATTAAATGATTTATTCAATAAATTGTTATTAGAATTAATTAAATTAAGTATGAAAACTTAATTAAATAAAGTGTGACAAATAACTATACTATAAAGGAGTTATTAAAATAAATTAAAAGAGTTTAATTTGGCAAACTAATTTAGTTTTGCCAAACAAGGCTTAAATATATTAAGTCTTTAATTTTTAAAGAGTTTTGCCAAACGGAACCTTATGACTTTTGGATTTCTGAATTATAATAATATAAATTAAATAAATAAAATATATTTATAATCTATACGTTATATTTTGTAACTGATATGAATTATTAGGCCTATTATGGCCATATCCGTTTTTATTTTACGCATTTGGTTATCAGTTGGATTTTGGTTTACGTATTCTAGTTAGTTGCTAAGTCTAAGAAGAAGGTTTCCAGAGAGAAAATTTGAGAGAATTTGAGAGAGAAAAGACTGGGATTCCAAAGCAAGTTCTGAGTTTCAAGCGATTCTTAGTGAAAGGATTTTCAAAGCAACAAAAGGTATTTTTTCCATAATCTTATTACTATATACGTTTTACGTTCTCTATGTTCTTGAATGTAATATAAAATTTTCACAAAATTTTCTGTAAACCATGTTTTTATAATTGGTTATGAAATTATGTGTATTTATAATTGTAATTATTATAACTAGCATGTATATATATATATATATATATATATATATATATATGTGTGTGTGTGTGTGTGTGTGTGTGTGTGTGTGTGTGTGATTGTATGCTAAATTACGTATGCAAGAAAGAAATTGGTTTTTACGGTGAATATATGTAGGAGAACATGGTTTGAATATAGGTATGAATATATATATGATTGCATGTTAATTGTAAAATTGAATTGTGATTATGTTAATTGGGTAAGAAATAAAGAGAACTTAGTTCAAAGGAATCTAATTGGTTTATTATTGGGGTTACCGTGTTCATTGTGTCAAGAAATAACAAACATGGAGTTTTGGGTTTTAAAATATGGCTTCAAGGATTTAATTTTCTTAAATTATTGTTTAAGTTGTGCTAAATTAGTATATGTATGCTTAGTAATGATTATGTGTAAATTACATAAATTATGTGTGTTAATTTAGCTACTATAGACTCTTAAACAGTCAGAAATTAGTTTTTGTTCTGTTCTTCGTGGTCGGTTTGGTAAGTTTTGGCGCCTCAGCGCTAAAGTCAGAGCCGCAGTCCATAACCTCGCGCCACAGCGCCGAAGTCAGTGCCACAACGCCGAAGTCAGCGCCACAGCGCCATTATCTAGCTTAGACACCGAGCCGCACCGCCATCACCGCGCTGCAGCGCCGACCACAATACAAACTATGGCGCCGCAGCGCCGGTTAACAAAATGTCCAGAAATGACTTTTGTTTTGCACAAAGTCTATAATTGCTGATGTAATGCAATACTATGATTGTTAAAAATATAAATTTGTTATTGTGGTATCATAGTGCTAAGAATAAGCATATAATTAACACTTAACGAATTTTATTATTATTTTATTGATGTATTAGATAAGTTATGTAAGCACACTAAGCATACACAAGAGAGACGACTCGGGCGTGTGACGAATAAACGTCGAAACACTGTGACAAGTGTTAATGAACATTATAAGATATGGAATGGGTTTAATATAGAAACCATAAGTATCATAGCAAGACTTACACACTTGAATGAATTTCGAATATTACATAAGTCGAAAAGTTAACACAATCTAATGGAATATTGTGTGCTAATTAATAGGAAGGATTATGAGATGTGGAGTAGAGTTTATATTACAAATTCTATGTGTTGTTATGTGACTAATAGTTGATGTGTATGATTATATAATTGCGTAGGGCACGTGAAGTGTATATAGCTGTAAGCTGTTAATCTGTTATTGGCAAACAACGATCAAGGCATGTCTTTCAGTTCCTATTTTCTATGTGAACTTGATGAACTATTTTAAATTGCATGATATGCTATATGTGTTGTAAGCGAGCATGATATGTTATACATGTTGAAAGTATGAAGTGTTAAAGTCAATTTATGACTACGTTAATTGAGTACTGAATGTTGATTGAGTAAGAAACTCAATCTTTATACTTGTTATATGAACTACAACATGTATGTTATGTTAGTCCAATGTTTATGAGATGTATATCAAGCATGTTATTATGTGTTATGTGATGTATGAAAACTGTTAGATTTTACTGGGCTGTCGAGCTCAACCTTGCAAATAACCACTTTTGCAGGTCAAGATTTTAAGGTAAGGATATGTGCTAAGTGAATCATAGAGATCCATATTCACAAAGATTACTTATGTTTTATGAGAAATGTATTTAGTATTTTGAATGTAACATGTTGTTGAATTGTAAGTTGAGCTATCCAGTGTATATGGATATCTATTTATGATGCAAGACATTGTATAGTCATTTTGTTGTAACGATTCATGATATAAATTTGAATCGAAGAGATGTAATGTAAATGTTGCGATTTAGGGCAATACAGAAGGAAATGTATAAAAGTTTTAAATATTCCGCATTTTTAGTGATTTTAATATCGAATAATGATGCAAAGATAGATTAAAGTTGTATTGTTAACGATCTAGATGGAGAATATTATTATATGAATTTTGGGGTCGTTACAGTAGTGATCGTAGTACAAGTGAGCCTTGGACTTGAGATCATCATAGTATCTTGTGTATGATGAGTTATACTTTGACTTATTTCTTAAGATCTGTAGGGTATATTAAAGGGTATGCTTGGGTATAATAAATTATACATGGAGATAATATATGATCAACAAAGAATCTACCACTTTTTGTAAAATAAGAGAAATGTCTTATATTATTCGATAAATGACAACCCAGTAGTCATTGGCCAAGACAGAATGAAATTAGAAAGAAGTTTCTAATTTACATTATTTGGAGTTGGACATTTAAGAATCGAAATACATATAATTAAATAAAATAAGACTTGACAGTAATTTTATGTCTTATATTTAATTGGGACATTGTATGGTGGAAGGATTGAATTGTACGATAACAATTTATTCAAATGTTCTTTTATGATTAATGTTGAAATCTATATTATCTGAAAAGTCGTTAATCGCTAGGGAGGCTTATCCTTATTGTAGAATAAATATTATTTGTTTAAATAAATTAATAATTTAATTTATTTATTTAAGTAAGATTGGAATTGTTCTAATTAATTTATTCAACACTGGTTTAATATGGAGAACCTAAAGGGTCACACCATAAAAGAAATAATATTTATTTAAGAAGTAAATGGCATAATCGTAATAATAAGGTAAATGTATTTAATTTAATTTATGTTGATAGAATAAATTAAATAGCTTAATATTTATTATTTAATATTTTAAAAATATTAAATATAAATTAATAAGAGGAGTCTTATTATTATTATTATTATTATTATTATTATTATTATTATTATTATTAATTCCTAAAGGAGTTAGGAAATTAATTAATAAAAGTACTCTCATATATTTCTAATAAGATTAGGAGACTAATTAATTAAAAAAGTTTAATTAATTGTTCCTAATAAGATTAAGAGCCTAATTAATTAAAAGAATTTAATTAATTAAAATAAAATCTAATTCCTTAATTGTTAAGGAGGGTTGCCTACATCGATAAATAAGAGGAGTCTTATTTTGGGTGAAGTGGTTGATGTTTTTCACAACACACGTGAATAACAATTCCAAGAGTTGGGAGAGTACGTATATTTTATAGAGATAGAAAAACTAGGATTTTGTCAAACACCCAACTTCTTGAATCTTTCTTCTTCCTTGGTGGATCACCTCTAGAGGCCAAACACTTGGGTGGCTAATGTTGATCAATGAAAAGAATCAAACCCTTCAAGTTGAACACGAAAAAGATTTGGAGGTGAACTTGTACCTGAGGAAGCTTAAATCTTCAAGGGTATAATTCTTGTTCTTCATCTTTTCGTTTAATTAATAATTGTGAAAAGGGTGATCCGGGTATATGGTTTATAAAATTTTAAAACTCTATTTTATCACGTTTCCGCTTACTTTGTGCAATTTGATTGCGTCCATGAATCTTACAAACCTAACAGTCCTTAGCTAAGGCAGAATAAAATTAGAAAGGAATTTCTAATTTGTATTATTTAGAGTTGTGCATTTGAGAATCGAAATACATATAATTAAATAAAATAAGTCTTGACAGTAATTTCATGTCTTATATTTAATTAAGACATTATGTAGTGAAAGAATTAAATTATATGGTAACTATTTACTCAAGAGTTCTTTTATGATTTATGTTGAATTCTATAGTATCTGGAAAGTCATTGATCGCTAAGGAGGCTTATACTTATTATAGAATAAATGTTATTTATTTAAATGAATTAATAGATTAATTAATTAATTTAAATTAGATTAGAATTGTTCTAATTAATTTATTCACAACCAGTTTAATATGGAGAACTTAAATGGTCACATCATAAAAGAAAAAATATTTATTTAAGAAGTAAATGCATAATTATAATAATAAGTTAAATATATTTAATTTAATCTATAGTAATAGAATAAATTAAATAGTTTAATATTTATTATTTAATATTTTGGAAATATTAAACATAAATTAATAAGATGAGTCTTATTATTATTACTATTATTATTATTTAATTTCTAAACGAGTTTGGAAATTAATTAATAAAAGGTGCTCTCATATATTCCTAATAAGATTAGGAGACTAATTAATTAAAAGAGTTTAATTAATTATTCCTAATAAGATTAGGAATCCTAATTAATTAATTAAAGCAAAACCCTATTCCTAAATTATTTAGGAAGGTTCCCTACATCTATAAATAAGAGGAGTCTTATTGTGGATTAAGGTTACACACTTCATTTTTAGAGTTGGGAGAGTACACATTATTATAGAATTAGGGTTACGCCAAACACCCATATTCTTAATTACTTGTTCTTTCTTGGTGGATCACCTCTAGAGGCCAAACACTTAGGTGACTAATGTTGATCAAAAGAAGAAATCAAACCCGGTGGATTCAAGTTGAACGTGAAAAAGAATTAGAGGTAAACTCGTACCTGAGGAAGCTAGTTTCTACAATGGTATGAATATGATCTCCATCTCTTTTTATCTAATTAATAATTGTGCATAAAGTATGATCTGGGTATATGGTTTGTAAAATTTTAAACTCTTATTTTTTTTATGCTTCCACTCTATGTATGTAATTTTTTACATGTTCATGGTTATTACAAACCGAACAGCCTCTCCTTATTGAAATTCGTATGACCTCAAGTCAATCACATAGGATGCAATAAGTATTAGTAATCTTTTTCATTTACTAATAAAATAAATTTATTTAATTAAAGACATTCTTTATCCATATTTAACTGAATAAATTAAATAAATGTGATAAATCATGTGACGCCACCAAATCTGGGTACCTTTAAACTTTAATATGGTGTTACACGGTACTACGCCATACAAAATATATAACTATATATTTAATTGACATGCATGTAATAACTACACTATTATATAATATTCGTTCAATTTCCCAAGTTTTTATAACCATTACATGTTCATTATGTCATAATATAGCTTTTTTCAAAAGTACTACTATTATTACAACATGGTTCTATTCCTCCATCTTCGCTTTTCCATTGTCCTTATCGGATACTTCTCATTTCTCTATCTTAGCTGAAAATCATATAATTCAAGCAAGGATGAGCATTCAATTGCTCAACAAGTATAATAGTTTAATAACAACAAAATCAAGAATCATATGTTTATTATTTAACAACTGTACTATCGACGCCTTGAATTTTGCTTTTCCTATAAGTTTCTACCCTTTGTGTTTTGTATGTTGATTTTATTTATCTTTCTCAAGGGTGAGATTTTAGGAAAGACCAACATATACATGTCGATGATTTGAAAAGGTTGATTTTAATGATTGGGCCGAATTAGACAGAGCCGCCAATTAGTATGAGTTTAAATAGTTGTACCAACTCAACCAGAGTTTTGAAAGGTTTTCGCAATATGGCCCAATATGTGACTACGTTTAATTGGTCTGGAACCCGAGATTCATATAGTTCAGGGGCTTTCTTAAGCGAGTGGAAGGTGTTAGGCACCCCCTGAGTTCCGTGAAACACGAATACCGCTACTTTTTTCATTCCCTAAGCATGTGTTGTGTATGTGTGTGTGTGTGTGACTTGACCTTTGAAAAGGTGCTTAAGTGCTTTATTTTGAAAGTAGTTTTATGTCTTTTTGGACCTATGTACAAAGGGTTTAATTTACATAAAAGTTCATTTTTTAGATAAAGCATATGAAAGTGATATTTTGGAAATCTAGTTTTTGAACCCTTTTGCCAAATATGAATCGAGACCCTTTGATACTTCCAATTTTATTCTAAATTCGGATTGATTTGATTTTTATTTAAGATGCGAGACATCTTTGACAGTATTGAAAGCTATTATCTATAAGGGTCGGGCTACTAATGGGTATGGAAGCCATTAAAGTTAGCCTAAGTATCACAAACCACGATTTCACTATATCGAGGCCTTAAATCCAGATACCACTACAAAAAAATCAGTCATTGCCGACAGGCACTGCCATCGGCATTGATGTCATTCACGACGGCGATGACCGTCAGTGGTCTCGTTGCCTCACAGGTCGTCACCCCTGGTCCCCGTCAGCCGTCGTCGGTATCACTATCATTGGGGACGGGCATCATTAGCGACAACACAAGGTCATTCCCGACGGCGTGAGTGACGGCAAGACCGTCAATAAAGGCTTGATAAATCTTTTTTGGAATTACTCATTCACGACAGTGATATCGTCAACAATGACTGTGTAGCCTTCGGCAATGACTTTTTAAAATTAAATTAAAAACATCAAATGCCTGTCTCCATGTTTGTCGCTATAGGTCATTGGCGACGGCAGGTCCCGTCGCCTTCACCCCCGTAGGCAATGACTATATTTATTTTGAATTTTTTTTATAATTTCAAAATTTCGCTATTCATTTACAAATATAAACATATATCTGTTATAAACTAATAAAAACCATAAAATAACAATCAAATATCATACAATTCACCATTCAAATAGTAATGCAAATCAAATATATAGATCAAAAATGGCCATATGTACAACTCAAAAACTGTACAAATACATACATAAAACTCAGAATATAACATAAACTAACTACAACCCGTTGCCTGTGTCATCGTCATCGACTCGGCGGTCATCACTGTGATAACCCAATTTTTTTGGTAATATTTATAATAAGAATTTAACAAAGAAATTTCTTATTAGATAATATGTTATGTGATATTGTAGTTCACAAAGGATTATGTGCCATGCAATATGTGATGTTGTGTATAATAAATATATTAGAATTATATATTTATTATATTTAAGTAAAGTTTAGGAGTAAATTACTAAAGAAAATTAGATGGGTAAAATTAAAATAAGCTATAATATTAAATTATTTTAATGTGGTAAACTGGTGGCATTAAATATACTTCATGTATAGCCACTATTTTATTTAAGAAATTATATATTACCTTATTGAGTGTAATGTATGCATGTATTTAATGTGGTGAATATATTAATATATTTACTTCAGTTAAATAAATTGTGAAGACAATTTATAGAAAGTAAAGAAAATAATTGGATATATAATATTATGTTATATGGATAATAGTACAATATTTAATATTATACCAGATGATATAAAGTAAAAATATAAGATGAGATCCAATATATAAATATTTATATTGGTATCAACTAGTTAGTAAATTAAATTCATATTTGAATAAATGATTGAATATATTAAATTATATATTTAATATATAAATAAATTGTTTGAAAACAATTTATGGAGAGGAGGAGGAAATTAAATTTAATTATACAATATAAATTGTATAACTTGGATAAGTTATTTAAATATGGTATGAGAATTAAATGACCTAAATGGTTATTGTTATTTAGTGGTCCTAGTATTTAAATATATACTAGTGTCCTAATCTAAGAGAATTGTGGAGTATGTCACAATTTATTTAATTATTATATGTGTAAGTGAATATGAATATTATGTGATAGTTTATATTTGTTTATTATATCAACAAATAAAAGAAACTAAGGTAATCCTAATTATATATTAGGAATAAAGAATTGAATAACTTAAGGGTTATGATACGGGAGAATATTAGTATATAAATTATATACTAATTTTAAGAGATTTATTTTATAGATCTCAATTAATTAATTTTATAACCTAATTATAGCAAGTCTAATTGGGTTAAGAAATTAAGTGTACATGAGTAAGAATTTAAATTATGATTGAAGTGAATAAAAATCCTAATTAAATAATGAGGGTAAGATAAAATTTGTGTATTCGGCCCATGCTAATTTACATGGCCCAAACATGTAATAAGTAGAGAGCCCAAACATTTTAGTTTGAAAGCCCAAATGAAATATTGGATAGCCCAATTTTTAGCCCAAGTGGTGAGAGACTTTTTAGTCATTTGATTTAAGTAAAATTGGTAAAAATAAATAAATAAATCAAATTTGGACATTAAAAGGAGGGAGTATACAACCATTGTATGGCAAAATGAAGCTTGTGACTTGCTTAATTAGTTACTTGTTTTAGTTGCTAAAGTGGTTCACCCACTCTTACCTACTCTAGCCATGTGTCATTATTTTATTTTACCGTCATTCTTAACCAAGCTTGCAAGCAACATTACATGATTGAGTGGGAGTGAGAAGAGCTAGAGATAGTGGGAGATAACAATTAGATATACAAAATATATCTACATATTTTACTAACAAGCAAAACACATTCTCTTTCTCTTTCATCTCACTTCCAAGTTAGCTAACAAAATCAAATAGAAAGGGAGAGAGAATAGAGGGACCATTTTGGCAGCCCTAGAGAGAAGAGAAAAGGGAGATTTTGATCTTCATACACCCAAGATCCATCTCATATTTTAGAAGGAGAAGAAGAAAAAGCTAAGGTATAACAAAAATTCGACTTATGTAGTCTAATTTCCTTTTTGGTTTGATTTGATTTTTGATAATATGAAGTTATGATCTTGAGGATTAAAACCTTAGATCTATGTATTTATTGTTTAGATATACCCTTATTGGGTGTTAATTTATTTGAAAATCAAAAGTAAAGAAAAGTGATTTTCTAGTTTATAAGCCATAAATTTTTTATGTATTTTAGATTTCCACCGTTTTTAATCTAGACCTTCTTTTTGTGATCCGTCAAAGAGAGGTACTAGATATGTAATTTATCTACTATACCCAAGTGGTAGCACTCAAAAATAGTGAGCACACAAGTCGTAGTGACTATTTTAGCAAAAATAGTTTCAACTTTTGAAATGAAAACAGACTATTTTTGGACAGTCAAGGGTAGGGGCAGTTTCTTTATTTTTTTAAGCATTCAAAAATTCTGAAAAAAATTGGGAGGATACTATGATAAGTTTTCTAACATCTCCAATTGGAATCATTGAAAAAGAAGTTGTAGATTTTCGTATGGATTATTTTTAACAAAGTATGAAAAAGTAAAAAATTACAAAAAGCTACTACCCAAAAATTTGTAGGGGCTGTTTCGGTCACTTAATTTGTGTAACAAATTCCGGCCTTTTGGGACATGAAAATATATGGTATAAAGTACCTCCTGTCCAAAATAGAGCTTATTCCGACTTAAACTGACAAAGTTATGACTATTTCAATTTTTGTGATTTTTTGACGAAAACGGCTATAACTGGAGTTCTATAACTCCAATGGCCACGAAATTTAAATTAAAGGTTCACGTTAACACGTATAAGATTGTGCCAAGAGATGAAAATTTCTTTAGTTGGGAATGATAGGGACAAATTTCTTAAGCTACACACTAAAGATGATTTTTGAAAAATACAAAAGGAAGTTGAAAAATTATGAAAAAATACTTTTTGTGTATGAAATATATGTATATGTGTTTGGACAAAGGATAGAAAAATAATAAGCTGATTTACTATTTTTGTGAAAAGGATATGGAATTCAGCTTGCTGGATTGAATAATTTATGAATCCAGTTTGCTGGATTGAAGGATAATAAATCCAGTTTGTTGGATTGAAAAATTTGATGAATCCAGCTTGCTGGAATGAAAAGAAGTTTACTAAATTAAAAATATATTGAATCCAGCTTGCTGGATTGCAATCTAGTTGCTGGATTTGGAATCCAGTTTGCTGGATTGAAGTTTGGTTTGCTGGATTGACCATCTAGATGCTGGAATCCAGGTTGTTGGATTTGGAATCCAGGTTGCTGGGTTGGTATTTGACTTAATAGAGTTTAAAGAAGAAATTATAATATATAAGATTAGAGTGTTAAATCATAATGTATATGATATAGTGATTAAAGAATTATCAAAGGATAATAATAATACTAATATTGTAAGGTGTTATTTAATATTTAATTATGTGATTAAGTGTTAGATAATTGATTGATAAAGTAGTTGTATTATGATACAAAATATGATATGCCGATTGAAAGACCAATCTTAATAATGATAGGTCTTACAAAATAAGTTAACTTAAATTGCGTAGCAGTAGTCAATGAATCAGGTACGTTTCTCTAATTCAAACTTGAGTTGTATGTTCAAAGCATGCTAGTGAATAATTGTTGTTGATTATTCATGTCTATACTGATTATTGATTTGTACTTAGTGCATGTTGCATATGTTCATCAAGTATGAAAGGCTGATCACCTTCATTACAATAAGGTTCTGTTAAATTGTTCAGGGTCATTGTTGACCTTCAAACATTATTGATTCAGTCATGCAATTATTGAAACTTGATTCTTGTTATTTCACAATTATTATATTGTTGAAAACTTGAAAGCTTATTCATTCTTCTCAATAATGATATATCTTCATTGTATTTAAAATTTACTGGGCAAATTTGTTGCTCACCCTTGCTATATCATGATAAAATTTTTTAGATTAAGATGAAAGTTCGAGTAAAGACAGAAGCAAAGACAAAGTGCAAGATTAAATTATGGTGTAGTTAGACCTATTAAATTTTCTGACGAAAATAGCATTGTAAACCTTTTTAGATATTGAAGGTATGTATTTAGTTAAGGTTGTAGACCTTGGGAATGATGTGTAAAAGTTTAATGTATAAATAATTTATGTTTATATCTTCCGCAATAGTTATAGAAATGATGTACCAAATCTGAGGTAGAAAGTACCGTATTTGGGGGCGTCACAATCACCCTGTACTGGAGGAGGCTGCTTGTCATCAACTCGATGGTCATCACCCTATAGTGGAGGAGGCTGCTCGTCATCAGCTCGACGGTCATCACCAGTGCCTCCACCTCCACGAGCCTCGTCAACAAGACCCTACAAAATTAAAATATTAATAACAAAGTCGAAATGAAAACATATTTACATTATTTTAGTTTGTGTTCTTCAAGTTAGGTAGACGAGACTCGAACTCGGGATCCGTATATCAGAATCGAGTCTCGTCAGTTGTAATGTGTGTCTATTGCCTATGCGATGCTATTGTCTATGTTTGCGTGTCATTTGGACGACTGAGGTGGGTTTTGGTCTCTTTTTTGATTATTTTTCTAAGTTTTCATAAGTTAGGCTGACGGGACTCGAACTCGGGCTCCGTATATCAGAATCGAGTTCCGTCTATTGTAACACGTGTCTATGACCTATGCGGTGCTATTGTCTGTATTTGCGTATTGTTTGGACGACCGAGGCGGGTTTTAGTCTCTTTTTTGACTATTTTTCTAAGTTTTCATAAGTTAGGCTAACGGGACTCGAACTCGGGCTTCGTATATCGAAATCTAGTCCTATCAGTTGTACCACAAGTCTATTGCCTATGCGGTGCTATTGTTTGTGTTTGCATGTCATTTGGATGATCGAGGCGGGTTTTGGTCTATTTTTCGACTATTTTTCTAAGATTTCGTAAGTTAGGCTGACGAGACTCGAACTCGGGCTTCGTATATTGGAATCGAGTCTTGTCAGTTGTAACGCATGTCTAATGCCTACGCAGTGCTATTTTCTATGTTTGCGTGTCGTTTGGACCACCGATGTGACGCCCCAAAATTAGGTATACATCACCCATCTTGCGTTGTTAGATACATGGTACAGAATACAAATACAACTTACTAATACAACTGTCGTGTACAATACGACAAAACATAACTGTGAGTTTGAATACAATTATTGTCTACTAGAGACTATACAAACTCAAAAGGAGTCATCATTACACTTATTGTCACACTATTTAATAGAATAGTGAGGACTGCTAATACTATCATCTGGTCCATCACTCCGTTCCCCGACTCGTCCCAGCTATATTCTCATTTCCTGAAGAGAACAGTGAAAGAAAGGTTGAGCTCAACTAGCCCAGTAAGAAATATTATGACTAAGATAATGCAGAATAAATTATCATTAGCCTTCAACAGTGTTAAACTGATAAAATATAATGAACATCAAGTTTAGCTGTAGCGGAACAAGTAATCCATTAAAAGAGTCAAGTAGAGAATAAAATTTACTATCTTCTATGATTTAAAAGGTTTTTCAATACTGTTATCGCTGAGACTCAGCTTAACAAAATAATCCACATCATCGAATCACCCCTGCACTACGACCAAGAATATTCTTTAGTATCACGACCACAATTATCCATGTAGTACGGGCCAAGAATATTTGTGTATTCATTAATGGTCATGATCATGCCAACAACTGTCCATCAATGCACTACGGGCCAATGAGGACTTTTACCACATCATTTGTAATATTACAGTCATGATTATACCGAATGATCCTTGTTCATAATCATACCAAGTCCATCTATGCACTACAGGCCCCAGATGACTTTCAACATTTTATAAACATGAGGATGATGACAATGATATAAGAATTCAATAAAACAAGTTCAAGAATTAATTTATCCAAGAATTAACAACGTCCAAATTGTTAATATGATACTGCTTTGTGGAGTAAAATTTAAGAATTCCTAGAAGAATATTTCCATGAAAAAGATACTAGATGAAGCGCAAATATCAAAGATATTCCACTAATTTCATGGAGTATAGAAGTCAAAACTTTAACCAACTAAGTATAATAAAGAATGGAATAACAAAAGAAATCACCATGCATGCGATAGACCGCACAGACAGGTTATTCCAACAGAATAATAAATAATGAAACCAAGTTCGGTGTAAAACGCACAGACATGATATTCCAACAGAATAATAATAAAGACGGAACCAGGTCTGGTGTAAAACACACAGACAGGATGTTCTAACAGAATAATAATAAGGACGGAACCAGGTCCGGTGTAAAACACACAGACAGGATGTTCCAACAGAATAATAATAAAGACGGAACCAAGTCCGGTGTAAAACACACAGACAGGATGTTCCAACAGAATAATAATAAAGACGGAACCAAGTCCGGTGTAAAACACACAGACAGGATGTTCCAACAGAATAATAGAAAAATGTCACCAAGTATAGGGTAGACCGCGTATACAGGTTATTCCAATAGAATAATAAATAATGGAATAACAGAAGTTCTCTTCATGAATACAAAAGAAATAATACCCCTTACCGTTTTAAAGAAGAACTAAAATAAGGAAGTAGTTAAGTAACAGAATACTTTTCTTCTATCTCTCTATAGTTTCTCTCTATAGTTTCTCTCTCTAGAGTTCAGTAAATTCGTAAGAAATAATGAAGGAATGAGCTGCTATTTATAAAAAAAAATGGAATGCATAGTAACTAATCCATGAACGGTCCAGATTGATTACTTTAATCTGACGGTCCATATTTAAAGAAAAATCTTTTAAATAAAATATAATATATTCTATTTATAGAAAAACTTTAATAAAGTATTCTGTTTTATATAAAAAGATGTTTTTGTTTTATTACGTTAATAATACGAATAAAACAAAACTTCATTATCGCTAAATAATTTATATTATTAACTGACAATAATTGAATCAAACTGAGTGACTTCTCACATAAGCATTAATAATCAATACCGTGTGCTACTATGCAACCACACGTATTACTGTACTTTTACTACTGAGTAGTTCAACAGTATCAATGGTAAAACTTTTGCCGTTATTTTTAATAAAATATTTTTGTCATTTTCTAAATTCGACAATAATTCCGTTGTGGGATCCACCAATGATTGTGCCGTTGTACGACTATTCTCTGTTAAAATGAATATTCCCCGACCAATCGAATATTATATAACAACTTGCGTACTTTGCAAAATTTATAAATATTACCCACAACTATAACATTATATCAAATTAACTCCATAATATTCAAAAATGATATTTATAGAAAATTCATCTTTATTTATAAAAGTTGGGGTCTTATAACCTCCCCTTCTTATGAAATTTTGCCCTCGAAATTAGGGTACGTACCTGGTATGTCGAAGAGGTAAGGATACCTTGATTTTATTTCAGATTCTAACTCCCAAGTCATTTCCTCAACATCGTGGTTTCTCCACAAAACTTTGACTTGAGGTATAACCTTGGAGCGTAGAATATGTTCCTTCTTATCCAAGATTTGAACAGGAACTTCTTCATACGTCAAATCCTCCGCTATTTCGTCCGGTTCTAACTCAATAATGTGGTTCGGGTCTTCCACATATTTACGTAACATGGATATGTGAAAAACGTTATGAATACGAGACATACTTGGCGGTAAAGCGAGTCTATAAGCTACAGTTCCTACTCGATCGAGGATTAAAAATGGACCGATGAATCGAGGATTGAGCTTTCCTCTCTTTCCAAATCTCGTAACTCCTTTCCATGGAGCAACACGTAAGAACACATGATCTCCTATATCAAATTCCACGTCCTTTCGATGAAGATCAGCATAACTCTTTTGTCGATCTTGTGCGGTTTTTATACGTTGTCGGATCGTTTGAATCTTTTCTGTAGTCATACGTACCAACTCCGGTCCCAACAATGTTGCTTCACCCACCTCATCCCAGCATACTGGAGAACGACACTTTCTTCCATACAACGCTTCGAATGGAGCCATGCCAATACTTGCTTGATAACTGTTGTTGTAGGAAAACTCCGCCAATGATAAGAACTTGTCCCAACTTCCCTTGAAGTCAAGGACACAGAGTCTTAATAAATCTTCCAGAGTTTGAATAGTCCTCTTTAATTGTCCGTCCGTCTGAGGATGATATGCCGAACTAAATCGTAAATCCGTGCCCATAGCTTTTTGTAAATTGACCCAAAATTGTGAAGTAAATCTTGGGTCTCGGTCAGAAACTATGGATACTGGTATACCATGCAGTCTTACAATCTCATTTATGTACATACGAGCAAGACGTTCAAGTGTATAAGTTTCTCGTATCGGTAAAAAATGAGCAGACTTGGTCAATCTATCAACAATGACCCAAATCGCATCAATACCTTGAGAAACCTTAGGAAGACCGGTAACGAAATCCATGGTAATGTGCTCCCACTTCCATTCTAGAATTTCAAGTGGTTGCAATGGACCTTTTGGTACTTGATGCTCCGCTTTGAATCGTTGACAAGTTAGACACCTCGAGATAAACAGCGCTATCTCTCTCTTCATATTGCTCCACCAAAATGTATGACGAAGATCATGATACATTTTGGTACATCCAGGATGGATTGCAAACGGTGTGTTGTGCGCCTCCATCATGATTTCATACTTTAAATCAGGGTCGTTAGGAACACAAAGTCTGGAGTTGACTCGAAGTATTCCTTCTTCATCGATTCTTGCTTCTGGCATAGCACCTTCTTGCACTTTCTTCCTCATACGCATCAGCTCCAGGTCTGTAGCTTGAGCAGCTTTAACTTTATCGATTAAAGTCGGTTCTACTCGTATATTCACCATCATCACATGGGTCCCTAGAGTCTTTAACTCTATCTCCATCCTTTGCAAGTCACACAAAATGGGCCTTTGTGTTGACAATATCGCACTCGTACTTGCATATGATCTTCTACTCAATGCGTCAGCTACCACGTTCGCTTTTCCAGGATGGTATTGAATGGTATGATCATAATCTTTCAACAGTTCAAGCCAACATTGTTGTCGCATATTGAGTTCCTTTCGAGTGAAAAAATATTTGAGGCTTTTATGATCCGTAAAGATCTCCACCTTCTCCCTATACAAGCAATGCCTCCAAATTTTAAGTGCAAAGACAACAGCTGCCAACTCTAGACCATGAGTAGGATAATTCCTCTCAAATTTCTTGAGTTGTTTTGATGCATAGGCTATGACTTTTCCATGTTGCATGAGAATGCATCCCAACCCTTTGCTCGAAGTATCACTGTAGATGACAAATCCCTCCGAGCCAGATGGTATTGTTAGAACAGGTGCTGAAATGAGTCTCCTCTTGAGTTCTTGAAAACTCTTCTCACATTCTTCGCTCCAACCGAACTTTTTATCTATCCGAGTCAGCTGAGTTAATGGAGTAGCGATTCTAGAAAATCCTTCCACGAATCTCCGATAATAACCAGCTAAACCAAGAAAGCTACGTACTTCGGTCACTGATTTAGGTTGCTCCCAGCTTTGAATAGCTTCAATCTTTGCCGGGTCAACAGATATTCCACGACTTGATACTACGTGCCCAAGGAATGCTACCTCCTCCAACCAGAACTGGCATTTCTTCAACTTGGCACAAAGCTTGTATTCACGAAGCTTTTGGAGTACCAGCCTCAAGTGTTGCTCATGATCTTCACGGCTTTTGGAATAAATAAGGATGTCATCAATAAAGACGACCACAAAATGATCCAAATATTCCTTGAATACCCGGTTCATCATATCCATGAAGGCAACAAGAGCATTAGTCAATCCAAAGGACATGATTAGGAACTCATAATGCCCGTACCGAGTTTTGAAAGCCGTCTTTGGAATATCCTCAGTTCTAACCTTCAGCCGATGATATCCAGAACGAAGATCGATCTTTGAAAAGAATTGTGCTCCTTGCAACTGGTCAAACATGTCATCAATACGTGGCAATGGGTACCTGTTTTTGATGGTGACATGATTCAACTCCCGATAATCAATAAAAAGTCGCATCTTCCATCTTTCTTCTTCACGAGTAGCACAGGAACACCCCAAGGAGAAGTACTAGGACGAATAAAGCCAATGTCTAACAATTCCTGCAGTTGGATCCTTAACTCCTGAAGTTCAATAGGAGCCATTCGATATGGGGCTTTGGAAATGGGTTTTGTACCGGGTTCAAGGTCGATACAAAATTTAATTTCACGCTCTTGGGGTAGGCCAAGAAGTTCTTCAGGGAATACGTCAGGGAATTTATTAACAATAGAAATATCATTCAAAACTGACGTATTTTTGTTTAGATCCGTGACATGAGCTAAGAAAGCTTGACATCTGTTTTTCAATAAACGAATAGCTTTATAGCATGAGATGACATCGATTTATTTTAATGGTTTGGTTGCTTGAATTCGCATAATAGGTCGATTAAAAATGTGAAAGCTAACAACCTTACGAAAATAATCAATTTTTGCATGATGCCAATCAATCCTTAGAATCACGTCAAATGCAAGTATTTTTAATGAAATAAGATCGATAGGTAATGTGTGGGTACCAACTTGAACCAAACAAGACTAATAAACCGTGGATGTAATGAAGGTTTCTCCCAATAGAGTTTTAACAGATAAGTCAAAGTCTAATTTCTCCGGAGTCAAATTTAATCGATAAGCGCAAGTAGGAGAAATAAAAGAATGGGTAGAACCGGTATCAAATAAAGTATAGACTTCATTAGAGTTTATGGTAAGCTTACCCGTGTTGACCTCATTCGGGTTCCTTGCTTTCTGGGAGGTCACAACAAACGCTCTCCCTTGCACTACCGATTTTGACTTTTCTGGGACGGCCTTTGGTGCCTCCATCCTAGCTGAACCTGTTTTTGGTAAATGACAAAATCGAGCTAAATGATCTTCTCTTCCATAATTATAACATGCTTTAGACGGCATCATGCAGTTTGGACTGATGTGCCCCTCCCCTCCGCATTTGAAACATATGATAGGTGGTCGTTCTCCTTCCTTAACAACGGGTGCTGGTGCTGACGTCTTTCCATCATTGTTGAATCTTCTCTTCTTGAAATGACCATTCTTATTGTTTTGGCCCTAATTACCACCGAAGTGGTTACCATTTCTGGCCTGTTGATTCCCTCCACGCTTGTTGTCACTGCTTCGATGACTGCTCTCACCGGTATTATCATTTTGCCGACTGCTTTCTTTTGGTAGCGTTTACTCGTTATCGCGCTCCATTAACTGAGCCCTATTCACAACATCTGAATACAAACACAGTTTATGAAAAATAAGATGTTGACGTATCTCAGGTTTCAAACCTCACAAAAACATTCGCGTCATTCGCTCTTTATTATCCACCTAGTGGGACGCAAACCTGGACAACTCAGCCAATTTAGCCTCATACTACGACACGGTCATATTATTCTGCTCTAATTTGATGAACTCCACCTCCTTCATGCGACGAACACTTTCGGGAAAGTATTTGTCATTGAACAGCTCTTGGAACTTCTCCCAAGACAACTTCAGTGCGGCAGGTTGAGTATGCTTAATCGATTCCCACCAGTAATCTGCCTCTCCTCGCATCATAAAGGCTGCAAAGGGAACCTTTTGCTCCTCGGAGCATCCCAAGACATCAAATATCTTGGTGATCTACTTTATCCATGTTTTCGCTATAAGTGGTTTTGGCTCTCCCTTAAACTCCGGTGGTCCCAGCTCCTTGAATTGTTTAGCGGTGATCGTCCGAGAGTTTATAGTGTTTCCACCTACATTTTGGACAGGAGCCGCTCTCGCCTGCTATTGTATGAACTGTATAAAGCTTCTGAATATTTCATCATTCATCATCTGGTCAGTGTTGTTTTTTGCATAAGGATTGTCACCTTCCTGATGCACATTATCCTGATTATTGATATGTGGTGAATCAACAGTCGCCTGTGCTCCATTTCTATTCGCAACATTCTCAGATGCCATTATCAGATACTGCCACAAAACAAAAGTTAATTGATATGTCATATATTATCCTTATATTCTGACCGACCAATTAAATACCATGCAAATAAACTTAGATAGGTCATACTAGCGAAGGAATTCCCTGTCTCTCCCCTCCTAGTTCTATTCTCACATCTTAGCCAAGGATCATATCCCTAAGCTCTGATACCAACTGTGACGCCCCCAAAATTAGGTATACATCACCCATCTTGGGTCGTCAGATACATGGTACAGAATACAAATACAACTTACTAATACAACTGTCGTGTACAATACGACAAAACATAACTGTGAGTTTGAATACAATTATTGTCTACTAGAGACTATACAAACTCAAAAGGAGTCCTCATTACACTTATTGTCACACTATTTAATAGAATAGTGATGACTACTAATACTATCATCTGGTCCATCACTCTGTTCCCCGACTCGTCCCAATAATATTCTCATTTCCTGAAGAGAACAGTGAAAGAAAGGGTGTGCTCAACTAGCCCAGTAAGAAATATTATGACTAAGATAATGCAGAATAAATTATCATTAGCCTTCAACAGTGTTAAACTGATAAAATATAACGAAAATCAAGTTTAGCTGCAGTGGAACAAGCAATCCATTAAAAGAGTCAAGTAGAGAATAAAATCTAATATCTTCTATGATTTAAAAGGTTTTTCAACACTGTTATCGCTGGGAATCAGCTTAACAAAATAATCCACATCATCGAATCACCCTTGCACTACGGCCAAGAGTATTCTTTAGTATCACGACCACAATTATCCATGCACTACAGGCCAAGAATATTTGTGTATTCATTAATGGTCATGATCATGCCAACAACTGTCCATCAATGCACTATGGCCCAATGAGGACTTTTACCACATCATTTGTAATATTACGGTCATGATTATTCCGAATGATCCCTGGTCATAATCATACCAAGTCCATCTATGCACTACAGGCCACAGATGACTTTTAATATTTTATAAACATGAGGATGAGGACAATGATATAAGAATTCAATAAAACAAGTTCAAGAATTAATTTATCCAAGAATTAACAACATCCAAATTGTCAATATGATACTGCTTTGTGGAGTAAAATTCAAGAATTCCTAGAAGAATATTTTCATGAAAAGATACTAGATGAAGCGCAAATATCAAAGATATTCCACTAATTTCATGGAGTATAGAAGTCAAAACTTTAATCAACTGAGTATAATAAAGAATGGAATAACAAATGAAATCACCATGCATGCGATAGACCGCACAGACAGGTTATTCCAACAGAATAATAAATAATGGAACCAGGTCCGACGTAAAACGCACAGACAGGATATTCCAACAAAATAATAATAAAGACAGAACCAAGTCCGGTGTAAAACACACAGACAAGATGTTCTAACATAATAATAACAAAGACGGAACCAGGTCCGATGTAAAACACACTGACAGGATGTTCTAACAGAATAATAACAAAGACGGAACCAGGTCTAGTGTAAAACACACAGACAGGATGTTCTAACAGAATAATAGAAGAATGTCACCAAGTATAAGGTAAACCGCGTATACAGGTTATTCCAACAGAATAATAAATAATGAAATAATAGAAGTTCTCTTCATGAATACAAAAAAAATAATACCCCTTACCGTTTTAAATAACAACTGAAATAAGGAAGTAGTTAAGTAGCAGAATATTTCTCTTCTCTCTCTCTATAGTTTCTCTCTCTAGAGTTCAGTGAATTCGTAAGAAACAATGAAGGAATGAGCTGCTATTTATAGAAAAATAGAATGCATAGTAACTAATCCATGAACGGTCTAGATTGATTACTTTAATCTGATGGTCCATATTTAAAGAAAAATCTTTTAAATAAAATATAATATATTCTATTTAGAGAATAACTTTAATAAAGTATTCTGTTTTATATAAAAAGATGTTTCTGTTTTATTACGTTAATAATACGAATAAAATAAAACTTCATTATCGCTAAATAATTCATATTATTAACTGACAATAATTGAATCAACTGAGTGACTTCTCGCATAAGCATTAATAATCAATATCGTGTGCTACTATGCAACCACACGTATTACTGTACTTTTACTACCCAGTAGTTCAACAGTATCAATGGTAAAACTTCCGCCGTTATTTTTAATAAAATATTTTTGTCGTTTTCTCAATCCGACAATAATTCTATTGTGGGGTCCACCAATGATTGTGCAGTTGTACGAATATTTCCTGTTAAAACGAATATTCCCCGACCAATCGAATATTATATAACAACTTGCGTACTTTGCAAAATTTATAAATATTACCCACAACTATAACATTATATCAAATTAACTCCATAATATTCAAAAATGATATTTATAGAAAATTTATATTTATTTATAAAAGTTGGGGTCATACAACCGAGGCGAGTTTTGGTCTCTTTTTTATTTTTCTAAGTTTTTGTAAGTTAGGCTGACTGGACTCGAACCCGGGCTCCGTATATTGCAATTGAGTCCTGCCATTTGTAACGCGTGTCTATTGCCTATGCGGTGCTATTATCTATGTTTGCGTGTCGTTTGGACGATCGAGGTGGGTTTTGGTTTTTTTTTCAACTATTTTTCTAAGTTTACGTAAGTTAGGCTGACGGGACTCGAACTCGAGCTCCGTATATTGGAATCGAGTCCCGTCAGTTGTAACACGTGTCTATTGCCTATGCAGTACTATTACCTATATTTGCGTGTCATTTAGACGACCGAGACAAGTTTTAGTCTCCTTTTTGACTATTTTTCTAAGTTTTCATAAGTTAGGCTGACGGGACTCATACTCGGGCTCTGTATATCAGAATCGAGTCCTGTCAGTTGTAATACGTGTCTATTGCCTATGCGGTACTATTGTCTGTGTTTGCGTGTCGTTTAGACGACCGATGCGGATTTTGGTCCCTTTTTTGACTAATTTTCTAAGTTTTCGTAAGTTAGGTTGACGGGACTCGAACTCGAGCTCCGCATATCAGAATCGAGTCCCATCAGTTGTACCACGTGTCTATTGCCTATGCGATGCTAATGTCTGTGTTTGCGTGTCGTTTGGACGACCGAGGCGAGTTTTGGTCTCTTTTTTGATTATTTTTCTAAGTTTTCGTGAGTTAGGCTGACGGGACTCGAACTTGGGCTCCGTATATCAGAATCGAGTCCCGTAGGTTATAACGCGTGTCTATTGCCTATGTAGTGCTATTGTCTGTGCTTGCGTGTCGTTTGGACGACTGAGGCGGGTTTTGGCTTCTTTTTCTACTATTTTTCTAAGTTTTCGTAAGTTAGGCTGACGGAACTCGAACTCGGGCTCCGTATATCAGAATCGAGTCCAATCAGTTGTAACGCATGTCTATTACCTATGCGGTGCTATTGTCTATGCTTGTGTGTCATTTGGACGACCGAGGCGGATTTTGCTCTCTTTTTTGACTATTTTTCTAAGTTTTTATAAGTTAGGCTGACGGGACTCGAACTCGGGCTCCGTATATCAGAATCGAGTCCCGTCAGTTGTAACGCATGTCTATTGCCTATGCGGTACTATTTTCTGTGTTTGCGTGTCATTTGGATGAACGAGACAGGTTTTGGTCTCTTTTTTAACTATTTTTCTAAGTTTTCGTAAGTTAGGCTGACGGGACTCGAACTCGGGCTCTGTATATCAGAATCGAGTCCCGTCAGTTGTAACGCGTGTCTATTGCCTATGCGGTGCTATTGTCTATGCTTGCGTGTCATTTGGACGACCGAGGCGGGTTTTGGTCTCCTTTTCGACTATTTTTCTAAGTTTTCATAAGTTAGGCTGACGGGACTCGAACTCAGGCTCCGTATATCGGAATCGATTCCTGTCAGTTGTAATACATGTTTATTGCCTATGCGGTGCTATTGTATGTGTTTATGTGTCGTCTGAACGACCGAGGTGGGTTTTGGTCTCTTTTTTGACTATTTTTCTATGTTTTCGTAAGTCTGTGTTTTTGTGTTAACTATTTATTTGATTGTTTATATAAGCAATATAATTACAAATAAGGAAATACATCAATAATAAGTTTTAGCTGTCGAATATATGGAGAAAAGATGTTGGCTAAGACAACTACACATACACGGATGGCCTCCTCCCTGTCTACACCTATGAGTTCTTCAGCGATAACTGTTGGATCTATGGAGCCGTGGACAACCTCCTGAGCAAGATGGAAGATTCGCTCGCTTGATGGTGCGCCTGATTGCACGACACTGCTTGCCATGCACCCCTATACGATCCACTTGAAGAAGTCATCAGATAATGAAGGGCCGACACCTGATCCACTCGCACCACTACCTCTGGTGGGTGGGCGACGTCGAGATCTCGCAGCAGGGACTATAGTGTAGGCTGGGACAAGGGGAATGCCCACAACTCTACCCTTCTTCGACCCCTATAGCCTGCAGCCAATCCTCTATCTCCTCATCCTTACGCGTAGAATCAGGCACTGGAGTGTCACCTCTCTTGCTGCTCCGGACCATAGCAAGATCCTCGAACCGTGTCTGAAAAAACACAGAAATAGGTGAAAAGCAAGCAATCCACAAAAAATACAAAAGAATTTCAAAGCCATCAAATATACTAAATAAAAGAATTAAATTACTTACCGCAATGTGCTCTGCCTCAGGTGAGATATAACCACCGTCACCTTTCTTTTGGTGAGCGTGCCCCCAAAACTCGAGGTAGGAATGTGGGTGCTTTAAACTCACCTTGAGTCTCTCCCTATAGAGGGCGTACGACTGAGACCTAGTGCAGTGTGGGAGTCAACTCTGTTGTCGGGCTGCTGTACACTGTGCCGACATCTTCTTGAACGCCTCACCCTCCCAAATAAGGCACATCTACTCCCACACCGCAACACCAATGAAATCTGGTTGGACATCTCTAACTGTCTGTTCATCATCCTTCTTAGTATGGGCCTTCTTCTTCCAGTCGTAGACCAACTTGTGCCAATTCATCTCGAGATACTTCCCGAGAACAGTGCTATCGTGGGCTTCCTACCCATCCTCGAAGCGATAATATCTCTACAGTACAACATATGAATATCGGCAGTTACTTAGTAGACAACATAAAGCAAAGCGGTAAATAAATATTCAAAAGAACAAGTTAAAACTAACATATGAATGAATGACTTCTTACCCTAAACTCATCAATAATCAGCCCACGTGTGCGGTCATCCACATTCGCCCACCTCATCCACAGGTTGGAGAATCGATTGCGGACGATCCCAAGTAACGTGTTCCTTGGCGTCGCGTCAAGGATACTAAAATTGAAATTATTAAATTTTCAAATTACAAAGAATATATAAGAACTAAATAATCAATACAAACATAATGAAGCTCGTGAAATTATCTAGTAGTCCCGACACGGCATATAAGCGGTGCTTGGGGGGATTCCCTAGCAATCGATGTGCTAGTCCCCGTGGAGGCCTACGTCGATCACCTATGTAGTGAAATACAACAATATTTATATAAACGAATATAATGTCAATATTATATAAAATTTAAAACAATAAGATGTATAACAACAAAACATATAATTATACTTGATGATCCGGCCTGATCATCACCAGCACTACCTCCACGTCCCCCACGGCCTAAACTACCAGCACGCCCACCACGATTGCCGTGTGGTGTACGCGCCATATCTATATATATACTGTCAAATCATCATTAAGAGGATAACATGCGGATACAACTATATCAGAATCATCATGCACATATAACTAAAGGGATATAACATGTAGATATAACTAAAATGAGACAACTATATACATTTGAATACAACTAAAAGGACATAAAGAGTACATACTCCTAATCATTTATATCATCAAAGACATCCATATTAGAATCGTCATCTTCGAGCAGTAGATCTTCACTATCGTTGTCATCACCATCTTCGTCATCCTTAATGATTTCTTCAATTATATCTACCTCCTCAACAACATCGTCTTCACTTTCGACAGCGACAACACCATCCTCTTCTTCACTAGACTCACTAATAACTGTCTCATCAGCAGGTGTGACACTAGTAGACTCGACTTGTAAAGGTTCATCATTTGGACGAGAAGTTGTGCCTTGAAAACCATAGGCTTTTGTGGTTATAACAGCATGCCATGGGCTTGTAGGGGTCTTAACACTCCGCGCGTAGTACACCTGTGTTGCTTGACTTGTTAAAATAAAAGGCTCGTCCATACCAGTCATCAGTCTTAGTTTTGACTTAACGTTAATAGTCATCCGTCCTAATTTTTTATCTACTTTAACTCCATTCTCAACATCAAACCAATGACAATTGAAGCAAACTAATTCTTTATCACCCCAATATTTGAGAACGACAACTTCTAGCAATCACCCATACCAATCATCCCAAATGTTATCGTAGCAGCTACCTTTCACCACAACACCAGAATCAACAGAAGCGACTTCCCCAATATCGCAACACTTACATCTGTAACTGTTGACAATGCAGCATGTATAAGTATCTTCAAATCTTTCAGGGCCGTCGGCTATAAGCTTTTGCCGATTGTCAGCTAACTCATCTGTGAGGACCTAATGTTCATTAACACAACATATTCTAAAGTTAATTATGCCATAAGAATAAATCTATGATGTTAGATTCATTGAACTTGTAAAGGTTAGAATTACACGATCTTTAAACCATTGCACAAATTGTCCATTTATCAAATTTTGTAAATCCCCGTCTGATATGCTCAGATTCGCTTCACGTACTTCACAATCATATTGACTACAACACATTTATATACTTAATGTGTTTGTAAAGGAACTTGACACAGTTACACCAGACATATATAGTTATGACTACTTACTTAATGTATGGCGCTACTTCATTCATGTTGACAAGTGCATACAATGTGGCAGCTGCAAACTCACTATCGGTCAAGAATCACCCTTTTTTTACCGCCGAATGGACGTACAGGATGACTAAAGGCCGTTAATTCTCTATTTTTCTCGTGCGTAACAACCTCATTCTAACATAAGCGATTGTGTTTCGTCTAAACATTCGGCTCAAAGTATAATGAGCAGAAATTAACAAGTTCCTCCATAACATAACTTTCAGCACCCCTCTACATGGACTTTATTCTTCACCTTTTGCTTTAGACGTCGCATATACCTATGTGATATATAGATTAGCAAACAAGAATGAACATTTTAGCGTATTAAAAATATTAATGTCATTACCTCTCAAATGGATACATCCATCTATATTGTACGGGACCGCCAAACTTAGCTTCGTATGGCAAGTGAATAGGCAAATGCTCCATTGAATCAAAAAATGATGGAGGGAAGATCATTTCTAACTTACACATTATTTCCACTATCTGAATCTCCATTTTATCTATGTGTTTGAGCTGGAGCTCCGTCAAGCATAGATCTCTGAAGAAATTAGAAAGCTCTGTCAGTGCTTCAACCACACGTTTTTGGTAAAAAGTCGATAAATGCCACAGGGATCAACTTCTGCATGAATACGTGACAATCATGACTTTTGAGACCCCAAAACTTCAACTCTTTGACTTTACAACACCTTGCTATATTCGAAGAATATCCATCTGGGAGCTTCAGTCCACTGATCCAATTACATATCAATATCAACTGTTCCCTGGTCAAAGTATGTTCAGCTTTAGGCGTTACCATTTTACTACCCTCCTGATATAGCCACAGATCTTCCCTAATGTTCATTTCTACCAAATCAAGCCTCGACTTGTTGTTGTCCTTTGTTCTACCACTGGCATCTAGGACTGTATAAAAAATGTTATCAAATATGTTCTTCTCAGTAGACATCAGATCTAAATAATGACGGATGCAGAGTGTAGCCTAATAGAGCAGGTCAAAGAACATGGATCTGTATGTCCAGTTGTGAACCTTGCCGTAACCATAAGCTCGCTCTAAACTGTAATTCTTCCCTGGAGGTGGAAACTTCAAATGACTAATCTAACTCAACACTGTTGACCAAGAAAGACGGCCAGGTACTTGACATTTCTCAATTTTTTGATTGAATTGTCTACTCATTCGTAAATAACGATGTTCAATCGGCAAAAACTATCTAGTTGTTGAAAAGAAACTCATTTTCCCCCCATGTTTGAGCAGCATGGCTTTAACTGACCCCATGCACACGGGACATGACAAGCCCCCGTGAGTCAACCATCCACTGATCATTCCTAATGCTGGAAAGTCATTTATTATCCACAGTAAAGATGCCCTCATGTCAAAGTTCTTCTTAAGAGATACATCATAAGTTTGAACCCCTTTTTCCCACAACATCTTCAACTCATCAACTAGCGACCTGAGGTATACATTGATGACTTTACTCGGACTCTTATCTCCCGAAATCAGTAAAGGCATGAACATGTAGGGATCTTTCATGCACATCGAAGGCGGGAAGTTATACACAACAATAATCACCGGCCAAGTTGAGTAGGGCTCTGTGTAAGGCCTATTAAACGGATTAAACCCATCCGTAGCAAGTCCAAGCCTAACATTACGAACCTCTTTAGCAAACGAGGGGTGCTTATTTTCAAAAATTTTCCACTCAAGCACATCTGCTGGGTGCGTCAGTTGACCTGCGACTATGTCCCGTGCAGAGTGCCACCTCATATCCTCGGCGGTATGTGTTGACATGAACAACAGCTGAAGCCTCGGCGCAATGGGAAAGTAACGTAAGATTTTTCTCAGCACGTCTTTTACCTTTTTCTTGCACTGTTCACAGTATCTACTTGTATCGCAAATATCACATGACCTCTTATCTTTTTTGACATCACCGTAATACAACATACAATCATTCTCACAAGCATCAATCTTCTCATACCCCAGATTGAGCCTTTTGACAATTTTCTTCACATCATAGTATGACTCTGGTAACTTATTACCTGCAGGTAAGCACTCATTCACAATGTTTAGCAGTTCATTAAAACCTCTCTCGCTACAGTCATGCTCGTTCTTGAAGTGTAAAAACATAGTCACGACAGATAAGACGGTGTGCTTTTTGTGCCCGTCATACAATGGCGTCGCTAATTCCAGTAATAACTCATAGAAACCCTTAGCCCCGTCATTCGACTCTTGCTCAGTGCTACCATCATCCCTATCTATATTCCACTAGAAGTATGAACCATCAACTTCGACTATCATGTTAGTACAGTCAACGGTTTCGTCACCTCTGGATTTCGGTTCTGATTCATGTTCATCCAACCAGGTTTCCCCATAATAGATCCATGTCATATAACCCTGTTTGAATCCATACGCAAATAAGTCGCACATGACATCACTCATTTTCTTCCATAATTCATTCACACACCTCTAACAAGGACATTTGATCTCATCACCACTGTCGTGCTCAAACGTAAAATTGATAAACTGTTCAACCCCACTACGGTACTCAGAGCTAAGCTCACCCTTATCAGTGGCTACCCTACGTTCCATCCAACTTCGATCAACAGACATCTTGGACAACAGGCTGCTATATATCTGGATAGTTAGACAAACAAAATCAAGTATCCAAGTTTATGTATATGAAAGCGTATGAGTTTCCTAACTTCATCTCCACTCTAACGGGTCAGGCTTCTATCGCATTCCCGAATGCGTCGCCCCACTTGATGCCAACAACATGAACACATCTTTATATTTTAAGAAATTTTGGCAGCACCTCCCCATGGTCTTCAAGTACACAAAATAGACTACCAAGTCGTAGCCTAAATATGCACCTGAAGAACATCAAGAGATATATAATGACCAAAAATTCAAAAAATATAAAGACGTGCTCAAGTCGTTAACACCGACCTAAGTGAGATCGAAATATACAAGAACAGTCCCAAAATGGGGAGTATTTGAGATTCACTCTTACTAAGTGAATCTCAAACGGGTTTCAAAGCTTCCTAAACTATATGAAAATATGGACATGTGATAGTAAGGATTATTCTATATAACTACAAATGCACCTTCAAAACCATTAATGCCAACAATGTGAAGCAAAATAAATTTGACAAATAAGAAACTCTGTCTTTCTTTCTATCTTTTTAAAAACTTTTAAAGATATTGCAGAGTTGAAATGTCAATTCTAATCACTAATGTATTCAAACTATGTCACGGTATATATGATTCTAATCACCAAGTTTAATAAAAACTCCCAATTTAACTGTCAAATTATGGTATGAGCATAATAAAAACTTAAGTTTAATAAAAACTCCTAATTCGTACATTTTACACATGGACAATTAAGTCTCCTAATTGAACTCAGTATCTGTGGTAGTAACCTAATGCACAAGACATAGAATTGCAACATTATTTATGCTTGTACATAACATACATATAAATATATAGTCCCAACAATAAACCTTTGCATTGATCTGAAAGTTGATTTGATTTGAAGTTGCCATGCCAGTGAAGAGCTACAATGGCTACCTTGTTACCATTAAAAACCTCACAAATAGAAAAAATAGCACTAAAAATCCAAGGCAGGCAAGTCCAAGCTTGCAGTGAATTTGTAGGTTTAACCAAAGAAAAGAAAAGGAAAAAAAGAATGGGGTGGATAAAGGTGAAGATGGACTGTCAAAATAAACATCAGTAGTGTACAATCTTTTCCACCATATACCAACAATAGTTAAATATAGGATTAGAACGCTATAACCCCCATTCATATCCATGCCTATTTACATTATTATCAATTTGAAAATAAAAGCATACTAAGATTATTAACATACCAACTCCATAATTTTGGTCTATATTAACCAGTCAAAAACAGAAACAAAAGATGAAATGTTTCACTTGCAAATATATATATATATATATATATATATATATATATATATATATATATATATATATATATATATATATAGAAGGATAGTATATATGCTAGAAAAGATGTTTCAACTTTTAATGCGAGCATGGTAAGGAAAATAATTAATAAAGCAAGCAAGCAATCAAATGAGCAGAATTATACTACATACTAACTCTGTCCCAATTTAACTGTCAAATGGCCATTGCCTGCCTACCTGCTTTGGTGTTCTAATCGACAACAACAATTACAACCAATTATAGAAGCTCGCAGCAGTTGTTTGCTTGTGTTTAATTTTATAGAGAAACAGTTTTAAGGTATATATGCAAACAAAATGGACGTAAACATAAAGGGCTTCGTGACGAATCGAATATTTGAATTCTTTATGTTTGAATTAAATGAAATACAGAGTTGAATAAACACATGAAGGAAAGTGAAATAAGCTAAAAAAAAAGGAACTGCCAATATATATATATAGAAGTGTTAAATGGAATTTAAAAATTTACCAAAATGAAGTGTAGAACAACTGTAGAATCAACTGAGGGCGAAATGGGGAAGAAATGATGAACTGGGCAGTGCACAAGTGGCCATGAACTGGTGGCAGCCAGCGAACTGGGCGGCGAACTGACGATTAATTTGGGCAAAAATGATGAACAAGATTCAATTTGACAAATCAATTGAGCAAGCTGAGAATCAATGGATATATGCTTAGCTTAGAATCAATTGAGGGAAATAGCCAAAATGTGAGGGAAGGAGAAAATTAAGAGAGGGAATGAAAAAATATACTCGTTGCCATCGAACTAGGGTTTTAAATATAAGACCCATTCTCGACGGCGTTCCCGTCGCCAATGTCCCCTGTTGGTATTGAGTCATTACCAATGGAATGACCGTCGATCATAACATTTGTGCAGTCGCCAATGAGTTTTCCCTCCACCGGGAAAGTCTAGCGCCAAATACTAGGATCTTTACTGACGGCATACAGTGGTGACGGTTTGGCCGTCGCCAATGACCTTATGTAACGACCCCAAAATTCATACCATTTAAATCCCGACTTCGGTCGTTAACCATACATTCAACCTCTAAATAATACATCATTATTCGATGTTAAACTTAATAAAATTGCGAAATATTTAAAACTTTTATACATTTCCTTCTTTCTTGCCCTGAATCGCAACCATTACATTACATCTCTTTGATTCAATCTTATGTCATGAATCGTTACAACAAAATAACTATACAAAGTCTTACATCATAACTAAATATCCATATACATTAGATAGCTCAACTTACATTTAACAACATCTTACGTTCAAAATAGGAAATACATTTCGCATAAAACATAAGTAATCTTCGTGAATATAGATCTCTATAACTCACATAGCACGTATCTTTACCTTAAAATCTTGACCTGCAAAAGTGGTTATTTGCAAGAGTGAGCTCGACAGCCCATCAAAGTTTAACAGTTTTCATGCATCATATATCACATAATAACATGCTCGACATACATCTTATTAAAGTAACATGGCATACATGCTTTTAATTCACATAACAAATATAAAGATTGAGTTCCTTACTCAATCATCATTACTTAGCCAAAAAAATGCAGTCATATATTGACTTTAACATTTCATGATTTCAACATGCATAACATATCATGCAATTTAAAACAGTTCATCAAGTTCACGTAGAAAATAGGAACCGAAAGACTTGCCTTGATCGTTGTTTACCAATAATAGCTTAACAGCTTACAGTTATCTGCACTTCACGTGCCCTACACAATTATATAATCATACACATCAACTATTAGTCACATAACAACACATAACAATTGTAATGTAAACTCTGCTCCACATCTCATAATCTTTCCTATTAATAAATACACAATGGTCAATTAGATTGTGTTAACTTTTCGACTTATGACTCACTATATTTCTTCTTAGTCAAACTCGAAGTTCAAGTGCTTAAGTCTTGCTAGGACTACTTATTGGTTTTATATTAAACCCATTCCATATCTTATAATATCTATTTCAATGGAATTGAAATACTTTTTAAGTTCATTAACACTTGGCACGGCGTTTCGACGTTCAATCGTCACACGCCCGATTTGCCTCTCTTGTGTATGCTTACTATGCTTCTATAACTTATCTAATACATTATTTATTAATGTTAAGCATCATTATATTTACTAAGATTCATGCTTTATAACTTAGGACATCATCTTTTACGGTCTGGAGCACTACACATGCATATGTGCATGCCCGACACCCTCTGATTGCCTCCGAAAACACAACAGTCCTAAAGATGACCATTTTGACCCATCCTAATGACCTCAAATTGAAACACTTAAAGAACGAAAGTTGTAGGTCTACTCGTCCTCGTTCCGGATCATATTGAATCACCTCAATCGGAGCTCGTATGAGGAAGTTTTGGCCATTTTACTACAGGAGGTCAAAACTGTCCAAGTCAAACTTCTGTCCCCGCGCTGGGGCGCGAGTACTAAGCCAACTAGTGGCGCTGGGGCGCGAGATTGGCGCTGGGGCGCCAATTTCAGCGCTGGGGCGCCAGCTTCTGGCGCTGGGGCGCGAATTTTGGCGCCGGGGCGCGATTTTTGGCGCTGGGGCGTGAATTTTGACGCTGGGGCGCCGAAACTCGCAGAACCCAACCACGAAGAATAGAACAACTCAATTTTCTGTCTATAACTTCAATTCCAACACTAATTAACATGAATAACTAATGCAAATTACACATAAACTTTCACCAAGCATACAAATATTAAATTAACACAACTTAAACCATAATTTTAGAAAAATTAAATACTAGAATAACATATTTTAAAACCCAAAAACTCCATTTTTGATATTTTTTGACACAGTGCATACTGTAATCATAACGATACACCAATTTGATTCTTTTGAACTAAGTTCTCTGTAATTTTTAACAAACTAACTAATATAGTCACAGTTCAATTTCACACACTAAATTGATCATCATAATTGTTATTTACATAAGCTACATAAGAAATACATATACTGACATTATTTCTTCCTACTGTCAAACGAATTTATCATGCAATTCTCGTTTAAGCACTACCTCTAATCATCATAAACTCATATAATAACTATATAATCAAGTACCATACCATGTTATACATGTATATCAACAATTCATCCCATAAAATATTTTACAGAGAACTTTTTGGGAAGAAGAAAAACATGAAACTTTTAGAGAAAGAGATTGAGCTCCTACCTTGGATTAGGAAGATGATTATTATTATTTTCTCCAAATTCTTTTCTACAACACCTGTTAAAATCACTCTCAAATTCTCTCTAGTTTTCCTCTTTTCTTCTTTTTCTCTCTGTAAACTTCAACTGAGTCTTTCTTCTCCCTAACTCTAACATACGTATAATATTATAACGTATAATAATAATATAGATATTAAGTATAGGATTTAACTGACATCAGTTATAAATTTTTTTTTGAAAATCAAAAGCCATAAGGCTTGTTTGGCTAAGCTTAATAAAAATAACCCATTAAATCCTTACACCTTGTTTGGCAAATCTAACTAAAACAAATAGATTAATCCGTATACCTTGTTTGATAAAACATCATTAAATTAAAGGCTTATTATGCAATAAGACATGTTTAGAAAAAACCAAATTAAACTCTTTTTATTTATTTTAATAACTCCTTTATAGCAAGGTTATTAGTCACACTTTTATTAAATTTATAAATCAATTAAAACATTAATCTATTAAATTACTTTAACACATAAATCATTATCACATAATTATAATTTCTTTTATAATTATAATTTTATTTAACCAACGAATATTTTAAATTACAATTTCCCATTTAAAATATTATAACTTATTTAAATCACCATAAGCTCTCTAGCTTACTTATTAAATTATATTATTATATAATCTCATAACAATTAATTTACTTAGCTCCTTAATTATTTACTCAACAAATAATTAAATCACATCAACTCAAATTGCCATATAATTCAATAAATATTTAATATTGCCAATAAATATTTAATATTTAATATTTAATTATTTATTCAACAAATAATTAAATATACCACATCACTCAAATTGAACAATTATTTATTCAACAATAACATATCCATTAAATACTTAAATAAATCAATAAATATTTAATATCACGCTTTAAAATTATGGAATGTTACATCATTCCCTCCTTACAAGGATTCTGTCCTCAGAATCACAATTCAAATAAATCATTCGTTACATTCTTCCCTACTTACAAAGATTCTGTCCCCAGAATCACCGAAACCCTACCTTACTCAGGGTTTCCTCAAATCTATTCATTGAATAACTTCAACACATTATCTTTATATAGGTTTTATATTTTCTACTCTCACCATTCTTGATAATAAATTCTTATAAGTTTTATTTCATAACATTTACTTAGACTCAATTATATTTGAGTATTATATATTCTTTGACCCGTTCATTATCTTTCTCTAAGGATCATTATCATATATTATATGATCAAACTCTCGGGACATTACATTCACCCTTTCTTCTAAGAATTTCGTCCTCGAAATTTTTATTAATTAATCTTTATTCATTCAATCTATCAGAATAGATTTTACGTTAATACCTTATTCATTCATTGGATTCTATAACCACTTCTTTTCCACAAAGATCATTCTACAATTATTAAACTTTTCTATTAAAAAATTTCACATTATTCTTTGATAACTCACATCCTTCTCACTTCAAAATCTATTTTCTCACTTATTCAACATATTCATCATTCAGAGTCGTATTCTATGACTCACTTCTTTCTAAAGAATATCATCCTTACCACATTCACCTTTTAGAATACCAAGAATCTTCCACAATTTCTCAATAATTGGGAAGCGATATGAATAACAGGAATTTAATAGATTCCAAATCATGCTGAGGGTCATAAGGCCACGAACTATGTCCACAGTTGCAAGTAATCTTTCAACTTCAACTTTAACAGTCATAAGACTATAAGGACCCCCGTACTTAGGGTGTTAAGTCCTTCGTACGATGTATTGTGCACAAACATTTAAACGCTATGCATATGTCCATAGTTATAAGTAATCTTTCAACTTAAACTTTAACAGTCATAAGACTATAGGGACTCCTCGTACTTAGGGTGATCAACCCTTCGTACAATGTATTGTGCACAAACATCTCAACGCCTCCGCGTAATCTCCTATAAAAGGGTTGTTCATCTCAGCTTTTCAACATCTGAATTCGCACCAAAACAATTTGGGTTGGCATAACTTCTCAAGAAACTCTTGAATTTCATGAACATCTTTTAATATTTGTCTAGCTGAATCATATAGCATAGACCTCTACAATAACTCGGACATTAACCGAAATATACATATACATACATACATATGTATTCTCATATATTAAAGAAATCTCAAAAAATCTTTTTATGACGTTATGATACCGCACTGTATTTACAGTCCGTTGAGGATTCCGTCATTTGGTGACATTATCATACTACATCATACCATAGTGGGCTGACGATCCTTAGATCACATCCAACACTAGGTAATACTGCATTGATGACTCCATCATTTTTATCATCTTTGCACCAGGTTACATGATGCATTAATGATATAAAATATATTTTGATATATTGCAAATCATTTTTGTCTAGCCGAAGTAATTAGCATAGACATACGAATAATAGTATTTGTTGTTAAAACTCATTGGTTCCATCATTTGATCCAATGTTTTTCAAGAAAATAAAAGTGTAAACATCAGCACGAAGTCAATAAATTTCGAAAGTCTAGCATAGCTAGTAGATTTAGAATACCTATGCTTCCACCATCAACTCCACTTTCTATAATGTTCCATTGCTTAATAGGTCTATCTATTCCTATCATCCTCAATACTCCATTCACACTTAATTATACCCTAGTTCATCAAACTTACCACACGTTATTAGTTCAGGAACTTGCCACAATCATATGAGTTTAAGAACTTATCCTAGTCAGACCATAGGCGTCCATTCGCTGAGGGGTTCAAAAACATACCATATAACTATGAGTCACGAACCTACCATAAGTATGAGTTTTAAGAACTCACACTTACCTTATAATATTCTCTAACTATACTCTACCTATCTGTTATACACATGAGAAAAGAATCACCTTCTCAACATGCATATAGCAAATAGCGCGACACAAACATTCCAATGATTATCATTGTGATATACTGAGTGCAAGCACAAAACCCTCGCCCATACAAAGGTTTGTACAACTCAGTCATCACATGGGTTCTCAATTGAAATTCCACCTAACTCTATCTTTCTTTTAACTTACTCTTTGCTCGATACGAATTCCTCGTATCACATCATCTATAACTCCTCATGAGTTATCTCGTACTATTTCATAGTACATTATCTTCATAGCATCAAGCTATAATCATTCAAACATTACAGACCATCTTTCTTTTATAACTTAAACAGATCACGTCGTGACCTTATTCTATAATCATCTTTCTTAAAATTATTTTGTTAACTCGTGATCGTTTTGTTTTACGATCCTCATTCTTTCTCTTTTTCATCATTTACGACATTATTCGTTATCTTGGTTATTGGAGTTAGGAAACTCCCATTTCTTATCTTTATATCTTTTCAAGATTCTTCTTTGAATCTTCTTGTTTATATAACAATTCTTCCTTTAAGAATTTCTAACTTTCTAACTTCATTTACATCGCTCAAAATTTCATTCGAGTTATACACTTGGTACACATCGAGTCTCTAACAGTTTCAATATGGTACGCTGAGTGGTTTCCCACAAACAACCAACAAACTAGGTTTCGAGTTGCTAGTTCGTATATACCTCCGCTCCATGAAGGAATCGTTTAGCCCAGATACCATACATCAATTATTAAAGAGTACAATTGTACCTCACTTAGACATAACTCTCTATTCATAACTTCTTTATCACTCTTCTTATAGACACTGTCTATTTATTATCACATTACATCCTTATTATTGGAGTTAGGTAACCCCACATTCATATTCCTTATAACTCTGCAAGATTCTTCTTTGAATCCTTTCACGCAAGTTTTAATCCCTTATTGTTCAAACTCTATTTGAGCTTATTCGTTCTTTATCTTCACCTCTCTTCTCTAAGGTTATTGCCTACGGTACTCCTACCTAAGGTTTATAACCTACAGCTTTGATACCAACTGTAACGACCCCAAAATTCATACCATTTAAATCCCGACTTCGGTTGTTAACCATACATTCAACCTCTAAATAATACATCATTATTCGATGTTAAACTTAATAAAATTGCGAAATATTTAAAACTTTTATACATTTCCTTCTTTCTTGCCCTGAATCGCAACCATTACATTACATCTCTTTGATTCAATCTTATGTCATGAATTGTTACAACAAAATAACTATACAAAGTCTTACATCATAACTAAATATCCGTATACATTAGATAGCTCAACTTACATTTAACAACATCTTACGTTCAAAATAGGAAATACATTTCGCATAAAACATAAGTAATCTTCGTGAATATAGATCTCTATAACTCACATAGCACGCATCTTTACCTTAAAATCTTGACCTGCAAAAGTGGTTATTTGCAAGAGTGAGCTCGACAGCCCAGCAAAGTCTAACAGTTTTCATGCATCATATATCACATAATAACATGCTCGACATACATCTCATTAAAGTAACATGGCATACATGCTTTTAATTCACATAACAAATATAAAGATTGAGTTCCTTACTCAATCATCATTACTTAGCCAAAATAATGCAGTCATATATTGACTTTAACATTTCATGATTTCAACATGCATAACATATCATGCAATTTAAAACAGTTCATCAAGTCCACGTAGAAAATAGGAACCGAAAGACTTGCCTTGATCGTTGTTTACCAATAATAGCTTAACAGCTTACAGTTATCTGCACTTCACGTGCCCTACACAATTATATAATCATACACATCAACTATTAGTCACATAACAACACATAGCAATTGTAATGTAAACTCTACTCCACATCTCATAATCTTTCCTATTAATAAATACACAATGGTCAATTAGATTGTGTTAACTTTTCGACTTATGACTCACTATATTTCTTCTTAGTCAAACTCGAAGTTCAAGTGCTTAAGTCTTGCTAGGACTACTTATTGGTTTTATATTAAACCCATTCCATATCTTATAATATCTATTTCAATGGAATTAAAACACTTTTTAAGTTCATTAACACTTGGCACGACGTTTCGACGTTCAATCGTCACACGCCCGATTTGCCTCTGTTGTGTATGCTTACTATGCTTCTATAACTTATCTAATACATTATTTATTAATGTTAAGCATCATTATATTTACTAAGATTCATGTTTTATAACTTAGGACATCATCTTTTACGGTCTGGAGCACTACACATGCATATGTGCATGCCCGACACCCTCCGATTGCCTCCGAAAACACAACAGTCCTAAAGATGACCATTTTGACCCATCCTAATGACCTCAAATTGAAACACTTAAAGAACGAAAGTTGTAGGTCTACTCGTCCTCGTTCCGGATCATATTGAATCACCTCAATCGGAGCTCGTATGAGGAAGTTATAGCCATTTTACTACAGGAGGTCAAAACTGTCCAAGTCAGATTTCTGTCCCCGCGCTGGGGCGCGAGTACTAAGCCAACTAGTGGCGCTGGGGCGCGAGATTGGCGCTGGGGCGCCAATTTCAGCGCTGGGGAGCCAGCTTCTGGCGCTGGGGCGCGAATTTTGGCGCCGGGGCGCGATTTTTGGCGCTGGGGCGTGAATTTTGACGCTGGGGCGCCGAAACTCGCAGAACCCAACCACGAAGAACAGAACAACTCAATTTTCTGTCTATAACTTCAATTCCAACACTAATTAACATGAATAACTAATGCAAATTACACATAAACTTTCACCAAGCATACAAATATTAAATTAACACAACTTAAACCATAATTTTAGAAAAATTAAATACTAGAATAACATATTTTAAAACCCAAAAACTCCATTTTTGATATTTTTTGACACAGTGCATACTGTAATCATAATGATACACCAATTTGATTCTTTTGAACTAAGTTCTCTGTAATTTTTAACTAACTAACTAATATAGTCACAGTTCAATTTCACACACTAAATTGATCATCATAATTGTTATTTACATAAGCTACATAAGAAATACATATACTGACATTATTTCTTCCTACTGTCAAACGAATTTATCATGCAATTCTCGTTTAAGCACTACCTCTAATCATTATAAACTCATATAATAACTATATAATCAAGTACCATACCAAGTTATACATGTATATCAACAATTCATCCCATAAAATATTTTACAGAGAACTTTTTGGGAAGAAGAAAAACATGAAACTTTTAGAGAAAGAGATTGAGCTCCTACCTTGGATTAGGAAGATGATTATTATTATTTTCTCCAAATTCTTTTCTACAACACCTGTTAAAATCACTCTCAAATTCTCTCTAGTTTTCCTCTTTTCTTCTTTTTCTCTCTGTAAACTTCAACTGAGTCTTTCTTCTCCCTAACTCTAACATACGTATAATATTATAACGTATAATAATAATATAGATATTAAGTATAGGATTTAACTAACATCAGTTATAATTTTTTTTTTGAAAATCAAAAGCCATAAGGCTTGTTTGGCTAAGCTTAATAAAAATAACCCATTAAATCCTTACACCTTGTTTGGCAAATCTAACTAAAACAAATAGATTAATCCGTATACCTTGTTTGATAAAACATCATTAAATTAAAGACTTATTATGCAATAAGACATGTTTAGAAAAAACCAAATTAAACTCTTTTTATTTATTTTAATAACTCCTTTATAGCAAGGTTATTAGTCACACTTTTATTAAATTAATAAATCAATTAAAACATTAATCTATTAAATTACTTTAACACATAAATCATTATCACATAATTGTAATTTCTTTTATAATTATAATTTTATTTAACCAACGAATATTTTAAATTACAATTTCCCATTTAAAATATTATAACTTATTTAAATCACCATAAGCTCTCTAGCTTACTTATTAAATTATATTATTATATAATCTCATAACAATTAATTTACTTAGCTCCTTAATTATTTACTCAACAAATAATTAAATCACATCAACTCAAATTGCCATATAATTCAATAAATATTTAATATTGCCAATAAATATTTAATATTTAATATTTAATTATTTATTCAACAAATAATTAAATAAACCACATCACTCAAATTGAATAATTATTTATTCAACAATAACATATCCATTAAATACTTAAATAAATCAATAAATATTTAATATCACGCTTTAAAATTATGGAATGTTACACCTTATTCTCGACGGGACTGTTGCTGTCGGCAATGAGCCCGTCGCCAATGCCCCAGTTTTTTGTAGTACCATTTTAAGACCTTAGATTACATATATAATAGATTGCAAGCTGGCTGTACAACTTAAACAAGTTCATCATACGAACTGGATCTAGATCCATTGATTGGAACTTTAACCCATATGGTTCCTAGGCTCACATAATATAATTTTAAAAAGCTTTCAAGACACATATTTAAACATAATATATACATATAATTAAAAATTCGCTAAACGAAGGGATCTATCGATTAAATCCTTGTACGCGAGTAATAAAGCTTCCTGTTTCCTCTAGATACAGATCTAGGGTCGCGTGGTAGCACTAATATTTACAAAACTACATCTACCTAGATCTCAGCCAATCTAGGTCAATGGATCAAGCTATGAAGCTTTTGGACCGATCAAATGCTAGATCTGGTCAGATCTAAGATAGATCTAGTGAATATACTTTAAATATTGAGTATTTACACGAAATGAACGGTTAAAACTTAGATCTATGCACAACCAAGCAATATATATATATATATATATATATATATATATATATATATACTAAAGTAGTACTTGAGGACAAATCTAAGAAGATCATATGATATGACGCAATAACAACACAACGAACGACTACAGCTGCTGAAAACTTAATTTCTACCGGTGATAACTTGATATGTTGAAGTTGATATGTATATAAGTGTTTATAGTAGAGATATTGAAGCAAGATTTGAGTTGTTTCTCACTCTAACTCTCGAAATTTCTCTCTCCTAAGCCTTCTCTCTCTCTCAAATCTGCTAAAAATGAGTTGGGAGGTGCTGTATTTAAATCCCCGACCAGCCGCGGGTAGACCCGCGGTAGCCGCAGGTACCTGTGACTGGGCCTGGTGGGCCCCATTGCCTCGAAGTTTGTTCCCTCAATTGACGTACTGTCTGTTAAAACCATCATAACTTGTAATCTAGGAATCTGATGGAGATGTGCCATACCATTCCGAAAAACTATTTTTTAGAGCTACGCAATGACATAGGGCTTGACCTTTTCTGAATCCAGGAAGATGAGTCCATGATTCGAATAGTGTCTTTAAGGTCTCCGTAGGTAGTCCGTTGATTTATCTTGCGCAGTTAGTATGCACACAAGCCAATCATGTTTGATGATAAAGCATATACTTTGTAACAATCTTATTCATTTATTAATAAAATAATTATTTAATTAAAGCCTTATAGCTTATCTACATGATGTTATTTTATAATATGTGATAAACCCATAATTTTGAGCAATACTTTTAGAATCATGATTGTTGACGTCGGGATGGTTTGTATCCCTTTCTGTGCTTGTCTTTTGGTATTCTCATGTTGGGTGAGTTTTATCTGAAAAGACAAGTTTGAAAAGGTATGACATGTAAATGTTGACGATTTGACTTTTAAAGTCGCCAGTTGGTAGATTTGAAATGGTTGTACCAACTCACCCAATTTTGAAAAGGTTTGCACAAAGACCTCAACATCACATCAATGCCATCTCAACACAATTCAACTCAAACTGCGTACCAAGATGTCCCACAAGAAACATAGCTCAAATCCCGAGTGACAACTACACAAGACATCAAAACACATAGACAGTGAAGACTTGGAGATCTAGTCATGGACCCATCTTCCCAGCTTCGGATGACCTTTAATTTTATGTCATTGTGTAGCTCTCGACAATAGTTTTTTGAAAGTTATGAAGGTTCGAGCGGTGAGTGCGTAGCCCGAGTGAATGTACTTTGAGATGATGGGACCCGTAAAGCCCGGGGTAGTCCGGGCAGTCCGGGCAATCACAGGTAGACCAGCGGTTCTTGAACATCTGAAGATGGTTTTGGAGGCACTAAGAAAAGAGAAGTTGTATGCGAAATTTTCCAAGTGTGAATTTTGGATGGAGAAAGTTCAATTCTTAGGACACGTGGTGGATAAGGATGGAATTTTCGTAGACCCTGCAAAAGTAGAAGAAGTGAGTAATTGGGAGCAACTGAAGATGCCAACCAAAGTAAGAAGTTTCATAGGGTTAGGTGGGTACTATCGAAGATTTATCCAGGATTTTTTTAGGATAGCAGCCCTGTTGACCAATCTAACGAGGAAGATGGTGAAGTTCTTGTGGACGGAAAAATGCGAAGAGAGTTTCCAAGAGTTGAAGAAAAGGTTGAGTGAGGCGCCTATATTATCATTACCAGATGATACAAGAGGATTTATGGTGTATAGTGATGCATCACATAGAGGACTAGGATGTGTGCTAATGCATCATGGCAAAGTCATTGCGTATGCGTCACGGCAATTGAAGGATTATAAAAAACGATACCCTACTCATGACTTGGAGTTAGCGGCAGTAGTTTTTGCGTTAAAGATTTGGAGACACTATTTGTACGGAGAAAAATGTGAGATATACACAAACCACAAGAGTCTGAAATATATCTTCACACAGAAGGAGTTGAGCATGTGTCAAAGAAGGTGGTTAGAATTAATCAAGGATTATGACTGCGATATTCTTTATCACTCGGGAAAGGCAAACGTAGTGGCCGACGCGCTAAGTAGGAAATGAAGGGAGAAGTTATTTCAATTGACAACTCAGGAGGAGTTAATAAGGGATATGGAGAAATTGGAGATAGAAGTAAAGGGACTGGAGATGTCTGAAGAGAGATTTTTTGCAACAGATGCTCATTCAACCTTGTTGGACAGAGTAAGAGAATCATAAGAAAAGGATGAAGAGTGTGAAAGAGTTAGGATAAGGAGCGCGAAAAATGGGAAGAAAAGTTCAAGATAGATAGAGATGATATTTTGAGATTTGAAGGGAGAGTGTGGGTGCCAACGATAACCGAGTTGAGGGAAGAAATTTTACACGAGGCACATAATATGGCGTATTTCGTTCATCCAGGAGGCACAAAGATGTACCGGGATTTGAGGCAACATTTTTGGTGGCCCAATCTAAAATGAGAAATCACGAAGTGCGTTAGTAGATGTCTTACGTGTCAATGGGTCAAAGTATAGCACCAAATGCCGAGTGGTCTACTCCTATCGTTGGAAATACCAGAGTGGAAATGGGAGCACATTACGATGGACTTCAGGGTGGGACTTCCAGTCACGCAGAAAGGTTTTGACACCATTTGGGTTATCGTAGATCGACTAACGAAGACGGCTCATTTTCAACCGATCAAGATGTGATATAGTTTAAATCAATTAGTGAATCTGTACGTAAAGGAAATTGTTTCACGACATGGAGTGTCGGTATCGATTGTCTCAGACCGAGATCCGCGCTTCACGTCAAAATTCTAGAACAACTTACAAGAAAGGATGGGAACGCAATTGAGATTAAGTACCACTTATCATCCGCAGACAGACAGACAAAGTGAGCGAACGATACAAACGTTAGAGGACATGCTTAGAACTTACGTGATGGACTTCAAAGGAAGTTAGGACGATCACATACCCTTAGTAGAATTTCCATATAATAATAGTTATCATGCGAGTATAGGCTTGCCACCGTACGAAGCTCTTTACAGGAGAAAATGTAGGACACCATTGTGTTGGGATGAAGTTGGAGAGCGAAAGATGCTAGGACCAGAGTTGGTGCAATAAACCGCGGATGTGGTAACATTGATAAGAGCTAGATTAGTAATTGTACAAGATCGCCAGAAGAAATACGCAAACTTAAATCGACAGCACCGCGACTTTGAAGTCGGAAGTTACATTTTGTTAAAAGTATTGTAGACACTCAAAATTTTTTGCACACCTGTTACTGACATTGCAGGAGGGCAGATTTATCTTTCAGACATAACCATAGAAGACAACTCATATCCAGTCCGGATACTACCGAAATCTTAGTCTCAACCTCGAAACACACACCAGGAGTATCAATTCTAACCTCAGAGATAACCCCGAGGCCTGCAGTTCCAATACCAGAAATTCCACCGGAAAAGACCGATTTATCCCGGAGATAACCCCGAGATATTCAGTCTCAGTCTCGACACCAGGAATAGTAGCCCCAACCTTGGAGATAACCCCAAGAAATGCAGTTACAGTTCCAGATATAACCCTAGAAATGCTTGTTTTAAAGCCATGCAAACAGCTTCAGAACACTCGACACTCACACCGAGACACTCAGTACAAGACCCGAAGATGACCCCGAGAAGACAGGCACACCTCAGAGATGACATTGAGGACCTTCAACACTTGCAGTAGTCCAATCTTAGAGATAAACCTGAGCAACGTCTGCTTTATAAACTCAAACTGGAGATAACCCCGGTGAGGGGTAAAGTCGTCATCTTGCCATCTTGACGCCACATCGCGCCATCTCAACATCTCAACATCTCAACATCTCATACATACATTTCTATATAGTAATGTCCCATAAGAAATAAGGAAGTCCAATCCCGAGTGACTATTACGTAGGGTAACAGATAGAATTTGAAGCTTAAAGACCGGAGAGCATGGTCCCATCTTCCTAACTTCGTACAACCTCTAATCTCATGTCATTGCGTAACTCTCAATAACGACGCTCCGAAATAGGTCTTATACACCTCAGTCGGATGCCCAGATTGAAGTTCTGAAAGTTCGAGTGGACATCATGTTGCATGCGTGCACGTACTTTGAGACGACAGGACCTGCGAAGCCCAGGGCACCCCCAGCAGCCGCAAGTACACCTGCGGCTCCCCCCCTCTATAAATAGAGGGCTTGGGGTGGCCATTTTAAAAGAGAAAAAGGCGAAAAAGTCCTGTCCAATTTGCTCTGTACACACCCTAAACTGAGTGCTTTCTCATTTTAAACTCTTGTAAGCTCATATATAGCTACTTTTCTACCGGTGGGAGCCGAGTGTTCATCCACTTTAAGCTATAGAAGTTTTCTTTGGCAGCCCACTGTAAGCCTTCTTACACATTTTAAAGCCTTTCTCTTCATCTTTGCACACACCGTTCTTCACGTTGAGAGTCGTGTTGCGTGTGTATGCCCGAACTTCGGTCCGTGGTTTCATTTCAGTTTGTATATATATATATATATATATATATATATATATATATACATACTTATATATATTTTTTTATATATGGACTAACATTATCGAGTTATGCCTCGATTGAGCCTAGAGTTACGTCTGGAGTGTTTAATTGCTTTCGTACATATATATATACTTATATATATGAACTGTGTGTCGAACTCTGTTCGATGAGCCTAGACTTATGTCTGGTGCGTTTAATGACTTATATATATATATATATATATATATATATATATATATATATATGTTCGATGAGTCTGGATTTTACATCCGGAGCGTTTACTACTTTAATACATATATATATATATATATATATATATATATGAACTGTTGTCGGACTTTATTCGATGAGCCTGGATTTTATATCTGACCTGTTTACATTCTTATATAATATATATATATATATATATATATATATATATATATATATATATATATATATTTCGTCCGGCCTGGAGTTTACTTCGTGGTAGTTGACCGTTTTTACTGCTTTCTATACATTTTATCCTGCCTGGAGTTTCCTCTATGGCAGTTGATCTCTTTTACAGCTTTATTTACATTTCTGATCCCCCATGGAGGTGCTTCGTGGTGGTTGATCATGTCAATATATATATATATATATATATATATATATATATATATATATATATATATATATATATTTACAGCTTTTATATATAACTGCTTACAGCTTTTATACAAACTGCGGTATCATGTAAGCCTAGGAATCATGTTATCACAGATTTAGTCTACTGAATCTAGATTCGGTTCCCGTGATGGACATTTTCAGCTGTAGGCAGCTTGTAAATTATTCATTGTGTTGAATTTCCTCAGATGGTTTTCATACCCATGAGGAGTTCGGCACTGCTTTGTATATTATTTTCTCGAAGATGCTTCGCATCTCAAAAATAAAAGCAATCAAGCTGAACATTTAATAAAATGGAAGTATCGAAGGCCTCAATTACTATTGAGCACAGGGTTTGAAAAACCTCTTTTTTTGCAAAACATCACTGATATATCTTGTTTAAAACTGAATTTTTACACAAATTCAAACCCTTTGTATATAGGTGTAAAGTAGGCATAGCACTACTTCTAAATAATAGCACATTGACCCACACACACACACATTCATATAACAGTTTCTTGAAAAGTGGCGGTCACCGTGGCAACCCGGATGTCGGGGGGTGCCTAACACCTTCCCTCAACATAAGCAAGTCCCCAGATCCTAATGAATATGGGTTTCACAGACTCGTTTAGCAGTGTCACATCACTGGGTCAATGTGCAAATATTTTCTCGGTTGTGTTGGTACAACCAGTTAAAAAACCAACTGGCGACTCTTAATAGTTCATCGTCGACATTACACATGTCGGACCTTTTTTGCTTTTTTTTTGAAACAAATCTCACCTAAAATGAGAACACAAAAAAACAAGACTAGAAATAGGACATATAAAAATCCCGACATCGACAGGTGGCGACTCTGTTAGGGACACCAGTAAGAGGACTCAAGCCGCTATTACAAGCTTTTCAAAACTGTTATATGCTTGTGTGTGGATGTTGCATTTACATTTATGATGAATGTATACGAATGCATTTCTTACTGCACTGCAATATATCTATATGTGATATTAGTGCTTTGCACATGTCATCATTTTCATAAACGGTGAGACACGTTGTATGTGAATGTATGCTATGTGGTTCCTCCACCAGGAGGCTATCCTGTCGGTGTTTGATTACTGGACTCGTAAGAAGACTAATTCCAACGAGGCTCAAGAAAGACACCACCCAAATTTGCTCCAGTTGAAAGACCGGATTAACTCCCCGTTAAGTAAATTACGATGATTTGGGAACTTTCATGCCAAAAAGCCGTGAGAGTAACCTAAGATAGGTCAACCTATGATAAACCAAACGTGGAGGAAAGTCTCTTTATGCTTTCTCATTTCAAATTACTAGTAAAGTCAATTACTTGTAAATTACATTCCATATTCATCTCCATGTAATGAGAAATATGAAGAAATATGTGCATGTACATATTTAAATTAATATGCTATCCTGTGTTACAAACAACTAACATCCGTTTTGCAGGATAATAATCCTAAAACGGAGACATCACATAGCAAGTAAACATTTACACAATCCCTAATACTAAATTATGCAAGTTTTGTCGCAGGGAAGCATTCAGACCTATTACCCTGTCAAAATCCAAAAAGGTCGTGAGCCTACAGCCAATCATGTCTTCATCTGACCAGTCTAATCAAGTTTTTCACGAAAGAATTTGACGGATTAAGTAAACAAATTACAGATTTGGTTGTTCTGCTTAAAGAACTACATCAATCTACTCAAGGTACAAAGATACCCATACATGCTGAATCCTCTACACAAGGAGGAACCCAAGGTTCTGACAAAGCCATTACTGTACCTGAGCTCCAGTTGGATACAACCAACAAAATTCATGATGCCACCCATCTCAAAGAAGATCCAGACACCGGTGACATCAGGAAAAAAGTACTTCAAATGGAAGAAACCATTCGTTCTATCAAAGGAATTGGAGTACACGGGAGTGTCTCCTATGCTGACCTTTGTATATTTCCTAGTGTTCATTACCCATAAAAGTTTGAAACTCCTGACTTCGAAAAGAATGATGGGTTAGGAGATCCTTACACACATTTAAAGGTGTTCATTGGAGAACTTGGATCTTATGCAGAGGACGAGAAGCTCAAAATGTAGCTGTTCCAAAAGAGTCTGACTGGAGAAGCCCGTTAGTGGAATACCAGACTAGACAATTCAAAGATCCATAGTTGGGAAGAACTAGCTCATGTCTTCCTTACACAATACAACTTCCAATCTCAGATGGCTCTTGACCGGTATCAGATTACCAAGGTCAAGAAACAATCTAATGAGTCTTTCAAAGAGTATGCTCAAAGGTGGAGGCGCCTTGCTGCTCAAGTGATTCCTTCTATGACAGAGTCAGAAATGGTTATGACCTTAATCAACATACAAGAAACTCCTTTCTATAAGAGAGTTTTAGCTGACATTAGTAAACCATTTTCTGAAATGATTAAACATGGAGAGATGGCTGATATGGGGTTGAAGTTAGGAAAGATGCAAGACCTAACTGCTCTTAAAGTTGTTGCTGAGCACATCCAATTAGGAACTTATGGAAACAACCCCCGGAGGGTCCATAAAAAAAAGAGGAGGATATTTCCTTGATACTCCAAGGTCAAAAGGGCAATCAGAATATGCCTATTTATAGGAGAAATTACACTCCTTTTCAAGCACAGTCTTCAAACCCTCCATTGACTAAAGGTGGAGAAGCCAAACGCCCTTGAATGTTCACACCCCTTGGAGACTCACTCGAGAACATTCTCAATCTTCTGACCACTCAAAAGAAAATTATGCATCTTCTTCCACCAGCCAACCGTAATGGGAGGGGTTTCAATGTTGCTCGAAAATGTACTTATCATGCCGGGGCACCTGGACATGATACTCAAGATTGTTGGGCCTTGAAACACAAGATCCAAGATTTAATAGACAACGGTGAGATCGTTGTCACCAAACCAGATCAACCTCACGTACAAGACAACCCTCTTCCTCTACACAAAGAGGAAGAGGTTAACATAATTAATTGGAGCAATGGATAGAGTTCTGAATTTAACTGTGAATCATCCCAGATCATCAAAGACAGTGTTGACAAATGGGATTATGTCAAGTTCCAGTTTATGATGGAACGAAAGATGAAAGCTCTGTGTAAATAGATTGAGCAATTGGCAGAACTAGTGACCTATCAGCATCATGTCACACGCCAATTAATTAGCCAGGAGCATGCTAGTCTCTTTCCCTTGGTTATGAATACTCCCTCGTCACCTTCAAAATATGAAACATTGGAGGACAAAGTGATGAAGAGAGCAACTGCCAAAGCCCGTTGGGATTTTGCCAATAAAAGAGAATTCACATATTTGGGCCAACCTATGGAAGAGATACTTCAGATTCTAATCAATGAAGGAAGAATCACATCCCTTCTACCTCCAGTTAATCCCCGTTCAGGACGGTTCAATCCTGATGGAGTATGTCAGTATCACTCCCATTCTCGCGGTCACAACACGGAAGAATGCTGGGCACTCCGCCACTTTATTCAGAATCTAATTTATAATGGTGTCCTGCAACTAGCAGACGACGATATCGTGCTATTTGAGACTGAAAATACTTGTCCTACTAAATAGAAGGGATTGGTGGCAGTTATATCCGATGAGGTTGACGGGACTGTTAAACCATTCATAATTCAACTTAAAGGAGATAACAATCCTTTGAAAGTGGTTGCGCCAGAGCCAATCACCTTGCCATTCAGACCATAATATCTTGTTATCAGCTTAAAAAAAGTCCTATGGAATTATGGAGAAGCTAAAGGATCCACCTCTCATACGACTGCTGCAGTGTCGAAGGAAAATCCACTATATCTTCCCCAACGGTTGATGAAGCATACCATCAAATCAAAGGGGAAAATTCCCATGGAGAAGATTGAAAAATTTCTCCGAGCAATGGGTCATAATGAAGCCAAGGTGGTTTTAAGCTTAAGAAAAGCTCCACATCAAATTTCAATACTGGACTTGGTTTTAACTTCTGAGGATCATAGGAAGATTCTACTGAAGGTTTTGGAAGAAGCCTACTTACTGAAATCAGTGGATGTGGAAAAATTTCAACATCTGGTGGATCATATTTTCAACAACAATGTGATCTCTTTCACTGATGATGACATACCGCCCGAAGGGACTGGTCATTGCAAGCCGTTACACATTGCGATTTTGTCCTCCGGATACATATTAGCTGGAGTCTGGGTAGATGGAGGTTTATCTCTAAATATATGTCTTTATGCTACATTGCTAAAGATGAATGTCAATCTCAAGCGGATCCGAAGTAGCCGAATGATTATTAAAGCTTTTGATGTATCCCGCTGGAATTTAGTCGCAGAGATTGAGCTGCCAATTGAAATTGGTCCCCATACATTCTGTGTATCTTTTCATGTGCTCAAAATAGATACAGGATACAACCTGCTTTTGGGGAGACCGTGGATCCACATGGCCGGGGCAGTCCTTTCCACGCTTCATCAACAACTTAAATACATTAGCAACAATAGCCTAATCACAGTCAACGCTAAATCGGAATGTCCTAAACAAGGTGACATGCCATTCATCAGTTTTAATTCCAATGTTGAGCCAGTCAGTTTTCATTCTTTGGAAGTAAGCAACACTCAATACCATTCCATTGAGATGCCATTTCCCGTATCCAAGATTTCTGCCGAAGTGATGGCAGCTACTGAAGAAATGATGTCATCGGGACACCAGCCAGGACAAGGGCTTATTAAAAATAATCAGGGTATTAAGCACCCGATTCAAGTGTCAAGTCAAACTGGGATAGCCGAACTAGGCTATTATGCCAGTTCCAGTTACAGGAATCCGCATAAGCATAAGCAGATTCTTTCAGCTTCAACCACACGGCGATTATCTCCACCTGTAAATCCAAAGTCCGTACAACCTCCGGTAAAGGTGACGGCCAATGTAATGGCTATGTTATTTCCTAAACCGATACCGGTGAAGGAGAAAGAAATCCTAGTTCTAGATCCCACATTGGATGAAGAGGAACGAAGAATTAAACAAGACATCGTCCGAATGATGTCAGGCATACGCATCATTGTCCATGATGAACATACAAACAGATACACCCTAGACGATGATTGCCCAGACATAATGGTCATCATTCGGGAGAAGGAGGACGATAACAGCCCCTCCATCACTACAGTCCACCAGGACTTTGCCCTTGCTAATTGGAGCAGCACTCCTTGCATTGGTCCACAAGGGTAAAATGGGCAGGACTTCTCTTTGCCCTGTAGATATCATAACTATTTACTTTTCTGTACAATATTAGCAGTTGTTTTGTCCGTACATGATAACACTTTGTATGATTAAACAGTTTCATATATATTAAGTGAAAGAATATTTTGTTTCAGGACTCTAAACTTAGATGTGCCTGTACTTGCTGATAAGATGCCTCTTCTCCACAAGGATTGTAACTTTGATGAAAAGCTGGACTCAGACTTGATGGAAATACAATAGGACATTGAGGTGCCTCCGGAGATCAAAGAATGGGTCGAAGACAAACCTAAACCCAACCTTGATCAAACCACCTCCTTCAATCTCGGAACCTTAGAAAACCCTAAGTTAATCAAGATTGGTTCAGACCTTAACCCAAACCAAAGGAATGGCATGGTTACACTACTAACCCAATTCCAGGATGTGTTTGCATGGTCTCATGAAGACATGGTGGGTTTGTCCACTGACAATGTCCTTCATCGCCTTCCCATTAAAGAGGGATTCAAGCCAGTCAAGCAGAAGCTAAGGCGATTAAAACCTGAGTGGAGTTTAAAGGTGAAAGAAGAAATTGTGAAATAATTTCAAGCTGGTATTATCATAGTGTCCACATATCTTGAATGGATATCCAACACCATTCCCGTGCCTAAGCCTAGAGGAAAGGTGCGAGTTTTCCTGGATTATCGGGATCTGAATAAAGCTTGCCTTAAAGATAGCTTTCCCGTGCCATTTATCCACATTCTTATTGACAATACTGCTCAGTACGACATGTACTCCTTTGATGATTGCTTTGCGGTGTACCATCAGATCATGGTTGCTAAAGAGGATTGTGAGAAAACTACTTTCATCACACCTTGGGGAACCTTTTGTTACAGACGGTTGTCTTTCGGCCTCATCAATGCCGGAGCTACCTACCAGCGAGCCATGATGACTCTTTTCCATGACTTAATGCACAAAGAGATATAGATTTACGTGGACGATATTATTGTCAAGTCCCGAAGGGAGGAAGACCACCTAGACCATCTTAGAAATCTTTTCAACAAGTCGCGTAAGAATAACTTGAAGTTGAATCCAGCCAAGTGTGCCTTTGGCATTCAATCAGGTAAGTTGCTAGGATTCCTAGCCAGCCACAAATGGATTGAGCTGGATCCCACCAAAATCCAGGCCGTCACGAAAATGCCCATTTCTCAGACAGAGAAGGAAATACGGGGATTTTTGGAAAGAATCAACTTCATCAGTAGGTTCATTTCTCAACTCACAGCAACCTGTGAGCCTATCTTCAAGCTGTTAAGGAAAAACTCTTCCATGAAATAGAATGATGAGTGCTAGAAGGCCTTCCGTACAATCAAAGAACAGCTAGTCAAAGCTCCTATTTTGGTACCAACCAGGGATGATGTTCCCTTGTTCATGTATCTGTCCATAAGTGACAATGCCATGGGCTGTATGCTGGGTTAGAAAGACGATAGAGGCCGAGAATGAGCTATCTATTACCTCAACAAAAGATTCTGCAGCAGTAAACACAAGTACACTCTGATTGAGAAGTCTTGTTGTGCTTTAGCATGGGCTGCCACGAGGTTACAACATTACCTCCATGGGCACACAACCCATCTCATCTCCCACGTGGATCCTCTCAAGTATGTGTTCAGCAAGCCTAAACTAAATTGCCGACTGTCTAGATGGCAGTTGATTCTATAACAATTTGACATCGTTTACGTGACGCAGAAGTCCATTAAAGGTTAAAGAATCGCGGATCAACTGGTCGCCGTATCTTCAGGGGATTTTAAACCCTTGGAAACATATTTCCCCAATAAAGGAGTAATGGCAATTTAGCAACACCATCAGTACGATACACGCCAAACATGAGACATGTATTTTGATAGAGCTGTTAATATGGAAGGTTCTGGAGCTGGAGCAGTTCTAGTATCCAGTACGGGGGAGTAGTATCCCGTCGCCGTCAAATTGCAGTTTGTCAGCACCAACAACACAGCTGAGTATGAAGGCTGTATCATGGGGCTAAAACTTTCCCGTTCAATGGGCATCAGGCAGTTAACTGTCTTTGGGGATTCAGAGTTGGTAGTCAAATAATCCACGGGAATCTATCAAACTAAAGAGCTACATTTGTTGCCTTACCATCGGTAAGTTTTACAGATGGCTTCGGAGTTCAAAGAGATCTCCTTTCTACACATTCCTCATAATATGAATGACTTCACAGACGCATTAGCAACTTTGGCCTCCTTGATTCACATACCTGACAAGGAACACATGCCAAGCGTCACATTTACCCTATAAAAGGCACCAACCTATGGGAACTATGTTGGAGAAGTATCGAATGATCTACCTCCCATCCAACAACCTTGGTATCAATATATCAAGGAGTACTTGCGAGATGGATCTACACCCGCTGAGGCGAGCCTGACTGAGCAAAGGAGAATTCATCGACTTGCTATGAAATTCTATCTGAGCGGAGATGCACTCTATAAGAGAGATGTAGGATTAGGTCTACTCAGATGCCTAGACAAGGATCAAGCTCAAAGACTCATGGATGAGGTCCATGGTGGAGTATGTGGCCCACATATGAGCTGCCCTTTACTTGTAAAGAAGATCCTTAGAAGGGGACATTACTAGCTCTCTCTCAAAGCTGATTGCAATGACTACATCAGGAGATGTTATCAATGCCAAATTCATGGGAATGCTATCCACACCCCTCCACAGGAACTCCACAATATGAGTTCGCCTTGGCCCTTCTCAATATGGGGAATGGACGTGATCGGGCCCATTGAGCCCAAAGCCAGTAATGAATATCGCTTTATCTTCACCATAATCGACTACTTCTCTAAGTGGGTAGAAGCAGCCTCCTTCCCCAGGGTTACTAAAGAAGTCATCATTGCTTTCATCAGAAACAATGTCATTTGTCGATATGGACATCCAGAGGTAATTGCAGACAATGCTAAAAATCTCAACATCAAAATGGTGGAGGAGTTATGTAGTAAATTCCACATCAAACATCTTAACTCCGCCATCTACCGTCCAAAGATGAATGGCACTGTTGAAGCGGCTAACAAAAACATCAAGAAAATCATGCAAAAAATGTCCGCCGACCACAAAGACTGGCCTGACTTATTACCTCTTACTCTGTTAGCCTACAGAACATTAATGCGCACTTCAACTTGGGCAACCCCCTACGCATTAACCTATAGGATGGAAGCAGTACTCCCCATAGAAGGAAAAATGGAATCCCTCAGAGTGTTGATAGGCGCTTAGCTGGATGAAGACCAATGAGTATAAGACAGGTATCACCAATTGTCTCTAATAGATGAAAGGCGAACCACGACTATCTTTTATAGTCAGTTATATCAACAAATGATCACCCGATCCTACAACAAAAAAGTTCAGCTACAGCAATTTAAAAAACATGACTTGGTTTTGAAAAAGATCATCGACAACCAAGATCAGTCTAAGGGAAAATTCGTTGTGACGCCCCCGAATCCGGGTCCTCTGACCCCGGTTCGGTCATAGCGATAAAATACAAACATCCACCTCTAAACAACATGTGATAACTAAAATGCGGAAAATAATAAACGTACGTCGTTCATTCAAAAGGTGTTACTAGTCCCAAGATTCGATAACCTTAACAAAGTCTTACAATCATACCCTAAAATAAATATTAGGGTTCACATTGCATAATCATAATTTAAACTAAACATAAGATAAATTCTGCTTCTCACAATTATCCTACATCTTCCCTTTACCCTTGTCCTTCCCTGAGGTCTCGAGCTTAGCTGCAATATATTCATGATATAGCAAGGATGAGCAACAAGTTTTCTCAACAAGTTTAAATACAACAATAAGGATATATCATGATGAATGGAAAAATATCTGGCAATGGATTCAACAATATGAATATCGCAAGCAAAGATAATGATTACTTTTGGAATAACTGGTAGTCAAATAGACTTTGAACTATAACACTCTAATGGAATCAATAGCTAATTGACCCTTTGGTTACTGGCTACAGAAAAAGTACTTGAGGGGATCAGCCTCATATACTCTATGTATATGTATAACATTTAAATCTGCTCTGTTGTATCTTATATTAGATACCTGGGGTAGTCCCCTATCATAAGAGGGGTGTTCTTACTGTCTAAGAATCCTTATCATCAATTGGTTTGGATAGCTTTTATAAAACTTCATAGGCTTGTCTGACCGGACAAAGGTTTAGACTCTATTTACCACAGTTCAAGAATTTTTGAACTTTAAATGATGTACAAGTGCAAGACTGTACGAACTCAAGTGCACTAAGTGCGAATATAAATAATATCGATGTGAAATAATTGTAAGGAAATTAAACCACTTAATAGCATGCTTGGAAATAAGATTCAAGCTTAAATGAATAACTTTCAATTCAACAATATCATGCTCAATGCAATATGAGTTCACAAACTCAAAGTTGTGTAAGTTAGGAAACTTGCAACATAATAAATTCGGATACTTGCTCAATATAATTTAGGGTAAGTTTTGGAAAACTTGCTTAACAAAAGTAGGGTTCAAGGAACTTGCTCAATAAAAGTAGGGTTCAAAGAACTTGCATAAACATATACCTATTTGCACCAAATAAAGGTAGTGCGCAAGGTTTAGATACTTGCATGTTTGCTCATGTAACGACCCCAAAATCCATACAATTTAAATCTCAACTTCGGTCGTTAACCATGTATTCAACCTCTAATTTTACATCATTATTCGATATTAAAAATCACTAAAATTGCAGAATATTTAAAACTTTTGTACATTTCCTTCTTTATTGCCCTAAATCGCAACATTTACATTACATTCATTCGATTCAAACATATATCATGAATCGTTACAACAAAATGACTATACAAAGTCTTACATCATAAATAGATATCCATAAACACTAGATATCTCAACTTATAACTTAACAACATGTTACATTCAAAATCTTAAATACATTTCCCATAAAACATAAGTAATCTTCGTGAATATAGATCTCTATATCTCACTTAGCACATATCCTTATCTTAAAATCTTGACCTGCAAAAGTGGTTATTTGCAAGAGTGAGCTCGACAGCCCAGCAAAATCTAACAGTTTTCACGCATCACATAACACATAATAACATGCTCAACATACATATCATAATAATTAAAGTAACATGGCATACATGCTTTTAATTCACATAACAAATATAAAAATTGAGTTCCTTACTCAATCATCATTATTTAACCAAAACACTGTAGTCATAGATTGACTTTAACATTTCATGATACAACATGTATAATATATTATGCTTGCTTATAACATATATCAAATGTCATGCAATTTAAAATAGTTCATCAAGTTCACGTAGAAAATAGGAACCGAAAGACTTGCCTTGATCGTTGTTTACCAATAACAGTTTAACAGCTTACAGCTATCTGCACTTCACGTGCCCTACGCAATTATATAATCATACACATCAAATATTAGTCACATAACAACACATAGTAATTTTAATATAAACTCTACTCCACGTCTCATAATCTTTCCTATTAATAAATATACAATGTTCAACTTAATTGTGTTAACTTTCAACTTATATCTCACTGTATTTCATATTCGTAGTTCATTCAAGTGCTCAAGTCTTGCTAGGACTACTCATTGGTTTTATATTAAATCCATTTCATATCTTACAATATTCATTTCAATTGAATTGAAACACTATTTAAGTTCATTAACACATGGCACGACGTTTCGACGTTCATTCGTCACACGCCCGATTTGCCTCTCTTGTGTATGATTACTATGCTTCTATAACTTATCTAACAAATTATTTATTAATGTTAAGCATCATTATATTTACTAACATTCATGTTTTATAGCTTAGGACATCATCTTTTATGGTCAGGAGCACTACACATGCATATGTGCATGCTCGACGCCCTCCGATTGCCTCTGAAAACACAACAGTCTTAAATATGACCATTTTGACCCATCCTAATGACCTCAAATTGAAAAACTCAAAGAACGATAGTTGTAGGTCTATTCGTCCGCGTTCCGGATAATCTTGAATCACCTCAATCGGAGTTCGTATGAAAATGTTATGGCCATTTTACTACAGGAGGTCAAAACTATCCAACCCAGACCACTTTTCCAGCGCTGGGGCGCGAGATAGTGGCATTGGGGCGCGAATTCCAGCGCTGGGGCGCGAATAATAGGGCTAGCCAGTAGCGCCAGGGCGCGAACTTTGGCGTTGTGGCTCCATTTTTGGCGCTGGGGCGCCAAAACTTGCAGAACCCAACCATCAGAGAACAGAATAACTAATTTCTGTCAATTTAACACTACTAACATCTAAATTAACATGCATAACTTATATAAATAACTCAATACACATTATTCAACGTGCATATACTAATTTAAACCACTAAACAACAATCACAGAAAACTTAATTCCTTGAAAACCATATTTTAAACCCAAAAAGTCCATTTTTATACTTTTAGACACTGTGAACACGGTAATCACAATTTATAAACCAATTTTGATTCCTTGAGACTACGATTCTCTGAATTTCATAACAAGTCAATATACTCAACGTTAAATTCCACTTTTAGCTAACAGTCAATTACTCATTTATTACGAAGCCATGTTCATGCTTATCTTTACTGTAAAACCAATTTCGTTCATGTTCATGTTCATGCTAGTTATAACAATACAACCACCTACAATTATCATAATTCAGTTGTATGGCCTAATTCGGAACAAGAATTCACAGAACATATAAATTTTATGCCATACAACTCATACATATTCGTATATCTATATAACAACACAATTTCCCATTTACAGAGACTTTACAAAATTTTGAAAGCCATATAATATAAAAATTTTAACAACGTAATAATAATGGGTTGAAGAATTTAGCCAAAGTGTAAAGTGTAATTAGTAGGAGATGAATTCCTTCTCAGCTCTTGTTCAATCACACACTCACAATCTCCCCAAAAATTTCTCAATCTCTTTATGTGATGCTAAGCCAGACTTAGAAAAAATGAAGAAGAAGTAGACGTTTATAATACTGAAAAAGAACTGACGCGATGAGGTCAGTTACCCAATCATGGGTAATTGCTCTTAACTTCCCAAAAGACCATGTTTGGCTACCATTTAATTATTACTTCTATTTATTTTAATCAATCCCCTATACTATAATTTAATAATGTCAGATCTAATTATAACATAAATCAAATATCTTATTTAATTTAATTTAAATAAAATATGATAATTTCTCATTAATTCACATAATCAAATAATTAAATTCTCATTTATTAATAATGTCAAATTATTAGATCTCTAATTAATTATTAAATTAATTAAAATAACATTAGGCTTATTAATTATTTCTTTTAATTCAATAAGCTCACATAAATACATACTTGAATAATCAATATTCTCCACATTAATTTAATAAATATAACACATAATTACATTAATCTACCATAATTTCATTAATTAATTATTTAATCTAATAATTAATTCATCGAAAAATATTTATTCAATTTAATAAATATTTAATTTAATTTACAAAAATCTCGCTTGTCACATCTTTCCCCCCTTAAAAGGATTCTGTCCCCAGAATCACGACTCAATAATTCATTCGTTATAATCTTCCCTACTTACAAAAATTCTGTCCCAAGAATCGAAGACACAAATTAAACACATAACTCAGAGAAAACTTTCATCATTATATCTAAATATAGGTTTTATATTTCATACTATATTCCTTACTTTAACAAATTCTAGGTTTCGTTTCATAACTTTCACTTGAACTCAATTATATTCTGAGTATTATATATCTTTTAACCCATTCATTTCCTTTTCTAAGGATCGCTATCAAAAACACTCGGAATATTACATTTACCCTTTCTTCTAAGAATTTCGTCCTCGAAATTTTATCTATTAATCTTTATTCATCCGATCTATCAAAATAGATTTTACGTTAATACTATATTTATTCCTTAAATTTTATAACTACTTCTTTCCACAAAGATCTTTCTACAATTATTAAACTTTTCTATTAAAAGTTTCATAGTATTCTTTGATAACTCATATCCTTCTCACTTTAAAATCTCTTTTTCTCACTTATTCAATATACTCATCATTCAGTGTCGCATTCTACGACTTACTTCTTCCTAAGGAATACTTTCCTTTTTTTTCACTTCCATCTTGCAGAATAATAAGAATCTTCCACAATTGTTCAATAATTGGGAAGTAGTATGAATAACTTAGGAATTTAAAAGATTTCAAATCATGCTGAGGGGTCACAAGACTATGAACTCTATTCTCGGTTTACTAGTGCTTCAACTCAATCCTTCACACTGCAAACCAGAGTGTTTATCAATTACAAAGAATGAAAAGACCATCCTTACGTACACTAGGTGGCCAGCCTATTGTACCACTACGTTGGGCCGCAATGTAGTGTTTTGTAACGACTATATGTGTTATGCTCGGACTCATTGTCCCCAAAAATATGTCCCCTTATAGGGTTGTTCAACTCAGCTTTTCAACATCTAAATCCGTACCAAAATAATTTGGTTTGGCATAACTTTTCAATGAACGTTTGAATTTCATGAACATCTTTCAATATTTGTCTAGCTGAATCAAATGGCATAGACCTCTACAACAATTCGAACATCAACCGAAATATACATATACATACATACATATGTATTCTCATATCTTAAATAAATCTAAAAAAATCTTTTTATGACGTCACGATACCGCACTGTATTTATAGTCCGTTTAGGATTTCGTCATTTGGTGATTTTATCATACTACATCATACCATAGTGGGCTGACGATCCTTCGATCACATCCAACACTAGGTAATACTGCATTAATGACTCCATCATTTTTATCATCTTTGCACCAGGTTACATGATGCACTAATGATATATAAAATACATTTTGATATATTACAAATCATTTTTGTCTAGCCAAAGCAATTATCATAGACATACGAACAGTATTGTTGTTAAAACTCATTGGTTCCATCAGTTGATCCAATGTTTTTCAAGAAAATAAAAGTGTAAACATCAGCACGAAGTCAATAAATTTCGAAAGTCTAGCATAGCTAGTAGATTTAGAATACCTATGCTTCCACCATCAACTCCACTTTCTATAATGATCCATTGCTTAATAGGTCTATCAATTCCTATCATCCTCAATACTCTATTTACACTTATCTATACCCAGTTCGTCAAACTTACCACACGTTATGAGTTCAGGAACTTACCATAATCATATGAGTTTAAGAACTTATCCTAGTCAGACCATAGGCGTCCATTCACTGAGGGGTTCAAAAATATACCATATAGTTATGAGTCATGAACCTACCATAAGTATGAGTTTTAAGAATTCGCACTTAACCTTATGATATTCTCTAACTAAACTCTACCTATCTGTTATACACATGAGAAAAGAATCACCTTCTCAACTGGCATATAGCAAATAGCACGACACAAACGTTCCAATGATTATCAATGGGATAAACTAAGTGCAAGCACAAAACTCTCCCCCATACAAAGGTTTGTACAACTCAACAATCACATGAGTCCTCAATTGAAACCCCACCTAACTCTATCTTGCTCTTAACTTGCTCTTTGCACGATACGAATTTCTCGTATCACATTATCTATAACTCCTCATGAGTTTATCTTGTACTATTTATAGTACAATATCTTCATAGCATCAAGCTATAATCCTTCAAACATTACAAACCATCTACCTTTTATAACTTAAACAGATCACGTCGTGTTCTTATTCTATAATCATATCCCTTAAAATTCTTTTCTTAACTCGTGATCGTTTTGTTTAACGATCCTCATTCTTTCCCTTTTTCATCATTTTCGACATTATTCGTTATCTTGGCGATTGGAGTTAAGAAACTCCCATTTCTTATCTTTATATCTCTTCAAGATTCTTCTTTGAAACTTCTTGTTTATATAACAATTCTTCTTTTAAGAATTCTAACTTCATTTACATCGTTCAACATTTCATTCGAGTTCTACACTTTCATCATACACATCCATTCTCTACACTTGGTACACATCGAGTCTCTAACAGTTTCAATATGGTACGCTGAGTGGTTTCCCATAAACAACCAACAAACTAGGTTTCGAGTTGCTAGTTCATATATACCTCTGCTCTATGAAGGAATCGTTTAGCCCAGATACTATACATCAACTACTAAAGAGTACAATTGTACTATACTTAAATATAACTCTCTATTCTTAACTTCTTTATCACTCTTCTTTTTTTATAGACACTGTCTATTTATTATCACCTTACATCTTTATTATTAGAGTTGGGTAACTCTACATTCATATTCCTTATAACTCTGCGAGATTCTTCTTTGAATCCTTTCACGCATGTTTTAATCCATTCTTTATATATTTCATAAATTACTTCTTATTGTTCAAACTCTATTTGAGCTTATTCGTTCACTATCTTCACCTTTCTTCTCTAAGGTTATAGCCTAAGGTACTCTTACCTAAGATTTCTAACCTCTCTTCTCTAAGGTTATAGCCTAAGGTACTCTTATCTAAGGTTTCTAACCTATTGGCTCTGATACCAACTGTAAGGACCCCAAAATCCATACAATTTAAATCTCGACTTCGGTCGTTAACCATGTATTTAACCTCTAATTTTACATCATTATTCGATATTAAAAATCACTAAAATTGTGGAATATTTAAAACTTTTGTACATTTCCTTCTTTATTGCCCTAAATCGCAACATTTACATTACATCCCTTCGATTCAAACATATATCATGAATCGTTACAACAAAATAACTATACAAAGTCTTACATTATAAATAGATATCCATATACACTAGATATCTCAACTTATAACTTAACAACATGTTACATTCAAAATCTTAAATACATTTCTCATAAAACATAAGTAATCTTCGTGAATATAGATCTCTATATCTCACTTAGCACATATCCTTACCTTAAAATCTTGACCTGCAAAAGTGGTTATTTGCAAGAGTGAGCTCGACAGTCCAGCAAAATTTAACAGTTTTCATGCATCACATAGCATATAATAACATGCTCAACATACATGTGAGGGCCCCGAATCCAGGTCCCAAATCACCTCGGATCTGGTTCGATCATTCTATACAACTATTACTATTTGCGGAAGATATAAACATAAATTGTTTATACAATACATATACTCACTATTCCCCAAGGTCGAGTAACCTTAACTTAATACACATTTCATAACTTTTCTAACATATAACATTATTAACATACAATACTTATACAATTTAGCTGCACACATATCCTAACGCTGGAACTGACTTTAACCTTTCCTTGTATCCGACGCATTCGCCTTAATCTGTAATATTTTATCATGATATAGCAAGGGTGAGCATAAGGATTGCCCAGCAAGTTTAATTTCAACAATGTAACGATATATCATGATTGAAAGAGTCTGAATAACAAGCTGGCTATAATTCAACAATATAATTATGAACTAGCAGGAACAAATTTATGACTGAACAAGTATTATACATGAACAAATATATCTGAAACCAACTGGTAATGAAGGTGATCAACCTTTCATACCTGACTTATACATGCAATATGTACAGAGTACAAATTATACATGGCAATCAACAATGATTAACCATAAGCATATCTAAATGAAACACTCTTAGTAGAGTTAAGTAAAAATAAACTTGCCTGAACCGTTGATTACCACAACACAATTTATAACGCTTTATCCGAAGACCTAATATTAGTAATATAGATCTCCAATATTAGAATAATATCATCACAATATAATACTATAATATATATATATATATATATATATATATATATATATATATATATATATATATATATATACACACACACACACAGAATAACCTAAACATATAACACATAACTCTATCAGTCTATAACACACATAAAACTCGGTGTCAAGTCAAACTATTGCAGTCTGAACCCGACAAAGTTCTAATGTCCCGACGGTCTAGCCGGACAATTATTCGAGTCTAAGTTCAATTAAACTCTGACATAACACTTAACAATTAACTTAAATAATTATATTAACGGTCAAAATATTTTTCGTAAGCTCGTAATAATTTTTAAATAATTATTACTATTTATCGTAAATTTTTAATCATTAAAATCGTATTTATATAATATAAATACCACATAATTCTTTTATCATTAATATTTAATTATTATCAAATATTAATGAAAATCATCACATAATATTATAATATATTTATAATATTACAAAGTATTTTTAATACCTTAAAATCATATTTATATGATTTTTAAACACTTAAATCCATTCTCCGATAATTGCTTTTAATATTAAAATATTAATATTTTTATAACAAAATATCAAAAGTTATATTTTATAACTTAAAATATTTTTCTAATGCTTAAATCATTTTTATATGATTTATAAATCATTAATTCTATTTTTCCTTAATTTATTTAATATAGTTATTAATTAAACTAATTATCATTAATATTGATTAATTAATGCAATTCATCCCAAAATATTAAAAGTCATTGAAAATAACTTAAAATATTTTACTATACCATAATATTATTTTTCATGATTTTTCATGTATTTAAATTATTTTTAAATCATTTATTTAATATTATAATTAAATAAATTAAATATCATTTATATTCCAAAAATATTAAATATTTATGAAATATACTCTAAATAATTAAAAAAAAATTCAGAATTTAAAATAATTTTTCAGAATTTATTATGTATTTTAATAATTAAAATCTTTTTTTTTCTATTTTAAATTAATTTCTGGAAAATCAGAAAATAAAATAAATAGAAAACCGTCGCTATAGGTGTTCTTGAGGTGTTCTTGAGCCTGCCCAGAAATTCGTGTCAGTGGACAAGGTAGATACTTTGACCGTCAATAAATTCAAGGTTATATGGTTTCTGGGCTGGATAAAGTTCTTAAATTGTAGTCGACGTGCAATACTACAACTATAATCAAGGTTCCTGGCCATTCAACAACAGATCAGAGAGATCTAAGCTCTCCAAATCGTTGTCAGGCCCTGCTCTTAAGTTTCTGGGTTTTCCAGAATCGAGGTAGCTACTTTGAGCCTTTAAATCTTTGCCTTCCCAGCTTGGTTTGTGTGATATAAGTGTTCAATCCTGTAGTACTTATGTTAGGGTACACGAACGTAACCCTAACGCACCCTAACAACATCACATGATCGCGATCTGGCATGGTCAAAGTAGGGGTCCGAATCTGTTCATGAGAAATCTGGGTTTCCCAGATTTCATCAAGAAGCTGGTGGTCAACGGTTGTTTGACCGTGCTTATTTACGATTATGTTAGTGATCTGCTTGTTCTAAGGACTGGGATATGTAGTTCACATGACAGGCTACACATATAAAACAACAACTGGGCCAAAATATGTGTCAGAAGCAAGATCAGAGTCATTGAAAAGCTTGTTAGAGGCTTCTGGGGATTCTGGGCTGCCCAGAATTGGTTTTTCCGTGAACGGTGAACGGGTTTTGACCGTTCATATCAGGCAATCAAGGCTTGATCCGACCCTGTATCCAGTTTTAGATCAAAGCCTACATGACAGAGAACAAGTCCAAAACATAAAACACACATAACGATTAACACACAAGAATCTAAGAGCTCTGACACTGACTTGTCAGACAACAAAATTAGGGTTGTTCATCTCAGCTTGACATTCGAGTCCGCACCAAAAGAAGTTTGGTTTGGATAATTCTTCAAGGGTTCTGAAATTTAGAACGCTCATCAACTATTGACTAGTTGAATCATTAAGGTTTCACTAGTCTAATAAGGTTCAACAATAACGATATTCAATTTGAATAATAATCTCAAGAAGTATACAATAGAACAATTATTGTATAACAAAATCATACTTTGAAAAGATAATCAATCTTTAATAAATCATTTGAACTTGAATAATAGTAACGATAGCTTATTCAAGGTAAATAATAAGCTTGAACAATAATGACAAATAGGGTTAGGGAACTTGCTCAAATTTAAGAGTTTAAGTTTAGGAAACTTGCCTCGTGCGTAGATTACACTTTAACTAAACTCGTTCTTTGAATTAAATCCTACATACCATTCACATACACAATACCAGTTAATTATAACTTAATTAATCATCATAAACTCTTTCTTTTTGTCTAATTTAATTATTGACTATACTTAATCAATTTATCACATTAACTGTCACATAATATCACTTCATAAGTAATCAAGCTAATTATGTATTCAATAATTCAAATCACATGTAATTATGTTATTTACATGTTAAACAACTATGTCATCATTTCATTATATTTCTAACATGTTTACATGTACATTACATTAAGTTACTAACACATTGCTAGACTTAACAACATAAAAAAAATACATTTCTGGACATTCTGCTAAGTGGCGCTGCGGTGCCACTTTTGTACTGAATCTTGGCGCTGCGGCGCCGTGGCGCTGCGGCCTGGTACTTGGTGTTGCGGCGCGGTGGCGCTGCGGCGCGAGAAATGAACTGGGAGTTGGCGCCGCGGTGCGAAACCCCAGACTTTGAGTTTCCAGTTCGCGAAGAACATAGAATTCAGTGAAATAAACACATTTTTAACACTAATTTCACCAAATTACACATACCCATATGTTAATTTATACATAAACATAACCCAACCTTTGTAAAGTGATTTTAACCATTTAAAACACCCAATAACAGAATTAAATCATGTAAAATTTGACTGCTCTTGATGTTCTTGAAGTTAATGAACAAAATCATAAATTTAACACTACGAATTCGTTATAACACCGAATCCGTTCGTTTAAGGCTTGGTCTCTTCGTATCAACATGCATAATAATATAGGAGTGTAAAATTTAGGGATAATATACGATCACTACATAAAATATCACGTATAAGGCCATAAGGCCAAAACCCATACTCTGTAATTTTGTAGAAATCATATACGACATGTTTTCATGAATTTGATGTTATGGTTTACAACATATACACAATTAAACACAATTTGATATAACACAACACACATATAACCCATAAACATTACTCCTAAACCAATTACAGAGTTTCACAGAAGACTTAAGCCGTACTCATGGAAATTTTAAAAGACGTAAATATAACAATTGGGTTGAGGAGATTACCCAAGCGTAGATAAAGTAATAGGAGATGAATTAAAGCCTTCCTCAAAAATTCTTACACACCAACCAAACTCACTCAACAATTACTCAAACTTTCTATTTGTGATGTTTTTATCAGACTCAGAAGAATAATAGAAAAGAAGGAGCATACGTATAATATAGCCAAGAACAGACGCGCATTATGGCCAATTAACCCAGTCATGGTAACTGGTGACGACTCTCACTAAGGCCATGTTTGGCTATGCTTAATATATTACAAAACCAATTAATTTAATAAAAACTTTTACAATATAGTTTAATTAATGTCACATCCACTTGCACAATAATCCCTATATCTTATTTAATTTAATTATAATAATTTCTCATAATTTTGTATAGTCACATAATTAAATATCTCATTGCTAAATAATGACAATTTATTATATCTCTAATTAATAATTACATTAATTAAATAACATCATGCTTAATTAAATAATTCATTTAATTCAGCAAGCTCACATAATTATATATTTGAATAATAATTATTCTTCACATTAACTTAATAAATGCAACACATAAAATTAAATTAATCTACCACAATTGCATCAATTAATTATTTAATCCAATAATTAAATCATCGAAAAATATTTATTTAATTCAATAAATATTAAAATAAATTACAAAATTCTCGTTCGTCACATCTTTCCCCCCTTAAAAGGATTCTGTCCCCAGAATCACGACTCAATAAATCTCGACCCGTTACATTCTTCCTCCCCTTACAAAGATTCTGTCCCCAGAATCGCTTACAAATAATTAAGTAAATAAAGGAGGGTAATTCTTCATCATATTCTTTTCCAGTTCCCACGTAGCTTCTTCAGCGTTGTGGTTTCTCCAAATTACCTTAACTGAAGGTATAACTTTATTTCTCAGAACTTGTTCTTTTCAGTCAACAATTTGGACAGAAATTTTTTCGTAAGATAAGTCTTTCTCAAAATGTAGGGGTTCGTATTCGATTACATGCTTGTAATCAGGCTTGTAGGGTCGTAACACAGAAACATGGAAGACGTTATGGATATTCTCGAGTGCTGGAGGTAAGGCTACCTCATACACAACTTCTCCGATTCTTCTCAGTACTTCAAAGGGTCCAATGAATTTTGGGCTCAATTTCCCTTTCTTTTCGAATCTGATCTTTCCTTTCCAGGGAGAGACCTTCAAGAAAACATAACTACCTGATTCAAACTCGATATTTTTACGATGTGGGTCAGCGTATTTCTTCTGTCGATCTTGAGCCGCTACCAGTCGTACTCGGATCACTTTGACTATTTCTGTTGTCTGCTGTACCAATTCTGGCCCTAGCAATTGTCTCTCACCAACTTCATCTCAGTAAAGCGGAGTTCTGCACTTTCTGCCGTATAAAGCTTCATAAGGAGGCATGCCAATACTAGCGTGGTAACTGTTGTTGTAGCCGAACTCTACTAATGGTAGGTGATCATCCCAATTTCCTTTGAAGTCCATCACATAGGCTCTTAGCATATCTTCTAATGTTTGAATCGTTCTCTCACTCTGTTCGTCTGTTTGAGGGTGGTAAGCTGTACTCATTTGCAATTTCGTACCCATGCATTCCTGAAGACGTTTCCAGAAATTTGATGTGAAGCGCGGATCCCTATCTGAAACAATTGATACCGAAACTTCGTGCCTCGAAACAATCTCTTTTACGTATAGCCTGGCCAACTGATCTAAATTGAATCTTATTTTGATTGGAAGGAAATGTGCAGATTTTGTCAGTCGGTCAACGATAACCCATACTGCGTCATAGCCTTTCTGAGTCGTCGGAAGACCAACCACGAAGTCCATTGTAATATGTTCCCATTTCCACTCTAGGATTTCTAACGGTTGTAGCAATCCACTCGGTCTCTGATGTTTCGCTTTCACTTTCTGACAGGTCATACACTTGGCAACATATTCTGCAACATCACGCTTCAAATTTGGCCACCAGAAATGTTGTCGAAGATCTTGGTACATTTTGGTACTACCAGGATGAATCGAATATCGTGAACTATGAGCCTCGCTTAAAATATCCTCCTTAATCTCTTGTACTGGCGGTACCCAAATTCTACTATCAAATCTCAGTATTCCTTCCTTATCCATCTTAAATCTCGGTTCGGTCCCTTCGGATATCTTCTTTGCCACCTTTTTGCATTCCTCATCCTGAAGCTGAGCCTCCCTCCTTCACTTTATCTAGTAGAGTTATACCAGATTGCATCTGAAATATCTTCTTATCAATCTCCATTGGATACTTCACTTTCAATTCTAGTTTCTCCATTTCTGTGATTAGCTCCTCCTGAGCAGTCAACATCATCAATTTCTCACGACCCTTTCTACTTAAGGCGTCGGCAACTACATTCGCTTTACCCGGATGATATAAAATCTCACAGTCATAATCCTTAATTAATTCTAACCATCTTCTTTGACGCATATTCAACTCCTTTTGTGTGAAAATATATTTCAGACTCTTGTGATCCGTATATATCTCACACTTCTCTTCGTAGAGATAACGCCTCCAAATTTTTAAAGCAAAAACAACTGCAGCTAACTCCAAATCATAGGTCGGGTATCCCTTCTCGTAATCCTTCAACTGTCGTGATGCATACGTGATTACTTTACCATTTTGCATTAGCACACAGTCAAGTCCTTTATGCGACGCATCACTAAAAATAACAAAATTTCCTGTATCATCTGGAAGAGATAACACAGGTGTCGTACTCAACCTCTTCTTTAATTCTTGAAAGCTCTCCTCACACTTCTCCGTCCAAACAAATTTCACAGCTTTTCGAGTTAAATTCGTTAACAGAGTTGCGATCTTGGAAAAATCTTGAATGAATCTTCTATAATATCCCGCCAATCCAAGAAAACTTCTTACTTCCGACAGTGTTTTCGGCTGTTCCCAGTTAATCACGGCTTCTACTTTGCATGGATCTACCGAAATTCTGTTTTTATCGATCATGTGACCAAGAAATTGTACTCGCTCGATCCAGAATTCGCATTTCAAAAATTTAGCGTACAACTTCTCCTTTCTCAATACTTCCAACGTTAATCTCAGATGCTCTTCATGTTCTTCTTTGGTTTTGGAATATACCAGAATGTCGTCTACAAATACCACCACGAATTTGTCCAAAAACGGCTTGAACACACCATTCATTAGTCCCATAAATGCTGCAGGAGCATTCGTTAGACCAAACGACATTACTAAAAATTCATAGTGACCGTATCGCATTCTGAACGCTGCCTTTGGTATATCCTCTGGCCTCACCTTCAGTTGGTGATAACCACTCCTCAAGTCTATCTTGGAAAAGTATCTTGCTCCCTTTAATTGATCAAACAGATCGTCGATTCTTGGTAATGGATATCTATTCTTAATAGTGACCTTGTTCAGTTCTCTGTAGTCAATGCAGAGCCGCATCAATCCGTCCTTCTTTTTCACAAATAACACCGGCGCTCCTCACGAAGATACGCTCGGTTGAATGTACTTTTTGTCCAGCAATTCTTGTACTTGAACAATCAGTTCTTTCATCTCTACTGGTGCCATTCGGTATGGTGCTTTCGATATTGGAGCGGTTTCGGGAGCCAAATCGATCACGAAATCTACCTCTCTATCTGGTGGAAGTCCTGACAAATCGTTTGGAAATACGTCGACGAAGTCCCTTACAATCGGTATTTCTTCTACCTTCGGATTCTCTTTTCGACTGTCGACTATGTAAGATAAGTATCCTACACAGTCTTGTCTTAACAACCTCCTGGCCTGCATCATCTTCAGACAACTCACTTGTCTAGGCGACTTGCTACCATAAAACACAACCTTTGACGGAGTCATAAGGTTAATACACTTCTTCTAGCAGTCAATTACCGCCCCACAATTGGATAACCAATCCATACCCAAAATAACGTCAAATTCCCCAAGCCGAATAGGGATAAGATCTACGTTCATGATATTACCCTTAATGTCCACCCTACAGTTCTTAAACACGTACTTAACAGGAATTATCTCTCTATTCGTAATTTCTATATTCATGGGATATTCCAACTCATCCATGAGCAAATCTAAACTATTTGCAAAGTCTTCGGATATAAAGGAACAAGTAGCACCTGAATCAAATAAAACATAAGCATTAATTTTATTGATCGGAATGATACCTGAAACCACCTCACGAGACTGGATTGCGTCCTGCATTGTCATATTGAAAGTTCTAGCGGTCGGTCTGTTTGTTGCAGGTGGTCCAGTAATGGTTAAGGTATTTCCACTGCTATTTCCACAGTTAGCTCCTTGCACTGCTCCTCCTGATCCCTTCTTGGGGCAATCTCTTGCTAGATGATCCTTAGAACCACAGTTAAAACAAGCACCCTTCTTTGGGTTTGGACAATTTGGTGCTATGTGGCCTTCTTTACCACAATTGTAGCACACTCGCTTCCCTTTCATGCAAACTCCCAGATAAGCTTTTCCACAGTTTGAGCACGCTTCAATTTTCTTCTTCTGCCCACCTTGTTGACTTCCAGCTGACGAATTATCCGTCCACTTCCTCTTCTGATTATGAGTACCCCCAATGTTACTCCCACCAGTCTTGTTATTTCCTTCACCTTCACTCTTCTTCTTCTTCTGCTCTTGATTGTACTTGGTCACCGCATTGCTCCCACCTTCAGCGAGGATGGCCTTTTCCAGTACTCCGACAAATGTGTTTATCTAAAAAATTCACACCTTACTGTAAACCCAAGGCTTTAGTCCTTGTTCAAATCTTCTGGCCTTTCTTTCGTCAGTGTGTACTTGGTACGGGGCAAACCTTGCCAACTCATCGAATTTAGCTGCGTATTCAGGTACGCTCATGTTTCCTTGCTTCAGTTTCAAAAATTGAATTTCCATCTGATTCTGCGAACTAGTTGGGAAGTACATTTCGAAAAACATTTCTTTAAATCTCTCCCACATAATTACACCTTCACCTCCTCGCACTTTGTTTGCTTGCAACCAATAGCTAGCCTCAGACTTCAGCATAAACGTTGCTAAAGTAGTCTTCTGGTCTTCTCTAACCCTAGCAACGTCGAATACTTTCTCCATTTCTATGACCCACGTTTGAGCCTCGATTGGGCTCCTGGAACCTTTGAACTCTGGCTGTCCCACCGCCTTGAAGTCTTTAAACATTGTGTTTGGTGGAGCTTGAGGTTGATTGTTCATTGCTCCCGTCAGTAAGTTCACCAACTGCTGAACAGGATTAGCGTTGGCGTTATTGTTATTATTGGTTGACTCTTCCTGAGCCGGTTGACGTTGTTGTCTTCTCCTTGGCGGCATATTTCTGATAAAATAAATACTTATTAGGACTTTATTTATTTCTCTAAATAGTTAAGGCATTACTCAATAATTTAACACATCATCTCAAACAACTTAATATATTTAATTCAACTCAAAGTTTTAACATCAAACTATAGCATAACTGCTATTTACATCAACTATCCTGAAAGAAAGAATCCATAGGATTTAAAATATTAACATATTCCTTCGTTCATAAACACATCGGAATTTACATATAAAAACTAATTAAGTCTTTCACATAATTAAACGGATTCCAATCCTGTCTATCAAGGTGTTGAATAGCCTTGCCACGCTCCTCATCCAAGATACGAGACATCGTCATACGATCCAGCATATACGACGGAAGTCCTTCGAACTGGATGGGGTATCTCAAAACTCGTTTCTGAGCCTCATCCATTGCATGATTAAGTGTGGAGTATGTCTCTTCAAACTTTTCCTTCTTTGCGCGACTATCATCTTCTGCACGATCAGCTCGACGTGATTCTCTTACCCATCCTTCCTCTGCTATTTTTAGTCTTCCAGAGGTTTCTTTCAGTTCCTTTTTCAGCTTCTCTGTCTCCTCGGTCTTATCTTCGGTTTGACCCCTTCTCATGGACCAAATCCCATTCTACATTTACCAATCGTGTGTGAAGAGTCGAAATCTCCCACTCCTTCTCCTCTAAAGTAGACTGCTGAACAGTCGCTCGCTCAGTCAATTCCTGAACCTCGTCTTGTAATTCCACGTTACGGTCGTATAACGTGTCATACATCTCTGCATCAACGGTGTACCGTGGTAACTCCTCTACTTCCTCTTCCTCATCAAACTCCTCCTCAGGATCCTCCTCAGGATCAGTCTCGGGCTCATGCTCCTGACCAACAACGGTGATCAATGGAGATGACTCCCTCTGAACTAACTGTTCCCTAATAACATGTATGTCTCGGGGCTCCTCATCCCCAGCTTGACTAGCTTCTCCAACATTCGTCATCCTGACAACAAAATTTTAAGTTTTAGTTACTAAGTCATACTAACGAGCACATAAATTAACACATAGACACATAATGTATTTTATTATCTTCAATGAATTACCAAAAATTAATTTCTTAAAACTCGATAAGAGTTTTCCTTTACTATCTTCTTTCTATGAGGTTACTACCTAAGGTTGTTCCCCCACCTAAGATTCATAACCTATAGCTTTGATACCAACCTGTGACACCCCCAAATCCGGTACTTCCAGTTCCACAGGATTTGGTGTTCACGATACAAATATCATCTAGCTATCTACCCATAATAATGCAAACCATGCAATAATAGAAATAAAATCTTTCCCTTAAGGGTTACAACATCTGAATAATAATACAATCCCAGGTTAAACTAACCTTAAACATCTGTGCGGAATTCTAACAATAAGTCTTAAACAACATCTTTAACTTAAGTCTTAAACAAATACATCATATAAAATAACAAGTCATATCAAATAACAAGTCTCCATCATTTGCTAACTTTGCCCTTGCCCTTACTAGTGGAAGGTTCGTCAGCTCTTTCGTTCTTAACTGCAATGTTATTATCAAACAAGAGTGAGCACAAATGCCCACAAGTATAAAAATGAAATAACAGTATAATAACATGCGAATACATCAAAGACATCTGAATAAAAGCTCAACTTTTGAATCCAGAGTGAATAACAAGAATCAAAGACTTCTGAGGGTCATAAGACCTTGAACTATGTCCTAGGTTAATAAGGGTTATACTTGAAACCTTTAACAGTCATAAGACTATGGACCTTCTTCTCGTACTTAGGGGGATCAGCCCTTAGTACCATACTGTGCACAATATCTTAACGCTAAGCGTAAATAATCCCCTATACAGGGTTGTTCATCTCAGTTTGACATTCGAGTCCGCACCAAAGGAAGTTTGGTTTGGATAATTCTTCAAGGGTTCTGAAATTTAGAACGCTCATCAACTATGGACTAGTTGAATCATTAAGGTTTCACTAGTCTAATAAGGTTCAACAATAATGATATTCAATTTGAATAATAATCTCAAGAAGTATACAATAGAACAATTATTGTATAACTAAATCATACTTTGAAAAGATAATCAATCTTTAATAAATCATTTGAACTTGAATAATAGTAACGATAGCTTATTTAAGGTAAATAATAAACTTGAACAGTAATGACAAATAGGGTTAGGGAACTTTCTCAAATTTAAGAGTTTAAGTTTAGGAAACTTGCCTCGTGCGTAGATTACACTTTAACTAAACTCGTTCTTTAAATTAAATCCTATATACCATTCACATACACAATATCAATTAATTATAACTTAATTAATCATCGTAAACTCTTTCTTTTTGTCTAATTTAATTATTGACTATACTTAATCAATTTATCACATTAACTGTCACATAATATCACTTCATAAGTAATCAAGCTAATTATGTATTCAATAATTCAATTCACATGTAATTATGTTATTTACATGTTAAACAACTATGTCATCATTTCATTATATTTCTAACATGTTTACATGTTCATTACATTAAGTTACTAACACATTGCTAGACTTAACAACATAAAAAAAATACATTTTTGGACATTCTGCTAAGTGGCGCTGCGGCGCCACTTTTGTACTGAGTCTTGGCGCTGCGGCCTGGTACTTGGTGTTGCGGCGCGGTGGGGCTGCGGTGCGAGAAATGAACTGGGAGTTGGCGCCGCGGCGCGAAACCCCAGACTTTGAGTTTCCAGTTCGCGAAAAACACAGAATTTAGCGAAATCAACACATTTTTAACACTAATTTCACCAAATTACACATACCCATATGTTATAATTTATACATAAACATAACCCAACCTTTGTAAAGTGATTTTAACCATTTAAAACACCCAATAACAGAATTAAATCATGTAAAATTTGACTGCTCTTGATGTTCTTGAAGTTAATGAAGAAAATCATAAATTTAACACTGCGAATTCGTTATAACACTGAATCTGTTCGTTTAAGGCTTGGTCTCTTCGTATCAATATGCATAATAATATAGGAGTGTAAAATTTAAGGATAATATATGATCACTACATAAAATATCACGTATAAGGCCATAAGGCCAAAACCCATACTCTGTAATTTTGTAGAAATCATATACGACATGTTTTCATGAATTTGATGTTATGGTTTACAACATATACATAATTAAACACAATTTGATATAACACAACACACATATAACCCATAAACATTACTCCTAAACCAATTACAGAGTTTCACAGAAGACTTAAGCCATACTCATGAAAATTTTAAAAAACGTAAATATAACAATTGGGTTGAGGAGATTACCCAAGCGTAGATAAAGTAATAGGAGATGAATTAAAGTCTTCCTCAAAAATTCTTACACACCAAGCAAACTCACTCAACAATTTCTCAAACTTTCTCTCTGTGATGTTTTTATCAGACTTAGAAGAATAATAGAAAAGAAGGAGCATACGTATAATATAGCCAAGAACAGACGCGCATCATGGCCAGTTAACCCAGTCATGGTAACTGGTGGCAACTCCCACTAAGGCCATTTTTGGCTATGCTTAATATATTACAAAACCAATTAATTTAATAAAAACCTTTACAATATAGTTTAATTAATGTCACATCCACTTGCACAATAATTTCTATATCTTATTTAATTTAATAAAATATAATAATTTCTCATAATTTCGTATAGTCACATAATTAAATATCTCATTACTAAATAATGATAATTTATTAAATCTCTAATTAATAATTACATTAATTAAATAACATCATGCTTAATTAAATAATTCATTTAATTTAGCAAGCTCACATAATTATATATTTGAATAATAATTATTCTCCACATTAACTTAATAAATGCAACACATAAAATTAAATTAATCTACCACAATTGCATCAATTAATTATTTAATCCAATAATTAAATCATCGAAAAATATTTATTTAATTCAATAAATATTAAAATAAATTACAAAATTCTCGTTCGTCACAGTGATCTCATCGTATACATTACGAGTCATTTCTATACTATGATCGTTTTGTTTTACGATCTCCTATCACTGCACTTCTAGTCTTTTAGACTCTATCTATTTCTCACTACTATTCAACTTTTATTATCAGAGTTAGGAAACTCTGTATCTTATAACTCGCCGAGATTAATCTTTGAATCTTACCGACCCAACTAACTCTATGTGAGTTAGTAATTATCCTAATCACTGTGGTTATTAGTCTCAGGTATTTCTACCTAAGCTTCATAATCAACAGCTCTGATACCAACTGTGAGGGCCCCGAATCCAGGTCCCAAATCACCTCGGATCCGGTTCAATCATTCTATACAACTATTACTATTTACGGAAGATATAAACATAAATTATTTATACAATACATATACTCACTATTCTCCAAGGTCGAGTAACCTTAACTTAATACACATTTCATAAATTTTCTAACATGTAACATTATAAACATACAATACTTATAAAATTTAGCTGCACACATATCCTAACGCTGGAACTGACTTTAACATTTCCTTGTATCCAACGCATTCGCCTTAATCTGCAATGATTTATCATGATATAGCAAGGGTGACCATAAGGATTGCCCAGCAAGTTTAATTTCAACAATGTAACGATATATCATGATTGAAAGAGTCTGAATAACAAGTTGGCTATAATTCAACAATATAATTGTGAACTAGCAGGAACAAATTTATGACTGAACAAGTATTATACATGAACAAATATATCTGAAACTAACTAGTAATGAAGGTGATCAGCCTTTCATACCTGACTTATACATGTAATATATACAGAGTACAAATTATACATGGCAATCAGCAATGATTAACCATAAGCATATCCTAATGAAAAACTCTTAGTAGAGTTAAGTAAAAACAAACTTGCCTGAACCGTTGATTACCGCAACATAATTTATAACGCTTTATTCGAAGACCTAATATTAGTAATATAGATCTCCAATATTAGAATAATATCATCACAATATAATACTATAATATATATATATATATATATATATATATACACACAGAATAACCTAAACACATAACATATAACTCTATCAGTCTATAACACACATAAAACTCGGTGTCAAGTCAAACTATTGCAGTCTGAGTTGAACCCGACAAAGTTCTAACGTCCCGACGGTCTAGCCAGACAATTATTCGAGTCTAAGTTCAATTAAACTCTGACCTGACACTTAACAATTAACTTAAATAATTATATTAACGGTCAAAATATTTTTCGTAAGCTCGTAATAATTTTTATATAATTATTACTATTTATCGTAAATTTTTAATCATTAAAATCGTATTTATATAATATAAATACCACATAATTCTTTTATCATTAATATTTATATATTATCAAATATTAATGAAAATCATCACATAATATTATAATATATTTATAATATTACAAAGTATTTTTAATATCTTAAACTCATATTTATATGATTTTTAAACACTTAAATCCATTCTCCGATAATTTCTTTTAATATTAAAATATTAATATTTTTATGACAAAATATCAAAAGTTATATTTTATAACTTAAAATATTTTTCTAATGCTTAAATCATTTTTATATGATTTATAATCATTAATTCTATTTTTCCTTAATTTATTTAATATAGTTATTAACTAAACTAATTATCATTAATATTGATTAATTAATGCAATTCATCCCAAAATATTAAAATTCATTGAAAATAACTTAAAATATTTTATTATACCATAATATTATTTTTCATGATTTTTCATGTATTTAAATTATTTTTAAATTATTTATTTAATATTATAATTAAATAAATTAAATACCATTTATATTCCAAAAATATTAAATATTTATGAAATATACTCTACATAATTAAAAACTATTTTTCAGAATTTAAAATAATTTTTCAGAATTTATTATGTATTTTTAATAATTAAATTTTTTTTTCTATTTTAAATTAATTTCTGGAAAATCAGAAAATAAAATAAATAGAAAACCGTCGCTAAAGGGCCCAATAGCGATAGAACCGTCGCTATAGGTGTTCTTGAGGTGTTCTTGAGCCTGCCCATAAATTCGTGTCAGTGGACAAGGTGGATACTTTGACCGTCAATAAATTCAAGGTTATATGGTTTCTGGGCTGGATAAAGTTCTTAGATTGTAGTCGACGTGCAATACTACAACTAGAATCAAGGTTCCTGGCCATTCAACAACAGATCAGAGAGATCTAAGCTCTCCAAATCGTTGTCAGGCCCTGCTCTTAAGTTTCTGGGTTTTCCAGAATCGAGGTAGCTACTTTGAGCCTTTAAATCTTTGCCTTCCCAGCTTGGTTAGTGTGATATAAGTGTTCAATCCTGTAGTACTTATGTCAGGGTACACGAACGTAACCCTAACACACCCTAACAACATCACATGATCGCGATCTGGCATGGTCAAAGTAGGGGTCCGAATCTGTTCATGAGAAATCTGGGTTTCCCAGATTTCATCAAGAAGCTGGTGGTTAACGGTTGTTTGACCGTGCTTATTTACGATTATGCTAGTGATCTGCTTGTTCTAAGGACTGGGATATGTAGTTCACATGACAGGCTACACATATGAAACAACAACTGGGCCAAAATATGTGTCAGAAGCAAGATCAGAGTCATTGAAAAGCTTGTCAGAGGCTTCTGGGATTCTAGGCTGCCCAGAATTGGTTTTTCCGTGAACGGTCAACGGGTTTTGACCGTTCATATCAGGCGATCTAGGCTTGATCCGACCCTGTATCCAGTTTTAGATTAAAGCCTACATGACAGAGAACAAGTCCAAAACATAAAACACACATAACGATTAACACACAAGAATCTAAGAGCTCTGACATTGGCTTGCCAGACAACAAAATTAGGGTTCTTGACCAGTTTTAAAATTTTGATTTTCGTGCCTCTAGATGTTATGGATCCATGATCCAACAACTCAGATCTCTAATTGACACCTTATAACACATCTCTAAACAACAAGTAACATCAAATCATGAGATTTTCAAAAATTAGGGTTCTATACCATTTTGAGCTTTTGATCTTGAATCTGATCATTGATTTCTGGCCTTGGAATGCTAACACATGATATTAGCTTTGCAACTTACTCTCTCTCACTTAAATTTCGGATTTTTGGAGAGAGAATGGCTAAAGAAAAATTGAGAAGTCAAGAGAGCCTTTTTTCTCTCTTTTTAATCTACCAAAGTATGATGAAATGTATAAGGACTGATTTTGCTGCTGAGATTAAAGTTATATGTCACATGGAGTGGGTAGGGTTGGTCACCAACTCCTATTATACCAAGATTTGCAAGTAACTTCTAAAAATCTAAGAAGGGCAAAATAGTCAATTCCTTTATTTCGAGAATTTCCATTTGTTGCAAACCCTTAGGATTTAGGGTTTGAGCAATCTAGGGTTTAGGATTTGAAAAACCCTTAGGATTTAGGGTTTGAACCCTTAAGTTTTAAAAATAATTTCTAAAATTTCCAAATTAGATTTTCAAAATAGAAAAATTAATATTTCTAAATTATAATTAGGATTTTCTAATTATATTAAAATTTCTTAATCACAAATTAAATCTTGCTAATTAGGACTAATTTTTCCTAATTAAAATCGCTAATTTAGCAATTAGGGTCGTAATTGGTTTATTTAGGGTTTTAAACCCAAAATTAGGTTTTCTAATAGAAAATTAGTTTTCTAATTTAGAAATTAGATTTCGTAATTAGATTATGATTTTCTAATTACTATAACTTGAAAATTAAGATTAATATATCCTAATTAACATTAAAACTATTTAATTAACACCTAGGTTTTCCCTAATTATAAATTAGGGTTTCTTATCCTGAAATTAGAGTTTTCTAAATTTAAAATTAGGGTTTGCTAATTAATTAAGCTCTACCCTAATTAATATACTAATTAATAACACTTAAGCAATATAATAATCAGTTAAGTTCCCAGATTAGGGTTTTAAATTCTCGAATTAGGGTTTCGGATTCCCTGAACTGAAATTAGAGTTTCCAAAACCGGTTTTAGGGTTTCTTCTTAAACGCTAGGGTTTTCTAACCGAACGTTGACGTTCTTAATATATACCTAAGGTTTGTTACAGATATCAATTATCTGGTCAACCATTGACCCTTAACCACATATTGTACACATATACACAAAACATATTCACATATTACTTAATCCTGAATAATTCACTTAAATCCTTTATAGAGTTTTGAAATCCTCAAAATTCGTTCTTAAAAATATTAAACGCATACACTTATTTTTTGTCTAGGTTCTAATTTTGAACCTTAAATCAATTAATTAAAATTTTAAAAATATTCAAAATTCTCGGGTTGTCACAATACATATCATAATGATTAAAGTAACATGGCATACATGCTTTTAATTCACATAACAAATATAAAAATATATTTCCTTACTCAATCATCATTATTTAACCAAAACACTGTAGTCATATATTGACTTTAACATTTCATGATATAACATGTATAATATATTATGCTTGCTTATAACATATATCAGATGTTATGCAATTTAAAACAGTTCATCAAGTCCACGTAGAAAATAGGAACCGAAAGACTTTCCTTGATCGTTTTTTACCAATAACAGTTTAACAGCTTACAACTATCTGCACTTCACGTGCCCTACGCAATTATATAATCATATACATCAAATATTAGTCACATAACAACACATAGTAATTGTAATGTAAACTCTACTCTACGTCTCATAATCTTTCCTATTAATAAATATACAATGTTCACCTTAATTGTGTTAACTTTCAACATATATCTCACTGTATTTCATATTCGCAGTTCATTCAAGTGCTCAAGTCTTGCTTGGACTACTCATTGGTTTTATATTAAATTCATTTCATATATTATAATATTCATTTCAATTGAATTGAAACACTTTTTAAGTTCATTAACACTTGGCACGACGTTTCGACGTTCATTCGTCACACTCCCGATTTGCCTCTCTTGTGTATGCTTACTATGCTTCTATAACTTATCTACAACATTATTTATTAATGTTAAGCATCATTATATTTACTAACATTCATGTTTTATAACTTAGGACATCATCTTTTATGGTCAGGAGCACTACATATGCATATGTGCATGCCCAACGCCCTCCGATTGCCTCTGAAAACACAATAGTCTTAAAGATGACCATTTTGACCCATCTTAATGACCTCAAATTGAAAAACTTAAAGAACAAAAGTTGTAGGTCTATTCGTCCTCGTTCTGGATCATCTAGAATCACCAAAATCAGAGTTCGTATGAAAATATTATAGCCGTTTTACTACAGGAGGTCAAAACTATCCAACCCAGACCATTTTTCTAGTGCTGGGGCGCGAGACAGTGGCGCTGGAGTGCTAATTCCAGCATTGGGATGCGAATTCTAGTGCTGGGGCACGAAGAATAGGCTAGCCAGTGGCACCAAGGTGCGAACTTTGGCGCTGGGGCTCTATTTTTGGCGCTGGGGCGCCGAAACTTGTAGAACCTAACCATCGGAGAACAAAACAACTAATTTCTGTCAATTTAACACTACTAACATCTAAATTAACATGCATAACTTATATAAATAACTCATATACACATTATCCAATATGCATATACTAATTTAAACCACTAAACAACAATCACAGAAAACTTAATTCCATGAAAACCATATTTTAAACCCAAAAAGTCCATTTTTATACTTCTAGACACTGTGAACACGGTAATCACAGTTTATAAACTAATTTTGATTCATTGAGACTACGATTCTCTGAATTTCATAACAAATCAATATACTCAACATTAAATTTCACGTTTAGCTAACAGTCAATTACTCATTTATTACCAAGCCATGTTCATGCTTATCTTTACTGTAAAACTAATTTCGTTCATGTTCATGTTCATGCTAGTTATAACAATACAACCACCTACAATTATCATAATTCAGTTGTATGGCCTAATTCGGAACAAGAATTCACAGAACATATAAATTTTATGCCGTAAAACTCATACATATTCATATATCTATATAACAACACAATTTCCCATTTACAGAGACTTTACAAAATTTTGAAAGCCATATAATATAAAAATTTTAACAACGTAATAATAATGGGTTGAAGAATTTACCCAAAGTGTAAAGTGTAATTAGTAGGAGATGAATTCCTTCTCAACTCTTGTTCAATCACACACTCACAATCTCTCCAAAAATTTCTCAATCTCTTTATGTGATGCTAAGCCAGACTTAGAAAAAATGAAGAAGAAGAAGACGTTTATAATACTGAAAAAGAACTGTCGCGTTGAGGTCAGTTACCCAATCATGGGTAACTGCTCTTAACTTTCCAAAAGACCATGTTTGGCTACCATTTAATTATTACTTCTATTTATTTTATTCAATCCCCTATACTATAGTTTAATAATGTCACATCCAATTATAACATAAATCAAATATCTTATTTAATTTAATTTAAATAATATATGATAATTTCTCATTAATTCACATAATCAAATAATTAAATTCTCATTTATTAATAATGTCAAATTATTAGATCTCTAATTAATTATTAAATTAATTAAAATAACATTAGGCTTATTAATTATTTCTTTTAATTCAATAAGCTCACATAAATACATACTTGAATAATCAATATTCTCCACATTAATTTAATAAATATAACACATATAATTACATTAATCTACCATAATTTTATTAATTAATTATTTAATCTAATAATTAATTCATCGAAAAATATTTATTCAATTTAATAAATATTTAATTTAATTTACAAAAATGTCGTTTGTCACAGCTCATCTACAATATAATACTAGGTTTAACTAGCTCGCGTTGAAACGACATAATATTAACAAGTCGGTCTTTCAGTTAGTACGTGTAAACTAAGATGAGTCCACACTTAAAAGAAACAAGTCATCACATAGCATGCTTCTCAACACATTATATGACATATTGGTCACACCTTACAAAGAAAGTAATCATATAAGCATGCCTTGAAAGTCAGAATCAAAAACAGAATCTATTTGTGACTACAGGCCGGCGCAGCTGCGCCTGGTCTAGGCTTAGGGACGGCACAGCTGCATTGTCCCCTGGCCAGACCAGGTTTGAGCTGCTGCTCTCCCGAATTCAGTCCAACTCTAACACACCAATTACACATATCTTTTAATATACGTACATGCTAGAGTTTCACATATAACACATGACCATACTTGAATTCATTACTTCAAGTTTAACTTACAATTTATATGTCATTAACGTAAAAGGTCATATAATCATCATGCTTTGTGACTTGGCTAAACAATACTCAGTAGTCATGCTTGTATATAGACAACACATGTATACTTTACTCAAATAGTTCATATTCTAGAAATTTCCTTTTCTTTATGACTATGTGTGCCTAAGTGAAAACCATACCTTAACCAAACGATGTTCATGTCAATATGACTATAGGCATAATGAATCCTAATACACATGCTTGAATGATCATAACATACTTTACTCATTACTTGATGATATTAGCTTCCTCATTCTAACTTTCTTTTAATTTAACCCCATGCCTCGAGATAATTTCCTTAATATACAGTTTGGCTAATTGGTCCAAACTATACTTAATCTTAATCGGCAAAAAGTGAGCGAACTTAGTAAGACGGTCTACAATTACCCATATGGCGTCGTGCCCTTTTTGCGTTGCTGGAAGTCCCACCACAAAGTCCATTGTGATGTGCTCCCATTTCCATTTTGGAATTTCTAATGGTTGTAGTAACCCGCTTGGTCGTTGGTGCTTTGTCTTGACTCTCTGACAAGTTAGGCATCTACTTACGCATTCTGCAACTTCTCTCTTCATGTTTGGCCACTAGAAGTGGTGACACAAATCTTGGCACATCTTCGTGCTTCCTGGGTGTATCGAATATCTCGTACTGTGCGCTTCTTGCAAAATCTCTTCTCTTAGTTCTGGTACTAACGGTACCCAAATTCGTCCTTCAAATCTTAGCGGTCCAGTGCTATCAATCTTAAATTTTAATTCATCACCTTCAGTCAATCGCTTCTTGATGTTATTACAATCTTCGTCCTTCTCGTGTGCCTCCTTGACCTTATCCAATAAAGTCGGGCTTGCTGTTACCGTAAATAATTGATCGTCGGTCTCTATCGGATACCTAATTTCCAAGTCTAGTCGTTCAAAATCTTTCACCAATTCTTCTTGAATGGTCAACTTCAATAACTTCTCTCTGCCTTTTCTGCTCAAGGCATCTGCCATTACATTTGCTTTGCCTGGATGGTACAGAATCTCACAATCATAATCTTTGATCAATTCTAACCATCGGCGCTGCCTCATGTTTAACTCTCTTTACATGAAGATATACTTCAGACTCTTGTGGTCCGTATATATCTCACACTTCTCGCCATATAAATAATGCCTCCAAATCTTCAAGGCAAAAACTACTGCTGCTAACTCCAAATCATGAGTCGGATATCCCTTCTCATAATCTTTCAGTTGGCGTGAAGCGTATGCAATGACTCTGTCGTGTTGCATCAGTACACAGCCAAGTCCCTTGTGTGAGGCATCACTATACACAATAAACCCTCCCGCGTTGCCCGGTAAAGCCAACACAGGTGCTTGACTAAGCCTCTTCTTCAATTCTAGGAAACTTTCCTCACACTTCTCCGTCTAAACGAACTTAACTGCCTTTCTGGTAAGGTTGGTCAACGGTGATGCTAATTTCAAAAAATCTTGAATAAATCTTCGATAGTATCCCGCCAAGCGTCTTCAGCTGCTCCCAGTTGATAACTGCTTCTACCTTCACTGGATCCACCGAAACACCATTCTTGTTGATAACGTGCCCTAAAAATTGCACCCTCTGTAACCAAAACTCACACTTGGAGAATTTTGCATATAGCTTCTCCCTCCTTAATGTCTCCAACACTATCCGAAGATGCTCGGTGTGTTCTTCCTCCGTTTCTGAATAGACTAAAATGTCATCGATGAATACGACAACAAACTTATCCAAATACTGTTTGAACACTCTGTTCATCAAATCCATAAATGCCGCTGGCGCATTCGTCAATCCAAATGATATTACCAGAAACTCAAAGTGTCCATACCGAGTTCTGAATGTCGTCTTTGGAATGTCCTCCGGCCTCACTTTTAGTTGGTGATAACCAGTCCTTAAGTCAATCTTCAAAAAAACTTTACCCCCTTCAACTAATCAAACAAATAGTCTATCCTGGGCAACGGGTACTTATTCTTAATGGTGACTCTGTTCAACTCTCAGTAGTCGATACAAAGTCATAGCGACCCATCTTTCTTCTTCACGAATAAGACTGGTGCTCCCCACAGTGATACGCTCGGTCGAATGTATCTCTTATCTAATAACTCTTGCAATTGAGCCATCAGTTCTTTCATCTCTACCGGTGCCATACGATATGACGCTTTGTATACCGGTGCCAAATCAATAACAAACTCAATCTCTCTATCCAGTGGCAATCCCGGAATCTTGTCTGGGAAGACATCCACGAAATCCCTTACAATAGGTATCTGACTCAGTTCGCTTTCGACTCGTCGAGTATCAACCACATGAGCCAAATAACCTATACAACCCTTCCTAAGCAATCTCTGCGCTTGCACCATCGTCAGACAATAAGATTGTCTCGGCGATTTACTACCATAAAATACGACCTTCGACTTATTCGGAGTCTTAAGGTGTAGACACTTCTTCTTACAGTCTATCACTACTCCATGAATCGATAACTAATCCATCCCAAGGATTACATCGAACTCCCCCAAACGAATCGATATCAAATCCACTTTGAGTCTAAATCCTTGCAATTCGGCATAATAGTTCCTATGAATGTATTATACGGGAATAATTTCCTTGTTCGCTACTTCTACGTTCATAGGGTGTTCTAATCTCTCATGGGGTAAGTCTAACTATTTAGCAAATTCTTCATAAACAAAAGAACAGGTAGCACCCGAATCAAATAACACGTATGCATCTATATCATTGATCGGAATGTTACCAGACACCACGTCCTTAGACTCCACCGCATCCTGTACGGTCATGTTGAACGTTCGTGTCGTTGGCTTGATTGGCTGGCCCTCCAATGTTCAGCCCATTGTTATTGTTGTTGCGGTTGCCGCTAGCTGCATCGCCCTTTTTCTTCGGGCAGTCCCTGATTTGATGGTCTGTGGTTCCACACGAGAAACATCCTCCCTTCGGCTTATTCGAACACTGAGGAGCCATGTGCCCCGGTTGTCCGCAACGATAACAAACACTCTTTCCCTTCATACACTCCTCCGAGTGATTCCTCCCACAGTTGTTGCACTTCATACTTTTCTTGGTCTCCCCTCCGGACTTATTTCCCCCAGAGGATTGGCTCTCCGTCCATTTACGCTTGTTGGTGTTGCTTCCCCCGCTACTTCCTCCTTTCTGACTGTCCTGACCGGTCTACTTTTCTTGTTTGAATCGTGTGATGGCTTCATTGCCTCCTTTGACAATGATAGCCCTTTCCAAAAGATCAGAGTAAGTCTTAATCTTTAACACAACCACTGCTTTCTGCACCCATGGTTTCAGTCCTAATTCGAACCTCCTTGCTTTCCTGGCCTCCGTGTCAACCTGATGTGACACGAATCGGGCCAACTCGTTAAATTTTATCGCGTCCTCTGCGACAGACATACTACCTTGTTTCAGTTCCAAAAACTTAACTTCCATATCCTGTTGCGTATTCTCTGAGAAGTAATTCTCATGGAATAGCTCCTTAAATCTGTCCCAAGGAATAACTCCTTCTTCTGCTCGTCCCTTATTGGCTTTCCACCAATAGTTAGCTTCACCCTTCATCATGAAAGTGACAAAACTCGTCTTATGTGCTTCGGCCACTCGTGCGACCTCAAACACCTTCTCCATCTCTTCTATCCATGTCTGGGCTTCAATTGGATCCAAGGTTCCTCGGAACTCCAGTGGTCCTACTAATTTAAAGTCCTTAAAGCTAGCCAAGTGTTGTCCTGGCTGCCCTGCTACTGGAGGGAGTTTGTTTTGCATTGCCTCCGTTAACAAGTTAACGAAGTTCTGCATTGGATCAACATTATCCCAACCACCAATATTAACGGATCCTTCCTCCCTCTGATTCCGCTGAAGTCTCCTAGGTGACATTATCTAAGGAAAGGAATAAATAATTAGGCTTTATGTGATATGCTATCCATGTTAGCATTAAGAAGTTTAAGACGTCTATCAATCATTTTTGATTTAAATAAACCACTTCAATATCACAATAAAACCCAATGGATTTCCTTCATCCCATCACTTACGTACTCTACTTGAGTTTTCTACTAAGGTTATAACCTAGGTTTTGCATTCCTAAAGTTTATAACCTACAGCTCTGATACCAACCTGTGACGCCCCCGAATCCGGGTCATCTGACCCCGGTTCGGTCATCACGATAAAATACAAACATTCACCTCTAAACAACATACGATAACTAAAATGCGGAAAATAATAAACGTATGTCATTCATTCAAAAGGTGTTACTAGTCCCAAGATTCGATAACCTTAATAAAGTCTTACAATCATACCCTAAAATAAATATTAGGGTTCACATTATATAATCGTAATTTAAACTAAACATAAGATAAATTCTGCTTCTCGTAATTATCCTACATCTTCCATTTACCTTTGTCCTTCCCTGAGGTCTCGGGCTTAGCTACAATATATTCATGATATAGCAAGGATGAGCAACAAGTTTGCTCAACAAGTTTAAATACACCAATAAGGATATATCATGATGAACAAAAAAATATCTGGCAATGGATTCAACAATATGAATATCGCAAGCAAAGATAATGATTGCTTTTAGAATAACTGCTAGTCAAATAGACTTTGAACTATAACACTCCAATGGAATCAATAGCTAATTGACACTTTGGTTACTGGCTACAGAATAAGTACTTGAGGGAATCAACCTCGCGTACTTTATGTATATGCATACCATTTAAATCTGCGCTTTTGTATCTTATATTAGATACCTGGGTACTCCCCTATCATAAGAGGGGTGTTCTTTCAGTCTAAGAATCCTTACCATCAATTGGTTTGGATAGCTTTTATAAAACTTCATAGGCTTGTTTGACCGGACAAAGGTCCAGACTCTATTTACCACAGTTCAAGAATTTTTGAACTTTAAATGATGTACAAGTGCAAGACTGTACGAACTCAAGTGCACTAAGTGCGAATATCAATAATATCGATGTGGAATAATTGTAAGGAAATTAAACCACTTAATAGCATACTTGGAAATAAGATTCAAGCTTAAATGAATAACTTTCAATTCAACAATATCCTGCTCAATGCAATATGAGAAGGATAGGAAAACTTTCACAAACTCAAAGTCGTGTAAGTTAGGAAACTTGCAATATAATAAATTCGGATACTTGCTCAATATAATTTAGGGTAAGTTTAGGGAAACTTGCTTAACAAAAGTAGGGTTCAAGGAACTTGCTCAATAAAAGTAGGGTTCAAAGAACTTGCATAAACATATACCTATTTGCGCCAAATAAAGGTAGTGTGTAAGGTTTAGATACTTGCTTGTTTGCTCAGCTACAATATAATACTAGCTTTAACTAACTCGCATTGAAACAACCTAACATTAACAAGTCGGTCTTTCAATTAGTACGTGTAAACTAAGATGAGTCCACACTTAAAAGAAATATGTCATCACATAGCATGCTTCTCAACATATTATATGACATATTGGTCACACCTTACAAAGTAAGTAATCATATAAGCATGTCTTGAAAGTCAAAATCAAAAATAGAATCTATTTGTAACTACAGGCCGGCGCAGCTGCGCCTGGTCTAGGCTTAGGGACGGCACAACTGCGCTGTCCCCTGGCTAGACCAGGTTTGAGCTGTTGCTCTCCTGACTTCAGTCCAACTCTAACACACCAATTACACATATCTTTTAACATGCGTACATGCTAGAGTTTCACATATAACACATGACCATACTTGAATTCATTACTTCAAGTTTAACTTACAATTTATATGTCATTAACGTAAAAGGTCATGCAATCATCATGCTTTGTGACTTGGTTAAACAATACTCAGTAGTCATGCTTGTATATAGACAACACGTGTATACTTTACTCACATAGTTCATATTCTAGAAATTTCCTTTTCTTTATGACTATGTGTGGCTAAGTGAAAACCATACCTTAACCAAACGATGTTCATGTCAATATGACTATAGGCATAATGAATCCTAATACACATGCTTGATTGGTCATAACATACTTTACTCATTACTTGATGATATTAGCTTCATCATTCTAACTTTCTTTGAATTTAACACTAATTCAACTTAGCATATTCAAGGCATCTTAACATGTAACTCTCGTGCATTTACAACATATATCCAAGCCACATACATGCTCAAATGGTCAGAACTTACTAGATAAAAGTCTTGGTCAAGTTCCCTTTGAAAAGCCTTAAGTTACTTATCTTCGAAATAGTCCTAACTTTCAATCATGTACGCTAGTGTGTTCAATCACTTTAGTCTTGCATTTCATGTCAATATAAACCATATTATCATGTTCTTAAAGTCAAAATGTTCACATGATTTGTTCGTGACAAAGTTCACTTTTGAAATCCCAAATCTCATTTCAAGACCACAAGTGTTGTGTCAATCATTTCTATACTTGTTCATACTACATGTTCATGCTTACATGTGTGTGTGCTAAAATAGTTTACATGCTTGCTCTAACCAAGTGTCAATAAGTTAGCACAACAGAATCCTTGTAGAACACATCAGACCTGGTGCAGGTATGGCGCAGCTGCGCTGCACCCTAGTATAAATAGGGCGCAGCTGCGCCATGCCAGAACAGAAACTGAGTTTGGGTTACGGCGCAGCTGTGCTGCACCCTAGTACAACTAGGGCATAGCTGCGTCATGCCTTAATCAGAGACAGTAGTTTTGCTCTATTCGGTAGTTCAGTAACCCATCAAGCAAAATCCTTAAGAACATTGCTTCTTACATAACCCAACACACTTATAAGTATATATAACACTAAGAAACATAACCCAAATCAAATAATAACTATTACATGCTTAATTCCAAGAATCAACCCATTAAACAATTTATCAAAAATGAAGAATGGGAATGGAAGTTGTACCTGTGTGACTCAATTCAGCTGCAATTTATCAATCTACTCACTCTTAGCAACTAATTCTTAGCAAATTGTAATGAGGAAAATGAAGAACTCATTTATAGGAGGATGATTATCTAGCTAATGCTATTACCTCACAAATCAAACCAAAGGATTTCAAGAATGCACAAGGGTTAAGGGAGAGTTGGTGATTCCACTCATGAATCCCATTCCCCATCCACTAATTGCTCTATGTTTGATGAATTTGAGATGAAGCTAGGCTAGGCTAGGCTTGATTGCTTGTTCATGTAAGAAGGAAATGGGACTCTTATTATGGGACAAGAGAAATCCTCAACATTTTGCAAACAATGAAATGCAACATTTGGCTTAATACCATATATTCACATAATATAAATTTGGTTATAATTTATGTATACACAATTAATTTCCTATAACATAGGATATAATCATTTAAAGAGCATACAAAGTGTTTCCAAATTACAAGGTATCAAGTAGTGCACACACATATAATTCATGTACATTTTCTATTACCACAAATAATTGTGTATTGCTTGCACAATTAATCAACTAAATAAAATCATATTATATTTATTAATCTCATACTCATTAATTATTATTTATTCATAATAATTATCAATTAACACATATCAATCAATTACTCATAATTACAAATTAATTAATATGTTCAACTCTTGCTACTATATTCAAATAAATTAAATATTTAAACATTAAGAATCCTATCAATTTCTTGATATTAAAAACCTTAGGGTTAGTCCACTAATTTAAATAACTGTTAGTGACTCCCTTTAATCATTTCATAATTCACATAACCACATAAGGTTTAAATAAATTCATAAAAGTAACTCATTAAAAATTAAATCACATATTTAATTAATAAGAAGTTTAAAATTTGTGGACGTTACATACGCTCCTAACCGGGAAGGCCCGTTTATTGTCAAGGAGGTATTGACAGGAGGTGCTCTCAGATTGTAGGAAATGGACGGCGATGAATTTCCACAGCTTATCAACTCGGACTCCGTGAAACGACTATGTCTAAAATTACCATCAAACAACCATCCTGGTGTTGGATCATCAGATCACCAGTCATTCCAGTTCTTTAACCCTTCACTACATACAACTCTTTTTCCACATTGCGCCCCTTAGGAAAATACACTTTTCAAGCCAGCAGCCTGGTTTTCAGATCATCAGATACTTTCCTCTTCACTCGGTTTTTTAACCCTTACTCAACTTTGGTTATCCCACTAGGGATTAAACCTTTCACACTTGCAGTTTGTCCCCAAACATGGGATCAAACTTTTCACACCTGCAGTTTATCCTGAACTTAGGATTAAACTTTCTTCCCTGTCGCAGTTTGTCCTCCACATAGGATCAAACTTTTCGTTGGCTACAAATCGTCCTGAGGGGCGAACTACGTTGACCTGATCTCCTTGATACACGGGAGTACGTAGGCAACCATTTTATATGGCCCGGTCACAATAAAATAAAAACAACAAAAACATTTTTACACCCTTTTCCTTCTCAAAAACAAAAACAACAAAAACATTCCTACACCATTTCTGCCACATACAGCGTTGAACCTCTTACACCAGGTTCAAACTACGCATACCTGATATCCTCTTTAATAGGATTACATAGGCAGCCATTTATGGTTCGGTCTAACCCCATACCAAAACACAAACACTTGTCAACGGTATTGGGATCAAATTTCAATCCACCACATTTCATTTGGCTTCAATCCAAAGGGATGGAATTACCTGACCTCCCCATCTAAACAGTAAACTCAACGACCATCTAAGCTGCAATTGTTCCTTGAAGAGCAACACTAATCCATAAAAGATGGAATTAACTAGACTCATCCTAAATAGGAGTACTGGTGACCATCTGTGGTGCGGTCAATCTCAGAGAGGAAAGCCACAATTCTCTCCACATTTCCATACAGAAACTAGTCCCAATACACCAAAGATGGTAGGGAACACACAGATTAATGATCCATTCTGAACTGTCCAGGGACAACTCAATGTCCATCTAGCAAGGAGGAATTCAGAATACATCAAGATCACAAGCCCTGAAGAAGTATGCAAATATCTAGCAAGTATTCAGGTATATCTAAAAGGGAAGTGATCAAAAAAATATATTTGCCTGCTACATATTATACTGTTTGATATACACAATATAAACTGTACATGACAAAATGGCTAAGCTAGTTTGTGCAGGAAAATACAAGGCTATCTACAGATCGGTATGCATGCGGGCTAGCAGATCTAACATAGCATCTCTCTCCAAAGAAGGAGGTAATGATGTGGTCTCCTGTATAAGGATATCTACACGAACTAGCAAGTCTGAGGCCATCTGCATGGTGACGCGATGCTCATCAATGTACACACTCATCTCGACAAGCATACATGTGGTCAGGGATCTCACTAAAGTACTGTCTGCAACGGCTACATCTAGGGCAGATATGGCGCTATCCCGCTCAACTATCACTGCATCTCTGGCTGATATGGCCTCATCCCGCTCAATAATAGCGGTATCTCTCTGAGCTAATGCCACGTCTCTCTCTAACAGAGTTGCGTCTCTTCCATCAAGAGTTATCAACATCAGGGCTCTAGCCTGATCTCTCTCAAAGGTCATCAAATGAAGACTCTGCTCAAAGTACTGTGCCGAATGCTGGATCACAACAGTACTAGTACTGGGAAAATCTAAGAGAGCTGCTGGCAACCCAGTAAATAGCTCCTCCTCGGTGTAGGAATTAATGTCCTCCATGGGCTCTCCACCATCTGGATCACTACCCGACACTGTGGATACTACCGCAGCCGATGTAGTCTCTGTCTCCATCCATGCAGAATACTCTAGCGAATAACCCGGATGGCTAACAAAAAAAGTAGCTATCTCACGTTGATCCTAACAAGCATACACATGGGATCGGTTCTCTACTGATAAATGGCGAGAAGTTAAGTGCTGACCTAATGCCCCATCAAAAGGATGGAAATCCTGGAACTGGTCAAATTGTGACATCATGGCCAGTGGGTGATAGGTAGTCATGCCCCTCAAACCAGCCAGAGGGAGATAATCCATGCCCGGAGCATTAGTAATGAAACTGTAGGGCGAACTGAGCCTTGTACATGGCAAGATAGCAAACGGATCTCCAATCACTGCTAGGAAAACGGACCAAGATGCAGGATCTATACACTCTGTAGCTTGGAAGGAATACGACATAGCTATCTCATGGGTGAAACATTATCCATGTCGTCTAAATGTGCTAATCGGTCTCAGGTGTGACATAAACTACACGTATAGCATGGCCGAACTACCTGTGAATACCCCTGTAGGGTAAGTCCTACAGAATGTGGCCGACCTCAGTGTCTCTGCCATGATCATCAGAATAATGGTACGACCCTCCATGAGAGCTCTCACTGCCATAATAACACCGATGTCCAACTCATCCACGTATGATACTACGCACATCAGCAATACATCTACTCTGGCCAAATGCCACTGATCCTCTGGTATGGTGAAATCCCCAGAATGTCGAGCATAGATGTCCTTATAGCCAAATCTGTCAATCAAAAAATGCTAGGATATCACGTGGCCGGATGTGATCTCATCCTGCACAACTCTCCGCCTCAGCTCGGTGAGAGTCATGAACTGTCGGCTCATGTCACCAATGGCCATATGTACGTAAGGTCTGTCAAGTGGCAGCATCGTCAAACGTGCATACTCCTCCAAAGTCAGAGTCAACTCCTGGGTCCCAAACCAGAAAACCTGCCTCTCCGGTTCCAGTGCTCCAGCATACCCTCTATAAATCTTGTGGGAACCTGAAACATCAAAAGGGTCATGGTATGCTATAATAGCCGATCTACGGTCACCCTATCTGAAGGTGACATACTATCATACCAATATCTCAGACGGGATGCCACCAATAACGGCGGGGTGTGATCTATGCGACTGACTATCAAAGAAGACATCTGTGTGGGCCGTATCATAATACCATCCAGGGGTCAATGCTGAATATCTCTGGACATACATACATATGCATAACATGATACATGCATAAAAGATAATAGATGGCAATATGATGTAGGGAATAGAAGATAGTACATACATTCCTAAAGACATCATCATCTATATACATCATCTCTATACAATTAAAAATACAGGGAAAGGGGGCACAAACGCCCTACTACTAACAGAGGCCTATCAAAAGATATAGCGAGAATGGAGCACAGCCACCCAATATCTAACAAGAGGCCTATCAAAAGAGATAATAAGAATACACATCAGAAGAAGACAATGGTATCAATATCTACATCATCAATCATGTCCACCTGATGTAACTCCTCCTGAGTCACTCAATCTCTATCAACAGGGATGTCAGGCCCATATAATGGAGGATCTATACTGGCAAAGCCAAATGAGTCATCTGAGGGGCCAGCTTCTGCGCTGAAAGGATCAAACGAATCCGCCTCTGCTAGATCTCTACCCAAATGCCGTATAAAGAAATGTGCTCGGTCCAGTCGCTGGGTCAAGCTGTCAATCTGTGTCACATGAGTCGGATCTCGGACATAAGCTAACCAATCCGTCATCATCACAGATCCTGGAACCATATCCCCCATGAACTAAGTGGCGCGGGTCTGGGCTCCAATGGTACGAGGGATCCACCAATGCTGGAATACATCCTGAATGCAAGGAACCTCCAACAATGCAAAACCGTCAACACCCAATAATGGGATATCAATGACGGGAGAGTGCGACACAAGCCAATAACGCCTGGCAGGAGGCAAGATCGGTATACAGATCTCTCCTATGGTGCTCCTAATAGCACGCTTTCCAAAATAGAGCTCCCATCCTCCATCTGTGAAGAGAGGAACCCTATGGGTGGAAATCACGTACTCGTCACCAGTCAGGTACCCATCCTCAAATCCAATGGCTAAGTGCTCCTTAGAATATGGAATCCATGTGATAACATCTGTAAGACCCCAACTTATTAATGAATAAAATCAAATTTTCTCTAAATATTATTATGAATAATAAGGGGTTAATTTGATATAATACTTTGGTTATGGGTGAAATGTGCAAATTTTGTAAAATAAGTAAGTGGTTATAAAATATTCATTTTGTCGGGGAATATTCGTTTGGTCGTGGAATATTCTTGCTGTCGGGGAATATTCGTACGTCGGCGCAGCTTTGTGTGGGCCCCATAACGGAAAGCGATTGGATGAAGAAAACGACAAGTATAAGTTATTTATAAATAACGGCGTAGTTGTTACCGTTAATACTGTTGAAATACCCGATGGTTAAAATACAATAGCACACGGTATTGCACCAATTATTGATTCTTACGTAAGAATGCACTACTCAATAATTGTTATAGTAGTTATTGTTCAATATTTTATTTTATTGATTCAATAATTGCTGCGTTGATATTTTATATTATTGTTGTTTCAATAATTGCTGCTGCACGGTATTTTCTATTATCAGATCAATAATTCATATTATTTGAATAATATTATTAGATAACATTATTGGCAATGTCTAGAAAGTTCTGTCTAAGGAGAGGTTTGGTCATCTAATTACGCGCCAGTAAGGAGAAATCCTTATTGGAAAGCCCCCTCTTTCCTGGGAACGGCCTGGTTGTCATAAATGTGATTATGTAATATTATTTGTGAATAATTAATTATTGATTCATATGATAAGGAAATATTTATTTTATGTGGATATAAATGAGAGATATATTTTTGTGGTTAAAAATGAAGGAGTTAATATTGAGGTTTTTATCAGTATTTTTGTCGGAATGGAGGTATTAAAAATCAGGGTTTTTGAGATATTTTGCGGGGGTTATAATTTTTAATCCGAACGTTGGATCGTGGTAATTTTTGGATATGTTATACATATATAAGTTGAGTATATGTCCACAAATTTTGAACCGTTAAAAATTAACGTATGATTTATTATGAATTTTACGAGATGACTGGTTCAGAAATTATTAAATTTTCGGAGTTTATCATTTTGATGGAAAATTCTAGAATTGGTGGGCCCCACTTGTGGTTGGTAAAGAAATGTGCTGAATTATATTTCAAATGTGGTGGGTGAGAATAGTAGCAGGTAAAGCCATCAGGTTGCAGGGCAAGCCTACTAAAATTTTCCTATAAATAGAGGGCTAAGTTAGAATTGAAAATCACATCAGAAACAAGTTTTCTCTCTTTCTCTCTCTAGATTATTGAGTGTATTTTGTGAGTATTTAGATACTTTGAGTGTTTCTATTCATCAGTGTAAGTTTCTTTCAGCCTTATACCGGTATTCCGACCAGAAGTACTGATATTTCGAGGTAAGGGATATTATTTTCTTCTTAATGATATTATTTTGTTCAATATCATTATGCTGAAATATTGATATGAGTTTTTATCAAATTTAAAACTTTTTATGTCGGGGTTATTATTCACGTATACGGCACTATTCACGTATACGGTACTATTCACGAATACGGCACTATTCACCGAAAAATAAAATTTTCTCTTTTTGTCCAAGATGTCTATTATGGTTACTATCTTTGATTGTATCCATGTTTTGATCTTTATTTTTGAATTCTGCTTCACAATTGACTATTATGAAGTATTATTGATCTTGGATAAACTGTTATACGAATCCTTAATATTTGTCCTTCCTCACTGGATTCGTTCTCTTTAGGATATTTTTCATCATCCTCAATCCTAAATGATGATATTACTGAATATCTTTGGCCTGTAGTGCAAAGATGTATGATTACTTGATGAATATCTTTGGCCTGCAGTGCAAAGATGAACAGGTGTTGAGATGAACATGACAGACATGTGATACAAATGAATATCTTTGGCCTGTAGTGTAAAAATGAATATTTGGATAAAGATGATTATTAATTGATGTTACAGGGATAAAATATTGATGATGGACTTTTAAATCTTAGAAGATAGTAGAATTCATTCTCTACTTGACTCTTCTAATGGTTTGCTATTTCCGCTGCAGTTGTTGATCTAAAACTTGTTGTCGATTATATTCTATCTGATTTTTTCCTGCTGAAGACTAACAATAATTTGTTGTATATTATCTTAGTCATAATATTCTTTACTGGGCTAGTGGAGCTCACCCTTTTCCTCTTTGTCCCATTTTTCTTCTCAGGAGGTGAGAATATAATAGGATCTAGTCGGGGTATGCAGTGATGGTTCTAGAAAGATGTTTTAACAGTCCTCACTATTTCTATAAAATAGTGTTTGAATAATTGTAATTAGGTCTTATTTGAGTGTGGATATTGTCTAGAAGATAATATTTGTATTTAAACTCACAGTATGTGTTGTCGTATTTTGCACGACAATTGTATTATTAAAGTTGTAGTTTGCTTTCTGTACCATGTATTTGGCGACTCAGAATGGGTGTTGTATACCTATTTTGGGGGCGTCACAGTTGGTATCAGAGCTTAGGGATATGATCCCTGGCTGAGATGTGAGACAAGAATTAGGAGGGGAGAGACGGGGAATTCCTTCGCTAGTATGACCTGACTAAGTTTATTTGGTGTTTATTTGGCCGGTCAGAGTATAGGGATAATATATGACATGACTATTAACCCTTGTTTTATGGCAGTGTTTAAGAATGGCAGCTGAAAACGTTAATAATGGAGTAAATCAGACCGTGGAGAAACCTTTGATCACCACCCAGGAGAACGTGCAATAGGAAGGCAATATTCCTCCTGTAAACAACGTTACCGAGCAAACGATGAATGATGGAATGTTTAGGAGCTTTTTGCAGTTCATGCAAAATCAGACGAGGGAGACTCGTATGCAGAATACGGGTGGAAATGATAACAACGCGCGGTTTGTCACAGCTAAGCAGTTCAAAGAATTGGGACCACCAGAATTTAAGGGAAAGCCGGATCCGATCATTGTGGAAACGTGGGTCAAGCAAATTACCAAGATATTCGATGTCTTGGGATGCACGGAGGAACAAAAGGTTCCATTCGCCACTTTAATGTTCCGCGGTGAGGCAGACTACTGGTGGGAGTCTATGAAGCGTACCTAGCCTGACGCACTCAACATGTCCTGGGAAACATTTCAAAAACTGTTCAATGACAAGTACTTTCCTAAAAGTATTCGTCATATGAAGGAGGTGGAGTTTATCAGACTGGAACAAAACAACATGACGGTGTCCCAGTACGAGGCGAAGTTTGCAGAGTTATCTAGGTTTGCACCTCATTTGGTCGAAAATGAGGAACGAATGACAAGGATGTTTCTGAGAGGTCTAAAACCCGAGATTCGGCAATATCTTATATCTCATAAATTTTTTTTATATTTAGATGTCGTAAATAGGGCTCAATTATTAGAGCGAGATAATGAGTATGTGCAACCGAGGGACCACAACCAGGGTCATACCGGTGGCGGCAGTCATCGAAGCAATGAAAACCAGCAGGGAGGAAAATATTCGGACAAAAGTGGTAACCACTCTGGTGGTAATCGTGGTCGTGATAATAGAAGGAGCGAGTCGGGAGGAGATTTCAAGAAGAGAAGGTATAACAATGATAACGTGAAGACGTCAGCACAAAAATCAACTATTTCTAGGGGAGGAGAACGACCACCGGTCGTATGTTACAAATGTGGGAAAGAGGGACATATCAGCCCAAACTGCCCACAACAATCCAAGGTATGTTATAACTGTGGAAAGGAGGGTCATATAGCTCGAGAGTGTTCTGTAGCAAAACCAAGTTCAGTGGGGATGGTGACTCCAAAAGTTGTCCCGGATAAGTCGAAATCAGCGGTTCCTGGAAGGGCATTTGTCGTGACTGCCCAAAACGCGAGGAACCCGAACGAATGTATAACGGGTTAGTTAATTATAAATTCTTGCGAAGTTTATACCTTACTAGATACCGGTTTTACCCATTCTTTTATCTCTCCTGCTTGTGCTTAACGTTTAAACTTGACTCCGGAGAAATTAGACTTTGACCTATCTGTGGAAACTCCGTTAGGAGAAACTTTCATCACATTCATTATAAATCTTGTTTGATCCAAGTTGGCACTATCACATTACCTGTTGACCTTATCTCTTTAAAGATACTTGCTTTTGATGTGATTTTAGGAATTGATTGGTTAACCACTCATCATGCCAAAATTGATTATTTTCGTAAGGTTGTTACTTTTCATATTCCTAACCAATCTGTTATTCGAATTTAAGCAACCAAACCATTGAAGTCAAACTCTTTTATATCAAGCCGTAAAGCTATTCGTTTATTGGAAAACTGATGTCAAGCTTTCTTAGCCATGTTATGGACTTGAACAAAAATACGTCAGATTTGAATGATATTTCTGTTGTTAGTAAATTTCCTGACGTATTTCCTGAAAAATTTCTTGGCTTACTCCTAAAGTATGATATTGAATTTTGTATCGACTTTGAACCCGGTACAAAACCCATTTCTAAAATCTCATATCGAATGGCTCCTATTGAACTTCAAGAGTTAAAAATTCAACTATAGAATTTGGTACCCGAGCCTGTATCTGGTGACTTCCTTTGTGGAATACACTGAAGCCAGACTCTCTGTAGTGGACGCCATATTTGTGTGGTAGTAAACTGATAGGTGTCATTGTGACGTGCTATCCAAGATTGGGATATGAGTCACAGTTGAGAGCAACCTAAGTCAGTAATCAAAATACGTAGCTTTCTATGCTTAGTTGGTTATTAACGAAGATTTTGTGGAAAGATTTTCTCGAATCGCTACTCTATTAACTCAGCTGACTCGAAAAGATACAAAATTCGTATGGAGTGAGGAATGCGAGAAGAGTTTCCAAGAACTCAAGAGGAGACTCATTTCGGCACCTGTTCTGACAATACCATCTGGTTCGGATGGATTTGTTATCTACAGCTATGCTTCAGGCAAAGGGTTAGGATGTGTTCTCATGCAACATGGGAAAGTCATAGCCTATGTCTCACGACAACTCAAAGAATATGAGAGGAATTATCCTACTCATGATTTGGAGTTGGCAGCAGTCGTTTTTGCGTTGAAGATCTGGAGACACTACCTGTATGGGGAGAAAGTGGAGATCTATACAGATCATAAAAGCCTCAAATATTTCTTCACCCAAAAGGAACTCAACATGCGGCAGCGACGTTGGCTCGAGCTGTTGAAAGATTACGATCATACCATCCAATATCATCCTGGAAAAGCAAACGTAGTAGCTGACGCATTGAGTAGAAGATCATATGCGGGTACGAGTGCAATGTTGTTAACACAAAGACCCATTTTGTATGACTTGCAAAGGATGGAGATAGAGATGAAGGCTCCAAGTACCCACATGATGATATCAAATATACGAGTAGAACCGACTTTAATCGATAAAGTTAAAGTTGCTCAAGCTACGGACATGGAGCTGATGCGTATGAAGAAGAAAGTGCAAGAAGGTGTTATTCCAGAAGCAAGAATCGATGAAGAAGGAATACTTCGAGTCAACTCCAGACTCTGTGTTCCTAACGATTTTGACTTGAAGCATAGAATAATGATGGAGGCACACAACACACCGTTTGCAATCTATCCTGGGAGTACCAAAATGTATCACGATCTTCGACACACATTTTGGTGGAGCAATATGAAAAGAGAGATCGCGGAGTTTATCTCGAGAGGTTTAACTTGTCAACGTGTAAAAGCGGAACATCAAGTACCAAAGGGTCCATTGCAACCACTTGAGATTCCGAAATAGAAGTGGGAACACATTACCATGGATTTTGTTACGGGTCTTCCCAAGGTTTCTCAAGGCATAGATGCGATTTGGGTTATTATTGATAGATTAACCAAGTCCGCTCATTTCTTGCCGATACGTGAGACTTATTCCCTTGAACGTCTTGCTAGTATGTATGTGAGCGAGATTGTGAGATTGCATGGCATGCCAGTATCCATAGTTTCGGATCGTGACCCAAAACTCACTTCACGATTTTGGGTTAGCTTGCAGAAAGCTATTGGCACGAATTTACGATTCAGTTCAGCATACCATCCTCAAACGGACGGACAATCAGAGAGGACTATTCAAACTCTTGAAGATCTATTAAGACTTTGTGTCCTAGATCTCAAAGGGAATTGGGATAAATACCTACCATTGGTGGAATTCTCCTACAACAACAGTTATCAGGCGAGCATAGGTGTGGCTCCATTCGAGGCGTTGTATGGAAGAAAATGTCGTTCTCCAGTTTGCTGGGACGAGGTGGGTGAAGCAACATTGTTGGGACCAGAGTTGGTACGCATTACTACAAAGAAGATCAAAACGATTCGACAACGTATACAAACGGCACAGGATCGACAAAAGAGTTATGCGGATCTTCATCGGAAGGACGTGGAATTTAATATTGGGGATTATGTATTGTCACGTGTTGCACCATGGAAGGGAGTTACAAGATTTGGGAATAGAGGAAAGCTCAATCCAAGATTTGTTGGTCCATTTGAGATTCTTGAGTGAATAGGAAATGTGGCATATAGACTCGTATTACCTCTAAGCATGTCTCGTGTTCATAATGTTTTTCACATATCTATGCTTCGTAAATATGTTAAAGACCCGAACCACATTATTGAGTTAGAACCAGACGAGATAGCTGAAGATTTAACGTACGAGGAGGTACCTGTTAAGATCTTGGATAGGAAAGAGCATGTCCTACGCACGAAGGTTATACCACAAGTTAAGGTTTTGTGGAGAAACCATGCTATTGAAGAAATGACCTAGGAGTTGGAATCAGAAATGAAAGCGAGGTATCCTCACCTTTTTGAAACATCAGGTACGTACGTCAATTTCGAGGACAAAATTTCATAAGGAGGGGAGGTTGTAAGACCCCAACTTATTAATGAATAAAATTAAATTATCTCTAAATATTATTATGAATAATAAGGGGTTAATTTGATATAATACTTTGGTTATGGGTGAAATGTGCAAATTTTGTAAAATAAGCAAGTGGTTATAAAATATTCATTTTGTCGGGGAATATTCGTTTGGTCGTGGAATATTATTGCTATCGGAGAATATTCGTACGACGGCGCAGCCTTGTGTGGGCCCCATAACGGAAAACGATTGGATGAAAAAAACGACAAGTATAAGTTATTTATAAATAACGGCATAGTTGTAACCGTTAATACTGTTGAAATACCCGGTGGTTAAAATACAGTAGCACACGGTATTGCACCAATTATTGATTCTTACGTAAGAAGGCACTACTCAATAATTGTTATAGTAGTTATTGTTCAATATTTTATTTTATTGATTCAATAATTGCTGAGTTAATATTTTATATTATTGTTGTTTCAATAATTGCTGCTGCACAGTATTTTCTATTATCAGATCAATAATTCATATTATTTGAATAATATTATTAGATAACATTATTAGCAATGTCTAGAAAGTTCTGTCTAAGGAGAGGTTTGGTCATCTAATTGCGCGCCAGTAAGGAGAAATCCTTATTGGAAAGCCCCCTCTTTCCTGGGAACGGCCTGGTTGTCATAAATGTGATTCTGTAATATTATTTGTGAATAATTAATTATTGATTCATATGATAAGTAAATATTTATTTTATGTGGATATAAATGAGGAATATATTTTTGTGGTTAAAAATGAAGGAGTTAATGTTGAGGTTTTTATCAGTATTTTTGTCGGAATGGAGGTATTAAAAATCAGGGTTTTTGATATATTTTGCGGGGGTTATAATTTTTAATCCGACCGTTGGATCGTGGTAATTTTTGGATATGTTATACATATATAAGTTTAGTATATGTCCACAAATTTTGAACCGTTAAAAATGAACGTATGATTTATTATGAATTTTACGAGATGACTGGTTCAGAAATTATTGAATTTTCGGAGTTTATCATTTTGATGGAAAATTCTAGAATTGGTGGGCCCCACTTGTGGTTGGTGAAGAAATGTGCTGAATTATATTTCAAATGTGGTGGGTGGGAATAGTAGCAGGTAACGCCATCAGGTTGCAGGTCAAGCCTACTAAAATTTTCCTATAAATAGAGGGCTAACTTAGAATTGAAAATCACACCAGAAATAAGTTTTCTCTCTTTCTCTCTCTAGATTATTGAGTGTATTTTGTGAGTATTTAGATACTTTGAGAGTTTCTATTCATCAGTGCAAGTTTCTTTCAGCCTTATACCGGTACTCCGACCAGAAGTACTGACATTTCGAGGTAAGGGATATTATTTTCTTCTTAATGATATTATTTTTTTCAATATCATTATTCTGAAATATTGATATAAGTTTTTATCAAATTTGGAACTTTTTGTGTCGGGGTTACTATTTACGTATACGGCACTATTCACGTATACGGTACTATTCACGAATACGGCACTATTCACCGAAAAATAAAATTTTCTCTTTTTGTCCAAGATGTCTATTATGGTTACTATCTTTGATTGTATCCATGTTTTGATCTTTATTTTTGAATTCTGCTTCACAATTGATTATTATGAAGTATTATTGATCTTGGATAAACTGTTATACGAATCCTTAATATTTGTCCTTCTGTCTCACTGGATTCGTTCTCTTTAAGATATTTTTCATCATCCTCAGTCCTAAATGATGATATTACTGAATATCTTTGGCCTGTAGTGCAAAGATGTATGATTACTTGATGAATATCTTTGGCCTGTAGTGCAAAGATGGACAGGTGTTGAGATGAACATGATAGACATGTGATACAAATGAATATCTTTGGCCTGTAGTGCAAAGATGAATATTTGGATAAAGATGATTATTAATTGATATTACAGGGATAAAATATTGATGATTGACTTTTAAATCTTAGAAGATAGTAGAATTCATTCTCTACTTGACTCTTCTAATGGTTTGCTGTTTCCGCTGCAGTTGTTGATCTAAAACTTGTTGTCGATTATATTCTATCAGATTTTTTCCTGTTGAATACTAATGATAATTTGTTGTATATTATCTTAGTCATAATATTCTTTACTGGGCTAGTTGAGCTCACCCTTTTCCTTTTTGTTCCATTTTTCTTCTCAGGAGGTGAGAACATAGCAGGATCTAGTTGGGGTATGGAGTGATGGTTTTAGAAAGATGTTTTAATAGTCCTCACTATTTCTGTAAAAGTGTTTGAATAATTGTAATGAGGACTTATTTGAGTGTGGATATTGTCTAGAAGACAATATTTGTATTTAAACTCACAGTATGTGTTGTCGTATTTTACACGATAATTGTATTATTAAAGTTGTAGTTTGCTTTCTGTACCATGTATTTGGCAACTCAGAATGGGTGTTGTATACCTATTTTGGGGGCGTCACAACATCAGCTGCCAACAACTCCAGCTGTAGGAGACAATGAGTGAAGCCCTCAACTACAGGGACCTCCGCCAGTATGGAATGATGTCATCGCCGTCCTCGTGGATAGGTATCCAATCCTAAAACACTCACAGGATGTAAGCATGGGAGCCTCTCATAGGCCCAAAACTACCAACACTAGGGCAAACATCTGCTATCAGTTAACACTTTTAACCATTACATGGTAAATTACAAGAGAAATACTCTGTGATGCCCCCAAAATAGGTATACAACACCCATTCTGAGTCGCCAAATACATGGTACAGAAAGCAGACTACAACTTTAATAATACACTTGTCGTGCAAAATACGACAACACATACTGTGAGTTTAAATACAAATATTATCTTCTAGACAATATCCACACTCAAATAAGTCCTCATTACAATTATTCAAACACTATTTTACAGAAATAGTGAGGACTGTTAAAACATCTTTCTAGAACCATCACTGCATACCCCGACTAGATCCTATTATGTTCTCACCTCCTGAGAAGAAAAATGGGACAAAGAGGAAAAGGGTGAGCTCAACTAGCCCAGTAAAGAATATTATGACTAAGATAGTATACAACAAATTATCGTTAGTCTTCAACAGGAAAAAATCTGATAGAATATAATCGACAACAAGTTTTAGATCAACAACTGCAGCGGAAACAGCAAACCATTAGAAGAGTCAAGTAGAGAAAGAATTCTACTATCTTCTAAGATTTAAAAGTCCATCATCAATATTTTATCCCTGTAACATCAATTAATAATCATCTTTATCCAAATATTCATCTTTGCACTACAGGCTAAAGATATTCATCAAGTAATCATACATCTTTGCACTACAGGCCAAAGATATTCAGTAATATCATCATTTAGGACTGAGGATGATGAAAAATATCTTAAAAAGAACGAATCCAGTGAGACAGAAGGACAAATATTAAGGATTCGTATAACAGTTTATCCAAGATCAATAATACTTCATAATAATCAATTGTGAAGCAGAATTCAAAAATAAAGATCAAAATATGGATACAATCAAAGATAGTAACCATAATAGACATCTTGGACAAAAAGAGAAAATTTTATTTTTCGGTGAATAGTGCCGTATTCGTGAATAGTGCCGTATACGTGAATAGTAACGTATACGTGAATAGTAATCCCGACACAAAAAGTTCTAAATTTGATAAAAAAAAACTCATGTTAATATTTCAGCATAATGATATTAAAGAAAATAATATCATTTAAGAAGAAAATAATATCCCTTACCTCAAAATGTCAGTACTTCTGGTCGGAGTACCGGTATAAGGCTGAAAGAAACTTGCACTGATGAATAGAAACTCTCAAAGTATCTAAATACTCACAAAATACACTCAATAATCTAGAGAGAGAAAGAGAGAAAACTTGTTTCAGGTGTGATTTTCAATTCTAACTTAGCCCTCTATTTATAGGAAAATTTTAGTAGGCTTGACCTGCAACCTGATGGCTTTACCTGCTACTATTCCCACCCACCACATTTGAAATATAATTCAGCACATTTCTTCACCAACCAAGAGTGGGGCCCATCAATTCTAGAATTTTTCATCAAAATGATAAACTCCGAAAATTCAACAATTTCTGAACCAGTCATCTCGTAAAATTCATAATAAATCATACGTTCATTTTTAACGGTTCAAAATTTGTGGACATATACTCAACTTATATATGTATAACATATCCAAAAATTACCACGATCCAACGGTCGGATTAAAAATTATAACCCCCGCAAAATATCTCAAAAACCCTAATTTTTAATACCTCCATTCCGACAAAAATACTGATAAAAACCTCAACATTAACTCCTTCATTTTTAACCACAAAAATATATCTCTCATTTATATCCACATAAAATAAATATTTCCTTATCATATGAATCAATAATTAATTATTCACAAATAATATTACAGAATCACATTTATGACAACCAAGCCGTTCCCAAGAAAGAGGGGGCTTTCCAATAAGGATTTCTCCTTACTGGCGCGCAATTAGATGACCAAACCTCTCCTTAGATAGAACTTTCTAGACATTGCCAATAATGTTATCTAATAATATTATTCAAATAATATGAATTATTGATCTGGTAATAGAAAATACTGTGCAGCAGCAATTATTGAAACAACAATAATATAAAATATCAACGCAGCAATTATTGAATCAATAAAATAAAATATTGAACAATAACTACTATAACAATTATTGAGTAGTGCCTTCCTTCGTAAGAATCAATAATTGGTGCAATACTGTGTGCTACTGTATTTTAACCACCGGGTATTCCAACAGTATTAACGGTAACAACTACGCCGTTATTTATAAACAACTTATACATGTCATTTTCTTCATCCAATCGCTTTCCGTTATGGGGCCCACACAAGGCTGCGCCGTCGTACGAATATTCCCCGACAGCAAGAATATTCCACGACCAAACGAATATTCCCCGACAAAATGAATATTTTATAACCACTTGCTTATTTTACAAAATTTTCACATTTCACCCATAACCAAAGTATTATATCAAATTAACCCCTTATTATTCATAATAATATTTAGAGAAAATTTGATTTTATTCATTAATAAGTTGGGGTCTTACAATCTCCCCTCCTTATGAAATTTCGTCCTCAAAATTGACGTACGTACCTGATATTTCGAAAATGTGAGGATACCTCGCTTTCATTTCTGATTCTAACTCCCAGGTCATTTCTTCAATAGCATGGTTTCTCCACAAAACCTTAACTTGTGGTATAACCTTCGTGCGTAGGACATGCTCTTTCCTATCCAAGATCTTAACAGGTACCTCCTCGTACGTTAAATCTTCAGCTATCTCGTATGGTTCTAACTCAATAATGTGGTTCGAGTCTTTAACATATTTACGAAGCATAGATATGTGAAAAATATTATGAACACGAGACATGCTTGGAGGTAATGCGAGTCTATATGCCACATTTCCTATTCGCTCAAGAATCTCAAATGGACCAACAAATCTTGGATTGAGCTTTCCTCTCTTCCCAAATCTTGTAATTCCTTTCCATGGTGCAACACGTAACAATACATGATCCCCAATATTAAATTCCACGTCCTTCCGATGAATATCCGCATAACTCTTTTGTCGATCCTGTGCTGTTTGTATACATTGTCGAATCGTTTGGATCTTCTCTGTAGTAGTGTGTACCAACTCTGGTCCCAATAATGTTGCTTCACCCACCTCGTCCCAGCATACTAGAGAACGACATTTTCTTCCATACAACGCCTCGAATGGAGCCACACCTATGATCGCCTGATAACTGTTGTTGTAGGAGAATTTCACCAATGGTAGGTACTTATCCCAACTCCCTTTGAGATCTAGGACACAAAGTCTTAATAGATCTTCAAGAGTTTGAATAGTCCTCTCTGATTGTTCGTCCGTTTGAGGATGGTATACCGAACTGAATCGTAAATCTGTGACCATAGCTTTCAGAAAAAACCCAAAATCGTGAAGTGAATCTTGGGTCACGATCTGAAACTATGGATACTGGCATGTCATGCAATCTCACAATCTCGTTCACATACATACTAGCAAGACGTTCAAGGGAATAACTCTCACGTATCGGCAAGAAATGACCGGACTTGGTTAATCTATCAACAATAACCCAAATCGCATCTATGCCTTGATTAACCTTGGGAAGACCCATAACAAAATCCATAGTAATGTGTTCTCACTTCCATTTCGGAATCTCAAGTGGTTGCAATGGACCCTTGGTACTTGATGCTCCGCTTTTACACGTTGACAAGTTAAACATCTCGAGATAAACTCCGCGATCTCTCTTTTCATATTGCTCCACCAAAATGTATGTCGAAGATCGTGATACATTTTGGTACTCCCAGGATGGATTGCAAACGGTGTGTTGTGTGCCTCCATCATTATTCTATGCTTCAAGTCAAAATCGTTAGGAACACAAAGTCTGGAGTTGACTCGAAGTATTCCTTCTTCATCGATTCTTGCTTCTGGAATAGCACCTTCTTGCACTTTCTTCTTCATACGCCTCAGCTCCTTGTCCGTAGCTTGAGCAGCTTTAACTTTATCGATTAAAGTCGATTCTACTCGTATATTTGATATCATCATGTGGGTACTTGGAGCCTTCATCTCTATCTCCATCCTTTGCAAGTCATACAAAATGGGTCTTTGTGTTAACAACATTGCACTCGTACCCGCATATGATCTTCTACTCAATGCGTCAGCTACTACGTTTGCTTTTCCAAGATGATATTGGATGGTATGATCATAATCTTTCAACAGCTCGAGCCAACGTCGCTGCCGCATGTTGAGTTTCTTTTGGGTGAAGAAATATTTGAGGCTTTTATGATCTGTATAGATCTCCACTTTCTCCCCATACAGGTAGTGTCTCCAGATCTTCAACGCAAAAACGACTGCTGCCAACTCCAAATCATGAGTAGGATAATTCCTCTCATATTCTTTGAGTTGTCGTGAGGCATAGGCTATGACTTTCCCATGTTACATGAGAACACATCCTAACCCTTTGCCTGAAGCATCGCTGTAGATAACAAATCCATCTGAACCAGATGGTATTGTCAGAACAGGTGCCGAAATGAGTCTCCTCTTGAGTTCTTGGAAACTCTTCTCGCATTCCTCACTCCATACGAATTTTGTATCTTTCTGAGTTAGCTGAGTTAACGGAGTAGCGATTCGAGAAAATCCTTCCACAAATCTCCGATAATAACCAGCTAAGCCCAGAAAGCTACGTACTTCGGTTACCGACTTCGGTTGCTCCCAACTTTGTATGGCTTCAATCTTCGCCGGGTCGACATATACTCCATGTTTTGACACCACGTGCCCAAGGAATGCTACTTCCTCAAGCCAGAACTCGCATTTCTTCAATTTGGCATATAGCTTATTTTCACGAAGCCTTTGCAGTACCAGCTTCAAATGGCGCTCATGATCTTCACGGCTTTTGGAATAAATGAGGATGTCATCAACGAATTGGTCCAAATATTCTTTGAATACACAGTTCATCATATCCATGAAGGCAGCAGGAGCATTAGTCAATCCAAAAGACATGACTAAGAATTCATAATGCCCGTACCGAGTTCTGAAGGCAGTCTTTGGAATATCCTTAGTTTTAATCTTCAGCTGATGATATCCAGAACGAAGGTCGATCTTTGAAAAGAATTGTGTTCCTTGTAACTGGTCGAACAGGTCATCAATGCGAGGTAGCGGATACCTATTCTTGATGGTGACATGGTTCAATTCTCGATAGTCAATACAAAGTCGCATACTCTCGTCTTTCTTCTTTACGAATAAAATAGGAGCACCCCAAGGAGACGTATTAGGATGAATAAAACCGATGTCCAACAACTCCTGTAGTTGGACTTTTAACTCCTGAAGTTCAATAGGAGCCATTCGATATGGAGTTTTAGAAATGGGCTTTGTACCGGGTTCAAGGTCAATAAAGAATTCAACTTCACGTTATGGGGGTAGACCAGGAAGTTCTTCAGGAAATACATCGGGAAATTCTCTAATAATAGAAATATTATTCAAATATGACTTGTCTTTGTTCAAATCCATAACATGGGCTAAGAAAGCTTGACATCCGTTTTTCAATAAACGAATAGCTTTGTGGCTTGATATGACAGTGACTGATTTTAGTGGTTTAGTAGTTTGAATTCATATGACAGGTTGGTTAGGAATATGAAAACTAACAACCTTACGAAAATAATCAATTTTAGCATGATGAGTGGTTAACAAATCAATTCCTAAAATCATATCAAAAGCAAGTATCTTTAAAGAGATAAGATCAACAGGTAATGTGATAGTGCCAACTTGGATCATGCAAGATTTATAAACTGTAGATGTAACGAAAGTTTCACCCAACGGAGTTTCAACAGATAAGTTAAAGTCCAATTTCTCCGGAGTCAAGTTTAAAAGTTGAACACAAGCAGGAGAGATAAAAGAATGGGTAGAACCGGTATCTAATAAAGTATAAACTTCGCAAGAATTCAAGATTAGCTTACCCGTGATCACCTCGTTCGGGTTTCTCGCGTTTTGGCCAGTCACGACAAACGCCCTTCCAGGAACTGCTGATTTCGATTTATCCGGGACAACTTTTGGAGTCACCATCCCCGCTGAACTTGGTTTTACTACAGAACACTCTCGAGCTATATGACCCTCCTTTCCACAGTTATAACATACCTTAGATTGTTGTGGGCAGTTTTGGCTGATATGTCCCTCTTTCCCACATTTGTAACATACGACCGGTGGTCGTTCTCCTCCCCTAGAAACAGTTGATGTTTGTGCTGACATCTTCACGTTATCATTGTTGTACCTTCTCTTCTTGAAATCTCCTCCCGACTCGCTCCTTCTATTATCACGACCACGATTACCACCAGAGTGGTTACCGCTTTTGTCCGAATATTTTCCTCCCTGCTGGTTTTCATTGCTTCGATGACTGCCGCCACCGGTATGACCCTAGTTGTGGTCCCTCGGTTGCACATATTCATTATCTCGCTCTAATAATTGAGCCCTGTTTACAACATCTGAATATAAAGAAAATTTATGAGAGATAAGATATTGCCGAATCTCGGGTTTTAGACCTCTCAGAAACATCCTTGTCATTCGTTCCTCATTTTCGACCAAATGAGGTGCAAATCTGGATAACTCTATAAACTTCGCCTCGTACTGGGACACCGTCATGTTGTTTTGTTCCAGTCTGATAAACTCCACCTCCTTCATATGACGAATACTTTCAGGAAAGTACTTGTCATTGAACAGTTTTTGAAACGTTTCCCAGGACATGTTGAGTGCGTCAGGCTGGGTATGCTTCACAGACTCCCACCAGTAGTCTGCCTCACCGCGAAACATAAAGGTGGCGAATGGAACCTTCTGTTCCTCCGTGCATCCCAAGACATCGAATATCTTGGTAATTTGCTTGACCCACGTTTTGGCCATGATCGGATCCGGCTTTCCCTTAAATTCTGGTGGTCCCAATTCTTTGAACTGCTTAGCTGTGACAAACCGCGCGTTATTATCATTTTCACCCGTATTCTACACACGAGTCTCCCTCGTCTAATTTTGCATGAACTGCAAAAAGCTCCTAAACATTTCATCATTCATCGTTTGCTCGGTAACGTTGTTTACAGGAGGAATATTGCCTTCCTGTTGCACGTTCCCCTGGGTGGTGATCAAAGGTGTCTCCACGGTCTGATTTACTCCATTATTAACGTTCTCAGCTGCCATTCTTAAATACTGCCATAAAACAAGGGTTAATAGTCATGTCATATATTATCCCTATACTCTGACCGACCAAATAAACACCAAATAAACTTAGTCAGGTCATACTAGCGAAGGAATTCTCCGTCTCTCCCCTCCTAGTTCTTGTCTCACATCTCAGCCAGGGATCATATCCCTAAGCTCTGATACCAACAGTGACGCCCCCAAAATAGGTATACAACACCCATTCTGAGTCGCCAAATACATGGTACAGAAAGCAAACTACAACTTTAATAATACAATTGTCGTGCAAAATACGACAACACATACTGTGAGTTTAAATACAAATATTATCTTCTAGACAATATCCACACTCAAATAAGACCTAATTACAATTATTCAAACACTATTTTATAGAAATAGTGAGGACTGTTAAAACATCTTTCTAGAACCATCACTGCATACCCCGACTAGATCCTATTATGTTCTCACCTCCTGAGAAGAAAAATGGGACAAAGAGGAAAAGGGTGAGCTCCACTAGCCCAGTAAAGAATATTATGACTAAGATAATATACAACAAATTATTGTTAGTCTTCAACAGGAAAAAATCTGATAGAATATAATCGACAACAAGTTTTAGATCAACAACTGCAGCGGAAACAGCAAACCATTAGAAGAGTCAAGTAGAGAAAGAATTCTACTATCTTCTAAGATTTAAAAGTCCATCATCAATATTTTATCCCTGTAACATCAATTAATAATCATCTTTATCCAAATATTCATCTTTGCACTACAGGCCAAAGATATTCATCAAGTAATCATACATCTTTGCACTACAGGCCAAAGATATTCAGTAATATCATCATTTAGGACTGAGGATGATGAAAAATATCTTAAAGAGAATGAATCCAGTGAGACAGAAGGACAAATATTAAGGATTCGTATAACAGTTTATCCAAGATCAATAATACTTCATAATAATCAATTGTGAAGCAGAATTCAAAAATAAAGATCAAAACATGGATACAATCAAAGATAGTAACCATAATAGACATCTTGGACAAAAAGAGAAAATTTTATTTTTCGGTGAATAGTGCCGTAATCGTGAATAGTGCCGTATACGTGAATAGTAACGTATACGTGAATAGTAACCCCGACATAAAAAGTTCCAAATTTGATAAAAACTCATGTTAATATTTCAGCATAATGATATTGAAGAAAATAATATCATTTAAGAAGAAAATAATATCCCTTACCTCAAAATATCAGTACTTCTGGTCGGAATACCGGTATAAGGCTGAAAGAAACTTGCACTGATGAATAGAAACTCTCAAAGTATCTAAATACTCACAAAATACACTCAATAATCTAGAGAGAGAAAGAGAGAAAACTTGTTTCAGGTGTGATTTTCAATTCTAACTTAGCCCTCTATTTATAGGAAAATTTTAGAAGGCTTGACCTGCAACCTGATGGCTTTACCTGCTACTATTCCCACCCACCATATTTGAAATATAATTCAGCATATTTCTTCACCAACCAAGAGTGGGGCCCACCAATTCTAGAATTTTCCATCAAAATGATAAACTCCGAAAATTCAACAATTTCTGAACCAGTCATCTCGTAAAATTCATAATAAATCATACGTTCATTTTTAACGGTTCAAAATTTGTTGACATATACTCAACTTATATATGTATAACATATCCAAAAATTACCACGATCCAACGGTCGGATTAAAATTATAACCCCCGCAAAATATCTCAAAAACCCTGATTTTTAATACCTCCATTCCGACAAAAATACTGATAAAAACCTCAACATTAACTCCTTCATTTTTAACCACAAAAATATATCTCTCATTTATATCCACATAAAATAAATATTTCCTTATCATATGAATCAATAATTAATTATTCACAAATAATATTACAGAATCACATTTATGACAACCAGGTCGTTCCCAGGAAAAGAGGGGGCTTTCCAATAAGGATTTCTCCTTACTGGCGCGCAATTAGATGACCAAACATCTCCTTAGACAAAACTTTCTAGACATTGCCAATAATGTTATCTAATAATATTATTCAAATAATATGAATTATTGATCTGATAATAGAAAATGCTGTGCAGCAGCAATTATTGAAACAACAATAATATAAAATATCAACGCAGCAATTATTGAATCAATAAAATAAAATATTGAACAATAACTACTATAACAATTATTGAGTTGTGCCTTCCTTCGCAAGATTCAATAATTGGTGCAATACCGTATGCTACTGTATTTTAACCACCGGGTATTCCAACAGTATTAACGGTAACAACTACGCCGTTATTTATAAACAACTTATACATGTCGTTTTCTTCATCCAACCGCTTTCCATTATGGGGCCCACACAAGGCTGCGCCGTCGTACGAATATTCATCGACAGCAAGAATATTCCACGACCAAACGAATATTTCCCGACAAAATGAATATTTTATAACCACTTGCTTATTTTACAAAATTTGCACATTTCACCCATAACCAAAGTATTATATCAAATTAACCCCTTATTATTCATAATAATATTTAGAGAAAATTTGATTTTATTCATTAATAAGTTGGGGTCTTACATACTCACCAGCAGAAATGGGTAAAATCCTAACCAAGCCTCGGTCAAGCCCTACAAGCGCATACGCATACCCCTGAGGAAGTAGGCGAAGGTGTAGAAACCCTAATCATACTCTCCAATACGGTCCACATGTCGTGTGGCGTTGATCAAAGTGAACGACACCGTAAAAGAGTTATCTATTATAAAGCAGCCCCTAATGATCATCAGGAATAATCGCCGAAAAATGCGATCCCTGACTCTGACATCAGCTGGTATGGGCTCACTCAATAGTCCACTCATAGCATCTACGCTCAAAGAACTCGTACGGATAGTCTTGCCCTTGAGCGCCTCCGTCGGAACTCCTAACAAGGATCTGACGATAGTCGGGATAATATTCGTTGTGTAAGGCACTGGCGCCCCTCCAAACTCCATACCTGTGATAAACCGCCAATCCATCGGCATCATCATCACCTCACAGTCTAGCAAATGGAGTGACTGAGTCTGGTGAAATCAGCGCTCAGACAATGCCCTGAGGTAACCCCAAGGACAGCGGCGGGGAAGGATGGAAAAGAACGCCCCAATCCCCAATCATGCACAATCGCTCTATAGTCAGGATGCAGAGCCTGGTACATGGAGTGAATGCTGAACCAGTTCCCTCGAGGCTGTGTAAAGCTGGGAACCTACATAAAATGCAGATCGACATCAGAATCCTTTACTCCTCATCAATAGGAAAGAAGGAAGATTAAGATCTAACTTTATACCTCGTTGGCGTGCAAATACATCGAGGGATGTCGACTCAAATCACCCATAAGCTCTGGGTTTGTCACCTGAATACTCGAGAGGTCCCTACAAGGAACATGTGCAGCAGGAGCGGGGTCCGCAACTAGAACATCCTCCTCCTCGTCATCGACGCCCGACACATCAACCTGGACTGGACGTATCACCTCATCCACCAGAAGATGAGACTGTCTAACAGAACGGGGTCAAGGAACTTCAGAAGCTCTCCTCCGTACACTAGAAGTGGTCCTGCGAGAACTACTAGGCTGATCTGGATCCATAATATCTGGACAACAAGTCTCCAAATCACCTCAAAAAGGGTGTGGTAATTCTAAAACCTGGAGCTTTCTTTTCAAAATACATTTTATGACTACATGCATGCATGCATTACTTTAACATACATCTACAATATAGTTAAAAATGCATGACTACCCAATGCTCACATTTTGGAATTTTTTTTGCCATAGTCTCCTCTATAAATAGGACTATCCACATGCACATAAGCATGACTAGGTGGCCATTCAGTAGCACACTTGCCCATAGTTATATACATACTATTTACATTAAAATGTCAAAGTCATCAATCCATAAAGGTAGCCTAATTACTAGGATTACTTTGTATTATCACATTGGCTCATTTGTCCTCAAATAGGATAAGAAATAGCAGAAAAAATGTGTTAATTTGACTGTTTCAAAAATCAAATTTTTTCACATCATTATGTTTAGCACAGTTTAATACTAACATTTACTATGTTAAATATTTTTTATCAAGTCATTCGAGCATGCATATTCACTACTATGTGTTTAGATGCATTTCATGTGATAAGTCATTTTCCAACGGATAAAAACTAGAATAGAAGACATGCATACGTTACTAAGACAGTGTACAACACTTGTACGGTGACAGAATTTACAGAAAGTCATCCGAACTCAACAGATCTGAAGAAGAGCTCTCGGATTTCCTTTACAACGCAACTTGAAAATAACTTATGAAAGTAACCTACAGGCATTTAGTAGCCACGGCTGGCCGCAGGTCCACCTGCGACTGATGCAAGTGTACCTGTGGCACCCCTACGTGGGGCCCACCAGTCCGGCTCTGTCTAATTCTAGTTGCGAAGGAGTTTTCACAAGCTGAAGAGGCCAAATCAGGGATAAAAATGCTATGCGATTGAGCAGAATAGCCTGAAATCCTAGTTTTTCTTAGCCCAATTGTAGCTTTCATATCATTCATTGGTATTCGCCCAAACATAGGGTATACTATACTGATGATCCTAGTATTTGTAGATCATATTCGGCAATACCGCACAGTGGTCCAATGTCGTCAATCTAGGGTCGTCACCCTAAACCTTTCAAACGATCCCCGGCGGGGGTTACCACGCATGGTCATCTATCCATAAGCAGATCCCCGGCGGGGGTTACAGCGCATATTGTCCGTTGATATACATGTCAACGAAGGTTAAACAGCCTTGACATTAGTTTAGCCGTTGGTAGGTAAACCCAACGACGTATCGGAAGCCATTTGATGATTGCATTAATTGATACACATCAACAAAAGGTTAAGCAGCCTTGGCATTTATCCCCAGCAGGGAGTTCATTCGTTAATGTACACATCAGCAAAGATCAAACAGTCCCCAGCGGGGGTTACAACGCTTGTCATCCATTGGTTCACACGTCAACGAAGGTCAGGCAGCCCTGACAACACATACTGTTGGCAGTAAATCCAACAGAACATTGATATGTCCTGGCGATACAAACCAGGAAGGATCAACATCAACGGGGATGATCGATGATGGAATATGTTATACACATCCTCAAATAGACTAAAGCTTTATCCCCACAGATCTCTTGTACACAAGAGGCACTACTTTGAAATAAAGTCTGCGTCAAGGATTCAGGACTTTGGTGATAGCCTCAACATCAACATCCTAAGAGATTTGGATCACACGTCCAAGCTTGTCATTGTTGCCATCCCCGGTTGAAGCAACATGGAGCTGGCAACCATCCCCAGCACGTGGGAAAACAAAACATATGCATCGTACATATGCATCATACACTTACATCGTGTTGTTACTCATAGCATCATATTTACCTTCTTGCATTCCAAGTGTCTATGATTTTTTATCCTATCCATGCCATTGCATTGCATGAATATGATAAAGAGGGGCATCTGTAGACACTCAAAATTTTCTGCACACCTATTACTGACATTGTAGGAGGGTAGATTCGTCTTTCAGACATAACCTTAGAAGATAGCCCATATCCAGTCTGGATGCTACCGAAAGCTCAGTCACAACCCCAAAACACACACCGGGAGTATCAATTCTAACCTCAGAGATAACCCCGAGGCCTACAGTTCTAATACCAAAAATTCTATCAGAGAAGATCAATTTATCTCAAAGATAACCCCAAGATATTCAGTCTCAGTCCCGACATCAGAAATTATAGCACCAACCTTGGAGATAACCCCAAGGAATGCAGTTACAGTTCCGGAGATAACCCTAGAAATGCTTGTTTCAAAGCCATGTAAACAGCTTCAGACACTCGACACTCACACCGAGGCACTCGGTATAAGACCCGAATATGACCCCGGGAAGATAAGCACACCTCAGAGATGACACTGAGGACCTTCAATACTTACAGCAGTCCAATCTCAGAGATAAACCTGAGCAACATTTGCTTTATCAGGCCAAATCGGAGATAACCCCGGTGAGGGGAAAAGTAGTCATCTTACCACCTTGACGCCACATCGCGCTATCTCAACATCTCATACATACATTTCTACACAGTAATGTCCCATAAGAACCAAGGAAGTCCAATCCCGAGTGACTATTACGTAGGGTAACAGATAGAATTTGAAGCTTGAAGATCGAAGGGCATGGTCCCATCTTCCTGACTTCGTACAATGGCAATCCGAAATAGGTCTTATACACCTCAGTCGGATGCCCGAATTAAAGTTCTAAAAGTTTGAGCGGACATCACATTGCATGCGTGCATGTACTTTGAGACGGCGGGACCCGCGAAGCCTGGGGCACCCCGAGGAGCCGTAGGTACACCTGCGGCTCCCCCCTCTATAAATAGAGGGTCTGGGGTGGCCATTTTGAAAGAAAAAAAGGCGAGGAAGCCCTATCCAATTTGCTTTGTAGACATCCTAAACTGAGTGCTTTCGTAGTTTAAACACTTGTAAGCTCATATATTGCTACTTTTCTACTGGCAGGAGCTGAGTGTTCATCCACTTAAAGCTATAGAAGTCTTCTTTGGCAGCCCACTGTAAGCCTTCTTACACATTTTAAAGTCTTTCTCTTCATCTTTGAACACACCGTTCTTCACGTTGAAAGTCGTGTTACGTGTGTATGCCCGGACTTCGGTCCGTGATTTCATTTCAGTTTGTATATATATATATATATATATATATATACATTTCATCCCGCCTGGAGTTTACTTCGTGGTGGTTGACCGTTTTTACTGCTTTCTGTACATTTTGTCTTGCATGAAGTTTCCTCCGTGGCAGTTGATCGCTTTTACAGCTTTATTTACATTTCTGATCCCGCATGGAGGTGCTTCAAGGTGGTTGATCATGTCAATATATATATAATTACCGCTTTTATACATTTACATTTTTGATCCCCCATGGAGGTGCTTCGTGGTGGTTGATCATGTCTATATATATATATATATTTATAGCTTTTATATATAACTGCTTACAGCTTTTATACAAACTGCAGTATCATGTGAGCCTAGGAATAATGTGATCACAGATTCAGTCTACTGAATCTAGATTCGGTTACCGTGATGGATATTTTTAGCTGTTGGCAGCTTGTAAATTATTCATTGTGTTGGATTTCCTCAGATGGTTTTCATACCCATGAGGAGTTCTACACTGCTTTGTATATTATTTTCTCGAAGATGCTTCGTATCTCTAAAATAAAAGCAATCAAGCCGAACATTTAATAAAATGGAAGTGTCAAAGGCCTCAATTACTATTGAGCACAGGGTTTGAAAAGCCTCTTTTTTTACAAAACATCACTGCTATATCTTGTTTAAAACTAAATTTTTACACAAATTCAAACCATTTATATATAGGTGCGAACGAGGCATAGCACTGCTTCTAAATAATAGCACATTAACCCCCACACACACACATTCATATAACAGTTTATTAAAAAGTGGTGGTCACCGTGACAACATGGATGTCGAGGGGTGCCTAACACCTTCCCTCCGCATAAGAAATCCCCGAACCCTAATGAATCTCGGTTTCACAGACTCGTTTAGCAGTGTCACATCATTGGGTCAATGTGCAAACCTTTTCTTGGTTGTGTTGGTACAACCAGTTAAAAAATCAACTGGCGACTCTTAATAGTCCATCGTCGACATTACACGTGTCAGACCTTTTTCGCTTGTTTTTTCAAACAAATCTCACCTAAAATGAGAACACAAAAGAACAAGACTAGAATAGGGACAAGTAAAAATACCGACGTCGACAAGTATCTCCCTGCAAAGGAAAAATACAATTTGGCAAGAAAGAAAAATTGAGTCCGAGGTTCATAGGACCATTCTAGATACTGACGCGAGTGGCCGAAGTGGCGTACAAAGTTGCATTACCACCTGAGTTGGAGCACATCCATAACGTGTTTCACATCTCCGTGTTGCGTCCGTACAAGCCTGACTACAAACACGTAATTTTATACGAGCCCATTAAAGTAGAGAAGAATCTGGCATATGATGAAATTCATGTCCAAATATTAGATATTAGATATTAAAGAACAGACGTTAAGAAATAAAATCATATCCTCTGTTAAAGTACTTTGGCGAAACCACGACGTCGAAGAGGCCACGTGGGAATTATAAGATAAAATGTGAAAGGACTATCCCTATCTATTCGTGTAACCTTGTATCAATTCTAAGGACAGAATTTTTATACGGGGGGAGGATGTAAGAACCGTGAATTTCATGAATAAATAATTATTTTGATATAATAAGAAAATGAGTATTTATTTGAATATAAATATTGATGTGTTGTGAAATAAATAATTTAATTAATTTAAAATGAATTAATAAGAATGTGGAGTTATGATGAGAATTATGAAAATGCCTTGTGTGGCATGAAATTGGAGATTTAAGGAATTAATTTAATTAAGAGATGAATAAATTAAGATGTGAAGGATTAATTAATATTATATTATTAATTAATTGTTATTGTGAGCAAAGTGAATTACATAATTAGAATTATATCATTTAATTAATGTGTGCAAGGTATGTAGTAATATTTAGTAACTACATTAAAAAGAAAGTGTAGTGTGACACTTTAAAGTAACTATATAATATATAGAAACTATATAGTTAAGTAGAAAACATTATAAATAATTGCTTATGTGACAATAAATATGTGTTGAACATTAAAAGATGTACTCTATAAAATAATTACAAATTATTTCAATAAGTGAGTATAATTGGAATAATAAAGTTTTAAGGAGATATTAAATTGTTAGTGACTAATTTAATGGAGTCCATACATGCTATAAATATTAATTAGACTGAACTAATGTACATGGATTATATGATGTGGATACATAAATAATTCCTAACTTTCCATTATGTAGTAGCATTAACACATTAAAATTATATTTTTGGAAACCCAATAGAACAAATTAAGCATTATAAACATGTTACTGGGATTTAAAACCTGTGTCCCATATTAAGTGTCCCAACAGTGCTCAAATAGTAGCCTATATCCTCATTGCATGAACTTGAGCTGCTACAAATCCATGGTGATGATGGCTATGAATTGGCAGTTGGCCAACTCCCTTCTACCATTGTTTCCTCCCAATTTCCATTGAATCAAACCACAGTGTAAGAGCAATGATTGGGCAACAACTTCTCTATATAGAGCACCCTCTTCATCTCATTCTATGTTACTTGAAATTATCTGCTAAGTGTAAACAGAGAGTGTGAGTTGCTCAGTATTGAGGGAGTATAATTAGAGAAGTGAGGGAGTTCAAAATTAAGCTTCAAGAGATATAATTTCTGTTTATGTTCTTAATATTTAAGTTTTGTCAAATTCTAGTAATTGTTGAATTCTCTGTTAATTGGTATAGAGTAGCATGTCATTGTGTTATCTGAGCTTGTATACATGTTTAGGAGCATTGTAGATGGTATGGTTACAGGTTTGGTATTGGTTATGTTCAGGCTCTACAGAAGTAGAGCCATCAAATTTTTGATCTGCTTGAGGTGGCGCGACTGCTCCACTTCTATAGTATATGGCCGCGCGGCCTCGCGGCCGCGCCGGCTGCCAATTATGGATACTATTCTGTTGGTTCTGTATTGTTCTGAGCATGCTATGATAGTTAGGTTATGTATGTAAATGACCCTATCATGTGATTAGATGTTGTTTTGAACATAGTAAGTTACCTTAGCTTGTTTTAGTTAGAATATTCAAAAAATCTTAAAGAGTTGGAAACTAGTTTTGATAAACCTTTTTACAAAACATGTTTTGACCTTGGACGTGAGTGTATTAAGTTCTGATATGCATTAATATGTGACCAATATGTTAATTTACATTGTTAGAGATGGTATAGTGTATTCAAGCATGATTTAAAATGAAAATGCAAGTAAAAGACCAGAATAGCTATGGGTAAATGAACTAAGTGTACACAAAGTATTAAACTTCCAAACATGCTCATGTGATCTATTGTGTGATTATGAAAGGATGCTATAGAATATATGGAGATATCTTTCATACTTAAATAAGTTTTACTAATGGAGACTTTAAGTTTCAAATACAAACTTGATAACCCATATGGGAACTTGTGAGCATGCTTATATATATATATATATATATATATATATATATATATATATATATATATATGTGTGTGTGTGTGTGTGTGTGTGTGTGTGTGAGAGAGAGAGAGAGAGAGCATGATGTATAGTAAATGAAGTGACTTTGCTTGCTTGATAGCTTAACATGAGATTTTCACAAGGAACCTTGAAATCTAGTTTGGTCAACATTACGAGTATTCTGGCATTTGACATCATGATTAGGTGTGTCATACATGTAGACAAGATTTGCAAGCATGCTAGCTAATCATATGCATTACAAAGTAGTTGGGCATGGTTAGATCAAGCCTAAATGAATGAAGTAGAACTCCACAACTTGACATACATGACTAATCTAATGCAAACATGTGTAGTAGAGACCTATGGACCACATAGCATGTGTTTAGCGATTAAACGTAAGAAAATTGTGAATTGAACACTTAAAGTCTTGATTAAATGAGAATAGATGATGACCTATATTAATGATAGGATATAAGATCAAACTTAGCAATTCCCACACTAAAATATGTATTTTGCATGATTATTCATCTATATGCAAGATGGTGTATACTGACCTTCTGCAGAAACAACCATGTCTTGGTTTGCACTAGGAGCAGCGCGGTCGTGCCGCTCCTTAGTACAAACCAAGTACGGTCGCGCCAGTCTGCAGTAGGATCAGATTTCTATTGTTGATCTGAGGGTTGATGCATGTCTGTATTGTTACTTTAATCAGTAGTACATGTCCAGTATAGTATACATGTGTGAATAAGTATGATAAGGGAAGAATACAATAACTACACCTTTAAGTCAAAATGTGATGGCAAACTATGTTCTCTAAATGACATAATGTGACGCCCACAAATCTGGGTTCTCAAACCTCGGGTTTGGTGCTCATGCTCCATCATCATCATAAGCATTCTATAAACTATTACAGAATAATAAACATACATTGTTCAGTATAATAAAGTCTTCTAACATTACCCCAAGGTCTATTAACCTTAACTTATACATACCTTAATTAAGTTACCCTTAGTAACACAAAAGGTTTACATTACCAATGTACATAATATAATATAATACATAAACATTCTCATTATCTATTCCTGCACTTTTCCTTTGCCTTTGTCCTTCTTGGACGTCTCTGGTATAGCCGAAATAAATGTCATGATATAGCAAGGGTAAGCAACAAATTTACTTAGTAAGTTTAAATAAAAGGAAGATATATCATGATTAGCAAGGAATTTATCGTTTAATGTTCAACAATAGAAATCAATTGTGAAAGAACATGAATTAAGTCTTGATAACTGAATATTTGAATAACTGAATAACAGATGCTGAGTGGTCATAGTGACCATGAACATATGCTAAGTGTCGACGTCGGGATTTTTATTTGTCCCTTTTCTATTCTTGTTCTTTTGTGTTCTCATTTTGGTGAGATTTGTTTGAAAAAACAAGTGAAAAAGGTTCGATATGTATAATGTCAACGATTGGACTGTAAGAGTCGCCAGTTGGTTTTTTATATGGTTGTACCAACATAACCGAGAAAAGGTTTACACATTGACCTAGTGATATGACAATGCTAAACGGGTTTGTGAAACCGAGATTCATTAGGGTCCGGGGACTTGCTTATGCGGAGGGAAGATGTTACGCACCCCCCGACATCTGTGTTGCCACGGTGACCGCCACTTTTCAAGAAATTGTTATATGAATGTGTGTGTGTGTGTGTGTGTGTGTGGGTCAATGTGCTATTTATTTGGAAGTAGTACAAGGCCTCGTTCGCACCTATATACACAGGGTTTGAATTTATATAAAAATTCAGTTTTAAACAAGATATAGCAGTGATGTTTTGTAAAAGGGGTTTTTCAAACCCTTATGCTCAATAGTAATTGAGACCTTTTACACTTCCATTTTATTATTAAATGTCCGGCTTGATTGCTTTTATTTTCGAGATGCGAAGCATCTTTGAGAAAATAATGTACAAAGTAGTGCCGAACTCCTCATGGGTATGGAAACCATCAGAGGAAATTCGAACACCGGGAATAAATTTACAAGCGTCTTACAGCTGAAAAGGTCCGTCACAGGAACCGAATCTAGATTCAGTGGACTGAATCTGTGATCACATGATTCCTAGGCTCACATGATGCCGTAATTGATATAAACGCAGTAAGCAAGTATATATATATATATATATATATATATATATATATATATATATATATGATCGACCACCACAAAGCACCTACATGGGGGATCGAAAATGTAAATAAAGCTGTAAAAGCAATCAACCGCCACGGAGGAAACTCCAGGCGGGACGAAATGTACAGAAAGCTGTAAAAAACGGTCAACCGCCATGAAGTAAACTCTAAGCGGGACGAAATATATATATATATATATATATATATATATATATATATATATATATATATATATATATATATATATGTAAAAGCCTATAAACGCACCGAATATAAAATCAAGTCTCATCAGACAAAGTCTAACAACAGTTAATATATATAAGTATATATATATATATATTAAAGTAGTAAACGCACCGGATGTAAAATTCAGGCTCATCGAACAAAGTTCGACACACAGTTCATATATATATATACGAAAGCCATTAAACTCTCAAGACACAAGTTATTGCTCATATCTTCGCTGATGAATTTCTCAATTAAATCCATCCGAAAATATTCTTCCTCATCCGTAGGGAATTTCATGGCCTTGAACATATTAAATTTGATTTCTTGATCTTGGACTCTCATAGTAAGTTCTCCAGTTTGCATGTCTATGAGTGTCCTTCCTGTAGCCAAGAAAGGTCTCCCTAGGATAATCGGTTTGTTCTTATCCTCCTCAAAATCCAGAATGATAAAGTCCGCAGGGAATATAAACTTATCCACATTCACTAAAATGTCCTCTACTATGCCTCTCGGATATGTGACTGACCTATCTGCCAATTGTAATGAAATGTTCGTCGGCCTTGGTGCAGGTAAACCCAATTCTAAGTATACTCGCATGATTTGTTATGAATTTTAATAAGTGTTAAAAATCATCCGTTTGTGGGTTTCGAATATTTTCTGTCTGTAATTTGGAAAAACTTAAAGCTACAAAGTTATAGAGAATTTGATTTCGTGTGAAATAAACATAAAATTCGTATTTTTCTGATAAACGAGTATTTATTATGAATTACTGAAGTTTTGGAAAATAAAATAATTTTTATTAAAATTGGGTGGGACCCACTTTTGTTTTAAACATGTGGGCTGCCAAAAAAAATTAGATTTGACATGCTTGATGGCTGGTCTTGGTAGGTGGCGTGGAAGGAAGAAATATATATTATATTTTATTATTTTAGTCTCCTTTGGCGTTCTAGTATTTTTCTATAAATAGGTGCTTCGGTTAGAATTGAAAATCATACCAAAAATAAGTTTTCTTTCTCTCTATATTGTCGAGCGTATTTTAGTGAGTATTTAGATACTTTGAGAGTTGCTATTCAGTACAAGCTTCCTTCGGCTTTACATCCGATATTTCGATCAGAAGTACTGTTATTTTGAGGTAAGGGATGTTATTTTCTTCTTAAATGATATTATTTTCTTCAATATCGTTATACCAAAATATTGGTTTAAACTTTTTATTAAATTTGAAACTTTTTGTGTCGGGGTTACTATTCACTTATACGACACTATCCACGTATACGGCACTATTCACGAATACGGCACTATTCACCGAAAAATAAAATTTTTTTTGTCCAAGATGTCTATTATTGTTACCATCTTTGATCGTTTCCATGTTTTAATCTTTATTTTTGAATTCTGCTTCATAATTGGTTATTATGGAGTATTATTGAACTTGGATAAACTTTAATACGAATCCCTAATATTTGTTCTTTTATCTCACTGGATTCATTTTTTTTAAGATATTTTTCATCATCCTCATTCCTAAATGATGATATTACTGAATATCTTTGGCCTGTAGTTCAGAGATGAATGATTAACTGATGAATATCTTTGGCCCGTAGCGCAAAGATGAACAGGTGTTTAGATTACATGACCAACTGGTGATACAAATGAATATCTTTGGCCTGTAGTGCAAAGATGAATATTTGATTCAAGATGTATATTGATTGATGTTACAGGGATAAAATATTGATGATGGGCTTTTAAATCTTAGAAGATAGTAGAATTTATTCTCTACTTAACTCTTCTAATGGATTGTTATTTTCGCTGTAGTTGTTGATCTAAAACTATTTGTCTATCATATTTTATCAGATTTTTCCCTGTTGAAGACTAATGATAATTTATTGTATATTATCTTAGTCATAATATTCTTTTACTGGGCTAGTTGAGCTCACTTTTTTTCCTTTTGTTCTATTTTTCTTCTCAGGAGGTGAGAACATAGCAGGAACTAGCCGGGGTATGGAGTGATGGTTCAGGATAGTTGTTTTAGTAGTCCTCACTATTTTATAAAATAGTGTATCAATAATTATAATGAGGACTCCTTTTGAGTTTGAATATTGTCTATTAGACAATATTTATATTTAAACTCACAATGTTGTGTTGTCATATTTTGCACGATAATTGTATTAATAAAGTTGTATTTATTTCTGTACCATGTATTTGGCGACTCAAAATAGGTGATGTATACCTATTTTGGGGGCGTCACATTAAGGACCAATAATTTTGTGTATCGTGTCCTAGAGACCTTGAGTGGTAAGCACATCTCTTGCTCGGATTGTATCTTTTGCTCCCTGGTTTCAGAGGTGGAGCAAGTTCGATAATTTTCTTGTGATCTATTAATATTGCCAAGACATTTTCAAGGGAATCGCCTAGTGGAGTGAACACCCAATTTTTCGTTCTTTCAAATTTTCTTTTTCTATCCTGGCATTGGTTGAATGCAGCCCGTTGTTGAGATGGCAGATTGTCTTGCAGTTTCTAAATGGGGGGGCTGTAATTTGGTCTCCTAGCTTGCCCCTATACAACAAGGGATACGTCTTCATCTTCTTTATCGGGTACCCCCTTGGGATTGCTCGCATACTTTCCAGTCTGTATATGTTTGGCGACTACTTCCAATGCAGTGAAGTCTTTAATCTTTCCCGCCTTTAGGCCCATCTTTGCCATTTCGTCGTGTTTGATCATTTTCGAGAATGACTTTCCTATGCCTGCTAGTATCCTCTCATAGTAAGGAGCCTCTTGGATATCAATAAACGCCATTACCATCTCAGTTTCTGTCATTGATGGAATGACTTGCGCTGCCAGATGTCTCCACCTTTGGGCATATTCTCGGAAAGATTCAGTACTTTGCCTTTTAACTTTAGTCACTTGGTATCGATCAGGTGTCATTTGTGACTGAAAACTGTACCAATTTAGAAAGACATGGGCCGATTCTTCCCAGTTATGGATTTTTGCATTGTCAAGTTGGGCATACCATGCTTTAGCCTCTCCAGTGAGACTCCTTTAAAAAAGTTGCATTTTGAGGCTTTCATCTTTAGCATAAGACCCTAGTTCGCCAATATATACTTTTAGGTGTGTATAGGGATCACCTGCCCCATTGTACTTTTCAAACTCTGGGAGTTTGAATTTGTCAAGATATCGAGCCCCTGGGAATATGCAGAGATCTGAATAGATGACACTTCCATAGTTTTCAGTCCCTTTGATTGATCGGATAGCTTCCTCCATTTGTTGAACTTTCTTTCTTATATCCCCAGTTTCTCGATCATCCTTTAGTTTTGTAATTTCAGGGGTTTTGTTGGTTCCTTTATTGGAATAAGGTTCAGGTATCTGGGTTTCTATCTTTTTGCCAATACCCTGACTGCCCCCTGGTGTGAATGACTCTAGTTGAGTAGGCATTGTCTGATTCCTTAATCCTTCAAACTCCTTTCAAGAAACAGGAGTAGGATCAAACTGGGCACTTGTAGCCATGTCTGACGGTGGGCTTCTTGGACTTTCAACGGGTAACGGGACCGATTGTTTCCCTACAAAAAGACTTACGTAGTTTAGTCTTAGGGAATGTGGAAATGTTACATGCTATGTCATGTGTTCATTTTAGGAGTATTATCCTACAAAACGGATGTCAGTTGTTTGTATGACAAGATAGCATGCTAGATAAAAGGGAATGCATGTACACATTCATTCATATTTTTCCATTAAATTGAGATTGACATGGAAATGAAATTACAAGTAATTAAAATTGGAAAGTATGAAGAGACTTTTCTTCACGTTTGGTTTATCAGAGGCTGGCCTATCTTAGGCTACTATCACGGCTTTTTGGCATGAAGGTTCCCAAACCATCATAATTTACTTGATGGGAAGTTAATCCGGCCTTTCAATTGGAGCGAATTTGGGTGGTGCCTTTCCTGAGCCTCGTTGGAATTAGTCTTCCTACGAGTCCAGTAATCAAACACCGACAAGATAGCCTCCTGGTGGAGGAACCACACAATATACATTCACATACAACATGTCTCACCGTATGGAAATAATGACATGTGCAAAGCACTAATATCACAAGCAGATATGGTGCGAAGCACTAAGTACAATAAATAAATGCATTCGTACACATTCATTTCAATGTAAATGCAACATCCACACACAAGCATATAATAGTGTTAAAAAGTTTATAGTAGCGGCTTAAGTCCTCTTATTGGAAGTCCCCAGCAGAGTCGCCACCTATCGATGTCGGGATTTTTATTTGTCCCTTTTCTGTTCTTGTTCTTTGGTGTTCTCATGTTAGGTGAGATTTGTTTGAAAAAACAAGTTGTGAAAAGGTCCGACATTTATATGTAGACGATTTGACTGTAAGAGTCGCCAGTTGGTTTTTTAAATAGTTGTACCAACACAACCGAAAAGGTATGCACATTGACCCAGTGATGTGACACTGCTTAACAGGTCTGTGAAACCGAGATTCATTAGGGTCCAGGGACTTGGTTATGTGGAGGGAATGTGTTAGGCACCCCCCGACATCCGTGTTGCCACGGTGACTGCCACTTCTCAAGAAACTGTTATATGAATATGTGTGTGTGTGGGTCAATGTGCTGTTATTTGGAAGTAGTGTGAGGCCTCGTTCGCACCTATATACAGAGGGTTTGAATTTATGTAAAAATTCAGTTTTAAACAAGATATAGCAGTGATGTTTTGTAAAAGACATTTTTCAAACCCTTATGCTCAATAGTAATTGAGACCTTTTCATACTTTCATTTTATTCAAATGTTCGGCTTGATTACTTTTATTTTCGAGATGTGAAGCATCTTCGAGAAAATAATGTAACAAGCAGTGCCGAATTCCTCATGGGCATGAAAACCATCTGAGAAAATCCAAACACCGTGAATAATTTAAAAAATGCTTACAACTTAAAATGTCCATCACGGGAACCAAATCTAGATTCAATAAACTGAATCTATGATCACATGATTCCTAGGCTCACATGATGCCGCAATTTATATGAAAAGCTGTAAGCAGTTAAATGTATAAAACCTGTAAGTTTATATATACAGACATGATCAACCACCACGAAGCACCTCCATGGGGGATCGAAAATATAAATAAAGGTGTAAAGACTATCAACCGCCATGAAGTAAACTCCAGGCGGGACGAAATGTAAAGAAAGTTGTAAAAACGATCAACCGCTATGAAGTAAACTCCAGGCGGAATGAAAATGTAAATATATATAGATATATAAAAGTAGTAAACACACCGGATGTAAAATCTAGGCTCATCGAACAGAGCCTAGATATATATATATATATATATATATATATATATATATATATATATATATATACAAAAAGAAATAAAAGTCACGGACCAAATTCTGGACAAACACACGCAACACGACTCTCAACGTAAAGAACGGTGTGTGCAATGAAGAGAAAGGCTTTAAAGTGTGTACGAAGGCTTACAGTGGACTGCTAAAAGAAGACTTCTATAGCTTTAAGTGGATGAACACTCGGCTCCCGCCGGTAGAAAAGTAGCTATATATGAGCTTACAAGTGTTTAAAAAGAGAAAGCAACCAGTTTATAGTGTGTACAGAGCAAATTGGACAGGGCTTCCTCATCGTTTCTCTTGCAAATATGGACACCCCAAGCCCACTATTTATAGAGGGGGGTGCACCTACGGCAGCAACAGGTGTACCTGTGTAAGACCCCAACTTTTTATAAATGAAATTGAATTTCCTCTATTTATTATTTTGAAATAGTAAGGGTTGATTTGATTAATGTGGTAAGTTATGGGTAAAATGCGCAAATATATTAAATAAGCAATTGGTTATAAAATATTCTTGTTGTCGGGGAATATTCGTTTGGTTGTGGAATATTCTTACTGTCGAAAAATATTCGTACGACGGCGCAGCCTTGTATGGGCCCCATAACGGAAAGCGATTAGGTGAAGAAAACGACAAGTATGAGTTTTTTATAAATAGCTGCGTAGTTGTTACTGTTAACACTATTGGAATACCCGGTGGTTAAACTACAGTAATACGCGGTGTTGCACAGTAGCACACGGTATTGCATTAATTATTGATTCTTACGTAAGAAGGCACTACTCAATAATTGTTATAGTAATTACTGTTCAATATTTTATTTTATTGATTCAGTAATTGCTACGTTGATATTTTATATTATTGTTGTTTCAATAATTGTCACTGCACAATATTTCTATTATCAGATCAATAAATCATATTATTTTAATAATATTATTAGTTAGCATTATTGATAATATCTATAAAGGTCTGCCTAAGGAGAGGTTTGGTCACCTAATTACGCGCCAGTAAGGAGAAATCCTTATTGGAAAGCCCCCTCTTTCTTGGTAACGGCCTGGTTGTCAGTACTGTGATTCTATAATATTATTTGTGAATAATTAATTATTCATTTATATGATAAGAAAAATATTTATTTTATGTGGATATAAATAGAGGAATTTTTTAAAAAGTGACAATTGTTGAAAAATTGATATTTTATCTTTTCAAATAAAATAATTTATTTAAATATATTATTATATTTTAATAATATAATAATGATGATATTTTTACGATGAATGTGTGATATAAGAATAAATGAGGAGGAAAAATGTTTTTGTTGCAATAAATGATAAAAACAAGTTAAACATGTCGATGGGCCCAATTTTTGACTGAAATTTGATTATAGCGTGTAAAATCGTCCGTATGTGGATTTCAGTCAATTTCTGTTTGGAATTTGGAAAAACTTAAACTTACAAAGTTGTAGAGAATTAATTTTTCTATAAAATGGACATAAGAGTCGAATTTTTCTTATAAAAGAGCTATTTATTATGAATTATTGAAGTTCCGAAATAATTGATTTTTGGAGTTTAATTTTTTTTTTAAGAAAAACGTTTTTATTATGTTGGTGGGCCTTACTTGTATTGAAAACATGCTGATTTCAGATTTTCTAAGGTGGGCATGAATTTTTTTTTAAAATATTATTATTTTATTAAATTTTTTGCTTTGGTGTTCTAAGTATTTTCCTATAAATAGGGTGCTTAGGTTAGAATTAAAAATTACACTAGAAACTGAAGTTTTCTCTCTCTATATATCGAGCGTATTTTTGTGAGTATTTTGATACTTTAAGTGTTGCTATATGGTGCAAGTTCTTTTCAGCGTTATATCTGATATTCCAGCCAGAAGTACTGTCCTTTTGAGGTAAGGGATGTTATTTTTTTAAATGATATTATTTCTTTCAATATCATTATGCCAGAATATTGATAAGATTTTTCTTGTAAAATTCTTGTCTTTTTGTGTCGGAGTTACTATTCACGTATACGGCACTATTCACGAATACAACACTATTCACCGAAAAACAAAATTTTCTCTTCTTTGTCCCAGATGTCTATTTTTGTTATTATCTTTGATTGTATCCATGTTTTAATCTTTATTCTTAAATTTTACTCCACTATGGTATATGATGGGGTATTTTTGAACATGGATAAATCGAAGTACGAATCCCTAATATTTATCCTTTTGTCTCACTGGATTTGTTTTCTTTAAAATATTTTTCATCTTCCTCAGTCCTAAAATGATGAAATTACTGAATATTTTCGGCTTGTAGTGTAAAGATAAATGATTAACTGATGAATATCTTTGGCCCGTAGCGCAAAGATGAATAGGTGTTTAGATGAACATGACCAACTGGTGATACAAATGAATATCTTTGGCCTGTAGTGCAAAGATGAATATTTGATTCAAGATGCATATTGATTGATGTTACAGGGATAAAATATTGATGATGGACTTTTAAATCTTAGAAGATAATAGAATTCATTATCTACTTAACTCTTCTAATGGATTGTTGTTTTCGCTGTAGTTGTTGATCTAAAACTTTTTGTCTATCATATTTTATCAGATTTTTCCCTGTTGAAGACTAATGATAATTTGTTGTATATTATCTTAGTCATAATATTCTTTTACTGGGCTAGTTGAGCTCACATTTTTTCCTTTTGTTCTATTTTTCTTCTCAAGAGGTGAGAACATAGCAGGAACTAGCTGGGGTATGGAGTGATGGTTCAGGATAGTTGTTTTAGTAGTCTTCACTATTTTATAAAATAGTGTATCAATAGTTCTCTATTTATTATTTTGAAATAGTAAGGGTTGATTTGATTAATGTAGTAAGTTATGGGTAAAATGCGCAAATAACTTAAATAAGCAAGTGGTTATAAAATATTCTTGTTGTCGGGGAATAATCGTTTGGTCGTGGAATATTCTTACTGTCGGAGAATATTCGTACGACGGCGCAGCCTTGTGTGGGCCCCATAACGGAAAGCGATTGGGTGAAGAAAACGACAAGTATGAGTTTTTTATAAATAATGACATAGTTGTTACCGTTAATACTGTTAGAATACCCGGTGGTTAAAACACAGTAATACGCGGTGTTGCACAATAGCACACGGTATTGCACCAATTATTGATTCTTACGTAAGAAGGCACTACTCAATAATTGTTACAGTAATTACTGTTCAATATTTTATTTTATTGATTCAATAATTGCTACATTGATATTTTATATTATTGTTGTTTTAATAATTGCCACTGCACAGTATTTCCCTTATCAGATCAATAAATCATATTTTTTTAATAATATTATTAGATAGTATTGTTGGCAATGTCTAAAAAGTTCTGTCTAAGGAGAGGTTTGGTCACCTAATTGCGCGCCAGTAAAGAGAAATCCTTATTGGAAAGCCCCCTCTTTCCTGAAAATGGCCTAGTTGTCAGTATTGTGATTTTGTAATATTATTTGTGAATAATTAATTATTGATTTATATGATAAAGAAAATATTTATTTTATGTGGATATAAATGGAGGAATTTTTAGAAAAGTGACAATTGTTGAAAAATTGATATTTTATCTTTTCTGATAAAATAATTCATTTAAATATATTATTATATTTTAATAATATAATAATGATGATATTTTTACGATGAATGTGTGATATATGAATAAATGAGGAGGAAGAATATTTTTGTTGCAATAAATGATAAAAACATGTTAAACTGTTAGGTTTGTAATATTCATGAATGCAATCAAATTGCACAAATTAAGCGGAAGCATGGAAAATCAGAGTTTAAAATTTTTACAAATCATATACTTGGATCATCCTTTATGCATAATTATTAATTAAACGAAAAGATAAAGAATAAGAATCATACCCTTTAAGATTCGAGCTTCCTTAGGTACAAGTTCACCTCCAAATTCTTTTTCGTGTTCAATTTGAATCCACCGGGTTGAGTTCCTTTCTTTGATCAACGTTAGCCACCCAAGTGTTTGGCCTTTAGAGGTGATCCACCAAGGAAGAAGAAAGATTCAAGAAGAAGTGGTGGTTGGCTAAACCCTAGTTTTCTATCTCTATAGAAAAAGATTACTCTCCAACAATTGGAATCACGTATGTTGTGAAAAAGTCAACAACCACTCATCACCCATAATAAGACTCCTCTTATTTATAGTTACGGCTTTGGTGGTCTGACAGTCCACACAAAAAACAACCTTACAACCACTTCAGACTGGGACAGTTGGGAGAGATGCATCCCTCTTAACCGCAGTTGAAACATACACATTTGCCCTTCAGGAAGACTCTTTGATGATTTGTACCGTAATTGGTACACGGTTCTCCTCTCTTCCTATTTTTTCCTGATTTACTTCCCGATTGAGTGTTGTTGGTCCACTTTTTCTTATTTGAGTTACTTCCCCCAGTGCTACCTCCTTCATTCGTCTTCTTATTCTTTTGCTCTTGGTGGTACTGTGACACTGCTTCACTTCCTTCCTCGGCAATGATGGCTTTTTCCAACAAGGGCCGAAATGAATTGATCTGCAACACAACTACTTTGCTAAATATCCCTGGCTTTCGTTCATTCTCAAATCTTCGCGCCTTTCGTGCCTCAGTGTCCACTTGATGTGGAGAAAATCTAGCTAACTCGTTGAACTTGGCGGCGTATTCTGAAACTGACATATTCTCTTGCTTCAACTCTAGAAACTTAACCTCCATCCTTGCTTGCATACTTGATGAGAAATAATTCTCGAAGAACAGTTCTTTGAACCTTTTCCATGTTACTACTTCTACTCTGGCTCTAGTCTGGTTTGACTCGTACCAATAATTCGCCTCACCCTTCAATAAATAGGTAGCAAAAGTCATCTTTTGCTCCTCCGCAACCCTTGTAATAACGAAATGTTTCTCTATCTCCTTTATCTACATTTGAGCTTCAATTGGGTATGTTGTTCCTTTAAATTTTGGCAAACTTACTACCTTAAAGTCTTTAAAGTTCGCCAATCTATTAGCTGGCCAATTTCTTGTTACTGGTGCTCTAGTCTGCATAGCTTGAGCTAACATATTCACAAAGTCTTGCATCGGGTTTGCTTGATGATGAGTAGGTTTTTAACCTATGATTTATCTTCATTTAGCTTGTTATATTGTTAGTTTTTTGATTACTTCATGTTACTTTTGATGGGTTTTGTGCTTGTTGTAGGATATTCAGTGAGCTTATCAAGTTACTAGCATTGGAAGGAAATTCAAGCAATTTTAGACATTCTACATGACCGGCGCGGGGCGTGCCATGACAAAGAGCAAAGCGGTGTGGGGCGTGCTGCAACATAAAAAGTTACTGGGAGACTGGCGTGGGCCGCGCTGTCCAAGTACTAAACTCGGCGCGGGGCGCCCCGGTCGGTCGGGTCAACAGCTGTCTTTTTGTTAAATGCTGGAATCTGAGTTGTGATGGGAGAGTTAACTTCCTTATGTAATATGTTTATAGTAGGAGTTGATGAGGAGGTTATTTCATGTAGTTGGGATTCTTTGACTAAAGAGTTGTTTGGTTTAATTAGGAGTTGGATTCCCATTAGAATTCTTATGTGATGAGTTGGAGATGGATTCGAATTGGTTGTGTGGAGCTGAATGGAAGAAATTTATGCTAAGTGTTGGAAAAAGATGAAGGGAGATTCTTACACACATAGTGAGAGAGATTTTGAAAGTGAGATCTTGGAGGAACGAAGAAGAGAAGTAATTTCACGAAGATTGTAGATTTGAAAGGCGAGAATGGTGGTGTATTACTATTTTCTTTTAATTTCAATTTGTGTAATCGGGATAATGATTTCTTTTATTTATTCAGTATTTAATTCATTAGTTATGAACTAAATTATTTATTAGGCTTATAACGGATCTTTAAGTGGAACGATGATTATGTAATCTTTGATTTTCAGTTTAATAAGTTATTATCTAGTTTATCTATATTAATTTTAGCTTGAATTTATAAATTGCCTGATCAACAATTTTACGTAGACTTGTATGAATTCGAGAGATGAAATACGAGTCTAGACTTAATTAATATAGCATGTGTTTTTGAATTTTGTGAATGAACAAAATCTTGATGAATGTTAGGGTAGAGATATGCTTGACATCGCATGTAATCGAATAAAGAGCTTGAATTTAAACCTTCTTTAATTGTAACTCACATAGAGATATAGTGAGTTAGTTGATTAAGGTGTTTAACTTGACTCTATCTAAATTGTGGATTTGAGTTAATACGGTATTAGTACAATGAGAGGTGGCTAGTGCTACATATGTGTTCTTGATTAATAAACTAGGATAGTGAATTAAACTGGAATAAGGTATAATAATTAGATTGATGCTTAGACTGAAGTTGTAAGCTTAATTCTCCAATATTTGTTTGAAAATTCAGTTTTTAGGATTTGTGGTTGTTTGGTAATTTTAATATTTTTTTAATACTTTTAGTTATAAACTTGAAATTGGTTAGTCTAATAAAATTTGGATTAATAGGAAATTGGTAATTGTGATAGTTATTTTCTTGCTAGTCTCTGTGGGAACGATACTCTACTTACAAGTATATTACTTGTTGACCACGTATACGTGTGTGCTGTGCGTAATTAGATTTTACCCAATAACTTTTTGGCGCCGTTGCCGGGGACTTTAGTATAAATTTTAATATTTTGCGATATCAGTTTAATTAGTCCAGTTTTACTTAAATATTTTTATTTGTTGTTTTGTTCGTCTTATTTCAGGTTTTTGAAGTTGGTTTATGCAAACTCGATCCAAAAAATCAGACTTGCTTCCTTTTGAGGACGACATTGAGAGACGCTCTCAAAGGTTAAGTAAGTGGATCAAGGAGACAAGGGAAGACTTCGAAAATTCTGAAAAAGAAGAAGCAATGGCTGTCGAAGACCAAAAAGCGTTGAGGGACTTTGCTACACCCAAGGTGACCGAGCTGCAATCGAGTATTACCAGGCCTGCTATAGCTGCGAACACATTCGAGATTAAGCCTGGGACTATTCAGATGATCCAAAACTCGATTCAGTTTGGGGGACTTGCAAATGATGATCTGAATGAACATTTGATCAGCTTTCTGGAAATATGCGATACTTTCAAATATAATGGGGTGTCGGATAAAGCAGTCAAACTTCGCTTGTTCCCAGTCACTTTACGGGACAAGGCGAAGAGTTGGTTACATTCTCTGCCATCGGGTTCAATAACTACATGGGATGACCTGGCTCAAAAGTTTCTAGCTAAATTTTTTCCACAAGCGAAGACTGCAAAGATGAGAAATGAGATTACCATGTTTGATCAGCAACATGGGGAATCATTGTACGAGGTATGGGAGAGATACAAAGAGTTGCTCAGAAAATGCCCACATCACGGATTGCCTAAGTGGTTGCAGATGAACACATTTTACAATGGATTACATGGGAATCTCAGGACTAGTATTGATGCAGCTTCGGGTGGAGCTTTTATGACAAAGAATTATGAGGAGGTGTATTAATTGATAGAGACAATGGCAACTAACAACTATCAGTGGCCCACGGTAAGAATGACACAACCTATGGTAGCTTGAGTGTTAGAGTTAGATGGAGTGACGGCAATAACAGAGCAGATTTCAATGCTCGCTAAAAAGTTTGATGCTTGGTCAGGGGTACAGACACAACAAGTTGTAGTTATTTGTGAATTGTGCGCTGGTGAACATCCTACAGATCAATGTGCAATCAACCCGGCGTCAGTACAATTTGTGGGTAGCTACAACAGAATTCCATAGAATATGTACCAGAATACATACAATCCGGGGAATAGGAATCATCCTAACTTTTCGTGGAGTAATAATCAGCATCAGCAAGCTCTACGCACATCTTATCCCCCATGATTTCAGAATCAACAACAACCACCAGCTCAACATCAAGAGAGGAAATCTGATTTAGAAGAGTTGTTGTCTAAGTAAATAACAAGCAATAAAGCAGCTATGAAAAACCAAGCAATGGCAATGAAATCGCAAGAAATAACCATCAAGAATTTAAAAAATCAGATGGGACAGATAGCTTTTGCATTGAATAACAGGCCTCAAGGAGCATTACCAAGTGATACAGAGAAAAATCTGAAAGGTAATCATGAGCAATGTCAGGCAAATATGTTAAGAAGTGGAAAACAGCTTGAGGGTCAGAAAACAGAAAATTTGACTACAAAAGAAGATGATAAAGAAAGTGAAAATAAAGTGATTGAGGACAGACAAGGGGAAGAAAAGTAATTGGAAAAGAACAAAACAGTTAACGAACCGGTTGTTTATCCTCCCCCACCTTTTCAACAAAGAGTTCAAAAACAGAAATTGGATAAGCAATTCGCTAAATTTTTAGAAGCTTTTAAGAAACTTCAGATTAATATTCCGTTCACTGAAGCCCTTGAGAAGATGCCAAGTTATGCGAAGTTCATGAAAGGGATTTTGTCCAGGAAAAAGAAGTTGGAAGATTTCGAAACAGTGACATTAACAGAGGAGTGTAGTGCAATTTTACAGCGAAAGTTGCCACCAAAGTTGAAAGATCCGGGGAGTTTCACCATTCCGTGCACAATTAGGAACATGGCATTCAACAAGTGTTTATGTGATTTGGGGGCAAGTGTGAACCTTGTACCGTTATCAGTTTATACAGAATTGGGTTTGCCAGCTCCAAAGCCTACGAACATCTCATTGCAATTGGCGGATAGGTCAGTCACGTACCCGAGAGGCATTGTGGAGGACATTTTGGTCAAGGTTGACAAATTTATATTCCCCGTGGATTTCATAATTCTGGATTTTGAGGAAGGTAAGAACATCTCAATTATCCTAGGGATACCTTTCTTGGCTACGGGTAGGACGCTCATCGACGTACAAAAAAGAGAACTAACGATGAGGGTCCAAGATCAAGAGGTAAAGTTCAATGTTTTCAAGGCCATGAAATTTCCCATGGATGAAGAGGAGTGTTTTAGGATGGATGCCATTGATCAGATAATCAGCGAAGACATGGTTAAAAGTTTGGCTAATGATCTATTGGAAACAACATTATTGGGAGATGAAGATTTAGATGATCCGAAATTTGTGGATTACTTGTAGATGCTAGACTCCCTGCCACGAGTTAGCAGATTTAAAGCACCCTTTAAACCATTGCACACAGAGGAAAAAGCCACGACAAGGATGAAACCTTCATTGGAGGAGCCACTTACTCTTGAACTTAAGCCACTCCCTAAACACCTCAGGTATGTGTATTTAGGCAATTCTAATTCTTTACCTGTTATTATTTCTGCTGCACTTAACAAATTGTAGGAAGAAAAGTTGCTGAGAAAGGGAATCAGCCCATCCTTTTCGATGAACAAAATTCTGATGGAAGAAGATGCAAAGCCGAAAGTGGAGCAACAAAGACGGCTCAATCCTATCATGAAAGAAGTAGTGAAGAAAGAAATCCTGAAATGGTTGGACACTGGTATCATCTACCCGATTTTAGACATTAAGTGGGTCAGTCTAGTTCAATGTGTGCCGAAAAAGGGAGGAATGACCGTGGTACAAAATGATGACAATGAGTTAATTTCGACAAGGACAGTGACTGGTTGGAGGGTTTGCATGGACTACAGAAAGTTGAATAAGGTAACCCGCAAAGATCACTTTCCTTTTCCTTTTATCGATCAGATGTTGGATAGATTAGCGGGACACGAGTACTACTCCTTATTGGATGTGTATTCAGGATATAATCAGATAGTTATTGCTCCTGAGGATCAAGAGAAGACTACTTTCACGTGCCTATACGGCACATTCACTTTCAGGAGAATGTCATTTGGCTTGTGTAATGCACCCGCTACCTTCCAAAGGTGTATGATGGCCATCTTCTCAGACATGGTGGAGAAAAATGTGGAAGTCTTCATGGACAACTTTTCTGTCTATGGGGATGATTTTGATGCTTGTCTAGAGAATTTGGTGATGGTTTTACAAAGATACACAGACACGAATTTGGTACTTAACTGGGAAAAGTGCCATTTCATAGTTGGAGAAGGAATAATTTTGGGGCACAAGGTCTTGGCTCAAGGATTAGAGGTTGATAAATTGAAGCTGGAAATGATTGAAAAACTTCCTCCACCAAGTTCAGTTAGGGTAATTCAAAGTTTTCTGGGACATGTTGGGTTCTACAGGAGATTTATAAAAGACTTCTCTAAAATTGCAAAACCATTGTGCAGTCTTTTAGTGAAGGATTTAGTTTTTAAGTTTGATGAGGATTGTTGGTTGGCATTCGAACTATTGAAGAAGAAATTGACTACAGCTTCAGTTATCGTCGTACCGGATTGGGATATGCCCTTCGAGTTAATGTGTGATGCAAGCGACTATGCGGTTGGAGCTGTTTTGGGTCAACACCGAGAGAAGGTATTTCATGCCATATACTATATAAGTAAAACACTTACAGAGACCCAAATTAACTACACAACTACGAAAAAGGAATTGCTTGCAGTAGTATATGCATTCGATAAATTTCGGGCATATTTGATCGGGACAAAAGTGGTAGTTTATACATATCACTCGGCTATTCGGTACTTAATTTCGAAAAAAGATGCTAAGTCGCGCCTTATCAGATGGATTCTCCTTCTACATGAATTTGACTTGGAAATAAAAGATAGAAAAGGGACGGAGAATCAAGTTGCAGATCAATTATCAAGGCTGGAAAAGCAGGGTAAAGATGCAGAGGATAAGTGTGTAATCAATGAGTCATTCCTGGATAAGCAGTTGTTTGGGATCAATACGGAATTTCCATGGTACGCAGACTTCGTTAATTATTTAGTGAGCAACATTCTTCCCCCTGATCTTACACGACAGCAGAAAAAGAAATTCCTACATGATGTCAAATTGTACATGTGGGATGAGCCATATCTATTTAAACAGTGCACCGACAAGATGATTAGAAGGTGTGTACCTTACAGCAAAGTGAAGAACATATTATATGAATGTCACTCATATGCGTATAGGGGACATTATGGTAGTGAGAGAACTGCGGCAAAAGTGCTTCAAGCTGGGTTTTATTGGCATGCATTATTTAAGGACGCCCACCAGTTTGTTAAAATTTTTGATAGATGTCAAGGGTGGGCAACATATCGAAAAGGAATGAGATGCCACTACAAACAATCCTAGAAATTGAAATTTTTGATGTTTGGGGCATTGATTTTATGGGACCAGTTCCATCATCATTCAGTAATTAGTATATCTTGTTTGCGGTGAATTATGTGTCAAAATGGGTTGAAGCCATGGCACTCCCCACTAACGATGCCAAAGTGGTTCTTAATTTCTTGCAAAAGAATATTTTTAAAAGATTTGGCACGTCGAGAGCTATAATAAGTGATGAGGGAAGTCACTTCTGCACTAAATCGTTCATAGCTCTTTTGGAAAAATATGGGGTCAACCATAAGGTAGCTACATCATATCATCCCCAAACAAGTGGGCAAGCTGAGGTTTCAAACAGGGAAGTAAAGAAAATTTTGGCGAAGGTAGTGAATCCAAATCTAAAAGACTGGTCTCTCAGATTGGATGATGCACTATGGGCCTACAGAACGGCTTACAAGACACCTATTGGGATGTCACCATATCAATTACTATACGGGAAAGCTTGTCACCTACCTATCGAGTTACAACATAAGGCCTATTGGGCTATTTAGAAACTCAATTTCGATCAAGCAGTTGCAGGTGAAAAGAGGCTACTTCAGTTAAATGAACTCGATAAATTCCGACTCCAAGCTTACGAGAACTCTAAATTATACAAAGAAAAAGTTAAGAAACGGCACGACAAGAACTCTAAGTTGAGGTTGGGTCCATTCACCATCAAAAGAGTTTTCTCACATGGCGCCGTTGAACTCTACAGTAGAAACCCATTAGAGACTTTCAAGGTGAACGATTAACGGTTGAAGCATTATTGGGGTGGTGATTCAAATTGGAATGTCATCGCAATTACACTTGCCAACGCACAGTGACACACAAGGCACCATCGAACTTACGACATTAAAACTAGCGCTACTTGGGAGGTAACCCAAGCTCTAAACCTTTTCTTCCTTATTTATTCTTTATATTTTAGTTTATAGTCTAGCTTAAATATTTAGTTTTCAAAGAATAATGACTCCATAATAGTATGCTCGCAGGTAATGCAAGAAAAAGAGAGTCACCAAGCTAATGACCCCATAGCGCGGGTCGCGCCACCTAATGCATAGACACGGCGTGGGGCGCGCAAGCACATCACCAAGCTACTGACCTTCAAGTGCGGGTCGTGCCAATTCGCCGATCCCCCAGCGCGGAGCGCGCCACATCAAGCATACAAGAGGTGCTGGGTGCGCACTACTCCAGAACCTACTAACCCCATAGCGCGGGGCGCGCTATCTCAGGCCTACACACGGCGCGGGCCGCGTAGCTAGGAAATCCCAGGTGATGCGTAGGTTTTATACCTATAAATTTGATATTATTAAACTTAATTATTGCTATCTTTAATTGTTTTTTAGTATCTTTTTATGTGTTTTGTGTTTATTTCTTGTAGGTTGGAGCTTGAGGGAAAAATTGGTCATTTAGGAGAAAAACAAGGTCAAAAATCATTAAAATTAGAGTTAAGTGGCATTTTTATAATTATGCGGTCTTGGTCAAGCACCTAGGCGCTTGGAAATGGCCTAGGCATTTGTTCTAAAGCATCTGCGAATGGAATGTTGATTTGCAGCTTTTTGAACACTTCTAAAAATATTGAAAATTGTCTATATAATTTCTACTTTTGCAATCTTTGAGGAAACGACACAGGTGGTACGACTGTTGTTTGCTTATCTTCTTGTTGTTTTTCCATAACTTTTTCCCCATATTTACTTTCCGAATTTCCACTCTCTTTTTCACCATCCTTAACAGAAATTATTTTCTTTTGTCCGCCTAAATCTGTAGTCAACTCCTTCCCACTTCTGAGTGTAACTGCCTTACATTGTTCATTTCCATCATTTCTTGGATTTTTCTCCGTATCACTAGGTAAAGAACCTGGAGTTCTAGTATTCAAAGCACTAGTTATCTGCCCAATTTGGTTCTCAAGGTTCTTTATTGCAGCTTATTAGTTTTTTATTGTGGCTTCAAACTGAGTTGTCAATCTTGCCACCTCTTGTAATAAATTAAGGTTTTGTTTAATCAGATAATGCCGCCAAGACATCAAAATCATAATCAGAGGGAGGAACGTTCTGTGAACAATGAAAGGAATCAAGATGACCCAATGCAGAACTTCGCTGATATGATAGCTCAAGCTATGCAAACTCATACACCTGCAGGAAGGGGGCAATCGAATAATAGATTGGCAAATTTTAAAGATTTTAAAGATGTAGGACCACCAGAATTCAGTGAAACTACGGACCCCATAGCAACTCAAACATGGGTGAAAAAGATGGAAAAGGCATTGCTAGGGTAGCCGAAGAGCAAAAGACGGCTTCTGCTACCTACTTGATGAAAGGTGAGGCTAATTACTAGTGGGAGACGAACCAAGCTAGAGCCGAAATGGAGGTAGTGACATGGACCAGGTTTAAGGAGTTATTCTTCGAAAGTTATTTCTCGGAGGCCATGCAAGCCGGAATGGAAGTGCAGTTTCTTGAATTAAAGCAAGAAAACATGTCAGTTGCCGAATATGCAGCAAAATTCAATGACTTAGCTAGATTCGCACCTCATTAGGTGGATACAGAACTATGAAAGGCGCGTTTGAAAATGGGCAGAGGCCATGGATTCACAGCAAAGTTGAAGTGTTGTAAATTACTACATTCTTAGCACTGTTAGAAAAAGCCATCATTGCAGAAGGTAGTAGTGAGGCAGTTTCTAGATTCAACCGAGAGAAGAATAAAAAGAAGATTGAAGGTGGACATCAGGGTGCTATTAGTGGTGGCAGTAACAGCAAGAAACGCAAGTGGAACAACAGTGGCAATGAATCAGGAACGCAGCAAGGGAATACTCAGCAGAAGAAGGTAGCGTGTTTAAAGTGTGGAAAGAATCACTTCGGAGAGTGTATGAAAAGGAAAAATGTTTGTTATAATTGTGGTCAGGAAGGACATATTTCACCAAATTGTACTACGCCGAAGAAAGGTTGTTATTTTTCTTGTGGAGGAATGGGGCATCGATTCATGGATTGTCCATTGAAGAAGAATACGGATGGAGGAAGTGGAAATAAGAGCAGTTCTACAAAGTTAACCATTGGAGGACCAGTTCAGCAGAGCAAGCTGACAGCTCGAACGTTCAACATGACTGTACAAGACGCAGTTGTATCAAAGGAGGTGGTGTCAGGTATTATTCCGATCAATAATATAAATGCCTACGTATTATTTGATTCGGGAGCTACCTATTCATTTGTGTCTGATGAATTTGCTAGAAGATTAAACTTACCATGTGAAAAGTTAAAGAACCCAATGAATATAGAAGTTACAACAAAGAAGTGATCCCTGTAGAGTTTATCCATAACAACTGTGGTGTGGAAATAAGGGGACATAAGTTAAGCGTGAATTTGATTTCGATACGCTTAGGAGAATTTGATGTTATCTTAGGGATGGATTGGTTGTTTAACCATGAGGCAGTTATAGATTGCCAGAAAAAGAGTATACGGCTTAAGACACCAGATAAGTCTAAGGTTGTATTTTATGGTAGCAAGTCACCAAGGCAAACAAGTTGTCTGACGATGATGCAGGCCAGGAGAATGTTACGAAAAGGATGTGAAGATTATTTCGCTCATGTAGTGGATACACGGGTTGTGAATTTGGACATGTGGCAGATACCTATAGTTAATGAGTTTGGGAATGTCTTTCTAGAAGAACTTCTGGGACTTCCTCCAGATTGAGAAATAGAATTTGTGATTGATTTAGTACCGGGGACAGCGCCGATATCGAAAGCGCCTTATCGAATGGCCCCGGTAGAAATGAAAGAGTTGATGATCCAGCTACAAGAGTTGTTAGATAAGAAGTACATCCAACCTAGTGTATCTCCGTGGGGAGCACCGGTGTTGTTTGTAAAGAAGAAGGATGGTTCGATGAGGTTGTGTATGGATTATAGAGAATTGAATAAGGTGACAATCAGGAACAAGTATCCGTTACCAAGAATAGACGATATATTTGATCAACTTAAGGGAACGAGATGTTTTTCCAAGATTGACCTGAGAACTGGTTAACATCAGTTGAAGGTGAGAACAAAAGATGTACGAAAGACAGCATTTAGAACTCGTTACGGTCATTATGAGTTCTTAGTGACGTTGTTTGGACTGACGAATGCACTAGCAGCTTTTATGGACTTGATGAACAGAGTATTTAAACCGTATTTAGATAAATTTGTGGTTATATTCATTGATGACATTTTGGTGTATTCGAAGACTGAAGAGGAGCATGCCGAACATCTACGAATTGTATTGGAAACCTTAAGGGAAGAGAAGTTATATACTAAATTTTCAAAGTGTGAGTTCTCGTTGAAGAGAGTTCAATTTCTGGGACATGTCATCGATAACGAGGGAATTTTTGTTGATCCACCAAAAGTAGAAGTAGTAAAAAATTGGGGACAACCGAAGACACCGGCAGAGATTAGAAGTTTCTTAGGATTGACAGGATATTACCGAAGGTTTATTCAGGATTTCTCGAAGATAGCGATGCCATTAACTAATTTGACGAGGAAGACTGTTAAATATGTGTTGACGGAAAAGTGTGAACAAAGTTTTTAGGAATTAAAGAAGCGACTAAGTGAAGCACCTATGTTATCTTTACCAGATAGTACGGGAGGTTTTACAGTGTATAGTGAAGCATCACACAAAGGACTAGGTTGCGTATTAATGCAGAATGGTAAAGTCATTGCGTACGCGTCACGACAGTTAAAAGACTATGAGAAGGGATACCCTACCCATGACCTTGAATTTGATGCGGTAGTATTTGCCCTTAAGATTTGGAGACATTGTCTCTATGGAGAAAAGTGAGATATACACAGATCACAAGAGTCTGAAGTACATTTGTACACAAAAGGAGTTAAACATGAGGCAGAGGAGATGGTTAGAATTGATCAAGGACTATGATTGTGATATTCTATATCATCCCGGGAAGGCCAATATAGTAGCAGATGCTTTAAGCAGGAAAAGCCAAGAAAAGTTATTTGTATTGACAGACCAGAAAGAATTATTAAGAGAAATGGAGAAAATGGAGTTAGAGGTGAAAAATTTGAAGGATTCGGATAAAGTAATAGAAATGGAAGCAAGTCCGACTTTATTAGACAAGGTGAAAGAATCACAAGGGAATGATGAAGAATGTGATAACATAAAGAAGCGATTGGTTGAAGGCGAAGAGCTGAAGTATAAGATCGACGGCACTAGATTGTTGAGATTTGATGGAAGAATTTGGGTACCTGCAGTACCAGAGTTAAGAGAAGAGATTCTACAAGAAGCGTACAATACGAGATATTCGATACACCTAAGAAGCACGAAGATGTATCAAGATTTGCGTCAACATTACTGGTGGCAAAACATGAAGAGAGAGAGGTTGCTGAATGCGTCAGTAGCTATTTAACTTGTCAAAGAGTCAAGGCAGAGCATCAACGACCAAGTGGACTATTACAGCCATTGGAAATTTTTGAATGGAAGTGGGAGCACATCATGATGGATTTTGTGGTAGGACTTCCAGCGACACAGAAGAGTTATGACGCGATATGGGTAATTGTCGAACGTCTTACAAAGTCAGCTTACTTTTTGTTGATCAAGATCTAGTATACTTTGGATCAGTTAGCCAAGTTGTATACCAAAGAGATGATTTCGAGACATGGAGTGCCAGTATCAATTGTGTCTGATAGAGATTCGCGCTTCACGTCAAACTTTTAGAGGAGTATTCAAGAAAGAATGGGAACACAATTAAGGTTGAGTACTACGTATCATCCACAGACAGATAGGTAAAGCGAGAGAACGATTTAAACATTAGAAGACATGCTCAGAGCCTGTGTGATGGATTTTAAGGGAAGTTGGGAAGATCATCTTCCACTAGTAGAATTTGCATTTAATAATAGTTATCATGCAAGCATTGGTCTGCCACCGTATGAAGCCCTTATTGGAAAAAGTGCAAAACGCCCTTATGTTAGGACGAGGTAGGTGAAAGAAGAATGTTAGGGCCATAATTGGTGCAACAGACTGTGGAGATCATCAAAGTGATAAGAGCTCGACTGGTAGCAGCTCAGGATCGACAAAAGAAGTACGCAGATATTCATCGCAAGAAAAGAGATTTTGAAGTAGGAAGCTACGCATTTCTGAAGGTATCTCCTTGGAAGGGGAAGATAAAATTTGGGAAGAAAGGTAAACTGAGTCCAAAGTTTATTGGACCATTTGAAATACTGAAGAAGATAGGGGAGGTGGCGTACGAGGTAGCTCTACCTCCTGAATTGGAACATATTCACAATGTGTTTCATGTGTCAGTGTTATGTCCGTACAAGCCGGATTACAAGTATGTGATATCGTATGAGCCGATTCATGTCGAGAAGAACTTATTATACGAGGAGGTTCCTATAGAAATTTTGGATAGGAAAGAGCAGAAATTAAGAAATAAGGTTTTACATTCTGTCAAAGTCCTATGGAGAAACCACAATGCTGAAGAAGCTACGTGGGAGCTTGAAGAAAAGATGAGGAAGAGTTATCCGAATCTTTTTGAGTAACCTTAAAGAAATTTCGGGGACAGAATTCTTATAAGGAGGGGAGAATGTAATAACCAAGAATTTCGGTGGTACATTGTAAATAAATCTATTAAATAATATGTAATATATTATGGATGATTAAGTGGTTATGTGAATAATATGATATAATATTTAAAGGAAGTCTCACTAATAAGTTAATTAAATTAGTGAACTAACCTAAGTATTTTAATAATCTAGAAAATAGATTTAAGGTGTTAAACCCTAATTAAATACTCAATAAACTTGAATAAGACAAGTCTAATTGGGTTATGTAAGTTAGTTAATATTATTGATCGATGTGAATGTGTAAATATCAATAATAATGAGTAATAGTTCATGTGATAATAGGGTTAATATTACTAAGTAATAAGGATGGCAAGTAATTTAAACAAGCCCAATAATTTATTTAAGCATTGGACATGTAGATAATTTGATTGTTAAGCTAGCCCAATATTAAATTTAATGGGTAAGTATGCTAGTAGCACAATTATTTAACTGTGGAGGCCCAAGTTCATGTTATTTAGTAAGCCAAACTAGTTAATTTCAAGCCCAAAACATCTAATATAATGGTCCAACTTGTAGCCCAATTAAGGAGGGACATGTTGGACTTTTAATGTACTAAACAAAGGATTAAAAAGAAAACAAATTTAGTGTAAAGAGTGGCCACATGGCCGGCCAAGCAAGGAGGGGAAAAGGGGGGGTGAATGTCATCATTGCATGCTCCTAATTTTCCAAAGATGAGTATAAGATGGGCTAGGTGTCAACTTTAGTATGGAGCCACCCTATTTTGCCAAGATTACAAGTTATATGGAGAGAGAAGGGAAGAGGTATGCTAGTAAATAATGTATAGATATACTAATGTATCTATAGATATTTTTTTTTGGAAATGTATCTATAGATATATTTTTTTTTCAACACTTGATCCCATTCTATTTCATCTTTTATTTTATTTTATTTTACTTTCTCTTAAGCTAGCAAAGCAAAAACATAAGAGAGAGAGGGAGAGAAATTCGGTGGAGAGGAGGAGAGACAGAGGAAGTGATACACCATTGATGCACCCAAAGTTTATCTCCTACTTTGGAAGAGAAAGAAAGTGTGCCCAAAAATCAAGGTAAAAACTAAACTAGCTTATTCTTTTTATTTTATTTGATTTTGGTTAGTTAAGGTTTATAATCCTGAGGTCTAAAACCCTTTATTTACATGTTTTATATGGTTTCATGTATGGATCTAACATATTTGAGTGTTAGAAAGTAAATCAAAAGGATAGAAAAGAAACTAATTTTGTTTTGTTAGAAAACTCTAGTTTTTTTTACTTCCTTTGATCGACTACCATTTTTGATCTACACCTTCTTTTTGTGATTCGTAAAAGAAGGGTTCTAGATATGTAAGTTAACTACTAAACCCAAGTGGTAGCACTCAAACATGTTAAGTACACAAGTTGTAGCGACTGTTATAGAAAAAATAGTTTTGTCTTTAGAAAGAAAAATAAATTGTTTTTGGACAGTCAATGCTAGGGGTATTTTCGTTATTTTTTTGACATTTAAAAATTCTAAAAAAATTGGGGTGATAATATGATGAGTTATCTTTCAAACCCAAGTGGAATCACCGAAAAAGGAGTTGTATATTTCCGCATGGACTGATTTTAACAAAGTAGGTAAAAGAGGAAAAGTCCGAAAATAAACTGCCCAAGATTTTGCAAGGGCAGTTTCGGCCACTTAATATATGTAATAAATTCTGACCTTTTGGGACATGAAAATATATGACATAAAGTAGCTCATTTCCAAAAATGAGCTCATTCCGACTTAAAATGACCAAGTTATGACCATTTCAATATTTGGGGTTTTCGGACGAAAATTGCTATAACCGGAGTTCTGTAACTCCGATGGCCACAAAATTTAAACTGGAGGGTCACGTTAACATGTACAAGAATATGCCAAGAGATGGGAATTTCTGGAGTTGAGCATGATGGGGCTAATTTCTTAAGCCACGCACCAAAAATGACTTTTGAAAAATAGTAAAAAAAATTGAAAAATTACGGAAAAAATACTTTTTTTGCATAAAATACATGTATATAAGTATGGCCAAAAGATAGAAAAATAATAAGTTGATTTGGTATTTTCGTAAAGGACATATGGAATCCAACTTGCTGGATTGAAGGATTTGAAATCCAAGCTTGCTGGATTGAGGGATTTGGAGTCCAGGCTTGCTAGATTATAGGATTTAGAATCTAGGCTTGCTGGATTGGAAGTTTGTTGAATCTAACTTGCTGGATTAGCCAATCCAGGTGGCTGGATTGCATGTTTGTATAATCTAGACTATGATATTAGTATTCATCTTACTAGATTATAAAGAAGTGCTAATAAAAGAAAAGATTAAGTGTTAAATCATAAGGTATATGAAAAAGTAATTAAAATATTATCAACGAATGATAATAATAAAGATGTTTTCCAATAATTGATTATGTGGTTAAGTGTTAACTAAGTTGCTGATAGAGTAATTATATTATGATATAAGTATGATATGATGATTGTAAGATCAATCTTAACAATGATAGGTCTTTACAATAAAGAGATTAAATTAAATTGTGTAGCAGTAGATCGCATTCGAGGAAAGTTCTCTAACTCAAACTTGAGTTATTCTTTTCAAAGCATGTTAGTGAATAATTATTGTTTATTATTCACATCTATATTGATTATTGATACTCGCACTAAGTGCAATTAAATTCCTGTTCTATTATTATTGAACTGTAAATTAGTTAAAGTTCTTTTATTCACGAACTATTTAAGATATGGATCTATACTAATTGTATTAGCTAGATCAAGTATGTTTAAATTTGTTAAATCAAATATGTTGTTAAACGTTGTCCTTCACCAATTGATTTGGTAAGAACTCAAGACTGAGAAAAAGAATAAGTTGATTAAAGCATTATTGAAAAACAATTATTGTTCGTATATTAAGTGTTTATGCATAATACATCGGGTATGAAAGGTTGGTCCCCTTGATTACCAAAACTTATTAAAAGGACCAGTTTAAATATTGATAACCTTAGAATATGTTCATGGTCATTATGACCACTCAGTATTTGTTATTCAATTATTCGAATATTCAGCTATCAAGACTTAATTCATGTTCTTTCATAATTAATTTCTATTGTTGAACATTGAACGATAAATTTCTTGCTAATCATGATATATCTTCTTTGTACTTAAACTTGTTAAGCAAATTAGTTGCTTACTCTTGCTATATCATGACATTTATTTCAACTAAGCTAGAGAGTTCAAGTAAGAAGGAAAAGAGCAAAGGAAAGGTCCAAGAATAGTTAATATAAATGTTTAAGTATCATGAAATACTATGTTTGATATTTATGTAAACCTTTTGTGTTATTTTATGTAACTTAAGTAAGGTGTGTTTGTGTTAAGATATTAGACCTTGGGATATTGTATAAAACTTTATTATAATGAACAATGTATGTTTATTATTTCGCAATAGTATATAAAATGCTTATGTTGGGGGCTTCACAGATTGGTATCAAAGCTGTAGGTTATAAACTTTAGGATGTGAAACCTAGGTTATAACCTTAGAAGAAAACTTGTATAGGGTATGCTAAGAGGTGGATTGTGGAGATTCATCTAGTATAGAGTGTACATAATAAAATATTATTTCATTTTATCAATGAATATATTTTATTGTGATACTGATGTTGTGTTTGTTTGGTTATAGGATACCTGAGGAAGGACAAGGTAGCCATACAGTTAAGCAAGAGCTGATAAATTCGGTTGGGGATCATGTTGATAGTGACGAGCGTGACGAGGATGTGATGGAGGATTTGTTCGAAGAGAACATAGCGCCGGGGAATAGAGTAACAGAGTTAGAGCAGGAGAATGCCACTCATCAGTTTACTTAAACTCAATACAAGGAACTGGCATATCAAGCTCAGAACGAGTTTGCTGAGATGAAGATACAGTTGCAGGAGCAAACAACCTGGGCTACTCATATGGTTTCCAAGAATGCTGAGCTGAGGGAGATATTAGAACAAGAGCAGAATAAGTTTGCGATATTGACTATTGAGCATCAGGCGTTACACTTGAGGTTTAACTTAGAGATCGCTGATAGGATCCGAGTTGAGGATGCCTGGGTACGAGCAGCGAGAAGAGTGGATCAGTTAGAGGTTGAGGCAGAGGCTGGACGGGTTAGGATGGAGTCCTTGTGACGGGCTTTAGATGCAGCATATACTGGTCCCCAAGTAGGAGTGAGGAGATCCTTTGAGATAGGCGAGTCGAGTCGAGCTGTTAGACGTCGACTTATAGATGGACTCTTTCCACCAGAGCAGGAGCATTCAGGCGCACCCTCTCCAGACGCGCAGTGATAGTTTATTAGCTTTCTATTGTATATAGATGTAGTAGGACCCTTTTGTTTATTAAGGTTTTATGCTTGATGTAAACCTCAGACTGTGCGAGGTAGTATGTAAATATGATGTATCCCCATCTTAGGTGTGTAGGGGAGTATGTCTTTTGGTAGATCCCATCTTTTGATGTTTAAAAATGGGATAGTTAGTGTTTATAAAAATATGCCAAGTTTGTAAGTATATGATGCTTAAATTTGGTATATGAATATAAATGCATTATTATAATTACATGTTGGATCAAATAGAAAAGTATTAAGATTTAAAATGAGAAGCTATCTGTTTGAAAAGTCAGTAAATCGAATATGTTAATTCAGCAAGCTGAATGTGTTATTCAGCAAGCTGAATATGTGAATTAAGTAAGATGAATATGTTAATTCAGTAAGCTGAATTAGGCAATTCAGCAGGTTGAATTCGTTAATCCAGCATTATGATAATATGATTGTTAGAGTTTAAATTACATGCTATATTTTAAACACTTAGAAGATATATCATATAATTAAACTCGATGTAATAAATTAAGGTTTTGTTTAATTAGATAATGCCGCCAAGACGTCAAAATCGTAATCAGAGGGAGGAACTTTCTGTGAACAATGAAAGGAATCAAGATGACCCAATGCAGAACTTCGCTGATATGATAGCTCAAGCTATGCGAACTCGTATACCTGTAGCAAGGGGGCAAGCAAATAATAGATTGGCAAATTTTAAAAATTTTAAACCTGTAGGACCACCAGAATTCAGCGGAACTACGAACCCCATAGCAGCTCAAACATGGGTGAAAGAGATGGAAAAGGCCTTTATCATTGTTAGGGTAGCCGAAGAGCAAAAGACGGCTTTTGCTACCTACTTGATGAAAGGTGAGGCTAATTACTGGTGGGAGACGAACCAAGCTAGAGCCGGAACAGAGGTAGTGACATGGACCAGGTTTAAGGAGGTATTCTTTGAAAGTTATTTCTCGGAGGCCATGCAAGCCATAATGGAAGTGCAGTTTCTTTAAATAAAGCAAGAAAACATGTCAGTTGCCGAATATGCTACAAAATTTAATGAGTTAGCCAAATTTGCACCTCATCAGTTGGATACAGAACTACGAAATGTGCATAGGTTTAAAAATGGGCTGAGGCCGTGGATTCACAGCAAAGTTGTAGTGTTGAAAATTACTACGTTCTCAGCACTGTTAGAAAAAGCCATCATTGCAGAAGGTAGTAGTGAAGCAGTTTCTTGATTTAATCGAGAGAAGAATAAGAAGAAGACTGAAGGTGGACATCAGGGTGCCAGTAGTGGTGGCTGTAATAGCAAGAAACGCAAGTAGAACAACAGTGGCAATGAATTGGGAATACAATAAGGGAATACTCAGCAGAAGAAGGCAGCGTGTTCAAAGTGTGGAAAGAATCACTTCGAAGAGTGTATGAAAGGGAAAAACGTTTGTTATAATTCTGGTCAAGAAGGACATATTTTACCAAATTGTCCTAAGCCGAAGAAAGGTGGTTATTTTTCTTGTGGAGGAATAGGGAATCGATTCAAGGATTATCCATTGAAGAAGAATACAGACGGAGGAAGTGAAAACAAGAGCAGTTTTACAAAGTTAACCATTGGAGGACTAGTTCAGCAAAGCAAGCCGATAACTCGAACGTTCAACGTGACTGTGCAAGATGCAATTGCATCAAAGGAGGTGGTGTCAGGTATTATTCCGATCAATAATATAAATGCCTACGTATTATTTGATTCGGGAGCTACCTGTTCATTTGTGTCGGATGAATTTGCTAGAAGTTTAAACTTACCATGTGAAAAGTTTAAGAACCCAATGAATATAGAAGTTGCAAACAAAGAAGTGATCCCTGTAAAGTTTATCCATAACAACTGTGGTGTGGAAATAAGGGGACATAAGTTAAGCGTGAATTTGATTTTGATACGCTTAGGAGAATTTGATGTTATCTTATGCATGGATTAGTTGTTTAACCATGAGGCAGTTATAGATTACCAGAAAAAGAGTATACGGCTTAAGACACCAGATAAGTCTAAGGTTGTATTTTATGGTAGCAAGTCGCCAAGGCAAATAAGTTGTCTGATGATGATGCAGGCCAAGAGAATGTTACGAAAAGGATGTGAAGGTTATTTGGCTCATATAGTCGATACACGGGTTGTGAATTCAGACATGGAGCAGATACCTATAGTTAATGAGTTTGGGGATGTCTTTCCAGAAGAACTTTTGGGACTTCCTCCAGACACTGAAATAGAGTTTGTGATTGATTTAGTACCGGGGACAACGCCGATATCGAAAGTACCGTATCGAATAGCTCCGATAGAAATGAAAGACTTGATGATTCAGCTACAAGAGTTGTTGGATAAGAAGTACATCCAACCTAGTGTATCTCCGTGGGGAGCACCGATGTTATTTATAAAGAAGAAGGATGGTTCGATGAAGCTGTATATGGATTATTGAGAATTGAATAAGGTGACAATCAGGAACAAGTATCCGTTACCAAGAATAGATGATATGTTTGATCAACTTAAGGGAGCGAGATATTTTTCGAAGATTGACCTGAGAACTGGTTATCATCAGTTGAAGGTGAGAACAGAAGATGTACCAAAGACAGCATTTATAACTCGTTACGGTCATTATGAGTTCTTAGTGATGTCGTTTGGATTGACGAATGCGCCGACAGCTTTTATGGACTTGATAAACAGAGTATTTAAACTGTATTTTGGATAAATTTGTGGGTGTGTTCATTGATGACATTTTGGTGTATTCGAAGACTGAATAGGAGCTTGCCAAACATCTACGAATTGTATTAGAAACCTTAAGGGAAGAGAATTTATATGCTAAATTTTCAAAGTGTGAGTTCTAGTTGAAGAGAGTTCAATTTCTGGGACATGTCATCGACAACGAGGGAATTTCTGTTAATCCAGCAAAAGTAGAAGTAGTGAAAAATTGGGGGCAATCGAAGACACCGGCAGAGATTACAAGTTTCTTGGGATTGGCAGGATATTGCCGAAGGTTTATTCAGGATTTCTCGAAGATAGCGACGCCATTAACTAATCTGACGAGGAAGACTATTAAATATGTGTTGACAGAAAAGTGTGAACAAAGTTTTTAGGAACTAAAGAAGCGACTAAGTGAAGCACCTGTGTTATCTTTAGCAGATAGTATGGGAGGTTTTACAATTTATAGTGACGCATCACACAAAGGACTAGGTTGCGTATTAATACAGAATGGTAAAGTCATTGCGTACGCGTCACGACAGTTAAAAGACTATGAGTAGGGATACCCTACCCATGACCTTGAATTGGCTGCGGTAGTATTTGCCCTTAAGATTTGGAGACATTATCTCTATGAAAAAAAGTATGAGATATACACAGATCACAAGAGTCTGAAGTACATTTTTACACAAAAGGAGTTGAACATGAGGCAGAGGAGATGGTTAGAATTGATCAAGGACTATGATTGTGATATTCTATATCATCTCGAGAAGGCCAATGTAGTAGCAGATGCTTTAAGCAGGAAAAGCCAAGAAAAGTTGTTTGTATTGACAAACCAGAAATAATTATTAAGAGAAATGGAGAAAATGGAGTTTAAGGTGAAAAATCCAAAGGATTCGGATAAAGTAATAGAAATGGAAGCAAGTCCAACGTTATTAGACAAGGTGAAAGAATCACAAGGGAATGATGAAGAATACGATAACATAAAGAATAGATTGGCTAAAGGCAAAAAGCTGAAGTATAAGATCGACGGCACTGGATTATTGAGATTTGAAGGAAGAATTTGGGTACCTGCAGTACCAGAGTTAAGAGAAGAGATTCTACAAGAAGCGCACAATACGAGATATTCGATACATCTCGGAAGCACGAAGATGTATCAAGATTTGCATCAACATTATTGGTGGCCAAACATGAAGAGAGAGGTTGCTGAATGCGTCAGCCGCTGTTTAACTTGTCAAAGAGTCAAGGAAGAGCATCAATTACCAAGTAGACTATTATAGCCATTGGAAATTCTAGAATAGAAGCGGAAGCACATCATGATGGATTTTGTGGTAGCACTTCCAGCGACACAGAAGGGTTATGACGCGATATGGGTAATTGTCGACCGTCTTATAAAGTCAGCACACTTTTTGCCGATCAAGATCTGGTATACTTTGGATCAGTTAGCCAAGTTGTATACCAAAGAGATGATTTCGAGACATGGAGTGCCAGTATCAATTGTGTCTGATAGAGATCCGCGCTTCACGTCAAACTTTTGGAGGAGTATTCAAGAAAGAATGGGGACACAATTAAGGTTGAGTACTACGTATCATCCACAGACAGATAGGCAAAGTGAGAGAATGATTTAAACATTAGAAGACATGCTCAGAGCCTGTGTGATGGATTTTAAGGGAAGTTGGGAAGATCATCCTCCACTGGTAGAATTTGCATATAATAATAGTTATCATGCAAGCATTGGTATGCCACCGTATAAAGCCCTGTTTGGGAGAAAGTGCAGAACACCCTTATATTGGGACGAGGTAGGTGAAAGAAGAATGTTAGGGCCAGAATTGGTGCAGCAGACTGTGAAGATCATCAAAGTGATAAGAGCTCGACTGGTCGCAGCTCAGGATCGACAAAAGAAGTACGCAGATATTCATCGCAAGAAAAGAGATTTTGAAGTAGGAAGCTACGCATTTCTGAAGGTATCTCCTTGGAAGGGGAAGATAAAATTTGGGAAGAAAGGTAAACTGAGTCCAAGGTTTGTTGGACCGTTTGAAATACTGAAGAAGATACAGGAGGTGGCGTACGAGGTAGCTCTACCTCCTGAATTAGAACATATTCACAATGTGTTTCATGTGTCAGTGTTACGTCCGTACAAGCCGGATAACAAGCATGTGATATCATATGAGCCGATTTAAGTCGAGAAGGACTTATCGTACGAGGAGGTTCTTATAAAAATTTTGGGTAGGAAAGAGTAGAAATTAAGAAGTAAGGTTATACATTCTGTCAAAGTCCTATGGAAAAACCACAATACTGAAGAAGCTACGTGGGAGCTTGAAGAAAAGATGACGAAGAGTTATCCGAATCTTTTTGAGTAACCTTAATGAAATTCTGGGGACGGAATTCTTATAAGGAGGGGAGAATGTAATAACCAAGAAATTTTGTGGTACATTGTAAATAAATCTATTAAATATTCTGTAATATATTATGGATGATTAAGTGACTATGTAAATAATATGCTATAATATTTAAAGGAAGTCTCACTAATATGTTAATTAAGTTAGTGAACTAACCTAAGTATTTTAATAATCTAGAAAATAGATTTAAGGTGTTAAACCCTGATTAAATACTCAATAAATTTGAATAAGACAAGTCTAATTGGGTTATGTAAGTTAGTTAACATTATTGATTGATGTGAATGTGTAAATATCAATAATAATGAGTAATAGTTCATGTGATAATAGGGTTAATATTACTAAGTAATAAGGATGGCAAGTAACTTAAACAAGCCCAATAATTTATTTAAGCATTGGACTTGTAGATAATTTGATTGTTAAGCTAGCCCAATATTAAATTTAATGGGCAAGTATGCTAGTAGCACAATTATTTAATTGTGGAAGCCCAAGTTCATGTTAATTAGTAAGCCAAACTAGTTAATTTCAAGTCCAAAACATCTAATATAATGGCCCAACTTGTAGCCCAATTAAAGAGGGACATGTTGGACTTTTAATGTACTAAATAAAGGATTAAAAAGAAAAAAAATTTAGTGTAAAGAGTGGCCACATGGCCGGCCAAGCAAGGAGGGAAAAAGGGGGGATGAATGTTATCATTGCATGCTCCTAATTTTCCAAAGATAAGTATAAGATGGGCTAGGTGTGAACTTTAGTATGGAGCCACCCTATTTTGCCAAGATTATAAGTTATATGGAGAGAGAAGGGAAGAGGTATGCTAGTAAATAATGTATTGATATACTAATGTATCTATAGATATTTTATTCTCCAACACTTAATCCCATTCTCTTTCATCTTTTATTTTATTTTATCTTACTTTCTCTTAAGCTATCAAAGAAAAAACATAAGAGAGAGAGAGAGGGAGACAAATTCGGTGGAGAGGAGGAGAGAGAGGGGAAGTGATACACCATTGATGCACCCAAACTTTATCTCCTACTTTGAAAAAGAAAGAAAGTGTGCCCAAAAATCAAGGTAAAAACTAAACTAGCTTATTATTTTTATTTTGTTTGATTTTGGTTAATTAAGGTTTATAATCTTGAGATCTAAAACCTTCTATTTACTTGTTTTATATGGTTTCATGTATGGATCTAACATATTTAAGTGTTAGAAAGTAAATAAAAAGGATAGAAAAGAAACTAGTTTTGTTTTGTTAGAAAACTCTAGTTTTTTTTACTTCCTTTGATCGACTACCGTTTTTGATCTACACCTTATTTTTGTGATCCGTCAAAGAAGGGTGCTAGAAATGTAAGTTAACGACTAAACTCAAGTGGTAGCACTCAAAAATTATGAGTACACAAGTTGTAGCGACTATTTTAGCAAAAATAGTTTTGTCTTTAGAAAGAAAAATAAATTATTTTTGGACAGTAAATGCTAGGGGTATTTTCGTCATTTTTCTGAAATTTAAAAATTATAGAAAATTTTGGGGTGATAATATGATGTGTTATCTTTCAAACCCAAGTGGAATCACCGAAAAAGGAGTTGCAGATTTTCGTATAGACTGATTTTAACAAAGTAGGTAAAAGAGGAAAAGTCCGAAAACAAACTGCCCAAGATTTTGCAAGGGGAGTTTCGGCCACTTAATTTATGGAATAAATTCAGGCCTTTTGGGACACGAAAATATATGACATAAAGTAGCTCCTGTCCAAAAATAAGCTCATTCCGACTTAAAATGACCAAGTTATGACCATTTCAATATTTGGGATTTTCGGACGAAAATTGCTATAACCGGAGTTCTATAACTCCGATGGCCACGAAATTTAAATTGGAGGGTCATGTTAACATGTAGAAGATTATGCCAAGAGATGGGTATTTATGGATTTGTGCATGATGGGGCTAATTTCTTAAGCCACGCACTAAAAATAATTTTTGAAAAATACTAAAAGAAATTAAAAAATTACGGAAAAATACTTTTTGTGCATGAAATACATGTATATACGTATAGCCAAAAGATAGAAAAATAATAAGTTAATTTGGTATTTTCGTAAAGGAGATATGGAATCCAACTTGCTGGATTGAAGGATTTGAAATCCAGGCTTGCTGGATTGAAGGATTTAGAATCCAGGCTTGTTGGATTGAAAGTTTGTCGAATTCAATTTGCTGGATTAGCCAATCCAGGTGGCTGGATTGCATGTTTGTATAATCTAGACAATGATGTTAGTATTCAACTTACTAGATTATATAGAAGAACTAATAAAAGAAAAGATTAAGTGTTAAATCATAAGATATATGAAAAAGTAATTAAAATATTATCAACGAATGATAATAATAAAGATGTTTTCAAATAATTGATTATGTGGTTAAGTGTTAACTAAATTGCTGATAGAGTAATTGTATTATGATATAATTATGATATGCTGATTGTAAGATCAATCTTAACAATGATAGGTCTTTACAATAAAGAGATTAAATTAAATTGTGTAGCAGTAGATGTAAGACCCCAACTTATTAATAAATGAAATTAAATTTTCTCTATTTATTATTTTGAAATAGGAAGGGTTGATTTGATTAATATGGTTAGTTATGGGTAAAATGCACAAATATTTTAAATAAGAAAGTAGTTATAAAATATTCATTTTTGGTCGGTGAATATTCGTGTGGTCGTGGAATATTCTTTCTGTCAGGGAATATTCGTACGACGGCACAGCTATTTGTGGGCCCCATAACGAAAAACGATTGGATGAAGATAACGACAAAAATTAAGTTTTTATAAATAACGGCAATGTTGTTACCGTTAACACTGTTGGAGTACCCGGTGGTTAAAAATACAGTAATACGCGTGGTTGCACAGTTGCACACGGATTGCACAGTATTTTTGAATTATTGATTCTTACGAAGGAAGGCACTACTCAATAATTGTTACAGTAGTTACTGTTCAATATTTTATTTTATTGATTCAATAATTGTTGCGTTGATATTTTATATTATTGTTGTTTCAATAATTGTTACTGCATAGTATTTTCCATTATCAGATCAATAATTCATATTTTTTTAATAGTATTATTAGATAACATTATTGGCAATGTCTAGAAAGTTCTGTCTAAGGAGAGGTTTGGTCACCTAATTGCGTGCCAGTAAGGAGAAATCTTTATTGGAAAGCCCCCACTTTCCTAGGAATGGCCTGGTTATCATAAATGTGATTCTGTAATATTTTTTGTGAATAATTAATTATTGATTCATATGATAAGGAAATATTTATTCCATGTGGATATAAATGTTGGATATATTTATTGTGGTTAAAAATGAAGGAGTTAATGTTGAGGTGTTTTATCAATATTTTTATCGGAATGGAGATATTAAAAATCAAATCAGGATTTTTTGAGAAATATTGCGGGGGTTATAATTTTTAATCCGACCATTGGATCGTGGTAATTTTTAGATATGTTATTCATATATAAGTTGGTATATGTCCACAAATTTTGAACCGTTAAAAATGAACATACGATTTGTTATGAATTTTACTAGATGACTGGTTCAGAAATTGTAGAAGTTGCGAAATTTGTCATTTTGGTAGAAAATTCTAGAATTGGTGGGCCCCACTCTTGGTTGGTGAAGAAATGTACTGAGATTTTTATTCAAATGTGATGGGTGGAAATAGTAGCAGGTAAAGCCATCAGGTTGCAGGTTAAGTCTGCTTCGGCGTGCTTAACATTTTCCTATAAATAGAGGGCTAAGTTAGAATTGAAAATCACACCAGAATTCATAAGTTTTCTCTCTTTCTCTCTCTAGATTATTGAGTGTATTTTGTGAGTATTTAGATACTTTGAAAGTTTCTATTCAGCACAAGTTTTATTCAGCCTTATATCCGATATTCAGTCAGAAGTACGGTTATTTTGAGGCAAGGGTTATTATTTTCTTCTTAAATGATATTATTTTCTTCAATATCATTATGTCGAAATATTCGTAAACGATTTTATCAAATTTGGAACTTTTTGTGTCGGGGTTACTATTTACGTATATGATACTATTCACGTATACGGCACTATTCACGAATACGGCACTATTCACCGAAAAATGAAATTTTTTTTTGTCCAAGATGTTTATTATGGTTACTATCTTTGATTGTATCCATGTTTTAATCTTTATTTTTTATTTCTGCTTCACAATTGATTATTATGAAGTATTATTGATCTTGGATAAACTGTTATATGAATTCCTACTATTTGTCCTTCTGTCTCACTGGATTCGTTTTCTTTAAGATATTTTTCATCATCCTCAGTCCTAAATGATGATATTACTGAATATCTTTGGCCTGTAGTGCAAAGATGTATGATTACCTGATGAATATCTTTGGCCTGTAGTGCAAAGATGAACAGGTGTTGAGATGAACATGACCGACTGGTGTTACAAATGAATATCTTTGGCTTGTAGTGAAAAGATGAATATTTGATTCAAGATGTATATTGATTGATGTTACAGGTATAAAATATTGATGATGGACTTTTAAATCTTAGAAGATAGTAGAATTCTTTCTCTACTTGACTCTTCTAATGGTTTATTTTTTCTGCTGCAGTTGTTGATCTAAAACTTGTTGTCGATTATATTTTATCAGATTTTTCCCTGTTGAATACTAATGATAATTTGTTGTATATTATCTTAGTCATAATATTCTTTACTGGGCTAGTTGAGCTCACATTTTTCCTTTTTGTTCCATTTTTCTTCTCAAGAGGTGAGAACATAGCAGGATCTAGTTGGGGTATGGAGTGATGGTTCTAGAAAGATGTTTTAGCAGTCCTCACTATTTCTGTAAAATAGTGTTTGAATAATTGTAATGAAAATTTATTTGAGTGTGGATATTGTCCAGAAGATAATATTTGTATTTAAACTCACAGTAAGTGTTGTCATATTTTGCACGACAGTTGTATTGTTGAAGTTGTAGTTTGCTTTCTGTACCATGTATTTGGCGACTCAGAATGGGTGTTGTATACCTATTTTGGGGGGCGTCACAGTTGGTATCAGAGCTTAGGGATATGATCCCTGGCTGAGATGTGAGACAAGAACTAAGAGGGGAGAGATGGGGAATTTCTTCGCTAGTATGACCTGACTAAGTTTATTTGGTATTTATTCGGTCGGTCAGATGTAGGGATAATATGTGTCAATTAACCCTTGTTTTGTGGTAGTATTTGAGAATGGCAGCAGAGAACGTTAACAATGGAGTGAATGAGACTGTGGAGACACCTTTAATCACCACCCAAGGGAACGTGCAACAGGAAGGCAATATTCCTCCTGTAAATAACGTTACCGAGCAAACGATGAATGATGGAATGTTTAGGAGCTTTTTGCGATTCATGCAAAATCAGACGAGGGAGACTCGTGTGCAGAATACGGGTGAAAATGATAACAACACGCGGTTTGTCACAGCTAAGCAGTTCAAAGAATTGGGACCACCGGAATTTAAGGGAAAGCCGGATCCGATCATTGCGGAAACGTGGGTCAAGCAAATTACCAAGATATTCGATGTCTTGGGATGCACGGAGGAACAGAAGGTTCCATTCGCCACCTTTATGTTCCGCGGTGAGGCAGACTACTGATGGGAGTCTGTGAAGCGTACCCAGCCTGACGCACTCAACATGTCCAGGAAAACATCTCAGAAACTGTTTAATGACAAGTACTTTCCTGAAAGTATTCGTCATATGAAGGAGGTAGAGTTTATTAGACTGGAACAAAACAACATGACGGTGTCCCAATACGAGGCGAAGTTTGCAGAGTTATCCAGGTTTGCACCTCATTTTGTCGAGAATGAGGAATGAATGACAAGGATGTTTCTGAGAGGTTTAAAACCCGAGATTCGGCAATATCTTATCTCTCATAAATTTTCTTTATATTCAGATTTTGTAAACATGGCTCAATTATTAGAGCGAGATAATGAGTATGTTCAACCGAGGGACCACAACCAGGGTCATACTGGTGATAGCAGTCATTGGAGTGATGAGAACCAGTGAGGAGGGAAAAATACAGACAAAAGTGGTAATCACTCGGGTTGTCATCGTGGCCATGATAATAGGAGAGGTGAGTCAAGTGGAAATTTCAAGAAGAGAAGATTTAACGATGACAGGAAGACGTCGACAGCAGCACCAGCACCAGGAACAAATTCTAGGGGAGGAGAACGACCGCCAGTTAGATGTTACAGATGCGGAGAGGAGGGACATATAAGTCCAAACTGCCCACAACAGTTCAAGGTATGTTATAATTGTGGAAAGGAAGGACATATCGCACGAGATTGTACTATAGCGAACCAAGTCCAGCTGGGACAGTGACACCAAAGGCGGATACGGACAAAATAAAGTCGGCGGTTTCTGGAAGAGCGTTTGTCGTGACTGCCCAAAACGTGAGGAACTCGAACGAAGGTATAACGGGTTAGTTAATTATAAATTCTTGTGAAGTTTATACCTTACTAGATACCGGTTCTACCCATTCTTTTATCTCTCCTGCTTGTGCTCAACGTTTAAATTTGACTCCGGAGAAATTAGACTTTGACCTATCTGTGGAGACTCCGTTAGGAGAAACTTTCATTACATCTACAGTTTATAAATCTTGCTTAATCCAAGTTGGCACAATCACATTACCTGTTGACCTTATCTCTTTAAAGATTCTTGCTTTTGATGTAATTTTAGGTATTGATTGGTTAACTACTCATCATGCCAAAATTGATTGTTTTCGTAAGGTTGTTAGTTTTTATATTCCTAACCAACCTGTTATGCGAATTCAAGTAACCAAATCACTAAAATCAATCACTGTCATACCAAGCCATAAAGCCATTCGTTTATTGAAAAATAGATGTCAAGCTTTCTTAGCCCATGTCATGGACTTGAACAAAAATACGTCAGATTTGAATGATATTTCTATTGTTAGTGAATTTCCTGACGTATTTCCTGAAGAATTTCCTGGCCTAACCCAGAGCGTGATATTAAATTTTTGTATTGATCTTCAACTCGAAACAAAACCCATTTCTAAAATCTCATATTGAATAGCTCCTATTGAACTTCAGGAGTTAAAAATCTAACTATAGAAGTTGGTACCCGAGCCTCTATCTGGTGACTTCCTTTGTGGAATGCACCAAAGCCAGACTCTCCGTAAGGGACTCTATATTTGTGTGATGGTAAAACAATAGGTGCCATTGTGACGTGTTATCCAAGATTGGGATATGAATCACAATTGAGAGCAACCGAAGTCGGTGAGCAAAGTACGTAGCTTTCTGGACTTAACTGGTTACTATCGGAGATTCGTGGATGGATTTTCTCGAATAGCTACTCCGTTAACTTAGCTGACTCAGAAAGATACAAAATTCATATGGAGCGAGGAATGCGAGAAGATTTTCCAATAGCTCAAGAGGCGACTCATTCGGAACCTGTTCTGACCATACCATCCTGGAAAAGTGAACGTGGTAGCTGACGTGTTGAGTATAAGATTGTACGCGAGTACGAGTGCGATATTATTGAACACAAAGACCTATTTTGTATAATTTATAAATGATAAAGATAGAGTTAATGACTCTAGGGACCCACATGATCATATACGAGTAAAATCGACTTTAATCGATAACGTTAAAGCCGCTCAAGCTACAGACCTGGAGCTGATGAATATAAAGAAGAAGGTGCAAGAATGTGTTATTCTAAAAGTAAGAGTCGATGAAGAGAAGAAAGCTCAAGCCTTCGATTTATTTGAAATCCTCGATCGAGTAGGAACTGTGGCCTATAGACTCGCCTTAACGCTAAGTATGTCGCGTGTTCATAACGTTTTTCACGTATCGATGTTACGTAAATATGTGGACGACCCGAATCATATTATTGTGTTAGAACCAGACGAGATAGCCGAAGATTTAACGTACGAGGAGGTACCTGTTAAGATATTGGATAGAAAAGAACATGTCCTATGCACGAAGGTTATACCACAAGTTAAGATTTTGTGGAGAAACCATGATATTGAAGAAATGACTTGGGAGTTGGAATCAGAAATGAAAGCGATGTATCCTCAGCTTTTCGAAACACTAGGTACGTACGTCAATTTCGAGGACGAAATTTCATAAGGAGGGGAGGTTGTAAGACCCCAACTTATTAATAAATGAAATTAAATTTTCTCTATTTACTATTTTGAAATAGAAAGGGTTGATTTGATTAATGTGGTTAGTTATGGGTAAAATGCGCAAATATTTCAAATAAGAAAGTGGTTATAAAATATTCATTTTTGGTCGGTGAATATTCGTGTGGTCGTGGAATATTCTTTCTGTCGGGAAATATTCGTACGACGGCGCATCTATTTGTGGGCCCCATAACGGAAAACGATTAGATAAAGATAACAACAAAAATTGAGTTTTTATAAATAACGGCATAGCTGTTACCGTTAACACTGTTGGAATACCCGGTGGTTAAAAATACAGTAATACGCGTGGTTGCACAGTTGCACACGGATTGCACAGTATTTTTAAATTATTGATTCTTACGAAGGAAGGCACTACTCAATAATTGTTACAGTAGTTACTGTTCAATATTTTATTTTATTGATTCAATAATTGCTGCGTTGATATTTTATATTATTGTTGTTTCAATAATTGTTACTGCACAGTATTTTCCATTATCAGATCAATAATTCATATTATTTGAATAGTATTATTAGATAATATTATTGGCAATGTCTAGAAAGTTCTATCTAAGGAGATGTTTGGTCACCTAATTGCGCGCCAGTAAGGAGAAATCCTTATTGGAAAGCCCCCTCTTTCCTGAGAACGGCCTAGTTGTCATAAATATGATTCTATAATATTATTTGTGAATAATTAATTATTAATTCATATGATAAGAAAATATTTATTCTATGTGGATATAAATGTTGGATATATTTATTGTGGTTAAAAATGAAGGAGTTAATGTTGAGGTGTTTTATCAGTATTTTTATCGAAATGGAGGTATTAAAAATCAAATCAAGGTTTTTTGAGAAATATTGCGGGGGTTATAATTTTTAATCCGACCATTGGATCGTGATAATTTTTGGATATGTTATTCATATATAAGTTGAGTATATGTCAACAAATTTTAAACTGTTAAAAATGAACATACGATTTGTTATGAATTTTACGAGATGACTGGTTCAAAAATTGTAGAAGTTGCGGAATTTGTCATTTTAGTAGAAAATTCTAGAATTGGTGGGCCCCACTCTTAGTTGGTGAATAAATGTGCTGAGATTTTTGTTCAAATGTGGTGGGTGGAAATAGTAGCAGGTAAAGCCATCAAGTTTCAGGTTAAGTCTGCTTCGGCGTGCTAATATTTTTCTATATATAGAGGGCTAAGTTAGAATTGAAAATCACACCAGAATTCATAAGTTTTCTCTCTTTCTCTCTCTAGATTATTGAGTGTATTTTGTGAGTATTTAGATACTTTAAAAGTTGTTATTCAGCACAAGTTTCATTCAGTCACATATCCGATATTCAGTCAGAAGTACGGTTATTTTGAGGTAAGGGATATTATTTTCTTCTTAAATGATATTATTTTCTTCAATATCATTATGTCAAAATATTGGTGAATGTTTTTATCAAATTTGGAACTTTTTGTGTCGGGGTTACTATTCACGTATACGGCACTATTCACGTATACGGCACTATTCACGAATACGGCACTATTCACCGAAAAATAAAAAAAAATTGTCCAAGATATTTATTATGGTTACTATCTTTGATTGTATCCATGTTTTGATCTTTATTTTTGATTTATGCTTCACAATTGATTATTATGAAGTATTAGTGATCTTGGATAAACTGTTATACGTATCCCTACTATTTGTCCTTCTGTCTCACTGGATTCATTTTCTTTAAGATATTTTTCATCATCCTCAGTCCTAAATGATGATATTACTGAATATCTTTGGCATGTAGTGCAATGATGTATGATTACCTGATGAATATCTTTCGTCTGTAGTGCAAAGATGAACAGGTGTTGAGATGAACATGAACGACTGGTGTTACAAATGAATATCTTTGGCCTGTAGTGCAAAGATGAATATTTGATTCAAGATGTATATTGATTGATGTTACAGGGATAAATATTGATGATGGACTTTTAAATCTTAGAAGATAGTAGAATTCTTTCTCTACTTGACTCTCCTAATGGTTTGTTGTTTCCGGTGCAGTTGTTGATCTAAAACTTGTTGTCGATTATATTCTATCAGATTTTTCCCTGTTGAATATTAATTATAATTTGTTATATATTATCTTAGTAATAATATTCTTCACTGGGCTAGTTGAGCTCACCCTTTTCCTCTTTGTTCCATTTTTCTTCTCAGGAGGTGAGAACATAGCAGGATCTAGTTGGGGTATGGAGTGATGGTTCAAGAAAGTTGTTTTAACAATCCTCACTAATTCTGTAAAATTGTGTTTGAATAATTGTAATGAGGATTTATTTGAGTGTGGATATTGTCCAGAAGACAATATTTGTATTTAAACTCACAGTATTTGTTGTCGTATTTTGCACGACAGTTGTATTATTGAAGTTGTAGTTTGCTTTCTGTACCATGTATTTGGTGACTCAGAATGGGTGTTGTATACCTATTTTGGGGGGTGTCATAGTAGATCGCAGTCGAGACAAGTTCTCTAACTCAAACTTGAGTTATTCTTTTCAAAGCATGTTAGTGAATAATTATTATTTATTATTTACATCTATATTAATTATTGATACTCGCACTCACTGCAATTAAATTCATGTTCTATTATTATTGAACTGTGAATTAGTTAAAGTTCTTTTATTCACGAACTATTTAAGATATGGATCTATACTAATTGTATCAGCTAGATCAAGTATGCTTAAATTTGTTAAATCAAATATGTTGTTAAATGTTGTTCTTCACCAATTGATTTGGTAAGGACTCAAGATTGAGAAAAAGAACAAGTTGATTAAAGCATTATTGAAAAATAATTATTGCTCGTATATTAAGTGTTTATACATAATACACCGGGTATGAAAGGCTGATCCCCTTATTAAAAGGGCCAGTTTAAATACTGACAACCTTAGCATATGTTCATGGTCATTATGACCACTCAGTATATGTTATTCAATTATTCGAATATTCAGTTATCACGACTTAATTCATGTTCTTTCATAATTAATTTCTATTGTTGAACATTGAACGATAAATTTCTTGCTAATCATGATATATCTTCTTTGTACTTAAACTTGCTAAGCAAATTAGTTGCTTACTCTTGCTATATCATGACATTTATTTCAGCTAAGCTAGAGAGTTCAAGTAAGAAGGACAAGGGCAAGGGAAATGTCCAAGAATAGTTAATATAAATGTTTAAGTATCATGAAATACTATGTTTGATGTTTATGTAAATATTTTATGTTACTTTATGTAAGTTAAGTAAGGTATGTTTATGTTAAGGTAATAAACCTTGGGATATTGTATAGGACTTTATTATAATGAACAATGTATGTTTTTTATTCCGCAATAGTATACTGTGACGAACGAGAATTTTGTAATTTAATTTTAATATTTATTGAATTAAATAAATATTTTTCGATGATTTAATTATTGGATTAAATAATTATTTGATGCAATTGTGGTAGATTAATTTAATTATATGTGTTACATTTATTAAATTAATGTAGAGAATTTTTATTATCAAAGTATGTGATTGTGTGAGCTTAGTGTATTAAAAGAAATATTTAATAAGCATATTGGTATTTTAATTAATTTAATTATTAATTAGAGATTTAATAAATTGACATTATTTATTAATGAGATATTTAATTATGTGACTATGTGAATTTATGAGAAATTATTATATTTTATTTATAATAAATTAAATAAGATATGAGTTTATTTTATAAAAGAGTGTGACATTAATTAAACTATATAATAAAGGTTTTATTTAATTAAATGAGATTAAGTCTTTTGTAGCTAGCCAAACAAGACCCTAAGAGGAGTTGGTGCAGTTAACCCATGATTGGGCCAACTGACCACTCTGCGCTCAGTTATCTGATCATTATATACGACGTTTTTCTTTTCTTTTCTTTTTCATTTTTGCCTGAGTCTAAGAAATATTCAGAGAGAGTCTGAGAATTTCCAAGGAGAATTAAGATACTGTGGAAGAGAATTGAGAGTGAGGAAACTAAGCCTACTAATTATATTCTACAGGGTAATCTCCTCCTTCCCAAATTCTACTTTACGTACTTAGTTTTCATAAAATGGGTTTCATAGTTTTTGGCTTTCAAAACCTCTGTTATGTTTCTGTAATTGAGAAATTGTACTATTATATGGATAAATGTAATAATAAGAGTAGCATAACATGTTTTATATATATATTGCATGATTCCATATCATCAGTTTCATAGTATTACATCGTATATGATTTCTACAAAATTACAGAGTTTGGGTTTTGGCCTTAAGGCCTTATACGTGATTTTAGTATGTCAAAGATAAATATTTTCGTAAAATTTACACTCGTATGATGTTATGCATGTTGATACGAAGAGACCAAAGTTTAAATAAACGGATTCGGTGTTATAACGAATCCGTAGTGATAATTTTCATGTTTTATTTTCAAAGCCTCCAAGAACATCAAAGTCAGTAAAATTCACATGCTTTAAATCAGTTATTAAGTGTTTAGATGGGTTAAAATCACTCTATAGAGGTTGGGTAATGATTATATGTGAATATTAACATGTGGGTATGTTAAATTAGTGAATTTAATGACCATGAAATGTGTAATTTGCCAAACTATGTGTTCTTCGCTAACTGGGAAACAGAATCTGGAGTTTCGCGCCGCGGCGCCAACTCTAGAACTGAAGTCCCACGCCGCAGCGCCAAGACTCGAGCCGCAGTGCCACGGCGCCGCAGCGCCAAGTGTCTGGCCGCAGCGCCATCGCGCCGCAGCGCGAAGGTCATGTACAACAGTGGCGCCGCAGCGCCACTCTCTAGAAATTTCAGAAATGTAAATTTTAAAATGTCTAAGTCTAACAAAGTCTTAGTAAATTTATGTAAAGAACATGTAAACATGTTAGAAGTATAATGTGATGATAAAATAGATGTTTAACATGTAAATAACATAATTACATGTGGATTGAATTAATAAATACATAATTAGATTATTATTTATGAAGTGATATTATGTGACAGTTAATGTGATAAATTGATTAAGTATAGTCAATAATTAAAGTAGACAAAAAGAAAGAGTTTATGATGACTAGTTAAGTATAATTAACTGGCATTGTGAATGTGAATGGTATGTAGGATTAAATTCAAAGAACGAGTTTAATTAAAGTGTATTCTACGCACGAGGCAAGTTTTCTAAACTTAAACTCTTAAATTTGAGCAAGTTCCCTAACCCTACTTGTCATTATTGTTCAAGCTTATTATTTACCTTGAATAAATTATCATTACTATTATTCAAGTTCAAATGTTATATTAAAGATTGATTATCTTTTTAAAATATGATTTAGTTATACAATAATCGTTCTATTATATACTTCTTGAGATTATTATTCAAATTGAATATCATTATTGTTGAACCTTATTAGACTAGTGAAACCTTAATGATTCAACTAGTCCATAGTTGATGAGCGTTCTAAATTTCAGAACCCTTGATGAATTATCCAAACTAAACTTCCTTTGGTGCGGACTCGACTGTCAAACTGAGATGAACAACCCTGTATAGGGGATTATTTACGCTTTAGCGTTAAGATATTGTGCACAGTATGGTACTAAGGGCTGATCCCCCTAAGTACAAGAAGAAGGTCCATTAAAGGTTTCAAGTATAACCCTTGTTAACCTCGGACATAGTTCAAGGTCTTATGACCCTCAGAATTCTTTTGATTCTTGTTATTCACTCTTGATTCAAAAGTTGAGCTTTTATTCAGATGTCTTTGATTTATTTGCATGTCATTATACTGTTATTTCATTTTTATACTTGTGGGCATTTGTGCTCACTCTTGCTTAATAATAACATTGCAGTTAAGAACGAAAGAACTGATGAACCTTCCACTAGTAAAGGCAAGGGCAAAGTTAGCAAGTGACGATGACCTGTTGTTTTATTTGGCGATGTATTTGTTTAAGACTTGAGTTAATGTTATTGTTTAAGACTTATTTGTTTATGATTCCGCACAGATGTTTAAGGTTAGTTTAACCTGGGATGGTATTATTATTATTCAGATGTCGTAACCCTTAAGGGGAAGATTTTATTTCTTTCTATCGCATGGTTTGCATTTATTATGGGTAGGTAGATAGATGATATTGTATCATGAACACTGAATCCTGTGGAAATGGAAGTACCAGATTTGGGGGTGTCAAATGCTTATGTTGATGATGGATAATGAGCACCAAACACGGGGTTTGAGAACTTGGATTTGGGGGCTTCACAAAAGCTGTAGGTTATAAACTTTAGGATGTGAAACCTAGGTTATAACCTTAGAAGAAAAATCGTATAGAGTATGCTAAGAGGTGGATTGTGGAGATTCATCTAGTATAGATTGTACATAATAAAATATTGTTTCACTTTATCAATGAATATATTTTATTGTGATACTGATGTTGTGTTTGTTTGGTTATAGGATGCTTGAGGAAGGATAAGGTAGCCATACAGTTGAGCAAGAGCAGATAGATTCGGTAGAGGATCATGCTATTAGTGACGAGCGTGACGAGGATGTGATGGAGGTTTTGTTCGAAGATAACATGGCGCTGGAGAATAGAGTGACAGAGTTAGAGCACGAGAATGCCACTCATTAATTTACTAAAACTCAATACAAGGAGCTGGCATATCAAGCTCAGAGCGAGCTTGCTGAGATGAATATACAGTTCCAGGTGCAGACGACCTTAGCTACATATATGGTTGCCATGAATGCTGAGCTGAGGGAGAGACTACAACAATAGGAGCTCAAGCTGGGAGTGTTAAGGGTTGAGCATGAAGCCATGCGATTTGAGTTCGATTTAGAAATCACCGATAAGATTAGGATCGAACAAGCATGGATTAGAGCATCCAAAATGGTGGACCAGCTTGAGGAGAAGCTGGAGGCTAGTGAAGTCCGAGTGGATACTTTGGGACGATCTCTGGATGCCGCTTATATAGGTCAGCGAACAGGAGTGAGGAGATCCTTTGAGATAGGCGAGTCGAGTCGTTAGACGTCGACTTATGGATGGACTCTTTCCACCAGAGCAGGTGCATGCAGGCGCACCCTCTCTAAACGTGCAGTGATAGTTTAATAGCTTTCTATTGTATATAGATGCAGTAGAACCCTTTTGTTTATTAGTTTTATGCTTGATGTAAACCTCAGACTGTGCGAGGTATTATGTAAATATGATGTAACCCCATATTAGGTGTGTAGGGGAGTATGTCTTTTGATAGATCCCATCTCTGGATGTTAATAATGGGATAGTTAGCATTTATAAAAATATGCCATGTATATGTACGACACTAAAAAATTTGGTATATGACTATAAATGCAGTATTATAACTACTTGTTTGATCAAATAGAAAGTATTAAGAATTAAAATGAGAAGCTATCTGTTTAAAAAAAACGGTAAATCAAAATCGTAACCAGAGGGAGGAACGTTCTGTGAACAATGAAAGGAATCAAGATGACCCAATGCAGAACTTCGCTGATATGATAGCTCAAGCTATGCGAACTCGTACACCTGCAGCAAGGGGGCAAGCGAATAATAGCTTGTCAAATTTTAAAGATTTTAAAGTTGTAGGACCACCAGAATTCAGCGGAACTACAGACCCCATAGAAGCTCAGACATGGGTGAAAGAGATGGAAAAGGCCTTTATCATTGTTAGGGTAGCCGAAGAGCAAAAGACGGCTTTTGCTACCTACTTGATGAAAGGTGAGGCTAATTACTGGTGGGAGAAGAGCCAAACTAGAGCCGAAACGGAGGTAGTGAGATGGACCAGGTTTAAGGAGTTATTCTTAGAAAGTTATTTCTCGAAGGCCATGGAAGCCAGAATGGAAGTGCAGTTTCTTGAATTAAAGCAAAAAAACATATCAGTTGCTGAATATGCAGCAAAATTCAATGAGCTAGCCAGATTTACACCTCATCAGGTGGATACAAAACTACAAAAGGCGTGTAGGTTTAAAAATGGGTTGAGGTCGTGGATTCACAGCAAAGTTATAGTGTTGCAAATTGCTACGTTCTCAGTGAGGTAGTAGTGAGGTAGTTTCTAGATTCGACCGCGAAAAAAATAAGAAGAAGATTGAAGGTGGACATCAGGGTGCCAGCAGTGGTGGCAGTAACAGCAAGAAACGCAAGTGGAACAACAGTGGCAATGAATCAGGAACGCAACAAGGGAATACTCAGTAGAAGAAGCCAGCATGTTCAAAGTGTGGAAAGAATCACTCTGAAGAGTGTATGAAAGGGAAAAACATCTATTATAATTGTGGTCAGGAAGGACATATTTCACCAAATTGTCCTAAGCCAAAGAAAGGTGGTTATTTTTCTTGTGGAGAAACGGGGTATCGATTCAAGGATTGTTCATTGAAGAAGAATACAGATGGAGGAAGTGGAAATAAGATCAGTTCTACAAAGTTAACCATTGGAGGACCAATTCAACAGAGTAAGCCGACAGTAAGAACATTTAATATGACTGTGCAAGACGCGGTTGCGTCAAAGGAGGTTGTGTCGGGTATAATTCCGATTAATGATATAAATGCATATGTATTATTTGATTTGGGAGCTACCTATTCATTTATGTCTGATGAATTTGCAAAAAGACTAAATTTACCCTGTGAAAAGCTAAAGAACCAAATGAATATAGAAGTTGCAAAACAAGAAGTGATCCCCGTAGAGTATATCCATAGAAATTTTTGTGTGGAAATAAGGGGACATGAGCTAAGTGTGAACTTGATTCCAATACACCTAGGAGAATTTGATATTATCCTAGGGATGGATTGGTTATCTAAACATGAAGCAGTCATAGACTGTCAGAAAAAGAGTATATGCCTTAAGACACTAAATAAGTCTAAGGTTGTATTTTATGGTAGCAAGTCGCCAAGACAAACGAGTTGTCTAACGATGATGCAGGCCAAGAGAATGTTATGAAAAGGGTGTGAAGGTTATTTGGCTCATGTAGTGGATACACGTATGGTGAATTCGGACATGGGACAGATACTTGTAGTCAATGAGTTTGGGGATGTCTTTCTAGAAGAACTTTCTGGACTTTCACCATCTCGAGAGATAGAATTTGTAATTAATTTAGAACCGGGGACAGCACCGATATCGAAAGCACCATATAGGATGGCTCCGGCAGAAATTAAAGAGTTAATGATCCAGCTACAGGAGTTGTTGGATAAGAAGTACATTCAACCTAGTGTATCTCCATGGGGAGCACCAATGTTGTTTGTAAAGAAGAAAGATGGTTCGATGAGATTATGTATGGATTATAGAGAACTGAATAAGGTGACAATCAAGAACAAGTATCCATTACCAAGAATAGACGATCTGTTTGATCAACTTAAGGGAGCGAGATGTTTTTCGAAGATTGACCTAAGAATTGGTTATCATCAGTTGAAGGTGAGAACAGAGGATGTACCAAAGACAGCAATTAGAACTCGTTACAGTCATTATAATCAGTTCTTAGTGATGTCGTTTGGACTGGCGAATGCGCCACTTGCTTTTATGGACTTGATGAACATAGTATTTAAACCGTATTTGGATAAATTTGTGGTGGTGTTCATTGACAACATTTTGGTGTATTCAAAGACTAAAGAGGAGCATGCTGAACATCTACGGATGGTGTTGGAAACGTTGAGAAGGGAGAAGCTATATGCAAAATATTCAAAGTGTGAGTTCTGGTTGAAGAGAGTTCAATTTCTGGGACATGTCATCGATAACGAGGGAATTTTTGTTAATCCAGCGAAAGTAGAAGCGGTGAAAAATTGGGGACAACTGAAGACACCGACAAAGATCAGAATTTTCTTGGGATTGGCAGGATATTATCGAAGGTTTATTCAGGATTTCTCGAAGATAGCGACACCATTAACTAATCTGACGAGGAAGACTATTAAGTATGTGTGGACAGAGAAGTGTGAATAGAGTTTTCAGGAATTAAAGAAAGATTGAGTGAAGCACCTGGGTTATCTTTACCAGATAGTACAGGGGTTTTTACAGTGTATAGTGATGCGTCGCACAAGGGACTGGGTTGCGTGTTAATGCAGAATGGTAAAGTCATTGCGTACGCGTCACAACAGTTAAAAGACTATGAGAATGGATACCCTACCCATGACCTTGAATTGGCTGCGGTAGTATTTGCCCTTAAGATTTGGAGACATTATCTCTACAGAGAAAAGTGCGAGATATACACAGACCACAAAAGTCTGAAGTATATCTATACACAAAAGGAGTTAAACATGAGGCAGAGGAGATGGTTAGAATTGATCAAGGACTATGATTATGATATTCTATATCATCCGGAGAAGGCTAATGTAGTGGCAGATGCTTTAAGCAGGAAAAGTAGAGAAAAGTTATTTATATTGACAGACCAGGAAGAATTAGTAAGAGAAATGGAGAAATGGAGTTGGAGGTGAAAAATCCGAAGGATTCGGATAAAGTAATAGAAATAGAAGCAAGTCCAACTTTATTAGACAAGGTGAAAGAATCACAAGGGAATGATGAAGAATGCGGTAACATAAAAAGCGATTGGCTGAAGGCGAAGAGCTGAAGTATAAGATTGACAGCACTGGATTGCTGAGATTTGAAGGAAGAATTTAGGTACCTGCAGTACCGGAGTTAAGAAAAGAGATTCTTCAAGAAGTGCATAATACGAGATACTCAATACACCCAGGAAGCACAAAGATGTATCAAGATTTACGTCAACATTATTGGTGGCCAAACATGAAGAGAGAGGTTGCTGAATGCGTCAGCCGCTGTTTAACTTGTCAAAGAGTCAAGGCAGAGCATCAACGACCAAGTGGACTATTACAGCCGTTGGAAATTCTGGAATGGAAATGGGAGCACATCACGATGGATTTTATGGTAGGACTTCCAGCGATACAGAAGGGTTATGATGCTATATGGGTGATTGTCGACCGTCTTACAAAGTCAGCACACTTTTTGCCGATCAAGATCAGGTATACTTTGGATCAGTTAGCCAAGTTATATATCAAGGAGATAATTTTGAAGCATGGAGTGCCAGTATCAATCGTGTCAGATAGAGATCCGTGCCTCACGTCAAACTCTTGGAGGAGTCTTCAAGAAAGATTGGGGATACAATTAAGGTTGAGTACTACATATCATCCAAAGACAGATGGGCAAAGCGAGAGAACGATTCAAATATTAGAAGACATGCTCAGAGCCTGTGTGATTGATTTCAAGGGAAGTTGGGAAGATCATCTTCCATTGGTGGAGTTTGCATATAATAATAGTTATCATGCAAGCATTGGTATGCCACCGTACGAAGCCATGTATAGAAGAAAGTGCAGAATGCCCTTATGTTGGGACGAGGTAGGTGAAAGAAGATTATTAGGGCCAGAATTGGTGCAGCAGACTGTGGAGATCATCAAAGTGATAAGAGCTCGACTTGTAACAGCTCAGGATCGACAAAAAAAATATGCAGATATTCATCGTAAGAAAAGAGATTTCAAAGTGGGAAGCTGTGAATTTCTAAAGGTATCTCCTTGGAAGGGGAAGATAAGATTTGGGAAAAAAGGTAAACTGAGTCCAAGGTTTATTAGACCGTTCAAAATACTGAAGAAGATAGGGGAAGTAGCATACGAGGTAGCTCTACGTCCTGAACTGAAACATGTGATGCCCCCAAATTCGAGTTACCTGACCCCCGAGTTTGGTGCTCACGATCCACAATATAATAACATCTAACTATCCATTTAAATATAGCTAGAAATTTATACCACATTAACTAATATAGTTAATACATTCGTCCCAGGTTATCTAACCTTTATATTACAAACATACCCTTTAGATATACAAAAAAGGTTTACAAATACAACATAATAATAATGTTCATTACACTATTCCAGCAAAGCACCTTTGCCCTTGTTCTTCTCTGCCCCTCCGGCTTCTGCGTTCCTAGCTGAAATATTTTATTTAACAAGGGTGAGCAACAAATTTGCCCCGCAAGTTAAGATATACAATGAATGTATAAGAATCAGAATAACAGACTATCTAATTCAATAGAATAACTCCAAAGTTCGAAGAACTTTGAAATAGCTGAACAATTCATTCTTCTCTAACCAATCTTCTTGCATCATATGCAACACAATACTGAAAGAATACAATGCTTTCAAAGTTTCTACGATATTCTATTGAATAACAATTTAGAAATACTCTTCAGAGTTTATGATGAATGATCTTACAAGATCTTGAAATTCTCTTCTCGAGTTACTATCAAAGATTTACTCTGATATACCCAAATAACATGATGGAAATATTTTCTAGAGTTTATGCTGAGTGATCACAAAGGATTTAGAACTTCTCTTCTCGAGTAACTATCAAAGATTTACTTTGATATACCCAAGTGTATCAGATAACCATAAAGATTAAATCATACCCCTCTGTAAGTATATAAAGTGATTAGCTACATTATACCCTATATTATGCATAATATTCAAACGCGCGCAAAGGCCGAATGTATGACCAAAATGTTCCCTTTATATAAAAGGTTGTTCTTCTCAGTCTTTGAATCAGAATTTGATTTAACAATGAAATACAATGATTTCAATAGCTAATCACTTCTCTTCTCTTCTCTTCTCTTCTCAAACCTATCAAGTTTTCTTTTTCGATCTAGCCAAAACAATTGGCATCGATCTATCAATAATAATTGAATTCTCTTCTCTTCTCTTCTCGAACCTATCAAGTTCTATTAAATGTTCGTCTAGCCAGAACAATTAGCTAAGACAATTCTCAACACGATTCAATAATAGACACGGATTATCTGTACTATTTACAATCACTAATAGCTTCTATGGATGTGAGTATCCAATAACAATTATTCTTTAAGTATATTCTCAGAATCATTAATTCAGTTTGAATTAATAAACATGCACTAACTGCGAATAATCAACAAAAATTCTCAGACGTGGTCTAATCAACAATAATTAACCACCATAATATTTGAAAGTATTAACTCAAGATTGAGTTAAGAAAACTTGTCTGATTCGCTGACTACTACCACGCAATTTAAGTTAACTTCTTTTGTAAGACCTATCATTAATAAGATTGGTCTTTCAATCAGCATATCATACTTTGTATCATAATACAATTACTTTATCAATCAATTATCTAACACTTAATCACATAATTAAATATTAGATAACACCTTACAATATTTGTATTATTATCATCCTTTGATAATTTTTTAATCACTATATCATATACATTATGATTTAACACTCTAATATCATATATTATAAGTTTTTCTTTAAACTCTAATAAGTCAAATACCAATTCAACAACCCAGATTGAAATTCAGCAACTCGGATTCCAAATCTAGCATCTAAATGGCCAATTCAGCAAACCAAACTGTAATCCAGCAAACTGGATTCCAAATCCAGCAAATAGATTGCAATCCAGCAAGCTGGATTCAACATATTTTTAATTTAGTAAACTGTTTTTCAATCCAGCAAGCTGGATTCCTCAGATTTTTCAATCCAGCAAGCTAGATTCGTTATCCTTTTCATGGAAATACCAATCAACTTACTATTTTTATATCCTTTGTCCAAACATATATACATATATTTCATACGCGAAAAGTATTTTTTTCATAATTTTTCAACTCCCTTTAGTATTTTTCAAAAATCATTTTTAGTTCGTAGCTTAAGAAATTAGCCCTATCATGTTCAACTCCATAAATTCCCATCTCTTGACACAATCTTATACTTGTTAACGTGAGCCTCCAGTTTAAAGTTCGTGGCCATCGGAGTTATAGAACTTCGGTTATAGTCGTTTTCGTCAAAAAATCACAAAAAATTGAAATAGTCATAACTTGGTCATTTTAAGTCGGAATGAGCTCATTTTCGGACAGGAGGTACTTTATACCATATATTTTCATGTCCCAAAAGGCCGGAATTTATTTCAGAAATTAAGTGGCCGAAACAGACCTTACAAAATTTTGGACAGTAGCTTTTTGAAAAAATTTCACTTTTCCTACTTTGTTAAAAATAATCCATACGAAAATCTACAACTCCTTTTTCGGTGATTCCACTTGGAGATGTTAGAAAACTTATCATAGTATCCTTCCAAATTTTTCCAGAATTTTTGAAAGTCCGAAAAATAACGAAACTACCCTTAACCTTGACTATCCAAAAATAGTCTTCTTTTCTCTCTAGACACGAAACTGTTTTGGCTAAAACAGTCACTACGGATTGTGTACTCAACATTTTTGAGTGCTACCACTTAGTATATCAAATGTCTAAAATGCCCTTTCTTCAATTAGGTTCTAAGTTTGGGCTCCTATTCTTTTAATTCTTTTGGGCTTCTAAATTAATTTCTTGGGCCATGAAAATAGATTAGGTCCAATACTTTTAATATTACCATTCCCTAATTATTTAATTAGGGTTTTTATTTCCTTAATTATAACTTAATTCCTTACTTACATGCCCTTAATTTCTTAACCCAATTAGACTTGCTATAATTAGGTTATAAAATGAATTAATTGACATGTATAAAATAAATCTCTTAAAATTAGTATATATTTTATATACTAATATTCTCTCATAGCATAACCCTTAAGTTATTCAATTTTTCATTCCTAATTTATAATTAGGTTACCTTAGCTTCTCTTATTTGTTTATAATAAACAAATAAAAAAATACATATTATTCATATGCAATTACTCATATATAACAATACACAAAACCATATAAGTCTTTCACACAAAATTTTTTAATTCCATACCTTATTTCCAGTCTAGATCTTATTGTTTAACCTTTATATAATCAATTAAGATTTTATTAATCGTATAAATTCTCGGGTTATCACATTCTCCCCCCCCCCTTATAAGGATTCCGTCCACGGAATCACCGCTTTCTTACTCTCTACAATCTTTTAAAGTTGTATCATCAATTCAATTCTATCAACATAATATTATTTTGTGTCTCATATTCTAACCTGTGATTTGGATCTATAAAAGAAACTATTCACAACATTATATATCCAATATTACTCGCGTAATTTAATTTCTCAACGAAATCGTTACCTGTCGCCACCTCCTGGTTAGCCATTGCATCTTGCACCGTCATGTTGAATGCACTGGTCGTTTGTCTTCCTGACTGTACAGGTCCTCGAATCGCCAAGGTTCCGCTACCGGGTCCCTTGTTGACACTTTCCTTCTCCATATTTCTCTTCGGACAGTTTCGAACCAGATGATCTGTCGATCCACGCGCATAACAACCTTGTATCTTCTTTGGACTGGGACAATTCGGCGAAATGTGTCCCTCTTGTCCACAGTTATAACAAACTCCCTTTCCTTTCAAACAGACTCCTGCATGATTCTTCCCACAAGTTGCACAAGGTTCTCCTCCTTTTCTCTTCTCCTCGGACTTATTACCCGACTGGGTATTCTCGCTCCATTTTCTCTTATTCGGATTACTACCACCACTGCTTCCTCTATGACGCCCCCAAATCCGGGTTACCTGACTCCCGAATTTGGTGCTCACGATCCATAATACAAATAACATCTAACTACCCATTTAATTATGAATAGAAATTTACACCACATTAACTGATATAGTTAATACATTCGTCCCAGGTTATCTAACCTTTATATTACAAACATACCCTTTAGATATACAAAAGGGTTTACAAAAATAACATAATAATAATGTTAACCATAGCTATTACAGCATAACACATTTGCCTTTGTTCTTCACAACACCTCCAGTCACTTCATCCCTAGCTGAAATATTTTATTTAGCAAGGGTGAGCAACAAATTTACCCCGCAAGTTAAGATATACAATGAATGTATAAGAATCAGAACAACAAACTATCTAATTCAATAGAATGATACCAAACTTCGGGGAACTTTGAAATAACTGAACAACTTATGTTTCTCTAACCAATCTTCTCGCATCCTATGCAACACAATAATAAAAGAATACAATGCTTTCAAAGTTTCTACAACATTCAATTGAATAACAATTTAGAAATATTCTCCAGATTTTATGATGAATGATCTTACAAGATCTTGAAATTCTCTTCTCGAGTAACTATAAAAGATTTACTCTGATATACACAAATAACAAGATGGAAATATTTTCCAGAATTTATGCTGAGTGATCCCTAAGGATCTTGAACTTCTCTTCTCAAGTAGCTATCAAAGATTTGACTTTGGTATACCCAGGTGTATTAGATAACCATAAAGATTAAATCATACCCCTCTACAAGTATATAAAGTGATTAACTTTAGTATACCCTATATTATGCATAATATTCAAATGCGCGTAAAGGCCGAATATATAACCAAATATGTTCCCTTTATATAAAAGATTGTTCTTCTCAGTCTTTGAATCAGAATTTGATTTAACAACGAAATACAATGATTTCAATATCTAATCACTTCTCTTCTCTTCTCTTCTACAACCTATCGAGTTTTCTTTTTCGATCTAGCCGAAACAATTTGCATCGATCTATCAATAATAATTGAATTCTCTTCTCTTCTCTTTTCGAACCTATCAAGTTATAATAAATGTTCGTCTAGCCAGAATAATTAGCTAAGACATTTCTCAACACGATTCAACAATTGACAGGGATTATCTGTACTATTTGTATTCACTAATAACTTCTATGTATGTGAATAACCAATAATAGTTATTCTCCAAATACATTCTCAGAATCACTAATTCAATTTGAATTAATAAACATGCACTAACTGCGAATAATCAACAATAAATTCTCAAACTTGGTCTAATCAACAATAATTAACCAACATAATAATTGAAAGTATATAACTCAAGGTTGAGTTAAAGAAACTTGCCTGATTCGTTGACTACTGGTGCGCAATTTAAGTTAACTTCTTTTGTAAGACCTATCATTAATAAGATTGGTCTTTCAATCAGCATATCATACTTTGTATCATAATACAACTACTTTATCAATCAATTATCTAACACTTAATCACATAATTAAATATTAGATAACACCTTATAACATTAGTATTATTATCATCCTTTGATAATTCTTTAATCATTATATCATATACATTATGATTTAACACTCTAATCTAATATATTATAAGTTCTTCTTTAAACTCTAATAAGTCAAATATCAATCCAGCAACCCAGATTGAAATTCAGTAAACCAGATTGCAATCCAGCAACCTGGATTCCAAATCCAGCATCTAGTTGGCCAATCTAGCAAACCAAACTGCAATCCAGCAAACTGGATTCAACATATTTTCAATTTAGTAAACTGCTTTTCAATCCAACAATCTGGATTCATCAGATTTTTCAATCCAGCAAGCTGGATTCAAAATCCTTTTCACGAAAATACCAAATCAACTTATTATTTTTCTATCCTTTGTCCAAACATATATACATATATTTCATACACAAAAAGTATTTTTTTTTCATAATTTTTCAACTCCCTTTAGTATTTTTCAAAAATCATTTTTAGTTCGTAGCTTAAGAAATTAGCCCTCTCATGCTCAACTCCAGAAATTCTCATCTCTTGACACAAACTTATTTGTGTTAACGTGAGCCTCCAGTTTAAATTTCGTGGCCATCGAAGTTATAGAACTCCAGTTATAGTTGTTTTCGTCAAAAAATCACCAAAATTAAAATGGTCATAACTTGGTCATTTTAAGTCAGAATGAGCTCATTTTTGGACAGGAGGTACTTTATACTAAATAATTTCATGTCCCAAAAGGTTGGAATTTATTTCACAAATTAAGTAGCCGAAACAACCCTTACAAAATTTTGGATAGTAGCTTTTTGAAAAAAATTCACTTTTTCTACTTTGTTAAAAATAATCCATACAGAAATATACAACTCGTTTTTAAGTGATTCCACTTTGAGATGTTAGAAAACTTATCATATTATCCTCCGAAAGATTTTTAGAATTTTTGAATGTCCAAAAAATGACGAAACTGCCCCTACTCTTAACTGTCCAAAAATAGTCTATTTTCTTTTTTTAACAACGAAACTATTTTTACTAAAACAGTCACTACGACTTGTGTACTCAACATTTTTTAGTGCTATTACTCGAGTTAAGTAGTTAACTTATATATCTAGCACCTCTCTTTGACGGATTGCAAAAAGAAGGCGTAGATCAAAAACGGTGAAAATCCAAAGTACATAGAAATTTTATGGTTTATAAACTAGAAAATCACTTTTCTTTACTTTTGATTTCCAAACAAATTAACACCCAATATGGGTATATCTAAATAATAAACACTCATAAATATATATATATTCATAGTTTTTGAGTTTAGAAACATAGTTTCTTATTTTATCAAAACAAATTAACTAGAAGTAATAACTAGTTTGAGTTTTTACCTTTATTTTTGGGCACACTTTCTTTCTCTTCCAAAGTAGGAGATGAACTTATGGAGCATTAATGGTAGAACTCCTCTCCTTCTTCTTTCTCTTCCCACCGAATTCTATCTCTCTCTTGCTTCTCTCTATTTCTCTTTCTTAGCTTTGCTTGGTTAGTTGAAAGAAATAAAAGTGATAAAAACTAGATTTTTGTTTTAGTAAAAAGGATGGATAGATATAATATGTATAAGTAATTATATTTCTCCAACATCTTCTTATTCATTTCTCTCTCTCTAATCATCATTTAGATGTATGGAAGATTATTAAGTAATGTGGCTTCATAAACAAAGTGAGACATGGCTATGTTGGTGGAAGATCTTTTGCAAATTTGTGGCTTAGCATGATGACAAGCATGTCTCCTTTCCTCTCTCCATATATGTCTGGCCACATGGCCCAAATTCTTCCATATATCTAATGTACATAGTGTCCAAAGTGCCCTTTCTTCAATTGGGCTCCAAGTTTGGGCTCCTATTCTTTTAATTCTTTTGGGCTTCTAAATTAACTTCATGGGCCATGAAAATAAATTAGGTCTAATACTTTTAATATTACCATTCCCTAATTATTTAATTAGGGTATTCATTTTCTCAATTATAACATAAATCCTTACTCATGCACATTTATTTTCTTAACCCAATTAGACTTGCTATAATTAGGTTATAAAATTAATTAACTGAGATGTATAAAATAAATCTCTTAGAATTAGTATATATTTTATATACTAACATCCTCCCCTATCATAACCCTTAATTTATTTAATTTTCCATTCCTAATTTATAATTAGGTTACCCTAGCTTCTCTTATTTGTTTATAATAAACAAATAAAAATAAACACATATTATTCATATGCATTTACCCACATATAACAATACACAAAACCATATAAGTCTTTCACAAAATTTTTGTAAATCCATACCTTATTTCCAATCTAGGTCTTATTATTCAACCTTTATTTTATCAATTAAGATTTTAGTAATCGTACAAATTATCGGGTTATCACATTCTCCCCCCCCCCCCACCCTTATAAGGATTCCGTCCTCAGAATCACCACTTTCTTACTCTCTACAATCTTTTAAAGTTGTATTAACAATTCACTTATATCAACACAGTATTATTTTGTGTCTCATATTCTAACCTGTGACTTGGATCTATAAAAGAAACTATTCACAGCATTATCAACCCAATATTACTCGCGTAATTTAATTTCTCAACAAAATCGTTACATGTCGCCTCCTCCTGGGCAGCCATTGCATCTTGCACCGTCATATTAAATATACAGGTCGTTGGTCTTCCTGACTGTGCAGGTCCTCGAATCACCAAGGTTCCTCTATCGGGTCCCTTATTGACACTTTCCTTCTCTCCATTCCTCTTCGGGCAGTTCTGAACTAGATGATCTGCCGATCCACATGCATAACAACCGTGTATCTTCTTCGGACTGAGGCAATTGGGTGACATGTATCCCTCTTGTCCACAGTTATAACAGTCTCCCTTCTTCTTCAGACAAATTCCTACATGATTCTTCCCACAAGTTACACAAGATTCACCTTCTTTTCTTTTCTCTTCTGTTTTGTTACCCGACTGGGTATTCTCACTTTACTTTCACTTGTTTGGATTACTACCACAACTGGTTCCTCCATCATTTGTCATCTTCTTATTCTCTTGATTATATCGGGATGTAGCTTCGCTCCCCCCTCAGCAATGATTGCTTTCTCCAACAAAGCCGTAAACGTATTGATCTGCAACACAGCTACTTTATTGAATATCCCTGGCTTCAGTCCATTCTCAAACCTTCTCACTTTTCTCACCTCTGTGTCCACCTGATGAGGTGCAAATCTCGCTAACTCGTTGAATTTAGCAGTGTATTCAAAAACCGACATATTCTCCTACTTCAGTTCTAAAAACTTAACCTCCATCCGAGCTTGCATACTCGGCGAAAAGTAGTTCTCAAAGAATAACTCCTTGAATCTTGTCCAAGTCACCACAGCTGTACCAGCTCTCGCCTGATTGGTCTCCCACCAGTAATTAGCTTCTCCCTTCATCAAATATGTTGCAAAAGCTGTCTTTTGCTCTTTCACTACCCTAGCAATAATGAATGCCTTCTCCATTACTTTCACCCAAGTTTGGGCTTCAATCGGATCCGTAGTCCCTTTGAATTCTGGCAGTTCTACCACTTTAAAATCTTTAAAGTTAGCGAATCTATCGGCTGGCTGTTCTCTTGCTCCTGCTGCTGGACCTTTATTTCCCATAGCTTGGGCTATCATATTCGCAAAGTTTTGCATCGGGTCTGCTTGACCTCCTTCATTATTCACTGACTACTCTTCTCTTTGATTTCGATTCTGTCGTCTAGGCGGCATTATCTGATTTAAATAAAAATATTATATTAATTCTCTTTCTCTACACAAATTCTTAACACAATAAGAATTCAACACAAAGTTCTCATATAATCGCATATTTATTCAAATAGCACATAGTACATTTAGTACTTAACATATACAACTATCCCTTTTTCATAAATATTAGGATTAACAACACAACTTTACACAAAGAGTTGAAATTCTCCAACTTCATACAAATAGTTGTAATTCTCCAACTTTACACAAAAAGTTGTAATTCACCATTCACACATAGCTATTCCCAGTTCGTCAAACTTATCACACTTATGAGTTCAGGAACTTGGCACAATTATTTGAGTTTATGAATTTTACCTAGTCAGACCTTTAGCGTCCATTCGCTGAGGGGTTCAAAACATTCCATATAATTATGAGTCATAAACTTACCATAAGTATGAGTTTTAAGAACTCGCAACTTAATCTTATATTTATATAGAAAATAAAGATTCATACAAACATATATATATTTACATATGTTCACATATCATTCTCGATATTACAATCTTTAATATCTCACACAATATTACCAAAAGGTACTATCGCTTATACTTAAGTTGTCTACCTTCCACACCCTTCACCAGTCTTTTTCTTATCGGGACACTTGTTGAATCCGTGACCCATTCTCCCACATAAAAAACATTTCCTCATATTCTGCTTAGGACAATGTAGGTAAATATGTCCTTCCTGCTTACAATTGAAGCACACGTTCTTCCACATCATGCACCCTCCCAAGTGAGTTTTCCTACACTTGCTACAGACTTGCTTCTTCTTCGGGTTTGAATTTTTAGAATTATCACTGTTTTTGTCCCTCTTTCTCTTATTCTTGCCCTTCAGCTTGAATGTTCCTTCAGACGATCCACCACCTTCTGTCTTCATCCTTTCCACCTGTGCCTTCAGTTCGTTTCGTTCTTCGGTCATCTCGCGTAGTGCTCACTCGGTCTTCCACAACTCCTCCAAGAGAAATACTTTATTCCGGAGTTCTTGAACTTCTGCAAATACTAGATCTTGTTCTCCAACTTTAGTCTTATTTTCTAACTCCACCTTAACTTCCTCAGACTCTGCCTCCTCATCTCCACTCAAATACATCTCGGGATAATCATCATGATCACTCCCCAGATTCACCATGGGTTCATCTTTTCCCACTTCTTCAACTGATTCGCTTTGCGCTGGCACCTAGGCTACAGGCACTGGTGTAACAGCCGCTAGCATCTCCGTACTCATTTCATCTTCTCCTGACATCCTACAGTCAGTTAAATAACTTGATTAGTACTTCACCAGTACAAACTTAATACACATGATGTCCACACATCTCACTTTTGATACACTTTATCAATCCCTCACTTAGTACTCTAAATGAGTATTCTCTATCTCTTGCTAATGGTTATAATCCTAGAGTTTTCTCCACCCCACTTAAGGTTTATAACCTACAGATTTGATACCAACCTGGGACGTCCCCAAATTCGGGTTACCTGACTCCCGAGTTTAGTTCTCACGATCCATAATATAAATAACATCTAACTACCCATTTAATTATGAATAGAAATTTACACCACATTAACTAATATAGTTAATACATTCGTCCTAGGTTCTCTAACCTTTATATTACAAACATACCCTTCAGATATACAAAAGGGTTTACAAATATAACATAATAATAATGTTAACCATAGCTATTACAGCATAACACCTTTGCCTTTGTTTTCACAGCACCTTCAGTCACTTCATCCCTACCTGAAATGTTTTATTTTTCAAGGGTGAGCAACAAATTTTCCCCACAAGTTAAGATATACAATGAATGTATAAAAATCAGAACAACAAACTATCTAATTTGATAGAATAACACCAAACTTTGGGAAACTTTGAAATAACTGAACAATTTATATTTCTCTAACCAATCTTCTTGCATCCTATGCAACACAATAATGAAAGAATACAATAATTTCAAAGTTTCTACAACATTCTATTGAATAACAATTTAGAAATATTCTCTAGAGTTTATGATGAATGATCTTACAAGATCTTGAAATTTCCTTCTCGAGTAACGATCAAAGAATTACTCTGATATACACAAATAACAGGATGGAAATATGTTCCAGAATTTATGCTAAGTGATCCCTAAGGATCTTGAACTTTTCTTCTCGAGTAACTATCAAAGATTTGACTTTGATATACCCAGGTGTATCAGATAATCATAAAGATTAAATCATACCCCTCTGCAAGTATATAAAGTGATCAGCTTTAGTAAACCCTATATTATGCATAATATTCAAACGTGCGCAAAGACCGAATATACGACCAAATATGTTCCCTTTTATATAAAAGGTTGTTCTTCTTAGTCTTTGAATCGGAATTTGATTTAACAACGAAATACAACGATTTCAATATCTAATCACTTCTCTTCTCTTCTCTTCTCAAACCTATCAAGTTTTCTTTTTTCGATCTAGCCGAAACAATTGGCATCGCTCTATCAATAATAATTGAATTTTTTCTCTTCTCTTCTCGAACCTATCAAGTTCTAATAAATGTTCGTCTAGCCATAACAATTAGCTAAGACATTTCTTAACATGATTCAATAATAGACAGGGATTATATGTACTATTTGCAATCACTAATAACTTCTACGGATGTGAATATCCAATAACAGTTATTCTCAAAATACATTCTCAGAATCACTAATTCAATTTGAATTAATAAACATGCACTAACTGCGAATAATCAACAAAAAATTCTCAGACGTGGTCTAATCAACAATAATTAACCACCATAATAATTGAAAGTATATAACTCAAGGTTGAGTTCAAGAAACTTACCTGATTCGTTGACTACTGGTACGCAATTTAAGTTAACTTCTTTTGTAAGACCTATCATTAATAACATTTATTTTTCAATCAGCGTATCATACTTTGTATCATAATACAATTACTTTATCAATTAATTATCTAACACTTAATCACATAATTAAATATTAAATAACACCTTACAGCATTAGTATTATTATCATCCTTTAATAATTCTTTAATCATTATATCATATACATTATAATTTAACACTCTAATCTTATATATTATAAGTTCTTCTTTAAACTCTAATAAGTCAAATACCAATCCAGCAACCCAGATTGAAATCTAGTAAACCAGATTGCAAACCATCAACCTGGATTCCAAATCCAGCATCTAGTTGGCCAATCCAGCAAACCAAACTGCAATCCACCAAACTGGATTCAACATATTTTCAATTTAGTAAACTGCTTTTCAATCCAGCAATCTGGATTCAGCAGATTTTTCAATCCAGCAAGCTGGATTAAAAATCATTTTCACAAAAATACCAAATCAACTTATTATTTTTCTATCATTTGTCCAAACATATATACATATATTTCATACACAAAAAGTATTTTTTTCATAATTTTTCAACTCCCTTTAGTATTTTTCAAAAATCATTTTTAGTTCGTAGCTTAAGAAATTAGCCCTATCATGCTCAACTCTAGAAATTCTTATCTCTTGACACAATATTATATGTGTTAACGTAAGCCTCCAGTTTAAATTTCGTGGCCATCGGAGTTATAGAACTCCGGTTATAGCCGTTTTCGTCAGAAAATTACCAAAATTGAAATGGTCATAACTTGGTCATTTTAAGTCAGAATGAGCTATTTTTGGACAAGAGGTACTTTATACTATATGATTTCATGTCCCAAAAGTTTGAAATTTATTTCACAAATTAAGTGGTCGAAACAGCCCTTACAAAATTTTGGACAATAGCTTTTTGAAAAAATTTCACTTTTCCTACTTTGTTAAAAATAATCCATACGGAAATATACAACTCCTTTTTTAGTGATTCCACTTGGAGATGTTAGAAAACTTATCATATTATCCTCCCAATACTTTTGATTATCCAAAAATAGTCTGTTTTCTTTTTTTAACAACGAAACTATTTTTACTAAAATAGTCACTACGATTTGTGTACTCAACATTTTTGAGTGCTACTACTTTGGTTAAGTAGTTAACTTATATATCTAGCACCTCTCTTTGACGGATTGCAAAAAGAAGGCGTAGATCAAAAACGGTGAAAATCCAAAGTACATAGAAATTTTATGGTTTATAAACTAGAAAATCACTTTTCTTTACTTTTGATTTCCAAACAAATTAACACCCAATATGGGTATATCTAAATAATAAACACTCATAAATATGTATATTCATAGTTTTTGAGTTTAGAAACATAGTTTCTTATTTTATCAAAACAAATTAACTAGAAGTAATAACTAGTTTGAGTTTTCACCTTTATTTTTGGGCACACTTTCTTTCTCTTCCAAAGTAGGAGATGAACTTATGGAGCATTAATGGTAGAACTCCTCTCCTTCTTCTTTCTCTTCCCACCGAATTCTATCTCTCTCTTGCTTCTCTCTATTTCTCTCTCTTAGCTTTGCTTGGTTAGTTGAAAGAAATAAAAGTGATAAAAACTAGATTTTTGTTTTAGTAAAAAGGATGGATAGATATAATATGTATAAGTAATTATATTTCTCCAACATCTTCTTATCCATTTCTCTCTCTCTAATCATCATTTAGATGTATGGAAGATTATTAAGTAATGTGGCTTCATAAACAAAGTGAGACATGGCTATGTTGGTGGAAGATCTTTTGCAAATTTGTGGCTTAGCATGATGACAAGCATGTCTCCTTTCCTCTCTCTGCATATATGTCCGGCCACATGGCCCAAATTCTTCCATATCTTGCTTCCTTTTTAATGTAATATCTAATGTACATAATGTCCAAAGTGCCCTTTCTTCAATTGGGCTCCAAGTTTGGGCTCCTATTCTTTTAATTCTTTTGGGCTTCTAAATTATTATCTTGGGCAATGAAAAAAAAATTAGGTCCAATACTTTTAATATTACCATTTCCTAATTATGTAATTAGGGTTTTCATTTCTTTAATTATAACATAAATCCTTACTCATGCACATTTATTTTCTTAACCCAATTAGACTTGCTATAATTAGGTTATAAAATTAATTAACTTAGATGTATAAAATAAATCTCTTAGAATTAGTATATATTTTATATACTAACATCCTCCCGTATCATAACCCTTAAGTTATTCAACTTTTCATTCCTAATTTATAATTAGGTTACCTTAGCTTCTCTTATTTGTTTATAATAAACAAATAAAAATAAACACATATTATTCATATGCTTTTACCCACACATATAACAATACACAAAACCATATAAATCTTTCACAAAAAAAAATTAAAATCCATACCTTATTTCCAGTCTAGGTCTTATTATTCAACCTTTATTTTAGCAATTAAGGTTTTATTAATCGTACAAATTCTCGGGTTATCACATTCTCCCTCCTTATAAGGATTCCGTCCTCGGAATCACCACTTTCTTACTCTCTACAATCTTTTAAAGTTGTATTAACAATTCACTTATATCAACACAATATTATTTTATGTCTTATATTCTAACATGTGACTTAGATCTATAAAAGAAACTATTCACAGCATTATCAACCCAATATTACTCGCGTAATTTAATTTCTTAACGAAATCGTTACATGTCGCCTCCTCCTGGGCAGCCATTGCATCTTGCACCGTCATATTAAATGTACGGGCCGTTGGTCTTCCTGACTGTGCAAGTCCTCGAATCGCCAAGGTTTCGTTACCGGGTCCCTTGTTGACACTTTCCTTCTCCCCATTCCTCTTCGGACAGTTTCGAACCAGATGATCTGTCGATCCACATGCATAACAACCTTGTATCTTCTTCAGACTAGGGCAATTGAGCGACATGTGTCCCTCTTGTCCACTGTTATAACAGACTCCCTTCTTCTTCAGATAAATTCTTACATGATTCTTCCCACAAGTTACACAAGGTTCACCTCATTTTCTTTTCTCTTCTATTTTGTTACCTGACTGGGTATTCTTACTCCACTTTCTCTTGTTTGTATTACTACCACCACTGCTTCCTCCATCATTTGTCTTCTTCTTATTCTCTTGATTATATCGGGATGCAGCTTCGCTCCCCCCCTCAACAATGATTTCTTTCTCCAATAAAGCCGAATACGTATTAATCTGCAACACAGCTACTTTATTAAATATCCCTGGCTTCAGTCCATTCTCAAACCTTCTCGCTTTTTTCGCCTCTGTGTCCACCTGATGAGGTGCAAATCTCGCTAACTCGTTGAATTTAGCAGCGTATTCAGAAACTGACATATTCTCCTGCTTCAGTTCTAGAAACTTAACCTCCATCCGAGCTTGCATACTCGGCGAAAAGTAGTTCTCAAAGAACAACTCCTTGAATCTTGTCCAAGTCACCACAGCTGTACCAGCTCTCACCTGATTGGTCTCCCACCAGTAATTGGCTTCTCCCTTCATCAAATATGTTGCAAAAGCTGTCTTTTGCTCTTCCACTATCCTGGAAATAATGAATGCCTTCTCTATTTCTTTTACCCAAGTTTGGGCATCAATCGGATCCGTAGCCCCTTTGAATTCAGGCGGTTCTACCGCTTTAAAATCATTAAAGTTAGCCAATCTATCGGTTGGCTGTTCTCTTGCTCCTGCTGCTGGACCTCTATTTCCCATAGCTTGGGCTATCATATTCGCAAAGTTTTGCATCGGGACTACTTGACCACCTTCATTATTCACTGACTTCTCTTCTCTTTGATTTCGATTCTGTCGTCTAGGCGGCATTATATAATTTCAATAAAAATCTTATATTAATTCTCTTTCTCTACATAAATTCTTAACACAATAAGAATTCAACACAAAGTTCTCATATAATCGCATATTTATTCAAATAGCACATAGTACATTTAGTACTTAATATATACAACTATCCCTTTTTCATAAATATTAGGATTAACAACACAACTTTACACAAAAATTTAAAATTCTCCAACTTCATACAAAAAGTTGTAATTCTCTGACTTTACACAAAAAGTTGTAATTCACCATTCACACAGTTATTCCCAGTTCGTCAAACTTACCACACTTATGAGTTCAGAAACTTGGCACAATTATATGAGTTTATGAATTTATCCTAGTCAGACCTTTGGCGTCCATTCGCTGAGGGGTTCAAAACATTCCATATAATTATGAGTCGTAAACTTACCATAAGTATGAGTTTTAAGAACTCGCAACTTAATCTTATATTTATATAGAAAATAAAGATTCATACAAACATATATATATTTACATATGTTCACATATCATTCTCGATATTACAATCTTTAATATCTCACACAATATTACCAAAAGGTACTATCGCTTATACTTAAGTTGACTACCTTCCGCTCCCTTCACTAGTCTTCTTCTTATCGGGACACTTGTTGAATTCGTGACCCGTTCTCCCACATGAAAAATACTTCCTCATATTCAGCTTAGGACATCGTAGGGAAATATGTCCTTCCTGCTTACAATTGAAGCACAAGTTCTTCCACATCATGCACTCTCCCAAGTGAGTCTTCCCACACTTGCTACAGACTTGCTTCTTCTTCGGGTTTGAATTTTCAAAATTATCACTGTCGCTGTCCCTCTTTCTCTTATTCTTGTCCTTCAGCTTGATTATTCCTTCAGACGTTCCACCACCTTCTGTCTTCATCCTTTCCACCTGCGCTTTCAGCTCGTTTCGTTCTTCGGTCATCTCGCGTAGTGCTCGCTCGGTCTTCCACAACACCTCTAAGAGAAATACTTTACACCGGAGTTCTTGAACTTCTACAGATACTAGATCTTGTTCTCCAACTTTAATCTTATTTTCTAACTCCACCTTAACTTCCTCAGACTCTGCCTCCTCATCTCTACTCAAATACATCTCGGGATAATCATCATGATCACTCCCCAAATTCACCATGGGTTCATCTTTTCCCACTTCTTCAACTGATTTGCTTTGTGCTGGCACCTTGGCTACTGGTACTAGTGCAATAGTCGCTAGCATCTCCATACTCATTCCATCTTCTCCTGACATCCTACAGTCAATTAAACAACTTGATTAGTACTTCACCAGTACAAACTTAATACACATGATGTCCACACATCTCACTGTTGATGCACTTTATCAATCCCTCACTTAGTACTCTAAATGAGTATTCTCTATCTCTCGCTAATGGTTATAATCCTAAAGTTTTCCCCACCCCACTTAAGGTTTATAACCTACAGCTTTGATACCAACCTGTGACGCCCCCAAATTCGGGTTACCTGACTCCCGAGTTTAGTTCTCACGATCCATAATAGAAATAACATCTAACTACTCATTTAATTATGAATAGAAATTTACACCACATTAACTGATATTGTGAGACACCAAATTTTATGAAAGAAAAGTATTCAATTTTCTTATAATAATTTTATTTAGTAAATGGTTAAATTGATAAAAGGTTAAAGTTGAGGGTGATATGTGAAACTTTTTTTAAAGTAAGCAAGTTATCATAAAATAATCGGTAGTAAAAGTACAGTAATACGCGTGATTGCATAGTAGCACACGGTATTGATTATTGATCCTTACGTGATAAGTCACTCAGTTATACTCAATTATTGCTACAGTAATTGCTACATCATATCTCTCATATTATTGATTCAATTATTGTTACAGTATCATTTGTATAATATGATATATTATTAAATCAATAATTGAGACGGCAAAGTTATTCATATTATTATTTGCAATATTGACAATGTCTAGAAGTTCTGTCAAGGAGAGGTTTGGTCACTTAATTGCGTGCCAATAAGAAAAAATTCTTATCGAAAAGCCCTCTCTTTCCTGGGAATGACCTGGTTGTTAAATATTATGAGTTATAATATTAATGATGAATAAGTTCGTGTTGATTAAAGATGAAATTGATAGTTCCATTGTGTGAAAATTATTATTGTTAGTGGAAATCGATATTTATTTCGATAATAATTAATGTCTGGAGGTTATATTGACCAATCGGGTAATTAACCGGATAAATGAGCAATTAATTGCTATTAATTCACATACTTATAACTATGTGTTCACATGTGTGTACTATTGATTCACATTCTTGTACTATTAGCGGAGTTGGTGCAAGATTGATAATACTTACCTGACTAAGTTAAAAATAGAGGTATAGATGGAGGTACTATACTGTAACTCGTATTTTCACATGTCTAGAACTATTGATTCACATGATTTACTATTAGGAGAGGTGGTGCAAGTTTGATAATATTTATAGGACTAAATTAAAAATAAAAGAAAATAGGAAGGTATTATACTATAATATTCTGAGCCCCAAAATGTGCAATTATCGAAACTATATTTTTCTATAAATAGAAGTTCATTCCTTTATTATTTTTTACCAATTCACTAAAGCTATAGAGCAATTATTATAGAGAGAAATTATAGAGAGGAAGAAGAAGAGAAGTCTGCTACTTCACTATTCCAGTATCCAGATTTCTTCTAAGGTAAGGGGTATTATTTCTTTCGAATTCATGAAGAGAGCTATTGTTATTCCATTCCTTATTATTTTGTTGGAATAACCGGTTTACGCGGACTACCGTATATATGATGAAATTCTTCTGTTATTCCATTCTTTATTATTCTGTTAGAATAACCTGTCTGTGCGGATTACGCATGACCTGGTTCTATTCTTTAATATTCTATTGGAATATCCTGTCTGTGCGTATTACGCATGACCTGGTTCCATTTTTTATTATTCTGTTGGAATAACCTGTCTATGCAGTCTATCGCATGCCTGGTGAATTCTTCTGTTGTTCCATTTTTTATTATTCTGTTGGAATAACCTGTCTATGCGGTCTATCGCATGCCTGGTCAATTCTTTTGTTATTACATTCTTTATTATTCTGTTAGAATAATCTGTCTACGCGGACTACCGCATGCATGGTGAATTCTTCTGTTATTCTATTCTTTATTATTCTGTTGAAATAACCTGTCTATGTGGATTACCGCATGCATGGTGAATGATCCTTCGTATTTATTTTTTATTAAATTGTGGAAATGATCTGTCTACTTGGACTACCGCATGGCGGGCAAAAATCCATTTGCAGTTTCGTATATTCTATTATACTCGTATGAGATATCATTTCTTTTGTACTCGTCATGAAATATCATTTTCTTTGGTATTTTTCTTTTACGAGTTACTATTCATGGGTTACTATTCACCCGATTACTATTCACTCTAGTATTATTCACTCGGGTATTCGGAGCACTTTTCGTGCCGGAGTACTATTCACGAGTTACTATTTACCCGATTACTATTCACTCTAGTATCATTCACTTGGGTATTCGGGACACTTTTCGTATCGGGGTACTATTCACGGGGTACTATTCATCCAAAAAATATATTTCTTTTCTGTCCAAATTATTTTTGGTACATGAATATTATTCTTGAATTTTACTCTACAAAGCAGTATCATGTTGACAATTTGGACGTTATTGATTTCTGGATAAATTAAATTATAAATCATTAAAATTTATCCTTGAACTTGTTTTATTGAATTATTATGTCATTGTCATCATCCTCATGCTTATATTGTGATGAAAGTCATCTTTGGCTTACGTGCATAGATGGACTTGGTATGATTATGACCAGGGATTATTCGGTATAATCATGACTATAATGTGACGAATGATGTGGTTAAAGTCCTCATTGGCCTGTAGTTCATTGATGGACAGTTGTTGGTATGATTATGACCAGGGATTATTCGGTATAATCATGACCATTGATGATTACATGAATATCCTTGGCCGTGGTGCATGGATGATTTGATGATGTGGTTTATTTATTAAGCTGAGTCTCAGCGATGAAGTTGATGAAAAACTTTTTAAATCATAGAAGATAGTAGATTTTATGCTCTACTTGACTCTTCTAATGGATTGCTTATTTCCGCTGCAGTTGTTGATCTAAAACTTATTGTCTATTGTATTCTATCAGTTGTTATACTGTTGAAGGCTAAGGATAATTTATTCTGCATTATCTTAGTCATAATATTTCTTACTGGGCTAGTTGAGCTCACTCTTTCTTTCACTGTTCTCTTTAGGAAATGAGAATATAGCTGGGACGAGTCGGGGAACGGATTGACGGTCCAGATGGTTGTTTTAGTAGTCCTCACTATTCTATAAGATAGTGTGACAATAAATGTAATGAGGACTCCATTGAGTGTGAATATTGTCTAGATGACAATATTCTTATTAAAACTCTTAGATTATGTTTTGCGTATTTTACACGACTGTTGTATAATTAAATTGTATTTGAATTTTGTACCATGTATCTGGCGACCCAAGATGGGTGATGTATACCTATTTCGGGGGCGTCACAGATATAGTTACTATATTCGTCCCAGGTTATATTACCTTTATATTACAAACATACCCTTTAGATATACAAAGGGGTTTACAAATACAACATAATAATAATGTTAGCCATAGCTATTACTGCATAACATCTTTGCCTTTATTCTTCACAGCACCTCCAGTCACTTCATCCCTAGCTAAAATGTTTTATTTAGCAAGGGTGACTAAAAAATTTGCCCCGCAAGTTAAGATATACAATGAATGTATAAGAATCAGAACAACTAACTATCTAATTCGATAGAATGACACCAAAGTTCGGGGAACTTTGAAATAACTGAACAATTTATCCTTCTCTAACCAATCTTCTCGCATCCTATGCAACACAATAATGAAAGAATGCATTGCTTTCAAATTTTCTACAACATTCTATTGAATAACAATTTAGAAATATTCGCTAGAGTTTATGATGAATGATCTTACAAGATCTTGAAATTCTCTTCTCGAGTAACGATCAAAGATTTACTCTGATATACCCAACTAACAGGATGGAAATATTTTCCAGAATTTATGCTGAGTGATCCTTAAGGATCTTGAACTTCTCTTCTCGAGTAACTATCAAAGATTTTACTTTGATATACCCAAGTGTATCAAATAATTATAAAGATTAAATCATACCCCTCTACAAGTATATAAAGTGATCAGCTTTAGTATACCCTATATGATGCATAATATTCAAACGCGCGCAAAGGCTGAATATACGACCAAATATGTTCCCTTTATATAAAAGGTTGTTCTTCTCAGTCTTTGAATCAGAATTTGATTTAACAACGAAATAAAATGATTTCAATATCTAATCACTTCTCTTCTCTTCTCTTCTCTTCTCTTCTCAAACCTATCAAGTTTTCTTTTTTGATCTAGCCGAAATAATTGGCATCGAACTATCAATAATAATTGAATTCTCTTCTTTTCCCTTCTTGAACCTATCAAGTTCTAATAAATGTTCGTCTAGCCAGAACAATTAGCTAAGACATTTCTCAACACGATTCAACAATAAACATGAATTATCTGTACCATTTGTACTCACTAATAACTTCTACGGATGTGAATATGCAATAACAGTTATTCTCCAAATACATTCTCAGAATCACAAATTGAATTTGAATTAATAAACATGCACTAACTGCGAATAATCAACAATAAATTCTCACACGTGATCTAATCAACAATAATTAACCACCATAATAATTGAAAGTATATAACTCAAGGTTGAGTTTAAGAAACTTTCCTGATTCGTTGACTACTGGTACGTAATTTAAGTTAACTTCTTCTGTAAGACCTATCATTAATAACAATTATTTTTCAATCAGCGTATCATACTTTGTATCATAATACAACTACTTTATCAATCAATTATCTAACACTTAATCACATAATTAAATATTAGATAACACCTTATAGCAGTAGTATTATTATCATCCTTTGATAATTCTTTAATCATTATATCATATACATTATGATTTAACACTCTAATCTTAGATATTATAAGTTCTCCTTTAAACTCTAATAAGTCAAATACCAATCCAGCAACCCAGATTGAAATCCAGTAAACCAGATTGCAATCCAGCAACCTGGATTCCAAATCCAGCATCTAGTTGCCCAATCCAGCAAACCAAACTGCAATCCAGTAAACTGTATTCAACATATTTTCAATTTAGTATACTGCTTTTCAATCCAGCAAGCTAGATTCATCAGATTTTTGAATCCAGCAAGCTGGATTCAATATCCTTTTCACGAAAATACCAAATCAACTTATTATTTTTATATCCTTTGTACAAACATATATACATATATTTCATACACAAAATATTTTTTCATAATTTTTCAACTCCCTTTAGTATTTTTTAAAAATCATTTTTAGTTCGTAGCTTAAGAAATTAGCCCTATTATGCTCAACTCTAGAAATTCTCATCTCTTGACACAATATTATATGTGCTAACATGAGCCTCCAGTTTAAATTTTGTGGCCATCGGAGTTATAAAACTCCGGTTATAGCCGTTTTCGTCAGAAAATCACCAAAATTTAAATGGTCATAACTTGGTCATTTTAAGTCAGAATGAGCTATTTTTGGACAAGAGGTACTTTATACTATATGATTTCATGTACCAAAAGTTCAGAATTTATTTCACAAATAAAGTGGCCGAAACAGCCCTTACAAAATTTTGGACAATAGCTTTTTGAAAAAATTTTACTTTTCCTAGTTTGTTAAAAATAATCCATACATAAATATACAACTCCTTTTTCAGTGATTCCATTTGGAGATGTTAAAAAACTTATCATATTATCCTCCCAAAGTTTTCTAGAATTTTTGAATATCCGAAAAATGACGAAACTGCCCCTACTCTTGATTGTCCAAAAATAGTCTATTTTCTTTTTTTAACAACGAAACTATTTTTACTAAAACAGTCACTACGACTTGTGTACTCAATATTTTTGAGTGCTACCACTTGGGTTAAGTAGTTAACTTATATATCTAGCACCTCCCTTTGACGGATTGCAAAAATATGGTGAAGATCAAAAACGGAGAAGATCCAAAGTACATAGAAATTTTATGGTTTATAAACTAGAAAATCATTTTTCTTTAATTTTGATTTCAAAACAAATTAACACCCAATATGGGTATATCTAAACAATAAACACTCATAAATATGTATATTCATAGTTTTTGAGTTTAGAAACATAATTTCTTATTTCATCAAAATAAATTAACTAGAAGGAATAACTAGTTTGAGTTTTCACCTTGATTTTTTGGCACACTTTCTTTCTCTTCCAAAGTAGGAGATGAACTTATGAAGCATTAATGGTAGAACTCCTCTCCTTCTTCTTTCTCTTCCCACTTAATTCTATACCTCTTTTGCTTCTCTCTAGTTCTCTCTCTTAGCTTTGCTTGGTTAGTTGAAAGAAATAAAAGAGATAAAAACTAAATTTTTGTTTTAGTAAAAAGGATGGATAGATATAATATGTATAACTAATTATATTTCTCCAACATCTTCTTATCCCTTTCTCTCTCTCTAATAATCATTTAGATGTATGGAAGATTATTAAGTAATGTGGCTTCATAAACAAAGTGACACATGGCTATGTTGGTGGAAGATCTTTTGCAAATTTGTGGCTTAGCATGATGACAAGCATGTCTCCTTTCCTCTCTGCATATATGTCCGGCCACATGGCCCAAATTCTTCCATATCTTGCTTCCTTTTTAATATAATATCTAATGTACATAATGTTCAAAGTTCCCTTTCTTCAATTGGGCTCCAAGTTTGGGCTCCTATTCTTTTAATTCTTTTGGACTTCTAAATTAATTTCTTGGGCCATGAAAATAAATTAGGTCCAATACTTTTAATATTACCATTCCCTAATTATTTAATTAGGGTTTTCATTTTCTCAATTATAACATAAATCATTACTCATACACATTTATTTTCTTAACCTAATTAGACTTGCTATAATTAGGTTATAAAATTAATTAACTTAGATGTATAAAATAAATCTCTTAGAATTAGTTTATATTTTATATACTAACATCATCCCGTATCATAACCCTTAAGTTATTCAATTTTCCATTCCTAATTTATTATTAGGTTACCTTAGCTTCTCTTATTTGTTTATAATAAACAAATAAAAATAAACACATATTATTCAGATGCATTTACCCATATATAACAATACACAAAACCATATAAGTCTTTCACAAAAAACTTTTTAAATCCATACCTTATTTCCAGTCTAGGTCTTATTATTCAATCTTTATTTTATCAATTAAGATTTTATTAATCGTACAAATTCTCGGGTTATCACATCCTTCATCTTTTGTCTTCTTTTTATTCTCCTTATTATATCGGGAAGCAGCTTCGCTCCCCCCTCAGCAATTATCGCTTTCTCCAACAAAGTCGCAAAATTATTGATCTGTAACACAGCTACTTTGTTGAATATCCCTGGCTTCAACCCATTCTCAAATCTTCTCGTTTTTCTCGCCTCTATGTCCACCTGATGAGGTGCAAATCTCGCTAACTCGTTGAATTTAGTAGCGTACTCCGAAACCGACATATTATCCTGCTTCAGTTCTAAAATTTTGACTTCTAACCTGGATTGCATTCTCGGTGAAAAGTAGTTCTCAAAGAACAACTCCTTGAATCTAGTCTAAGTCAGCACAGCTGTACCAGCTCTCGCCTGATTGGTCTCCCACCAGTAATTTGCTTCTCCCTTCATCAGATATGTAGCAAAAGCTATCTTTTGCTCTTCCGCTACCCTGGCAATAATGAATGCCTTCTCCATTTCTTTCACCCAAGTTTGGGCTTCAATCGGATCTGTAGTTCCCTTAAATTTTGGCGGTCCTACTGCTTTATAATCTTTAAAGTTAACCAATCTATCGGTTGGCTGATTTCTCGTTCTCGCTCTTTCTGCTGGAGCTCTATTTCCCATAGCTTGGGCTAACATATCCACAAAATTCTGCATCGGGTCAACTTGACCTCCTTCATTATTCACTAACTGCTCTTCTCTTTGATTTTGATTTTGTTGTCTAGACGACATTATCTGATTTTAAAAAAAAATATTACATTAATTCTCTTTATCTACACAAATTCTTATTAACAACTCAATAAGAATTTAACACAATGTTCTCATATAATCTTCTATTTATTCAAATAGCACATAGTACATTTAGTACTTAACACATACAAATATCCCTTTTTAAATAAATATTAGGATTAACAACACAACTTTACACAAAAAGTTATAATTCTCCAACTCATAGAAAGTTATAATTCTCCAACTTTACACAAAAAGTTGTAATTCTCCAACTTTACACAAAAAGTTGCACTTCTCTATTCACACTTAGTTATTCCCAGTTCGTCAAACTTACCACACTTATGAGTTCAGGAACTTGCCACAATTATATGAGTTTATGAACTTATCCTAGTCAGACCAATGGCGTTCATTCGCTGAGAGGTTCAAAAATTTCATATAATTATGAGTCACAAACTTACCATAAGTATGAGTTTTAAGAACTCGCAACTTAATCTTATATTCATATAGAAAATAAAGATTCATACAAACATATATATATTTACATATGTTCACATATCATTCTCGATATTACAATCATTAATATCTCACACTATATTACCAAAAGGTACTATCGCTTTATACTTAAGCTAACTACCTTCCACTCCCTTCACCAGTCTTCTTCTTACCGGGACACTTGTTGAATCTGTGACCCATTCTTCCACATGAAAAACACTTTCTTATATTCGGCATAGGACAATGTAAAGAAATATGTCCTTCCTGCTTATAGTTGAAACACACGTTCTTCCACATCATGCACTCTCCCAAGTGAGTCTTTCCACACTTGCCACAGACTTTCTTCATCTTCGGGTTTGAATTTTTAGAATTACTATCACTGTCGTTGTCCCTCTTTCTCTTACTCTTGCCCTTCAGCTTGATTGTTCCTTCAGACGATCCACCACCTTCAGTCTTCATCCTTTCCACCTGCGCCTTCAACTCATTTCGTTCTTCGGTCATCTCACGTAGTGCTCACTCGGCCTTCCATAACTCCTCTAAGAGAAATACTTTACTCTCGAGTTCTTGAACTTCTGCAGATACTTGATCTTGTTCTCCATCTTTAGTCTTATTCTCTTTCTTCGCCTTAACTTCCTCGGACTCTGCCTCCTCATCTCCACTCAAATACATCTTAGGATAATCATCATGATCATTCCCCAGATTCATTATGGGTTCATCTTTTCCCACTTCTTCAACTGACCCGCTTTGCGTTGGCACCTCGGCTACTAGCACTGGTGCAACAGCCGCTAGTATCTCTATACTCATTTCATCTTCTCCTGATATCCTACAATCAGTTTAAATAACTTGATTCGTACTTCACCAGTACAACTTAATACATATGATGTCCACATATCTCACTGTTGATTCACTTCGACAATCCCTCACTTAGTACTCTAAATGAGTATTCTCTATCTCTCTTATGGTTATAATCCTAGAGTTTTCCCCACCCCACTTAAGGTTTATAACCTAGAGCTCTAATACCAACCTGTGACGCACTGGTCACAACAGCTTTGATACCACCTTGTGATGCCCTCAAATTCGGGTTACTTGACCCCCGAGTTTGGTGCTCACAATCCACAATATAATAACTGTAACACCCCAAATTTTATGAATAAAGATTTAATTTTCTCAAAATATTTTTTTGAATATTATTGTGTGAATTTGAGATAGTGTTATAGTTGTGGGTAGTATTTATAAATTTTGCAAAGTATGCAAGTTGTTATATAATATTCGTTTGGTCGAGAAATATTCTTTTTGTCGAGAAATATTCGTACGACGGCACAATCATTGGTAGATAACACAACGGAAGTATTATCGTAGATAGAAAACGACAGAATTATCTTTTATTAAAAATAACGGCGAGTGTTACCATTAAAATTGTTGAACTACTCAGTAGTAAAAGTACAATAATACGCGTGGTTGCATAGTAGTAAAAGTACAATATCTTTGGCCTGTAGTGCAAAGATGAACAGGTGTTGAGATGAACATGACTGACAGGTGATACAAATGAATATCTTTGGCCTGTAGTGGAAAGATGAATATTTGGATAAAGATGATTATTAATTGATGTTACAGGGATAAAATATTGATGATGGACTTTTAAATCTTAGAAGATAGTAGAATTCTTTCTCTACTTGACTCTTCTAATGGTTTGCTGTTTCCGCTGCAGTTGTTGATCTAAAACTTGTTGTCGATTATATTCTATCAGATTTTTCCCTGTTGAAGACTAACAATAATTTGTTGTATATTATCTTAGTCATAATATTCTTTACTGGGCTAGTTGAACGCACCCTTTTCCTTTTTGTTCCATTTTTCTTCTCAGGAGGTGAGAACATAGCAGGATCTAGTCGGGGTATGGAGTGAAGGTTCTAAAAAGATGTTTTAACAGTCCTCACTATTTCTGTAAAATAGTGTTTGAATAATTGTAATGAGGACTTATTTGAGTGTGGATATTGTCTAGAAGACAATATTTGTATTTAAACTCTTAGTATGTGTTGTCGTATTTTGTACGACAATTGTATTATTGAAGTTGTAGTTTGCTTTCTGTACCATGTATTTGGCGACTCAGAATGAGTGTTGTATACCTATTTTGGGGGTGTCATAGTTGGTATCAGAGCTTAGGGATATGATCCCTGGCTGAGATGTGAGACAAGAACTAGGAGGGGAGAGACGGGGAATTCCTTCGCTAGTATGACCTGACTAAGTTTATTTGGTGTTTATTTGGTCGGTCAGAGTATAGGGATAATATATGACATGACTATTAACCCTTGTTTTATGGCAGTATTTAAGAATGGCAGCTGAGAACGTTAATAATGGAGTAAATCAGACCGTGGAGACACCTTTGATCACCACCCAGGGGAACGTGCAACAGGAAGGCAATATTCCTCCTGTAAACAACATTACCGAGCAAACGATGAATGATGGAATGTTTAGGAGCTTTTTGCAGTTCATGCAAAATTAGACGAGGGAGACTCGTGTGCAGAATACGGGTGGAAATGATAACAACGCGCGGTTTGTCACAGCTAAGCAGTTCAAAGAATTGGGACCACCAGAATTTAAGTGAAAGCCGGATCCGATCATGGCGGAAACGTGGGTCAAGCAAATTACCAAGATATTCGATGTCTTGGGATGCACGGAGGAACAGAAGGATCCATTCGCCACCTTTATGTTTCGCGGTGAGGCAGACTACTGGTGGGAGTCTGTGAAGCGTACCCAGCCTGACGCACTCAACATGTTCTGGGAAATGTTTCAGAAATTGTTCAATGATAAATACTTTCCTGAAAAGTATTCGTCATATGAAGGAGGTGGAGTTTATCAGACTGGAACAAAACAACATGACGGTGTCCCAGTACGAGGCGAAGTTTGCAGAGTTATCCAGGTTTGCACCTCATGTGGTCAAAAATGAGGAACGAATGACAAGGATGTTTTTCTGAGAGGTCTAAAACCCGAGATTCGGCAATATCTTATCTCTCATAAATTTTCTTTATATTCAGATATTGTAAACAGGGCTCAATTATTAGAGCGAGATAATGAGTATGTGCAACCGAGGGACTACAACCAGGGTCATACCGGTGGCGGCAGTCATCGAAGCAATGAAAACCAGCAGGGAGGAAAACATTCGGACAAAAGCGATAACCACTCTGGTGGTAATCGTGGTCGTGATAATAGAAGGAGCGAGTCGGGAGGAGATTTTAAGAAGAGAAGGTACAGCAATGATAACGTGAAGACGTTAACACAAACATCAACTGTTTCTAGGGAAGGAGAACGACCACCGGTCGTATGTTACAAATGTGGGAAAGAGGGACATATCAGCCCAAACTGCCCACAACAATCTAAGGTATGTTATAACTGTGGAAAGGAGGGTCATATAGCTCGAGAGTGTTCTGTAGCAAAACCAAGTTTAGCGGGGATGGTGACTCCAAAAGTTGTCCCAGATAAATTGAAATCAGCGGTTCCTGGAAGGGCGTTTGTCGTGACTGGCCAAAACGCGAGAAACCCGAACGAGGTGATCACGGGTAAGCTAATCTTGAATTCTTACGAAGTTTATACTTTACTAGATACCGGTTCTACCCATTCTTTTATCTCTCCTGCTTGTGCTCAACGTTTAAACTTGACTCCGGAGAAATTAGACTTTAACTTATCTGTTGAAACTCCGTTGGGTGAAACCTTCGTTACATCTACAGTTTATAAATCTTGAATGATCCAAGTTGGCACTATCACATTACCTGTTGATCTTATCTCTTTAAAGATACTTGCTTTTGATGTGATTTTAGGAATTGATTGGTTAACCACTCATCATGCTAAAGTTGATTATTTTCGTAAGGTTGTTAGTTTTCATATTCCTAACCAACCTGTCATACGAATTCAAACTACTAAACCACTAAAATCAGTCACTGTCATATCAAGCCACAAAGCTATTCGTTTATTTAAAAACGGATGTCAAGCTTTCTTAGCCTATGTTATGGATTTGAACAAAGACAAGTCAGATTTGAATAATATTTCTATTTTTAGAGAATTTCCCGATGTATTTCCTGAAGAACTTCCTAGTCTACCCCCAGAACATGAAGTTGAATTCTTTATTGACCTTGAACCCGGTACAAAGCCCATTTCTAAAACTCCATATCGAATGGCTCCTATTGAACTTCAGGAGTTAAAAGTCCAACTACAGGAGTTGTTAGACATCGGTTTTATTCGTCCTAGTACGTCTCCTTGGGGTGCTCCTGTTTTATTCGTAAAGAAGAAAGACGGGAGTATGCGACTTTGTATTGACTATCGAGAATTGAACCATGTCACCATCAAGAATAGGTATCCGCTACCTCGCATTGATGACCTGTTCGACCAGTTACAAGGAACACAATTCTTTTCAAAGATCGACCTTCGTTCTGGATATCATCAGCTGAAGATTAAAACTAAGGATATTCCAAAGACTGCCTTCAGAACTCGGTACGGGCATTATGAATTCTTAGTCATGTCTTTTGGATTGACTAATGCTCCTGCTGCCTTCATGGATATGATGAACCGTGTATTCAAAGAATATTTGGACCAGTTCGTTGATGACATCCTCATATATTCCAAAAGCTGTGAAGATCATGAGCACCATTTGAAGCTGGTACTGCAAAGGCTTCGTGAAAATAAGCTATACGCCAAATTAAAGAAATGCGAGTTCTGGCTTGAGGAAGTAGCATTCCTTGGGCACGTGGTGTCAAAACATGGAGTATCTGTCGACCCGGCGAAGATTGAAGCCATACAAAGTTGGGAGCAACCGAAGTCGGTAACTGAAGTACGTAGCTTTCTGGGCTTAGCTGGTTATTATCGGAGATTTGTGGAAGGATTTTCTCGAATCGCTACTCCGTTAACTCAGCTGACTCGAAAAGATACAAAATTCGTATGGAGTGAGAAATGCGAGAAGAGTTTCCAAGAACTCAAGAGGAGACTCATTTTGGCACCTGTTCTGACAATACCATCTGGTTCGGATGGATTTGTTATCTACAGCGATGCTTCAGGCAAAGGGTTAGGATGTGTTCTCATGCAACATGGGAAAGTCATAGCTTATGCCTCACGACAACTCAAAGAATATGAGAGGAATTATCCTACTCATGATTTGGAGTTGACAGCAGTCGTTTTTGCGTTGAAGATCTGGAGATACTACCTGTATGGGGAGAAAATAGAGATCTATACAGATCATAAAAGCCTCAAATATTTCTTCACCCAAAAGGAACTCAACATGCGGCAGCGACGTTGGCTCGAGCTGTTGAAAGATTACGATCATGCCATCCAATATCATCCTGGAAAAGCAAACGTAGTAGCTGACGCATTGAGTAGAAGATCATATGCGGGTACGAGTGCAATGTTGTTAACACAAAGGCTCATTTTGTATGACTTGCAAAGGATGGAAATAGAGATGAAGGCTCCAATTACCCACATGATGATATCAAATATACGAGTAGAACCGACTTTAATCGATAAAGTTAAAGCTGCTCAAGCTACGGACATGGAGCTGATGCGTATGAAGAAGAAAGTGCAAGAAGGTGCTATTCCAGAAGCAAGAATCGATGAAGAAGGAATACTTCGAGTCAACTCCAGACTTTGTGTTCCTAACGATTTTGACTTGAAGTATAGAATAATGATAGAGGCACACAACACACCGTTTGCAATCCATCCTGGGAGTACCAAAATGTATCACGATCTTCGACATACATTTTGGTGGAGCAATATGAAAAGAGAGATCGCAGAGTTTATCTCGGGATGTTTAACTTGTCAACGTGTAAAAGCGGAGCATCAAGTACCAAAGGGTCCATTGCAACCACTTGAGATTCCGAAATGGAAGTGGGAACACATTACTATGGATTTTGTTACGGGTCTTCCCAAGATTTCTCAAGGCATAGATGCAATTTGGGTTATTGTTGATAGATTAACCAAGTCCGCTCATTTCTTGCCGATACGTGAGAGTTATTCCTATGAACGTCTTGCTAGTATGTATGTGAACGAGATTGTGAGATTGCATGGCATGCCAGTATCCATAGTTTCAGATCGTGACCCAAGATTCACTTCACGATTTTGGGTTAGCTTGCAGAAAGCTATGGGCACAGATTTACGATTCAGTTCGGCATACCATCCTCAAACGGACGGACAATTAGAGAGGACTATTTAAACTCTTGAAGATCTATTAAGACTTTGTGTCTTAGATCTCAAAGGGAGTTGGGATAAGTACCTACCATTGGTGGAATTCTCCTACAACAACAGTTATCAGGCGAGCATAGGTGTGGCTCCATTCGAGGCGTTGTATGGAAGAAAATGTCGTTCTCCAGTATGCTGGGATGAGGTGGGTGAAGCAACATTGTTGGGACCAGAGTTGGTACGTATTACTATAGAGAAGATCCAAACGATTCGACAACGTATACAAACGGCACAGGATCGACAAAAGAGTTATGCGGATCTTCATCGGAAGGATGTGGAATTTAATATTGGGGTTCATGTATTGTTACGTGTTGCACCATGGAAGGGAGTTACAAGATTTGGGAAGAGAGGAAAGCTCAATCTAAGATTTGTTGGTCCATTTGAGATTCTTGAGCGAATAGGAAATATGGCATATAGGCTCGCATTACCTCCAAGCATGTCTCGTGTTTATAATATTTTTCACATATCTATGCTTCGTAAATATGTTAAAGACCCGAACCACATTATTGAGTTAGAACCAGACGAGATAGCTGGAGATTTAACGTACGAGGAGGTACCTGTTAAGATCTTGGATAGGAAAGAGCATGTCCTACGCACGAAGGTTATACCACAAGTTAAGGTTTTGTGGAGAAACCATGCTATTGAAGAAATGACCTGGGAGTTATAATCAGAAATGAAAGCGAGGTATCCTCACCTTTTCGAAATATCAGGTACGTACGTCAATTTCGAGGACGAAATTTCATAAGGAGGGGAGGTTGTAAGACCCCAACTTATTAATGAATAAAATCAAATTTTTTCTAAATATTATTATGAATAATAAGGGGTTAATTTGATATAATACTTTGGTTATGGGTGAAATGTGCAAATTTTGTAAAATAAGCAAGTGGTTATAAAATATTCATTTTGTCGGGGAATATTCGTTTGGTCGTGAAATATTCTTGCTGTCGGAAAATATTCGTACGACGGCGCAGCCTTGTATGGGCCCCATAAAGGAAAGCGAATGGATGAAGAAAACGACATGTATAAGTTGTTTATAAATAACGGCGTGGTTGTTACCGTTAATACTGTTGGAATACCCGGTGGTTAAAATACAGTAGCACGCGGTATTGCACCAATTATTGATTCTTACGAAGGAAGGCACTACTCAATAATTGTTATAGTAGTTATTGTTCAATATTTTATTTTATTGATTCAATAATTGCTGCGTTGATATTTTATATTATTGTTGTTTCAATAATTGCTGCTGCACAGTTTTTTCTATTATCAGATCAATAATTCATATTATTTGAATAATATTATTAGATAACATTATTGGCAATATCTAGAAAGTTCTGTCTAAGGAGAGGTTTGGTCATCTAATTACGCGCCAGTAAGGAGAAATCCTTACTGGAAAGCCCCCTCTTTCCTGAAAACGGCCTGGTTGTCATAAATGTGATTCTGTAATATTATTTGTGAATAATTAATTATTGATTCATATGATAAGGAAATATTTATTTTATGTGGATATAAATGAGAGATATATTTTTGTGGTTAAAAATGAAAGAGTTAATGTTGAGGTTTTTATCAGTATTTTTGTCGGAATGGAGGTATTAAAAATCAGGGTTTTTGAGATATTTTGCGGGGGTTATAATTTTTAATCCGACCGTTGGATCGTGGTAATTTTTGGATATGTTATACATATATAAGTTGAGTATATGTCCACAAATTTAGAACCGTTAAAAATGAACGTATGATTTATTATGAATTTTACGAGATGACTGGTTCAGAAATTGTTGAATTTTCAGAGTTTATCATTTTGATGAAAAATTCTAGAATTGGTGGGCCCCACTCTTGGTTGGTGAAGAAATGTGCTGAATTATATTTCAAATGTAGTGGGTGGAAATAGTAGCAGGTAAAGCCATCAGGTTGCAGGTCAAACCTACTAAAATTTTCCTATAAATAGAGGGCTAAGTTAGAATTGAAAATCACACCAGAAACAAGTTTTCTCTCTTTCTCTCTCTAGATTATTGAGTGTATTTTGTGAGTATTTAGATACTTTGAGAGTTTCTATTCATCAGTGCAAGTTTCTTTCAGCCTTATACCTGTATTCCGACCAGAAGTACTGATATTTTGAGGTAAGGGATATTATTTTCTTCTTAAATGATATTATTTTCTTCAATGTCATTATGCTGAAATATTAACATGAGTTTTTATCAAATTTGGAACTTTTTGTGTCGGGGTTACCATTCACGTATACGGTACTATTCACGTATACGACACTATTCACGAATACGGCACTATTCACCGAAAAATAAAATTTTTCCTTTTTGTCCAAGATGTCTATTATGGTTACTATCTTTGATTGTATCCATGTTTTGATCTTTATTTTTGAATTCTGCTTCACAATTGATTATTATGAAGTATTATTGATCTTGGATAAACTGTTATACGAATCCCTACTATTTGTCCTTCTGTCTCATTGGATTCGTTCTCTTTAAGATATTTTTCATCATCCTCAGTCCTAAATGATGATATTAATGAATATCTTTGGCCTGTAGTGCAAAGATGTATGATTACTTGATGAATATCTTTGGCCTGTAGTGCAAAGATGAACAGGTGTTGAGATGAACATGACTGACAGGTGATACAAATGAATATCTTTGGCCTGTAGTGCAAAGATGAATATTTGGATAAAGATGATTATTAATTGATGTTACAGGGATAAAATATTGATGATGGACTTTTAAATCTTAGAAGATAGTAGAATTCTTTCTCTACTTGACTCTTCTAATGGTTTGCTGTTTCCGCTGCAGTTGTTGATCTAAAACTTGTTATCGATTATATTCTATCAGATTTTTCCCTGTTGAAGACTAATGATAATTTGTTGTATATTATCTTAGTCATAATATTCTTTACTAGGCTAGTTAATCTCACCCTTTTCCTTTTTGTTCCATTTTTCTTCTCAGGAGGTGAGAACATAACAGGATCTAGTCGGGGTATGGAGTGATGGTTCTAGAAAGATGTTTTAACAGTCCTCACTATTTCTGTAAAATAGTATTTGAATAATTATAATGAGGACTTATTTGAGTGTGGATATTGTCTAGAAGACAATATTTGCATTTAAACTCACAGTATGTGTTGTCGTATTTTGCACGACAATTGCATTATTAAAGTTGTAGTTTGCTTTCTGTACCATGTATTTGGCGACTCAGAATGGGTGTTGTATACCTATTTTGGGGGCGTCACAATAAGTCTCAGGTCCACTAACCTTAACATTACAGAAATACCCCTTTAGATATACAAAAAGGGTTTACAATACAATACAACATAATAATATTGTTCATCATAATTAATTTATAATTATGCCTTTTCCCTTGTTCTTCTTAGCAGCACCTTCTGTAACTTCGTCCCTAGCTGAAAAGTTTTATTTATAGCAAGGGTGAGCAACAAGTTTGCCCCGCAAGTTAAGACATACAATAAAGATATAGAAATCAATATCAATTGTTCTAACATTCTCCGCAACAATAATCAGATAATGAAATAGTGTAACGCTTTCAAGGTTTTCTATGATATTCAATGAATAATCAAGAATTAATTCTACGCAATTACAAAGTGGAATGTTTTCCAGATTTATGCTGAGCGATCACACTAGATCTAGAACTTATTTTTCTCGGGTATCTATCAAAGATTTACTTTGATACATACGCAGGAGTATCAGATAACCATAAAGATTAAATCATACCCCTCTGCAAGTACTTAGAGCCGACCAACTCCTTGTACCATATATTATGCATAATACTTAACAGCGCACAATGGTCGAATATACGACCCAAAATGTTCCCTTTATATAAAAGGTTGTTTTTCTCAGTTTCAGAATTAAGATTTTTGATTTAACAACGAAATACTATGATTTCAAATTCTATCTACTTATTGATCTAGCCGAAACAATTGGCATCGATCTATCAATAACAATTGATTTCTCTTCTCGTATTTATCAAGTTGTAACAATTGTTCGTCTAGCCAGAATAATTAGCTAAGACATTTCTCAATATAATTTGACAATAAACAGGAATTATCTGTACTGTCAATATTAGTTTCTACAGATATAAATATCCAACAACAGTAATTCTACGAATATATATTTTTCTGAATCAGTAATTCAATTTGAATTTTAATCATGCACTAACTGCGAATAATCAACAATAAATTTCCTGGACATGGTATAATTATCAATAATTAACCATTAAAATAATTGAATGAATATAACTCAAGGTTGAGTTAGGAAACTTGCCTTTCGCGTTGATTACAGCTACACAATATAATTAACTGCGTTCGTAAGACCTATAATCAACAATGACGGTCTCACAATTAGCATAATATTTTATAACACGTAACACTGTATTTTACAATCAAACTTCTCCTAGACACATTACCACATAGCCACATTAGTGTTTATAACCTATATAAACACTTAATAAGTCTAACTAGTTCGGCCTGGTTGGACTTCGGTCCATTCTCGGTGTTCTGATCACCCTATCCGACAATTAACATATTAATTGTCAATTAAACTTGGTCTCTAAGCTTCAATATTATTTTAGATAAGTCAAATATCGTTTATAATATTTTTCGAAAGCTTTTAATAATTTATAAACAATTATTATAATTTATAATAATTTTTTAAACACTTAAATCATTTTTAAATGATTTAATTATCAAATAATATTATCATTATTAATATTTAATAATATAAAAATATTAATAACATACTTGTCAAAATATTAAAGTTATTATTAATAACTTAAAATATTTTTAAATCATCAATATTCTACTCAAATGATTTTTTAAATAATTAAAATCATTTTTAAATCATCACCATTAATATCTAAATATTAATAAAATTATTATCCAAATATTAAAAGTCATTAATTATAACTTAAAATATTTTAAAATATTTTTCTAATTTTTAAATAATTTTTTTAAATCAATAAAATCATTTTTAATTCATTTATTTAATATCATAATTAAATAAATCTAATATAATTAATATTAATTTATTAATGAGAATTCTCCAAAAATATTAAAAATTATATTTTATAATTTAAAATATTTTCTAACACTTTATTCTTATTTAAAATAATTTTTAAATCATTAAAATCATTTTTAACTTATTTATTTAATTTAGTAATTAAATAAATATAATATCATTAATATTAAATTATTAATGAAAATTCTCCAAAAATATTAAAAGTCACATTTTATAACTCAAAATAGTTTTAAATACATTATTCTTATTTAAAATAATTTTTCATAATATTAAATCTTTTTTCTCTAATTTATTTAGTACACTAATTAAATAAATTAAATACTTTTAATATTTAAATAATTATAAATATTAAAGAAAAATATTCCAATTGGTCAAAAATTATTTTTCATAATTTAAAATAATTTTTAAAACTATTTTTGGTAATTTTTAGAATTTATTTATATTTTTAATTAATTTTCAAAATATTCAGAAAATAAAAATTAATTAAACCGTCGCTAAAGCCTATAGAGACAGAAAGCGTCGATGTTGGTGTTCTTAAGCTCAAGAACACTGATAGCCGACTTAACAAGTGATCAACTTTGACCGGCTTTTAATCTTTGTGTAATTCGATTCTGGGATAGCTCTAACTGTGATCGTGTAGTAGGAATGTAGCACTACAATCTCCAATCAATAACTGGGTCAAATAATATCAAAACATGAAGATCTGGACCCTCAAACCTCCTGTCAGACGCCACCTGGGTTTTCTGGGTAACCCAAAAACCCGGCCAGCTTCGAGGGTCCTTTTTGGGCTCGATCAATACAATGTTCTGGTAATCGATTATGTGGTCCAGTCGTTCAAAACTATAGGTCTCATGTCATACAACAACACCATAACACCAACCCAGTACAACTTCATAACACACGCAAGATTCGAACTGGTCAAACATAGTCAGAGATCATGTTCATACACTTTCTGGAAATTCCAGAAAAGTGTTCTCGTGATCAGATGGTCAAATTTGACCATCCACTACATCAATCCTGTTAATGTTTTACGTGATCTACAACCATGGATCTGTAGTTAACATTACAGGCTACAAGATCTACCAAACAACAACATCAAAAACCAAACTGACTAACAGATCCGGACCATAAAATAAGTTGTCAGAAGCTGTTTTAAATTTCTGGGCTGCCCAGATTTTTGAGCAGTCAACGTCGGTCAACGATGTTTGACCTTAAATAAAACGAAATATAGACATCCATCAACTGTGATTCCGCTTCTAGATGAAAGACCATATACCAAATTATAGATCTAACACATAAACCATAACAAAACATTATCAGACAGAGATCGAAGCCGTCTGACATTTGCTTGTCAGAGCACAAAATCTGTTCTTCGACAGTTTTGGAAAAACACCAAATTAAGGCACTTTGATGCTATAGATATATGTTTGATCATCATAGATCACCATAAAACATTCATTAGCAAGATTCAAAACACATAAACACAAAATTTTTCAAAGCATACAAGATCAAAAATAAAAAATGGGTTATACCTTCTTTCTTTCAATTCTTGATCTAAGCTCTTCAATATGTTATTGGTTGATCTATGGACTGATATTGTGACTGGTTCACATATGATTTTCGTGGGTTTAGGAGAGAGAGAGAGTTGGCGAGAGCAAGTTAGCAATTTTTGCAATTTTTGTACACTTTCTCTCTCCCAAATCTAATATATATTGCTTGATAAGTTGCCAAGGCTGATAATTTCGACTGATGCTGCAGATTTGTGCTCCCAAAGTCAACAAAGTGGTTGAACAACTAAAGTTGCTAGCATTTTTACAAGTTACCAATTAAAGAAAATGAAAAAGGGCATTTTGGTCATTTACAAAATAATTTTAATGGCAATATTGATAAATGCCAAACCCTTAGGGTTTAGGATTTAGGGTTTGGACCCTTTAGGGTTTAGGATTTAAACCCTTTAGGTTTGCAATTTAATTTCCAAGATTTTTGAATTTCGATTTTCAAAATAGGAAAATTAATATCCAAAAATTATAATTAGGATTCAATAAATATATTAATATTTCCTAATCATAAAATTTAATCTTACTAATTAGGATTTATATTCCTAATTAAAATTGCTTAATTTAGTAATTAGGGTCAAAATGGTCCTTAGCGTTTACAACCCACGAATTAGGGTTTTAATTAGAAAAATAATTTTTTCTAAATTACAATTAGGGTTTGTAAAATAGAAATTAATATAACTAAAATATAATTAGGATTTTCTAATCATATTTAAATTTAATAAACACATTAAGCTTGCCAATTAGGATTAGGCTTTCCTAATTTAGGGTTTAGAATTCCCGAATATAAAATTAGGGTTTCCCAGCATACAATTAGGATTTTTAACGGTACGTTAGGGTTTCTAATCCTGAGATTAGGGTTTCTAATCTCTTATTAGGTTTTATTAATTTCAAACCTTATCCGATCAAAAATTCTATACAGTACAAACACGTACTCATCAATATAATTATTTTAATTATATTTTCTATCGAATCCCTTTCCAGAAATTAAGGTTAGGGTTTCTAAAGCTATTAAGCACAACACAACTCTAAATTTATTAGTCAATACCCAAATTGACTTTCTCGAGACTCGTATCACAGATACTTGTCACAAAATTGATAATTAATATTGATATTAAATAAAATAAATAAATTTATTCGCAAATTTTTGATTATTCGAAATCTCGTTTTATCACAATTATACTCGTATGAGATATCATTTCTTTTGTACTCTTCATGAAATATCATTTTATTTGGTATTTTATTTACGAGTTATTATTCACGGGTTAATATTCACTCTAGTATTATTCACTCGGGTATTCGGGATACTTTTCGTGTCAGAGTACTATTTCTGAGTTACTATTCACGGGTTACTATTCACCCAAATTACTATTTACCCAAATATTATTTACTCGGGTATTTGGGGTACTTTTCATGTCGGGATACTATTCACGAGGTACTATTCCCGAAGTACTATTCCCGGGGTACTATTTACCCGAAAAATATATTTCTTTTCTGTCCAAATTATTTTTGGTACATGAATATTATTCTTAAATTTTACTCTACAAAGCAGTATCATGTTGACAATTTGGACATTATTGATTTCTGAATAAATTAAATTATAAATCATTAAAATTTATCCTTGAACTTGTTTTATTGAATTATTATGGCATTGTCATCATCCTCATGCTTATATTGTGATGAAAGTTATCTTTGGCTTACGTGCATAGATGGACTTGGTATGATTATGACCAGGGATTATTTGGTATAATCATGACCGTAATGTGATGAATGATGTGGTAAAAGTCCCCATTGGCCTGTAGTTCATTGATGGACAGTTGTTGGTATGATTATGACCAGGGATTATTCGGTATAATCATGACCATTGATGATTACATGAATATCCTTGGCCGTGGTGCAGGGATGATTCGATGATGTGGTTTATTTATTAAGTTGAGTTTCAGCGATGAAGTTGATGAAAAACTTTTTAAATCATAGAAGATAGTAGATTTTATGCTCTACTTGACTCTTCTAATGGATTGCTTACGCTGCAGTTGTTGATCTAAAACTTGTTGTCTATTGTATTCTATCAGTTGTTATACTGTTGAAGGCTAAGGATAATATATTCTGCATTATCTTAGTCATAATATTTCTTACTGGGCTAGTTGAGCTCACCCTTTCTTTCACTGTTCTCTTCAGAAAATGAGAATATAGCTGGGACGAGTCGGGGAACGGATTGACAATCCAGATGGTTGTTTAGTAGTCCTCACTATTCTGTGAAATAGTGTGATAATAATTATAATGAGGACTCCATTGAGAGTGGATATTATCTATAAGGCAATATTCTTATTAAAACTCTTAGCTATGTTTTGTTGTATTTTACACGACTGTTGTATAATTAAGTTGAATTTGATTTCTGAACCATGTATCTGGCTACCCAAGATGGGTGATGTATACCTATTTTGGGGGCGTCACAGTTGGTATCAAAGCTTAGGGATATGATCCCTGGCTGAGATGTGAGACAAGAACTAGGATGGGAGAGACGGGGAATTCCTTCGCTAGTATGACCTACCTAAGTTTATTTATTATTTAATTGGTCGGTCAGAGTATAGGGATAATATGTGATATGTTAATTAACCCTTGTTTTGTGACGGTGTTTGAAAATGACATCTGAAAATGTTGAGATCAGCAATGAAGCACATGAGACCGTTGAGTCACCAACGATCAATACCCAGGATAATGTGCAACAGGAAGACAATAATCCTCAGGTAAATTGTAAGACCCCAACTTATTAATGAATAAAATCAAATTTTCTCTAAATATTATTATGAATAATAAGGGGTTAATTTGATATAATACTTTGGTTATGGGTGAAATGTGCAAATTTTGTAAAATAAGTAAGTGATTATAAAATATTCATTTTGTCGGGGAATATTCGTTTGGTCGTGGAATATTCTTGATGTAGGGGAATATTCGTACGACAGCGCAGCCTTGTGTGGGCCCCATAACAGAAAGCGATTGGATGAAGAAAACGACATGTATAAGTTGTTTATAAATAACGGCGTAGTTGTTACCGTTAATACTGTTGGAATACCCGGTGGTTAAAATACAGTAGCACACGGTATTACACCAATTATTGATTCTTACGAAGGAAGGCACTACTCAATAATTGTTATAGTAGTTATTGTTCAATATTTTATTTTATTGATTCAAAAATTGCTGCGTTGATATTTTATATTATTGTTGTTTCAATAATTGCTGCAGCACAGTTTTTTCTATTATCAGATCAATAATTCATATTATTTGAATAATATTATTAGATAACATTATTGACAATGTCTAGAAAGTTCTGTCTAAGGGAGGATTTGGTCATCTAATTGTGCGCCAGTAAGGAAAAATCCTTATTGGAAAGCCCCCTCTTTCCTGGGAACGGCCTGGTTGTCATAAATGTGATTCTGTAATATTATTTGTGAATAATTAATTATTGATTCATATGATAAGGAAATATTTATTTTATGTGGATATAAATGAGAGATATATTTTTGTGGTTAAAAATGAAGGAGTTAATGTTGAGGTTTTTATCAGTATTTTTGTCGGAATGGAGGTATTAAAAATCAGGATTTTTGAGATATTTTATCGGGGTTATAATTTTTAATCCGACCGTTGGATCGTGGTAATTTTTGGATATGTTATACATATATAAGTTGAGTATATGTCCACAAATTTTGAACCGTTAAAAATGAACGTATGATTTATTATGAATTTTACAAGATGACTGGTTCAGAAATTGTTGAATTTTCGGAGTTTATCATTTTGATGGAAAATTCTAGAATTGATGGGCCCCACTCTTGGTTGGTAAAGAAATGTGCTGAATTATATTTCAAATGTGGTGGGTGGAAATAGTAGCAGGTAAAGCCATCAGGTTGCAGGTCAAGCCTACTAAAATTTTCCTATGAATAGAGGGCTAAGTTAGAATTGAAAATCACACCTGAAACAAGTTTTCTCTCTTTCTCTCTCTAGATTATTGAGTGTATTTTGTGAGTATTTTGATACTTTGAGAGTTTCTATTCATCAGTGCAAGTTTCTTTCAGCCTTATACCGGTATTCCGACCAGAATTACTGATATTTTGAGATAAGGGATATTATTTTCTTCTTAAATGATATTATTTTCTTCAATATCATTATGCTGAAATATTAACATGAGTTTTTATCAAATTTGGAACTTTTTGTGTCGGGGTTACCATTCACGTATACGGTACTATTCACGTATATGACACTATTCACGAATACGGCACTATTCACCGAAAAATAAAATTTTTCCTTTTTGTCCAAGATGTCTATTATGGTTACTATCTTTGATTGTATCCATGTTTTGATCTTTATTTTTGAATTCTGCTTCACAATTGATTATTATGAAGTATTATTGATCTTGGATAAACTGTTATACGAATCCCTACTATTTGTCCTTCTGTCTCATTGGATTCGTTCTCTTTAAGATATTTTTCATCATCCTCAGTCCTAAATGATGATATTAATGAATATTTTTGGCCTGTAGTGCAAAGATGTATGATTACTTGATGAATATCTTTGGCCTGTAGTGCAAAGATGAACAGGTGTTGAGATGAACATGACTGACAGGTGATACAAATGAATATCTTTGGCCTGTAGTGCAAAGATGAATATTTGGATAAAGATGATTATTAATTGATGTTACAGGGATAAAATATTGATGATGGACTTTTAAATCTTAGAAGATAGTAGAATTCTTTCTCTCTACTTGACTCTTCTAATGGTTTGCTGTTTCCGCTGCAGTTGTTGATCTAAAACTTGTTGTCGATTATATTCTATCAGATTTTTCCCTGTTGAAGACTAACAATAATTTGTTTGTATATTATCTTAGTCATAATATTCTTTACTGGGCTAGTTGAGCTCACCCTTTTCCTTTTTGTTCCATTTTTCTTCTCAGGAGGTGAGAACATAGCAGGATCTAGTCGGGGTATGGAGTGATGGTTCTAGAAAGATGTTTTAGCAGTCCTCACTATTTTGTAAAATAGTGTTTGAATAATTGTAATGAGGATTTATTTGAGTGTGGATATTGTCTAGAAGACAATATTTGTATTTAAACTCACAGTATGTGTTGTCGTATTTTGCACGACATTTGTATTATTGAAGTTGTAGTTTGCTTTCTGTACCATGTATTTGGCGACTCAGAATGGGTGTTGTATACCTATTTTGGGGGCGTCACAGTTGGTATCAGAGCTTAGGGATATGATCCCTGGCTGAGATGTGAGACAAGAACTAGGAGGGGAGGGGGAGACGGGGAATTCCTTCGCTAGTATGACCTGACTAAGTTTATTTGGTGTTTATTTGGTCGGTCAGAGTATAGGGATAATATATGACATGACTATTAACCCTTGTTTTATGGCAGTATTTAAGAATGGCAGCTGAGAACGTTAATAATGGAGTAAATCAGACCGTGGAGACACCTTTGATCACCACCAGGGGAACGTGCAACAGGAAGGCAATATTCCTCCTGTAAACAACGTTACCGAGCAAACGATGAATGATGGAATGTTTAGGAGCTTTTTGCAGTTCATGCAAAATCAGACGAGGGAGACTCGTGTGCAGAATACGGGTAGAAATGATAACGCGCGGTTTGTCACAGCTAAGCAGTTCAAAGAATTGGGACCACCAGAATTTAAGGGAAAGCCGGATCCGATCATGGCGGAAACGTGGGTCAAGCAAATTACCAAGATATTCGATGTCTTGGGATGCACGGAGGAACAAAAGGTTCCATTCGTCACCTTTATGTTCCGCGGTGAGACAGACTACTGGTGGGAGTCTGTGAAGCGTACCCAGCCTGACGCACTCAATATGTCCTGGGAAACATTTCAAAAACTGTTCAATGACAAGTACTTTCCTGAAAGTATTCGTCATATGAAGGAGGTAGAGTTTATCAGACTGTAACAAAACAACATGACGGTGTCCCAGTACGAGGCGAAGTTTGCAGAGTTATCCAGGTTTGCACCTCATTTGGTCGAAAATGAGGAACGAATGACAAGGATGTTTCTGAGAGGTCTAAAACCCGAGATTCGACAATATCTTATCTCTCATAAATTTTCTTTATATTCAGATGTTGTAAATAGGGCTCAATTATTAGAGCGAGATAATGAGTATGTGCAACCGAGGGACCACAACCAGGGTCATACCGGTGGCGGCAGTCATCGAAGCAATGAAACCAGCAGGGAGGGAAAATATTCGGACAAAAGCGGTAACCACTCTGGTGGTAATCGTGGTCGTGATAATAGAAGGAGCGAGTCGGGAGGAGATTTCAAGAAGAGAAGGTACAACAATAATAATGTGAAGACGTCAGCACAAACATCAACTGTTTCTAGGGGAGGAGAACGACCACCGGTCGTATGTTACAAATGTGGGAAAGAGGGACATATCAGCCCAAACTGCCCACAACAATCTAAGGTATGTTATAACTGTGGAAAGGAGGGTCATATAGCTCGAGAGTGTTCTGTAGCAAAACCAAGTTCAGCGGGGATGGTGACTCCAAAAGTTGTCCCGGATAAGTGAAATCAGCGGTTCCTGGAAGGGCGTTTGTCGTGACTGGCCAAAACGCGAGAAACCCGAACGAGGTGATCACGGGTAAGCTAATCTTGAATTCTTGCGAAGTTTATACTTTACTAGATACCGGTTCTACCCATTCTTTTATCTCCTGCTTGTGCTCAACGTTTAAACTTGACTCCGGAGAAATTGGACTTTAACTTATCTGTTGAAACTCCGTTGGGTGAAACCTTCGTTACATCTACAGTTTATAAATCTTGCATGATCCAAGTTGGCACTATCACATTACCTGTTGATCTTATCTCTTTAAAGATACTTGCTTTTGATGTGATTTTAGGAATTGATTGGTTAACCACTCATCATGCTAAAATTGATTATTTTCGTAAGGTTGTTAGTTTTCATATTCCTAACCAACCTGTCATACGAATTCAAACTACTAAACCACTAAAATCAGTCACTGTCATATCGAGCCACAAAGCTATTCGTTTATTGAAAAACGGATGTCAAGCTTTCTTAGCCCATGTAATGGATTTGAACAAAGACAAATCAGATTTGAATAATATTTCTATTGTTAGAGAATTTCCCGATGTATTTCTGAAGAACTTCCTGGTCTACCCCCAGAACGTGAAGTTGAATTCTTTATTGACCTTGAACCCGGTACAAAGCCCATTTCTAAAACTCCATATCGAATGGCTCCTATTGAACTTCAGGAGTTAAAAGTCCAACTACAGGAGTTGTTGGACATCGGTTTTATTCGTCCTAGTACGTCTCCTTGGGGTGCTCCTGTTTTATTCGTAAAGAAGAAAGACGGGAGTATGCGACTTTGTATCGACTATCGAGAATGGAATCATGTCACTATCAAGAATAGGTATCCGCTACCTCGCATTGATGACCTGTTCGACCAGTTACAAGGAACACAATTCTTTTCAAAGATCGACCTTCGTTCTGGATATCATCAGCTGAAGATTAAAACTGAGGATATTCCAAAGACTGCCTTCAAAACTCGGTACGGGCATTATGAATTCTTAGTAATGTCTTTTGGATTAACTAATGCTCCTGCTGCCTTCATGGATATGATGAACCGTGTATTCAAAGAATATTTGGATCAGTTCGTTGTTGTCTTTATTGATGACATCCTCATCTATTCCAAAAGCCGTGAAGATCATGAGCGCCATTTGAAGCTGGTACTGCAAAGGCTTCGTGAAAATAAGCTATATGCCAAATGAAGAAATGCGAGTTCTGGCTTGAGGAAGTAGCATTCCTTGGGCACGTGGTGTCAAAACATGGAGTATCTGTCGCCGACGAAGATTGAAGCCATACAAAGTTGGGAGCAACCGAAGTCGGTAACCGAAGTACGTAGCTTTCTAGGCTTAGCTGGTTATTATCGGAGATTTGTGGAAGGATTTTCTCGAATCGCTACTCCGTTAACTCAGCTGACTCGGAAAGATACAAAATTTGTATGGAGTGAGGAATGCGAGAAGAGTTTCCAAGAACTCAAGAGGAGACTCATTTCGGCACCTGTTCTGACAATACCATCTGGTTCGGATGGATTTGTTATCTACAGCGATGCTTCAGGCAAAGGGTTAGGATGTGTTCTCATGCAACATGGGAAAGTCATAGCCTATGCCTCACGACAACTCAAAGAATATGAGAGGAATTATCCTACTCATGATTTGGAGTTGGCAGCAGTCGTTTTTGCGTTGAAGATCTGGAGACACTACCTGTATGGGGAGAAAGTGGAGATCTATACAGATCATAAAAGTCTCAAATATTTCTTCACCCAAAAGGAACTCAACATGCGGCAGCGACGTTGGCTCGAGCTGTTGAAAGATTACGATCATATCATCCAATATCATCCTGGAAAAGCAAACGTAGTAGCTGACGCATTGAGTAGAAGATCATATGCGGGTACGAGTGCAATATTGTTAACACAAAGGCCCATTTTGTATGACTTGCAAAGGATGGAGATAGAGATGAAGGCTCCAAGTACCCACATGATGATATCAAATATACGAGTAGAACCGACTTTAATCGATAAAGTTAAAGCTGCTCAAGCTACGGACATGGAGCTGATGCGTATGAAGAAGAAAGTGCAAGAAGGTGCTATTCCAGAAGCAAGAATCGATGAAGAAGGAATACTTCGAGTCAACTCCAGACTTTGTGTTCCTAACGATTTTGACTTGAAGCATAGAATAATGATGGAGGCACACAACACACCGTTTGCAATCCATCCTGGGAGTACCAAAATGTATCACGATCTTCGACATACATTTTGGTGGAGCAATATGAAAAGAGAGATCGCGGAGTTTATCTCGAAGTGTTTAACTTGTCAACGTGTAAAGGCGGAGCATCAAGTGCCAAAGGGTCCATTGCAACCACTTGAGATCCCAAAATGGAAGTGGGAACACATTACTATGGATTTTGTTACGGGTCTTCCTAAGGTTTCTCAAGGCATGGATGCGATTTGGGTTATTGTTGATAGATTAACCAAATCCGCTCATTTCTTGCCGATACGTGAGACTTATTCCCTTGAACGTCTTGCTAGTATGTACGTGAACGAGATTGTGAGATTGCATGGCATGCCAGTATCCATAGTTTCGGATCGTGACCCAAGATTCACTTCACGATTTTGGGTTAGCTTGCAGAAAGCTATAGGCACGGATTTACGATTCAGTTCGGCATACCATCCTCAAACGGACGGACAATCAGAGAGGACTATTCAAACTCTTGAAGATCTATTAAGACTTTGTGTCCTAGATCTCAAAGGGAGTTGGGATAAGTACCTACCATTGGTGGAATTCTCCTACAACAACAGTTATCAGGCGAGCATAGGTGTGGCTCCATTCGAGGCGTTGTATGGAAGAAAATGTCGTTCTCCAGTATGCTGGGACGAGGTGGGTGAAGCAACATTGTTGGGACCAGAGTTGGTACGCATTACTACAGAGAAGATCCAAACGATTCGACAACGTATACAAACGGCACAGGATCGACAAAAGAGTTATGCGGATCTTCATCGGAAGGACGTGGAATTTAATATTGGAGATCATGTATTATTACGTGTTGCACCATGGAAGGGAGTTACAAGATTTGGGAAGAGAGGAAAGCTCAATCCAAGATTTGTTGGTCCATTTGAGATTCTTGAGCGAATAAGAAATGTGGCATATAGACTCGCATTACCTCCAAGCATGTCTCGTGTTCATAATGTTTTTCACATATCTATGCTTCGTAAATATGTTAAAGACCCGAACCACATTATTGAGTTAGAACCAGACGAGATAGCTGAAGATTTAACGTACGAGGAGGTACCTGTTAAGATCTTGGATAGGAAAGAGCATGTCCTACGCACGAAGGTTATACCACAAGTTAAGGTTTTGTGGAGAAACCATGCTATTGATGAAATGACCTGGGAGTTGGAATCAGAAATGAAAGCGAGGTATCCTCACCTTTTTGAAACATCAGATACGTACGTCAATTTCGAGGACGAAATTTCATAAGGAGGGGAGGTTGTAAGACCCCAACTTATTAATGAATAAAATCAAATTTTCTCTAAATATTATTGTGAATAATAAGGGGCTAATTTGATATAATACTTTGGTTATGGGTGAAATGTGCAAATTTTGCAAAATAAGCAAGTGGTTATAAAATATTCATTTTGTCGGGGAATATTCGTTTGGTCGTGGAATATTCTTGCTGTCGGGGAATATTCGTACGACGGCGCAGCCTTGTGTGGGCCCCATAACGGAAAGCGATTGGATGAAGAAAATGACAAGTATAAGTTATTTATAAATAACGGCGTAGTTGTTACCGTTAATACTGTTGGAATACCCCGGTGATATTGCACCAATTATTAATTCTTACATAAGAAGGCACTACTCAATAATTGTTACAGTAGTTATTGTTCAATATTTTATTTTATTGATTCAATAATTGTTGCATTGATATTTTATATTATTGTTGTTTCAATAATTGTTGCTGCACAGTATTTTCCATTATCAGATCAATAATTCATATTATTTAAATAATATTATTATATAACATTATTGGCAATGTCTAGAAAGTTCTGTCTAAGGAGAGGTTTGGTCATCTAATTACGCGCCAGTAAGGAGAAATCCTTATTGGAAAGCTCTCTCTTTCCTGGAAACGGCCTGGTTGTCATAAATGTGATTCTGTAATATTATTTGTGAATAATTAATTATTGATTCATATGATAAGGAAATATTTATTTTATGTGGATATAAATGAGGGATATATTTTTGTGGTTAAAAATGAAGGAGTTAATGTTGAGGTGTTTTATCAGTATTTTTATCGGAATGGAGGTATTAAAAATCAAATCAGGGTTTTTGAGAAATATTGCGGGTGTTATAATTTTTAATCCGACCGTTGGATCGTGGTAATTTTTGGATATGTTATACATATATAAGTTGAGTATATGTCCACAAATTTTGAACCGTTAAAAATGAACGCATGATTTATTATGAATTTTACGAGATGACTGGTTCAGAAATTATTGAATTTTCGGAGTTTATCATTTTGATGGAAAATTCTAGAATTGGTGGCCCCACTTGTGGTTGGTGAAGAAATGTGCTGAATTATATTTCAAATGTGGTGGGTGGGAATAGTAGCAGGTAAGGCCATCAGGTTGCAGGTCAAACCTACTAAAATTTTCCTATAAATAGAGGGCTAAGTTAGAATTGAAAATCACACCAGAAACAAGTTTTCTCTCTTTCTCTCTCTAGATTATTGAGTGTATTTTGTGAGTATTTAGATACTTTGAGAGTTTCTATTCATCAGAGCAAGTTTCTTTCAGCCTTATACCGGTATTCCGACTAGAAGTACTGATATCTTGAGGTAAGGGATATTATTTTCTTCTTAAATGATATTATTTTCTTCAATATCATTATGCTGAAATATTGATATGAGTTTTTATCAAATTTGGAACTTTTTGTGTCAGGGTTACTATTTATGTATACGGCACTATTCACGTATACGGCACTATTCACGAATACGGCACTATTCACCGAAAAATAAAATTTTTCTTTTTGTCCAAGATGTCTATTATGGTTACTATCTTTGATTGTATCCATGTTTTGATCTTTATTTTTGAATTCTGCTTCACAATTGATTATTATGAAGTATTATTGATCTTGGATAAACTGTTATACGAATCCCTACTATTTGTCCTTCTGTCTCATTGGATTCGTTCTCTTTAAGATATTTTTCATCATCCTCAGTCCTAAATGATGATATTAATGAATATCTTTGGCCTGTAGTGCAAAGATGTATGATTACTTGATGAATATCTTTGGCCTGTAGTGCAAAGATGAACAGGTGTTGAGATGAACATGACTGACAGGTGATACAAATGAATATCTTTGGCCTGTAGTGCAAAGATGAATATTTGGATAAGGATGATTATTAATTGATGTTACAGGGATAAAATATTGATGATGGACTTTTAAATCTTAGAAGATAGTAGAATTCTTTCTCTACTTGACTCTTCTAATGGTTTGCTGTTTCCGCTGCAGTTGTTGATCTAAAACTTGTTGTCGATTATATTCTATCAGATTTTTCCCTGTTGAAGACTAACGATAATTTGTTTGTATATTATCTTAGTCATAATATTCTTTACTGGGCTAGTTGAGCTCACCCTTTTCCTTTTTGTTCCATTTTTCTTCTCAGGAGGTGAGAACATAGCAGGATCTAGTCGGAGTATGGAGTGATGATTCTAGAAAGATGTTTTAGCAGTCCTCACTATTTTTGTAAAATAGTGTTTGAATAATTGTAATGAGGATTTATTTGAGTGTGGATATTGTCTAGAAGACAATATTTGTATTTAAACTCACAGTATGTGTTGTCGTATTTTGCACGACATTTGTATTATTGAAGTTGTAGTTTGCTTTCTGTACCATGTATTTGGCGACCTAGAATGGGTGTTGTATACCTATTTTGGGGGCGTCACAGAAACCTTCGTTACATCTACAGTTTATAAATCTTGAATGATCCAAGTTGGTACTATCACATTACCTGTTGATCTTATCTCTTTAAAGATACTTGCTTTTGATGTGATTTTAGGAATTGATTGGTTAACCACTCATCATGCTAAAGTTGATTATTTTCGTAAGGTTGTTAGTTTTCATATTCCTAACTAACCTGTCATACGAATTCAAACTACTAAACCACTAAAATCAGTCACTGTCATATCAAGCCACAAAGCTATTCGTTTATTGAAATATGGATGTCAAGCTTTCTTAGCCCATGTTATGGATTTGAACAAAGACAAGTCAGATTTGAATAATATTTCTATTGTTAGAGAATTTTTCGATGTATTTCCTGAAGAACTTCCTGGTCTACCCCCAAAATGTGAAGTTGAATTCTTTATTGACCTTGAATCCGGTACAAAGCCAATTTCTAAAACTCCATATCGAATGGCTCCTATTGAACTTCAGGAGTTAAAAGTCCAACTACAGGAGTTGTTAGACATCGGTTTTATTCGTCCTAGTACGTCTCCTTGGGGTGCTCCTGTTTTATTCGTAAAGAAGAAAGACGGGAGTATGCGACTTTGTATTGACTATCGAGAATTGAACCATGTCACCATCAAGAATAGGTATCCGCTACCTCGCATTGATGACCTGTTCGACCAGTTACAAGGAACACAATTCTTTTCAAAGATCGACCTTCGTTCTGGATATCATCAGCTGAAGATTAAAACTGAGGATATTCCAAAGACTGCCTTCAGAACTCGGTACGGGCATTATGAATTCTTAGTAATGTCTCTTGGATTGACTAATGCTCCTGCTGCTTTCATGGATATGATGAATCGTGTATTCAAAGAATATTTGGACCAGTTCGTTGATGACATCCTCATCTATTCCAAAAGCCATGAAGATCATGAGCGCCAAATTGAAAATAAGCTATATGCCAAATTGAAGAAATGCGAGTTCTGGCTTGAGGAAGTAGCATTCCTTGGGCACGTGGTGTCAAAACATGGAGTATCTATCGACCCGGCGAAGATTGAAGCCATACAAAGTTGGGAGCAACCGAAGTCGGTAACCGAAGTACGTAGCTTTTTGGGCTTAGCTGGTTATTATCGGAGATTTGTGGAAGGATTTTCTCGAATCGCTACTCCGTTAACTCAGCTAACTCGGAAAGATACAAAATTCGTATGGAGTGAGGAATGCGAGAAGAGTTTCCAAGAACTCAAGAGGAGACTCATTTCGGCACCTGTTCTGACAATACCATCTGGTTCGGATGGATTTGTTATCTACAGCTATGCTTCAGGCAAAGGGTTAGGATGTGTTCTCATACAACATGGGAAAGTCATAGCCTATGCCTCACGACAACTCAAAGAATATGAGAGGAATTATCCTACTCATGATTTGGAGTTGGCAGCAGTCGTTTTCGCGTTGAAGATTTGGAGACACTACCTGTATGGGGAGAAAGTGGAGATCTGTACGGATCATAAAAGCCTCAAATATTTCTTCACCCAAAAGGAACTCAACATACGGCAGCGACGTTGGCTCGAGCTGTTGAAAGATTACGATCATACCATCCAATATCATCCTGGAAAAGCAAACGTAGTAGCTGACGCATTGAGTAGAAGATCATATGCGGGTACGAGTGCAATATTGTTAACACAAAGGCCCATTTTGTATGACTTACAAAGGATGGAGATAGAGATGAAGGCTCCAAGTACCCACATGATGATATCAAATATACGAGTAGAACCGACTTTAATCGATAAAGTTAAAGCTGCTCAAGCTACGGACATGGAGCTGATGCGTATGAAGAAGAAAGTGCAAGAAGGTGCTATTCCAGAAGCAAGAATCGATGAAGAATGAATACTTCGAGTCAACTCCAGACTTTGTGTTCCTAACGATTTTGACTTGAAGCATAGAATAATGATGGAGGCACACAACACACCGTTTGCAATCCATCCTGGGAGTACCAAAATGTATCACGATCTTCGACATACATTTTGTGGAGCAATATGAAAAGAGAGATCGCGGAGTTTATCTCGAGGTGTTTAACTTGTCAACGTGTAAAGGCGGAGCATCAAGTGCCAAAGGGTCCATTGCAACCACTTGAGATCCCAAAATGGAAGTGGGAACACATTACTATGGATTTTGTTACGGGTCTTCCTAAGGTTTCTCAAGGCATAGATGCGATTTGGGTTATTGTTGATAGATTAACCAAATCCGCTCATTTCTTGCCGATACGTGAGACTTATTCCCTTGAACGTCCTGCTAGTATGTACGTGAACGAGATTATCAGATTGCATGGCATGCCAGTATCCATAGTTTCGGATCGTGACCCAAGATTCACTTCACGATTTTGGGTTAGCTTGCAGAAAGCTATAGGCACGGATTTACGATTCAGTTCGGCATACCATCCTCAAACGGACGGACAATCAGAGAGGACTATTCAAACTCTTGAAGATCTATTAAGACTTTGTGTCCTAGATCTCAAAGGGAGTTGGGATAAGTACCTACCATTGGTGGAATTCTCCTACAACAACAGTTATCAGGCGAGCATAGGTGTGGCTCCATTCGAGGCGTTGTATGGAAGAAAATGTCATTCTCCAGTATGCTGGGACGAGGTGGGTGAAGCAACATTGTTGGAACCAGAGTTGGTACGCATTACTACATAGAAGATCCAAACGATTCGACAACGTATACAAACAGCACATGATTGACAAAAGAGTTATGTGGATCTTCATCGGAAGGACGTGGAATTTAATATTGGGGATCATGTATTGTTACGTGTTGCACCATGGAAGGGAGTTACAAGATTTGGGAAGAGAGGAAAGCTCAATCCAAGATTTGTTGTTCCATTTGAGATTCTTGAGCGAATAGAAAATGTGGCATATAGACTCGCATTACCTCCAAGCATGTCTCGTGTTCATAATGTTTTTCACATATCTATGCTTCGTAAATATGTTAAAGACCCGAACCACATTATTGAGTTAGAACCAGACGAGATAGCTGAAGATTTAACGTACGAGGAGGTACCTGTTAAGATCTTGGATAGGAAAGAGCATGTCCTACGCACGAAGGTTATACCACAAGTTAAGGTTTTGTGGAGAAACCATGCTATTGAAGAAATGACCTGGGAGTTAGAATCAGAAATGAAAGCGAGGTATCCTCACCTTTTCGAAATATCAGGTACGTACGTCAATTTCGAGGACGAAATTTCATAAGGAGGGGGAGGTTGTAAGACCCCAACTTATTAATAAATAAAATCAAATTTTCTCTAAATATTATTATGAATAATAAGGGGTTAATTTGATATAATACTTTGGTTATGGGTGAAATATACAAATTTTGTAAAATAAGCAAGTGGTTATAAAATATTCATTTTGTCGGGGAATATTCGTTTGGTCGTGGAATATTCTTACTGTCGGAGAATATTCGTACGACGGCGCAGCCTTGTGTGGGCCCCATAACGGAAAGCGATTGGATGAAGAAAACGACATGTATAAGTTGTTTATAAATAACGGCGTAGTTGTTACCGTTAATACTGTTGGAATACCCGGTGGTTAAAATACAGTAGCACACGGTATTGCACCAATTATTGATTCTTACGAAGGAAGGCACTACTCAATAATTGTTATAGTAGTTATTGTTCAATATTTTATTTTATTGATTCAATAATTGCTGCGTTGATATTTTATATTATTGTTGTTTCAATAATTGTTGCTGCACAGTTTTTTCTATTATCAGATCAATAATTCATATTATTTGAATAATATTATTAGATAACATTATTGGCAATGTCTAAAAAGTTCTGTCTAAGGAGAGGTTTGGTCATCTAATTGCGCGCCAGTAAGGAGAAATCCTTATTGGAAAGCTCCCTCTTTCCTGGAAACGGCCTGGTTGTCATAAATGTGATTCTGTAATATTATTTGTGAATAATTAATTATTGATTCATATGATAAGGAAATATTTATTTTATGTGGATATAAATGAGAGATATATTTTTGTGGTTAAAAATGAAAGAGTTAATGTTGAGGTTTTTATCAGTATTTTTGTCGGAATGGAGGTATTAAAAATCAGGATTTTTGAGATATTTTACGGGGGTTATAATTTTTAATCCGACCGTTGGATCGTGGTAATTTTTGGATATGTTATACATATATAAGTTGAGTATATGTCCACAAATTTTGAACCGTTAAAAATGAACGTATGATTTATTATGAATTTTACGAGATGACTGGTTCAGAAATTGTTGAATTTTTGGAGTTTATCATTTTGATGAAAAATTCTAGAATTGGTGGGCCCCACTCTTGGTTGGTGAATAAATGTGCTAAATTATATTTTAAATGTGGTGGGTGGGAATAGTAGCAGGTAAAGCCATCAGGTTATAGGTCAAGCCTACTAAAATTTTTCTATAAATAGAGGGCTAAGTTAGAATTGAAAATCACACCTGAAACAAGTTTTCTCTCTTTCTCTCTCTAGATTATTGAGTGTATATTGTGAGTATTTAGATACTTTGAGAGTTTCTATTCATCAGAGCAAGTTTCTTTCAGCCTTATACCGGTATTCCGACCAGAAGTACTGATATTTTGAGGTAAGGGATATTATTTTCTTCTTAAATGATATTATTTTCTTCAATATCATTATGCTGAAATATTAACATGAGTTTTTATCAAATTTAGAACTTTTTGTATCGGGGTTACTATTCACGTATACGTTACTATTCACGTATACGGCACTATTCACGAATACGGCACTATTCACCGAAAAATAAAATTTTCTCTTTTTGTCCAAGATGTCTATTATGGTTACTATCTTTGATTGTATCCATGTTTTAATCTTTATTTTTGAATTCTGCTTCACAATTGATTATTATGAAGTATTATTGATCTTGGATAAACTGTTATATGAATCCTTAATATTTGTCCTTCTGTCTCACTGGATTCGTTCTCTTTAAGATATTTTTCATCATCCTCAGTCCTAAATGATGATATTACTGAATATCTTTGGCCTGTAGTGCAAAGATGTATGATTACTTGATGAATATCTTTGGCCTGTAGTGCAAAGATGAACAGGTGTTGAGATGAACATGTCTGACAGGTGATACAAATGAATATCTTTGGCCAGTAGTGCAAAGATGAATATTTGGATAAAGATGATTATTAATCGATGTTACAGGGATAAAATATTGATGATGGACTTTTAAATCTTAGAAGATAGTAGAATTCTTTCTCTACTTGACTCTTCTAATGGTTTGCTGTTTTCGCTGCAATTGTTGATCTAAAACTTGTTGTCGATTATATTCTATCAGATTTTTCCCTGTTGAATACTAATGATAATTTGTTGTATATTATCTTAGTCATAATATTCTTTACTGGGCTAGTTGAGCTCACCCTTTTTTTTTGTTCCATTTTTCTTCTCAGGAGCTGAGAACATAGCGGGATCTAGTCGGGGTATGGAGTGATGGTTCTAGAAAGATATTTTAGCAGTCCTCACTATTTCTATAAAATAGTGTTTGAATAATTGTATTGAGGACTTATTTGAGTGTGGATATTGTCTAGAAGATAATATTTGTATTTAAACTCACAGTATGTGTTGTCGTATTTTGCACGACAATTGTATTATTGAAGTTGTAGTTTGCTTTCTGTACCATGTATTTGGCGACTCAGAATGGGTGTTGTATACCTATTTTGGGGGCGTCACATAAATAACAACACCGATCAGATGATGAACGATGGGATGTTCAGAGGCTTTATGCAATTCATGCAACATCAGATGAGAGAGACTCCTGTTCAAACTGCAGGTGGAATCAATGGCAACCCATGGCTGGTCACTGCTAAGAAGTTCAAGGAGCTGGGACTGTCGAAGTTTTTGGGAAAGCCAGAACCACTTAAGGCAGAGACATGGTTAAAGCAGATCACCAAGATATTTGATATCTTGGGATGCTCCGAGGAGCAAAAAGTTCCCTTTGCCACCTTTATGTTGCGTGAAGAGGCAGATTATTGGTGAAAATCTGTAAAGCGTACCCAGCCTGACGCACTCAAGATGTCTTGGGAGAAGTTCCAAGAGCTGTTCAATGACAAGTACTTTTTCAAAAGTATTCGTCACATGAAGGAGGTGGAGTTTATCAAGTTGGAGCAAAACAATATAACCGTGTCGCAGTACAAAGCTAAGTTTGCCGAGTTGTCCCGGTTCGCATGCCATTTGGTCGATAATGAGGAGCGAATGATGCGAATGTTTCTAAGAGGTTTAAACCCGATATATGTCAATACCTCATTTCTCATAAACTTTGTTTATATTCAGATGTTGTAAATAGGGCTCAGTTATTGGAGCACGATAATGAGTCAGCACAACCAAAAGGTAACGAGCAACAAAACGATAATAATCATACCGGTGGCAACGACCATCGGAACAATGATAACCATCGTGGGGGAAATTATCATGCCAAGAATGGTTACCACTTCGGTGGTAATCATGGCCAAGATAATAGGAATGGAAATTTTAGGAAGAGAAGGTTCAACAACGATGGAAAGATAGCAGCACCAACACCCGTTTTCAAGGAAGGAGAACGACCACCAATTATATGCTTCAAATGCGGAGGGGAAGGACATATCAGTCCAAACTGCGTGATGCAGTCTAAAGCATGTTACAATTATGAAAAAGAAGGTGACCTAGCCCGATTTTGTCATGCACCAAAGCCAAGTTCGGCTGGGACGGTGGCAGATAAGGACAAAACAAAATCGGTAGTTTCAGGAAAAGCGTTTTTCGTGACTTCTCAAAAAGCGAGTAACCCGAACGAAGTTAGCACGGGTTAGTAATTATAAATTCTTACGAAGTATATACCTTATTAGATACCGGTTCTATCCATTTTTTATCTCTCTTGCTTGCGCTCAACGTTTAAATTTGACTCCGGAAAAATTAGACTTTGACTTATCAGTTGAAACTATGTTAGGAGAAACCTTCATTACATGTGCTATCCAAGTCTTGGATGAGAGTCACAATTTTGAATGATATTTCTATTGTTAATAAATTTCCTGTCGTATTCTTGAAGACTTCCTAGCCTACCCCTAGAGCGTGAAATTGAATTTTGTATTGACTCCAATACAAAACCCATTTCTAAAACCCTCAAATATTTTTCTTTACCCAAAAAGAATGTATAATGCGTCAAAGACGTTGGCCCGAGTTGTTGAAGATTACGATCGTACCATTCAATACCATCGTGGGAAAGCGAACGTGGTAGCTGACGCGTTGAGTAGAAGATCGTATGTGTTTACGAGTGTGACGTTGTTAACACAAAAACCCATTTCGTATAACTTACAAATGATGAAGATAGAGTTAAAGACTCTAGGGACCCACGTGAAGATAATGAATATACGATTAAAATTGACTTTAATCGATAAAGTTAAAGCCACTCAAACTACACACCTGGAGCTGATGAATATGAAGAAGAAGGTTCAAGAAGGCATTATTCTAGAAGCAAAAGTCGATGAATAGAAGAAATCTCAACCCTCGATTTAACTGACCCATTTGAAATCCTTGATCGAGTAGGAACTATGGCCTATAGACTCGCTTTACCGCCAAGTATGTCGCGTGTTCATAACGTTTTTTTTTCACGTATCGATGTTATGTAAATATGTGGACGACCCGAACCACATTATTGAATTGGAATTACATGAGATAGCAGAAGATTTAACGTATGAGGAGATACGTGTTAAAATCTTAGATAAGAAGGATTATATTCGACACTCAAAGGTTATACCTCAAGAGTTAGAATTTGAAGGGAAGTCAAGGTATCCTCGCCTATTCGGCATACCAGGTACGTACGTAAATTTTGAGGACGAAATTTCATAAGCAGGGGAGATTGTAAGACCCCAAATTTTATGAATAAAGATTTAATTTTCTCGAAATATTTTTTTGAATATTATGGTGTGGATTTGAGATAGTGTTATAGTTGTGGGTAGTATTTATAAATTTTGCAAAGTATACAAGTTGTTATATAATATTCGTTTGGTCGGAAAATATTCTTTTCATCGGGGAATATTCGTACGACGGCACAATCATTGGTGGACCCCACAACGGAAGTATTGTCGTAGTTAGAAAATGACAGAATTATCTTTTATTAAAAATAACGGCGAGTGTTACCGTTAAAACTGTTGAACTACTCAGTAGTAAAAATACAGTAATACGCGTGGTTGCATAGTAGCACACGGTATTGATTATTGATGCTTACGTGATAAGTCACTCAGTTATACTCAATTATTGCTACAGTAATTGCTGCATCATATCTCTCATATTATTGATTCAATTATTATTACAGTATCATCTGTATAATATGTTATATTATTAAATCAATAATTGAGATGGCAAAGTTATTCATATTATTATTTGTAATATTGACAATATCTAGAAGTTCTGTCAAGGAGAGGTTTGGTCACCTAATTGCGTGTCAATAAGGAGAAATCCTTATCGAAAAGCTCCCTCTTTCCTGGGAATGATCTGGTTGTTAAACATTGTGAATTATAATATTAATGATGAATAAATTTGTGTTGATTAAAGATGAAATTGATAGTTCCATTGTGTGGGAGTTATTAGTGTTAGTAGAAATTGACATTTATTTCGATAATAATTAATGTCTGGAGATTATATTGACTAATCGGGTAATTCACCGGATAAATGAGCAATTAATTACTATTAATTCACATTCTTGTAACTATGTGTTTATATGTGTGTACTATTGATTCACATTCTTGTACTATTAGGGGTGGTGGTGCAAGATTGATAATACTTGCATGACTAAATTAGAAATGGAGGTATAGTTGAAGGTACTATACTATAATTAATTTTTTCACATGTTTAAAACTATTGAGTCACATGATTTACTATTGATTCACATGATTTACTATTAGGGGAGGTGGTGCAAGTTTGATAATACTTGCAGGACTAAATTAAAAATAAAGAAAAAGAGGAAGGTATTATACTGTAATATTTTGAGCCCTAAAATGTGTAATTATTGAAACTATATTTTTTTATAAATAGAAGCTCATTCCTTCATTATTTTTTACCAATTCACTAAAGCTATAGAGCGTTTATTATAGAGAGAAAGAAGAAGAGAAGTCTGCTACCTCACTATTCCAGTATCCAGTTTCTTCTAAGGTAAGGAGTATTATTCTTTCATATTCATGAAGAGAGATTCTGTTACTCCATTCTTTATTATTATGTTGGAATAACCTGTCTATGCGAAGTACCACATACATGGTGAAATTCTTCTGTTATTCCATTCTTTATTATTATGTTGGAATAACCTGTCTATGCGAAGTACCACATACATGGTGAAATTCTTCTGTAATTCTATTCTTTATTATTATGTTGGAATATCCTGTCTGTGCGGATTACACATGACCTGGTTCCATTCTTTATTATTCTGTTGGAATATCCTGTTTGTGCGTATTATGCATGACCTGGTTCTATTATTTATTATTTTGTTGGAATAGCCTGTATGTGCGGTCTATCGCATGCCTGGTGAATTCTTCTATTATTCCATTCTTTATTATTTTGTTGGAATAACCTATCTATGTGGATTACCGCATGCATGGTGAATGACCTTTCGTATTCATTCTTTATTAAATTGTGGAAATGATCTGTCTACATGGATTACCGCATGGCGGATGAAAATCTATTTGCAGTTTCATACATTCTATTATACTCGTATGAGATATCATTTTTTTTTGTACTCTTCATGAAATATCATTTTATTTTGTATTTTATTTACGAGTTACTATTTACGAATTACTATTCACCCGATGACTATTCACTCTAGTATTATTCACTCGAGTATTCGGGACACTTTTTGTGTCAGAGTACTATTCACGAGTTACTATTCACGAGTTACTATTCACCTAAATTACTATTCACCTGAATATTATTCACTCAGGTATTTGGGGTACTTTTCATGTTGGGGTACTATTCACGAGGTACTATTCTCGAAGTACTATTCATGAGATACTATTCACGGGGTACTATTTACCCGAAAAATATATTTCTTTTCTGTCCAAATTATTTTTGGTACATGAATATTATTCTTGAATTTTACTCTACAAAGCAGTATCATGTTGACAATTTAGACATTATTGATTTCTGGATAAATTAAATTATAAATCTTTAAAATTTATCCTTAAACTTGTTTTATTAAATTATTTTGTCATTGTTATCATCCTCATGCTTATATTCTGATTAAAGTCATCTTTGGCTTACGTGCATAGATGGACTTGGTATGATTATGACCAGGGATTATTCGGTATAATCATGACCGTAATGTGACGAATGATGTGGTGAAAGTCCTCATTGACCTGTAGTTTATTGATGGACAGTTGTTGGTATGATTATGACCAGGGATTATTCGATATAATCATGACCATTGATGATTACATGAATATCCTTGGTCGTGATGTAGGGATGATTTGATTTTATTTATTAAGCTGAGTCTCAGCGATAAAGTTGATGAAACACTTTTTAAATCATAGAAGATAGTAGATTTTATGATTTACTTGACTCTTCTAATGGATTGCTTATTCCGCTGCAGTTGTTGATCTAAAACTTATTATCTATTGTATTCTAGCAGTTGTTATACTATTGAAGGCTAAGGATAATTTATTCTGCATTATCTTAGTCATAATATTTCTTATTGGACTAGTTGAGCTCACCCTTTCTTTCACTGTTCTCTTCAGGAAATGAGAATATAGCTGGGACGAGTCAGGGAACAGATTGACGATCCAGATGGTTGTTTAGTAGTCCTCACTATTCTATGAAATAGTGTGATAATAATTGTAATGAGGACTCCATTGAGAGTGGATATTGTCTAGAAGGCAATATTCTTGTTTAAATTCTCAGCTATGTTTTGTTATATTTTACACGACTGTTGTATAATTAAGTTGTATTTGATTTCTGAACCATGTATCTGGCGACCCAAGATGGGTGATGTATACCTATTTTGGGGGCGTCACAATAACATCTAACTAACCATTTAAATATGAATAGAAATTTACACCACATTAACTGATATAGTTAATACATTCGTCCCAGGTTATCTAACCTTTATATTACAAACATACCCTTTAGATATACAAAAAAGGGTTTACAAATACAACATAATAATAATGTTCATTACACTATTCCAGCAAAGCACCTTTGCCCTTGTTCTTCTCTGCCCCCTCCGGCTTCTGCGTTCCTAGCTGAAATATTTTATTTAGCAAGGGTGAGCAACAAATTTACCCCGCAAGTTAAGTTATACAATGAATGTATAACAATCAGAACAACAGACTATCTAATTCGATATAATAACTCCAAAGTTCGAAGAACTTTGAAATAGCTGAACAATTCATTCTTCTCTAACCATTCTTTTCGCATCCTATGTAACACAATAATGAAAGAATACAATGCTTTCAAAGTTTCTACGATATTCTATTGAATAACAATTTAGAAATACTCTTCAGAGTTTATGATGAATGATCTTACAAGATCTTGAAATTCTCTTCTCGAGTAACTATCAAAGATTTACTCTGATATGCCCAAATAACAGGATGGAAATATTTTCCAGAGTTTATGCTGAGTGATCACAAAGGATCTAGAACTTCTCTTCTCGAGTAACTATCAAAGATTTACTTTGATATACCCAGGTGTATCAGATAACCATAAAGATTAAATCATACCCCTCTGTAAGTATATATAAAGTGATCAGTTTCATTATACCCTATATTATGCATAATATTCAAATGAGCGCAAAGGCCGAATGTACGACCAAAATGTTCCCTTTATATAAAAGGTTGTTCTTCTCAGTCTTTGAATCAGAATTGGATTTAATAACGAAATACAATGATTTCAATATCTAATCACTTCTCTTCTCTTCTTTTCTCAAACCTATCAAGTTTTCTTTTTCGATCTAGCCGAAATAATTGGCATCGATCTATCAATAATAATTGAATTCTCTTCTCTTCTCTTCTCAAACCTATCAAGTTCTAATAAATGTTCGTCGAGCCAGAACAATTAGCTAAGACATTTCTCAAAACGATTCAACAATAGACAGGGATTATCTGTACTATTTACAATCACTAATAGCGTCTACGGATGTGAGTATCCAATAATAATTATTCTTTAAGTATATTCTCAAAATCATTAATTCAGTTTGAATTAATAAACATGCACTAACTGCGAATAATCAACAAAAATTCTTAGATGTGGTCTAATCAACAATAATTAACCACCATAATATTTGAAAGTATTAACTCAAGGTTGAGTTAAGGAAACTTGCCTGATTCGTTGACTACTGCTACGCAATTTAAGTTAACTTCTTTTATAAGACCTATCATTAATAAGATTGGTCTTTCAATCAACATATCATACTTTATATGATAATACAATTACTTTATCAATCAATTATCTAACACTTAATCACATAATTAAATATTAGATAACACCTTACAACATTTGTATTATTATCATCCTTTGATAATTTTTTAATCACTATATCATATACATTATGATTTAACACTCTAATATCATATATTATAAGTTTTTCTTTAAACTCTAATAAGTCAAATACCAATTCAGCAAACCAGATTGAAATCCATCAACCCGAATTCCAAATCCAGCATCTAAATGGTCAATCCAGCAAACCAAATTGTAATCTAGCAAACTGAATTCCAAATCCAGCAAATAGATTGCAATCCAGCAAGCTGGATTCAACATATTTTTAATTTAGTAAACTGCTTTTCAATCCAGCAAGCTGAATTCCTCAGATTTTTCAATCCAGCAAGCTGGATTCATTATCTTTTTCACGAAAATACCAGTCAACTTATTATTTTTCTATCCTTTGTCCAAACATATATACATATATTTCATACACAAAAAGTATTTTTTTCATAATTTTTCAACTCCCTTTAGTATTTTTCAAAAATCATTTTTAGTTCGTAGATTAAGAAATTAGCCCTATCATGTTCAACTCGAGAAATTCTCATCTCTTGGCACAATCTTATACGTGTTAACGTGAGCCTCCAGTTTAAATTTTGTGGCCATCGGAGTTATAGAACTCCGGTTATAGTCGTTTTCGTCAGAAAATCACAAAAATTGAAATGGTCATAACTTGGTCATTTTAAGTCGGAATGAGCTCATTTTTGGACAGGAGGTACTTTATACAATATATTTTCACGTCCCAAAAGGCCGGAATTTATTTCACAAATTAAGTGGCCGAAACAGGCCTTACAAAATTTTGGACAGTAGCTTTTTGAAAAAATTTCACTTTTCCTACTTTGTTAAAAATAATCCATACGGAAATCTACAACTCCTTTTTCAGTGATTCCACTTGGAGATGTTAGAAAACTTATCATAGTATCCTCCCAAATTTTTCTAGAATTTTTAAATGTCTAAAAAATAACGAAACTACCCCTAACCTTAACTGTCCAAAAATAGTCTTCTTTTCTCTCTAGACACGAAACTGTTTTGGCTAAAACAGTCACTACGGATTGTGTACTCAATATTTTTGAGTGCTATCACTTAGTATATCAAATGTTTAAAATGCCCTTTCTTCAATTGGGCTCCAAGTTTGGGCTCCTATTCTTTTAATTCTTTTGGGCTTCTAAATTAATTTCTAGGTTCATGAAAATAGATTAGGTCCAATACTTTTAAAATTACATTCCTTAATTATTTAATTAGAGGTTTCATTTCCTTAATTATAACTTAATTCCTTACTTACATGCTCTTAATTTCTTAACCCAATTAGACTTGCTATAATTAGGTTATAAAATTAATTAATTGAGATGTATAAAATAAATTTCTTAAAATTATTATATATTTTATATACTAATATTCTCCCGTATCATAACCCTTAAGTTATTCAATTTTTCATTCCTAATTTATAATTAGGTTGCCTTAGCTTCTCTTATTTGTTTATAATAAACAAATAAAAAACACATATTATTCATATGCAACGACTCACATATAACAATACACAAAACTATATAAGTCTTTCACACAAAAATTTTTAATTCTATACCTTATTTCCAGTCTAGGTCTTATTGTTCAACCTTTATCTAATCAATTAAGATTTTATTAATCGTATAAATTCTCGGGTTATCACAGAACATATTCATAATATGTTTCATGTATCAGTGTTACATCCATACAAGCCGGATTACAAGCATGTGATATCGTATGAGCCGATTCAAGTCGAAAAGGACTTGTCATACAAAGAAATCCCTGTAGAAATTTTGAATAGGAAGGAGTAGAGATTAAAAAATAAGGTTATACATTCGGTCAAAGTGCTCTGGAGGAACCACAATGCTGAGGAAGCTACGAGGGAACTCGAGAAAAAGATGAGAAAAGAGTTTCCAAATCTTTTTGAGTAATCTTAATGAAATTCCGGGGACTGAATTCTTATAATGAGGGGAGAATGTAATAACCAAGAATTTCTGTGGTACATTGTAAATAAATATATTGAATAATCTGTAATATATTATGGACGATTAAGTGATTATGTGAATAATGTGCTATAATATTTAAAGGAAGTCTCACTAATAAGTTAAATAAGTTAGTGAACTAACCTAAGTATTTTAATAATCTAGAAAATAGATTTAAGGTGTTAAACCCTAATTCAATATTCAATTTACTTGAATATGGTAAGTCTAATTGGGTTATGTAAATTAATTAATATTATTGATTGATGAGAATATGTAAATATCAATAATAATGAGTAATTATTTAGGTGATGATAGATTTAATATTACTAAGGATGACAAGTAATTTAAACAAGTCCAATAGTTTATTTAAGTATTGGACTTGTAGATAATTTGATTTAAGAACAACTATATTATTAAGTTAGCCCAATATTAAATTTAATGGGCAAGTATGCTAGTAGTACAATTATTTAATTGTGGAGGCCCAAGTTCATTTTAATTAGTAAGTCAAACTAGTTAATTTCAAGCCCAAAAGAATTAAAGGATTGGCCCAATCTTAGCCCAATTAAAGAGGGGCATTATGGTCATTTAATTTAGCAAATATTGCATTTAAAAAATAAAGTAAAAATGAAGAATTTATGGGGGGGAGGGATCCGACCATTTGGTAGAGAAAAGGGGCATGTGATTTATGTTTTTTTTCCTTCATTTGATCACCAACTCCCTTATGTATCACTCCATGATTTAGCCACCCTATTTTGCCAAGATTGCAAGCTATATGGACAGAGAGAGGAGATATGCTAGCAGATAATGTATAGATATACTAATGTATCTATAGATTTTTTTTTTCCAACACTTAAACCATATTCTCTTTCATCTTTTATTTTACTTCATCTTACTTTCTATTAAGCTAACAAAGCAAAAACATAAGAGAAAGAGAGAAGGAGAGAAATTCGGTGGAGAGGAAGGAGATACACCATTGATGCATCCAAAGTTTACCTTCTACTTTGGAAGAGAAAGAAAGTGTGCCCAAAAATCAAGGTGAAAACTAAACTAGCTTATTTTTTTATTTTGTTTGATTTTAGAGATTTAAAGTTTATGATCTTGAGGTCTAAAGCCCTCTATTTACATGTTTTATATGGTTTCATGTATGGTTCTAACATATTTGAGTGTTAGAAAGTAAATCAAAAGGATAGAAAAGAAACTAGTTTTGTTTTGTTAGAAAACTCTAGTTTTTTCACTTCCTTTGATCTACTACCATTTTTGATCTACACCTTCTTTTTATGATCAGTAAAAGAGAGGTACTAGATATGTAAGTTAACTACTAAACCCAAGTGGTAGCACTCAAAAATGTCGAATACACAAGTTGTAGCAACTGTTTTAGCAAAAATAGTTTTGTCTTTAGAAAGAAAAATAAACTGTTTTTGGACAGTCAATGCTAGGAGCATTTTTGTCATTTTTCTGACATTTAAAAATTCTAGAAAAATTTAGGATGATAATATGATGAGTTATCTTTTCAAACCCAAGTGGAATCACCGAAAAATGAGTTGTAAATTTCCGTATGGACTGATTTTAGCAAAGTAGGTAAAAGCCAAAAATCTTGAAAACAAACTACCCAAGAAATTGTAGTGGCTGTTTCGGCCACTTAATTTATGGAATAAATTCTGGCCTTTTGGGACATGAAAATATATGACATAAAGTAGCTCCTGTCCAAAAATGAGCTCATTCCGACTTAAAATGACCAAGTTATAACCATTTCAATATTTGGGTTATTCGGATAAAAATTGCTATAACCGGAGTTCTATAACTCTGATGGCCATGAAATTTAAACTAGAGGGTCACGTTAACATGTATAAGATTATGCCAAGAGATGGAAATTTTTGGAGTTGAGCATGATGGGGCTAATTTCTTAAGCCACGCACCAAAAATAATTTTTGAAAAATAGTAAAAGAAATTGAAAAATTACGGAAAAATACTTTTTATGTATGAAATACATGTATATAAGCATGACCAAAAGATAGAAAAATAATAAGTTAATTTGGTATTTTCGTTAAAGAAGATATGGAATCCAGCTTGCTGGATTGAAAAATAATTGAATTCAGTTTACTGGATTAAAGGATTTGGAATCCAGACTTACTGGATTGAAGGATTTGGAATCCAGGCTTGCTGGATTGAAGGATTTAGAATCCAGGCTTGCTGAATTAGAAGTTTGTTGAATCCAGCTTGCTGGATTAGCCAATCCAGGTGGGTGGATTGCAGGTTTGAATAATCTAGACTATGATGTTAGTATTCGACTTACTAGATTATAAGGAATAGCTAATAAAAGGAAAGATTAAGTGTTAAATCATAAGGTATATGATAAAATAATTAATATATTATCAAAGAATGATAATAATAAAGATGTTTTCAGGTAATTGATTATGTGGTTAAGTGTTAACTAAATTGCTGATAGAGTAATTGTATTATGATATAAAATATTATATGCTGCTTGTAAGATTAATCTTAACAATGATAGGTCTTTACAATAAAGAGATTAAATTAAATTGCGTAGCAGTAGATCGCAGTCGAGGCAAGTTCTCTAACTCAAACTTGAGTTATTAATTTCAAAGCATGTTAGTGAATAATTTTTGTTGATTATTCACATCTATATTGATTATTGATACTCACAGTCGATGCAATTAAATTCATGTTCTATTATTATTGAACTGTGAATTAGTTAAAGTTCTTTTATTCATGAATTGTTTAAGATATAGATCTATGCTCATTGTATCAGCTAGATCAAGTATGTTTAAATTTGTTAAATCAAATATGTTGTTAAAAGTTATTTTTCACCAATTGATTTGGTAAGGACTCACGACTGAGAAAAAGAACAATTTGATTAAAGCATTATTGAAAAATAATTATTGCTCGTACATTAAATGTTTATGCATAATACACCGGGTATGAAAGGTTGATCCCCTTGATTATCAAAACTTATTAAAAGGACCAGTTTAAATACTGACAACCTTAGTATATGTTCATGGTCACTATGACCACTTAGCATCTGTTATTCAACTATTCGAATATTCAGTTATCAAGACTTAATTCATGTTCTTTCACAATTAATTTCTATTGTTGAACATTGAACATTAAATTTCTTGCTAATCATGATATATCTTCTTTGAACTTAAACTTGCTAAGTAAATTTGTTGCTTACTCCTGCTATATCATGACATTTATTTCAACTAAGCCAGAGAGTTCAAGTAAGAAGGACAAGGGCAAGGGAAAGGTCCAAGAATAGTTAATATAAATGTTTAAGTATCATGGGATACTATGTTTGATGTTTATGTAAACCTTTTGTGTTACTTTATGTAGCTTAAGTAAGGTATGTTTACGTTAAGGTAATAGACCTTGGGATATTGTATAAGACTTTATTATAATGAACAATGTATGTTTATTATTCCGCAATAGTATATAGAATGCTTATGAAGATGATGGATCGTGAGCACCAAACCCGAGGTTTGAGAACCCGGATTTGGGGGCGTCACATTTGCTTCATGTATGATAAGTTTTGATAGCTTGGCTTTAAAGGACTTTTCTAAAGGAAAACTTGAAGTATTGAAAAACAAAGCATGATGAATAACATGCCTTTAAATTCTGATCTTTCTAGCTATGTGTAAATGAACTATGCGTACACTAAGTTTTGAAGTCAAAAACATGCTATTATAAATTGGTTTCATATGTCTATGAACATGAAAGCATGACTTAAACTAGTCGACTTCTTTTGCATGCTTAGTGGTTTACCATGAGATTTTCAATAAAAATGTTAAAGTTGAAACCCAACTTTGTTGGGGGAATACCCTATAAGTATTCTGAACCTATGGACCATCATGATAGGACACTTTATGCATCTAGATATGATTGATATGTGCATCCATCTAATTAAACATGTTGTGAACTAGTCAAGCTTGGTTTCGAAAGATTTCTAAAGAGATAAAAACTATGTTGAATTGAAATACATGGGCAAGACAACTCGAGCATGTATATTTAAAGGTTATTAACCTCATTATGTGATATAATGGTTAACCATGGATAGTTTGTTAAAAAGTGGTCATTTTGCTTTGTTAATAGAGATTTTCCTAAAAACAAAACCATAGTATTAAGAGAGTCTTGGAATGGCCATAGGGGAGGCCAAACCTATTCATAGACATAACTCTACAAATGTCATTATAATTGTTTATAAGTGCGCATGTATGGCCAAGCTATTATCTAGCAGTTCTGGTTTGAGCAAGGAGCAGCGCGGCCGCGCCATTCCTTAGTTCAAATCCAGCGCGGCCAGTGAGGTCTGAGTTCTATTAATAAATTAAGAACTGATGCATACTTATATGGTTACTCTAATCTGTAAAACCTATCAAGTATAGTATTCATGTGTTAATAAGCATGTTATTGAAAGGATTCTATAATGAATTAGTGTTTACAACTTTAAAGTCAAATTGTGATTTCAACTATGACATAGTGTGTTAGAAACTAATTTTCATGTGATGACATACGTATAAGATTTATGCGACTAGAAGACTAGCAATATATGTTAGCATTGATAAATTACACTTGTGGATGATAGTAAGTTAAGATAGTAGGTGTACATGTTGAACTTGTATAACTAATGTGATTATACATGAATAGGATATCGTAGGGCATTGGATTGATATTAAGCTTTACTTTGGTAAACTACGCTTGAGGCAAGTATTCGAACCTTACTCTTTATTGAGCATTATTTGAACTTGTGTAATTATTGATCGCACAAGTAGAACTTTGAGAAAATAATACTTCGTAATGAAATTTCAAACTTTGATTCGAACGATAATTGTTCATATATGTATTGTGAAAGAAACTGTCTAAGTCATTGATTCGGCTAGACTATTGATAGTTGATCAAAAGCTATCCAAACCAAATTAACTTGGTGCGGACTCTTATAGCTGAGTTGAACAACCCTCTTGGTAGAGGAATTATATATATTGTCGGAAAACCGACATGCGCACTTGAAAAAGATTAAATGTAATGCATTGACATAGGATACTTTAGCCTGATCACCTGGTGTACTCGTTTTATAGAATTGTCAGTGCTATCACTGTTAATTCTAGGAGAAGTTCATAGTCCTTAGTGACTGCTCAGTATTCATTACTTTGAAATCTTGAATTGATAAATCCTTGAATATTATTGATATTTCTGTCCATAGCGACTATTGTTGATAATCATCGATGCTTCTTGCAATCTTGAACTATCATTATTGATATACCCTTGAGAAATTTAAAACATATTGATTTTCCTTTTTGTTATATTAGTTGCTGGACAAATTTGTTGCTCATTCTTGCTTCCCTAAAAATATTTCAGTTAAGGCAGAGCAAGGCGACCCCTCAGGCATTGATAACGGCAAGGGCAAGGCTACGGAATAGTTTATGTTTATTGGACATTATTGTATTCATGTAATGACATAAGATGTGATATGTACTAGTTATATCTAAATATGTTTAATTGTGCTTAAGATATGTAAGAGATGGTTAAGTTACGAACCCTTGGGATGAAAATAATTATATTATGACAATATAATTTATTTTATTATTCCGCTATGTGAGATGTTAATTTATTATTAGAGTTAGTACGTGACAACCAAATTTGGGACAAGTGTGGTCTGAACTTGGGGGCGTCACAATTATGTTTGTAATGAATAATATTATGACAATACAATAATGTAATGGTTATAAAAACCTGGGAGAATGTTGGATATGATGTAATAATATAGTAATTACATTAATGTCAATTAGATATATAGTTGTATGAATGTGTATGTTGCAGCACCGTGTAACACCATATCTAGGGTTTGAAGGTACCCGGATTTGGAGGCGTCACGTGTACTTACTCTCACTCCGGAGTTATCCCTCGAAGATCCCGGCCGTCAAGCTTCTCATTGATCTCGTTCGTTTCCTGTGTAAGTTCCTCGCTCGTTGTTTGGTAATTTTATGTGCGGACAAATTTTGGCTTTAACGTTAATAAATATGCATTACCATATTTGTTTTTCTCTGCTAGCCTCCATATTATTGCAGCATAAAACATAAAGCAATACTTTTTTAAAAAACACACATGAAAGGCGCTTGAGATATAACCAGTTAAACAAACACATAAATAACCTATGTTACACAAAATTTTAGTTTGCCCTAATAATTTGTTGCTGAGTTTAACAATTTGTTACTGAGTTCTAAAATAGATATAAAAGAAAGAAATGGACGAAAAATTTATATTTTCTATCCAATTTCTTTGTTATTAAATTTTTTAATGAAAGGAAAAGCAAAGAAATGGACAAAAAATTTAATCACTTTTCTTGCCAAACTTTTTCGTTAAAAATGGACATATTTGGACAAAAAACTAAATAAGATAAGATCAAATTTTATAATTCCTATTATACCGTCTAGATTATGAAATAATTAATATAAGAATAACTTGGTAATTA